>CM030367.1:114087970-114829347 GCA_017893485.1 Hemerocallis citrina | reverse complement strand
TAGGAAAACTCATTTTTTCAGGCTCATCAGCAATAATAGTGGTACCTTCTACAATGTTGATCCTACTAGGGTGGGAATAGTTGTCAGCAATATGTCGTATCCCTTACATTTATAGCACTTAGTGAGAAGATCAATCTTGGAGTAGTCTCTTTCAGTGTTCTTACCCGTGTTGTCATTTCTAAGTGAATAGGAATTTGAAGTAGGCTGGCTTTGATAAGATTTATTGGGGTACTGAGAAGATGGCTCAGGCCTAAAGGGCTCAGTAGAGGTCATTCTAGAGAAATGATCTCTCGAATCGCTAGACTTGAGGGGAAACTTGCTTTAAGTAAATCCATATCGAGGACAATGGCATAAACTACTGCCGATACACATTTCTATGAATTAACTCGTTCCTAAGATTGGCTTGTAGTCAAACTCTGAACCTATAGAGGATTTGTTCTTCGCTTTTTTTACCTAAAGCATTGCACCGAATGAGGAAGTCGTCAAACTTATCCATATACTCTTTGGTGGAATTGTTTCCTTGATAGAGTTGGTTCCACAAATCTAGCAATCGTGTGTGGAACGATAAGGAAGCATCTCTCGGTGAGCTTCTCTTTCATGGCCTCCCAAGTGGTTGTAGGTGCTAGACCTTGGCAGGCATGTTCAAGATTGGTCCAGTGTTGTTGAGCTTTACCAGTCAATTTCATCATGGCAAATTTGACCTTCAGGACTTCGCTCATGTCAAACCACACGAAGTAGTGGTCCATGGCACGGATCCAATCGAGATAAGCCTGGGTTCCATATGACCTTCAAAGTGGGGAAGAACTGATTAGAATTTGGATTTGAGGTGAATTTGGATTTGGGGAAGAACTGATTAGAATTTTCTTGATTTTATTCCTTCTTAATCCTGCCTTCTATAGTCGATTACAGCAGCTCAAGAGTGGCGGTTACAATTCACGTGACAGGCCATGTGACCATTCCTGCCTCCGTTACAGTTTAAACAATTCGAAAATAATGCGCTATGCACATGGAATACTGAAACGTGCACAGCCTAAAATACAAACAGAAAACAATCAATACATTTGAATTAATCCTTACAATTCATTTCCCTGGATCTCAGCATCAGGATCTCAACATCAGAGCATACCAGTTCCCATCCCTGCCAAATTATCTTTCTAAAAGATACTCAACTCCACTAAGCCTAATTCAGAAAGAACTAGGTTTTCTGTTATGGACTGAATTAATTCAATTTTAGTAGGTTTCTCTAACACGACCCATTACAATTTACAAAAGCACTGCATCTCCCTTTAATTTCATCTTCTATGATTCTATGATCTTAGTACACACAACATTACCTAATCTCTATTCTTAACTTCTCTTCTTATAAAGCATATAGACGCATATGTCATCTGCTTTCTCTTGACTTTGTAACTTCTTATAAGAATTACCATAAAGTTTAGATTTGGCCTCACCAACTACTTCCTTGATTTCCATCTTCGTTCTTTCTATATTTCAAAATTCTCATCTCTTCGCATTTGTTATCATTAAAAGATGTGCACATTGTTTCAAGTACTGTTAGGGCATAGCATCTTTGCTTGCACCCTGAATCTATTGAGACCAACTTAAATCAAACAATCTAGGCTAAATCATTCTGTTCACTAAGAGAAGGGATCCTGTAAGAAACAGAATCCTGCACTCAAATTAAACATCACCTTCACGCAGATACAATAACATAGAGCTGCATAATATCAAAAGAATCAGTTAGAATTTTACCTCTCTTAATTCCATTGTGCCACTTTGGCATAGGTATCCCCAACAAGCATTTCTAACACGTTCTCCATGAATTCCATAGTCTTGACTCTCTGCAAATACCTGGTTGGAAAGAAAGTGCATAAAATGTTTTGTCAGATAGAATATGATTTTTATAATGCAAATACAACCTCTATGCAGTCTTAAGCAATCCCCAACACCTGATAGGCTAAAAAGTTTGAGGTCCACAGTTCAGATATGATGAAATCTGTGCAAATCCCACACAGATCCTGCAATAAAATGACAATTAATAAAGAATGAAGTAATGTACTCCCTCCGTTCCAAAATGTAAGTCATTTAAGGTTTCCACACTCTTTTTAAGAAATACCTAGATGAGTGTATTAGAAAATAAATATCTCTCTTAATTGAACCAATTAATTTACAATTTACATAATAATAGTGTACTTACGAAAATGCCCTCCTATTTGATTATTATGTTTATTTTTTAAAAATTAAGCTATCAAGGGTATAGTTGGTATAGTGGGTAGTTTGATCAAAAAATTAATTAGTAAGACATTAAGAGTGTAAAGACATTGCGTTGAAAAGCGTAAATGACTTACATTTTGGAACATAAATAAAAAACTTGAACAACTTACATTTTGGAACAGAGGAAGTAGATATAAAAGAACAGAAAAAAATGGTACAAGCGAACACCAAGCTTATTAAATAGCAGAAGAGTCAACCTGAAGGTCAAGAAAAGATGCTGCAGCAAGAACACGGAAAGCATTGTTGTCATGAAGCTTAGGATGATGACCATAAAGATACGCTAAGGCCATATCGATCGACTCAGAGTTGACATTGGCGTCATCAATATGCAATACCACAGTTGGCGCATCAGCCTCTTTCCAAGGACCATGAAGCATGTTTCTATCATTGGCGTTTAGTTAAACAAATATGCTGATATTATATTATATATATATATATATATATTCAATTTGATCTACACGTCTAAATTAGTCTACGGATGAGAAATCAAGTCATTTGAGATTTGTTTGTCTGCGTTAAAGTTAGCACTGCTATCGGGTAGGGTCGGGCAGTGAGATACCCAGACCTTGCCCTATGGCAACAGGTCCGGGTCCGGATCCTGGTCTATTTATTTTTTCCGGGTTTGGTTCGGGTCCAATCGGTTCCCGGGTACCCAACGGGTCTAATAATATACGACAATCAATTTTTTTTCAATGTTTACAAAAGTTTTCAATATTCAAATTCCTAACATATTTTTTTCTTTAGAGTACCACATGAATTAGCTACATATTGAAAATGAAAGTAAAATTAATTGATATGAAAATGAATATAAGTTGATTTTATATAATAAAAATTATGAGATGCAAATAGGGAGTAAAAGAAAAGATTGTACACTCTTTATTAAGTTATATGAACATAATAAGCTTTATTTTCTATCAAAAAAGTAGAAATTTTTTAACACATACAGCTATCTTATTCTAATATATTAAAAATTAAGTTATTGGTCTACTAACATGTCCATACTAACAGGTCCATGGGTCAGGTCCGGGTCGGGCCGGTTCCGATCGGGTCCAAAATCATCGGACCATAATCCTACCCGTCTAGAATCGGATCGGTTCCGGTCCAATATCGGGTCCGGATCTCGGGTAAATGGGACGGTGCTAGTTAAAGTGTGACAAATTGTATGGATGAGTATCATTATTTTTTATAATAGCATGATGGATGGACAAATGAATTTCAAATGACTTGATTTTACATATTTAAACGAATTTTGTCATTCTAAACAATGTGAATAGTTCGGATCATCCATGCGATGGCTATGTCAGGAGTTCACACGAAGCTTATCATGAGAACTAGTTCTCACACGATCACTTATATATATATATATATATATATATATATATATATATATATATATATATATATATATAGCTATGATCCATGATCATGTGAGAACTCCTTCGGTGAGACCCACTTGTGAATTTTTTTTTTATAATGACATGATGGATGGATAAATAAATATCAAATGACTTGATTTTACATATTAAAACTAATACGATCATTCCAAACAATGTGAACGGTTTGGATTATCAAGGTGATGGCTATGTAAGAAGTTCGCATGAAGCTTAGCATGAGAATGTACCAAAAAATCACGGGGATATATGTATGCTTGAAAGCTGCAAGATCAAAATTTTCTATTATCTACATTTGCCAAAAGTACTAGTTTTGATGGACTCTAAAAAATTCATTGAAAAAGACTACCAATGGCATTGTAGTACAATAACTATGTTGCTCCTAGGTTTTAGCACCTCTTCCTTTTCAGTTAGTCAACGAATTTAAGGTTACGATAGTAAAAACTTATCCCTATACAGCTGACAGGAACATGCAAATCCATCCTCGCCTGTCACTTGGGTACAAGTCAATTTCTGTTCACCTCCAAAATATGTACAGGATGAAGAATGTCATGGACCCTTTTGATATGCTAGGCCTAGAATTCCTCCAATATCTCCAAATACAAAGTGCCAAATTCCTCACCAGAAATACACTATTGAAAAAGGAATAGGGGCCTCCAGCAAAAACCGGACAGGATAGTTGACAAGTGGGAGTTTTAAGTAGCTGAAGTTCATTAAAACAAGAAAAATTCTCAAAGAGAGAGGAAGATAATGAAGGTATCTGAGAATAAGTTCAACCATGTATGAGTTATAGTATGGACACAAAACAACCAAAGGGGCCATATACCAAAACACATCATTACTTCCCTATATTGCCTAAAAAATTTAGGTGTGATGGTTAATTGTATCAAGTGTAGAAAATTAAATAGCTCCAAACTTACAAAGGACTATCCAATTAATAAAATGTAACAGTAAGAAAAAACAAACCTACCTCAAAAGCAAGATTTATACCGTCATCAAAAGCAAGTAAATAAAAATCTCTTGACTTTCCTACACAAACTTTTAAACAATTACTTCCAACAAAAAAAAAGGAAATGGGAGTATGAACTTCTTCAACAATTGATGGTTATCTTTTTGGAAATTGTAAGACATTGTCACATGATTATCAAGTGAGAATCTTTTTGGATGGAAAAATTAACAGAAGTGTGTGGAATCAAATTGAAAAGTATTATGGTATTTAGCAGCGAAAAGTGTAAGATATTAGGGGGTTTTATTGAAAAATTAGCCTATCTTATTGTTGTTATGACACTTAGCTGATTACTTGGCTCACTAAATCACTTTTAGTTCACTCAATGTCATTATCCCCATTTCTCGAATAAGTATGCAGTAGTTACTTAGAATTTCAGGTAGCAAAGGGAGGCATCTTAAACTTCTTATCGACAATTGATGGCTATCTTTTCGATAGAAGATTGATAATAATATACAGTTTCTTATCTTTTCCCACAAGGGCCTACAGTTTGTAGTATCATTTATTTCTTCTTGCTAATTTAACTGTCATTCGTATAATTTAGGATTAGGAGCTTGTCTATTCGTTAACGCTATCTGCAATAAATCACTACACCTTCAAATATTAGGAGATCGCCACATCAGCAACTAATAGAACATTCAGGCATTTAGGTCATACCTTGTGCCTCATACATGATTGAAAATATCTTCAGAAACCCTCCCTCATTTTAATCCTCCCGTCTCCCATAAACTTGGATGAAATTTAACTACATAAGTTAGAATTTCCCACTTACCAGCAACGTCATTCGAATTTGATGGAGATCTCTCTATTTTTTCCATAATCTTTTCTTGTGAGCAATTTGGTTCCATGAAAATGAGAAATTTTGGAAGACTAGAGGAATTCTTGGCTTAGTCACACATATGACAAGTCAAAGAACTGAGAGGATCATTACCAACATAATAGTTAACTAAACCCTCATTCACTGAACTTTTAAACTCAATCAAGCCTGACCATCAACCTGACTCAACTTTAAATGTAAAAGAATGTTTCCTTGAACTTGACTAATCAAGCTGACATGTCAGAGTATCAGCCAACATATTACGAATTTCCAGTTAAAACATGAAATCCCCCCCCCCTCTCTCTCTCCATCAAATTGTAATGGTTAGCCTAAAAACGACATGCTGACCAACATATCAGCTCAGATCAACCAACAACTCCAGAGGTGTTGGTAACTCCCCCCGAACAGAGTTCATTGTTGTAGCTAGATGTTAGCTATCGGCTCTCTATTAAACTTAAGTAATTGAACACCAATTTTGCTATAAACAGCTGTTATAACTATATAAAATGAGCCTAAATGTCGCAGGCCCTTTTTGAGAATTGGTTAAGTTATGATAACCAAAGTCAGGTCGACTATGGCGTGATCTTACATAATTTTAGTTCCCATTGTAGTTGAAGCTCATTACCTTACCTTTGGGCCAAAATGACACGTATCATGACCATATAGTGGAAATCAAGCATCGCTAGACGTTGTACCTATACAGCGTTCGCTGAGCTATTTACACATACCTAACTCTATAAAAGGTTTTAGCTTTAGGGTTCTCTTTCCCCAGCGCTATCGACATTTCCAATGTTGGTTACCGAAGGTTTCCATAGTCTGAAGACATCTTTGGAGTTATTCCTACTTATCTTAGACCAAACATGGAGATTTCTACTGTAAACTCCATCCAGGCCCGCCTAATTCATCTCTCCCATCCCCCCCACTGCCATATTTCTAAGTGCAGACCGAGTTCTGCTAACTAAAGATTGCATACATCTACCTCCATTTATTAAGAATTACTATAGCTAATTCCAAATGCTAACATATCATAATTCACCTCTCTTTACCAGTTGAAACATAACAAAATTATCGCAAATGAGATTAAACGCAATTGATTCTTGATTTTTCTGAGTTTGGGATCGAACCTGAAGTAGGAACTGCGAGAAAGAAGGAGGCGATGGAGGTGGTAGGTGGACCCCATGGCCTGGACCACCACGTCGGAGAAGACGCCGTTGTTGAAGCCTTCGATCTGGATATGGTCGCAGAGTGCCCCCAAATTGCAGTCCATTTCTCGGAGATCGCCACCCGCCCGATCGTTATCCGACGGCTGAGATTCCTGCGGTTGATGCTGGTGGCGCGGTTGAGAAGAAGAGGAGGGCGACAGTGCCGGTAAGGTTACCGGACGAGCCATCGCCATTGTCGATGGATCGGGAGAGGTTTTGGAATTTTGGTGGATTTTTTTATTAGGGTTTCCAGTGGGGAGTGGAGAGCTAGAAGGAAATGGGAGGATGCAGAAGAAGAGGTTGGAAATCCGACTTTTTTGCCGTAATTGGCCACTTTTTAAAAATATTTCCGACTATGGGCCAGTTTCGAAATCATTAACGCTCGTGGGCTACTTGGTGCCACGTCAGCCGCAGTCTATGTTTTAAAATATTTGAAATTTTTTTTGTTTGTTACGCTATTCCCATTAGTGACCGAAGTGTATATGAACTCACTAATGGGATTAGCGACTCTAAATAAATGTATTGAGACACTTAGCAATTTTTCGAGAACTTTTGCTCTCTTGAGGAAAAAAATTTAAATTGAGAACGCCAGTTCAAATAGCAACCTCAATAGAAGACTAAATCTCCTTACTTTCTGTAAGATTTGCAAAATAATCATCCAACAAGGTCGTTATTGGGCACAGTGATCTTAGTATACTTTGGTTATTATTCGCAATAGCGACCTCAGTAGGAAACTCAATCTCCATGTTTTGTGTAAAAATTGTAAAATAGTCACACAACTGAGGCCTCTATTCGGAATAGCGACATTAATACAATAAATGTCTCTATTCAGAATAGCAACTAAGGCCTCTATTTCGAATAGCGACATTTGTACAACTATCACTTTCAAAAATAAATTAATTGTTATTTTTTCATAGAGCAAAACTTCTCTAGATTTTATTAAGTGTTGAAATACAGTTCATTGAAGATCGTTAATCTCATTAGCGACTTCATATATATTTTGGTCGCTAATAGAAATAGCGACAGTAAACAAAAAATAATAATTTAAAATAAATAGAGGCCTCTTTTCACATTAGCAATCTCTAAATGGAACATGCCGCTAATGAGAATAGTGTTCACTGCTGACGTGGCACAAAGTAGTCCATGAGCGCTAATAGTTTCGAAACTGGCTCATAATCGCAAATATTTTCAAAAGGTAGCCTAGTACAGCAAAAAAAATTTGGAAATCTGTTGGGTTGTGGATCGGATCTTTTTCATTCTGAGTAACCTTATTCGAATTCAGTAAGAGATTTATAGTATTTTTATGCAAACTTTGAAATTATTTATGGGCATTAATGCTACACCTACTACCTATTTTACAACCTTCACTCTTTACATCCTAATGAGGCACTCATCTAGTTGAGGTGTCTACTCTAGCGTATAGTAGATACATTGCCCATTAGGATGTAAGGAGTAACGGTTGCAAAATAGGTAGTAGGTGTAGCATTGCCCATAATTATAGTAGACACCACAACTAGATGAGTGTCACATTAGGATGTAAAGAGTGAAGATGTAAAAAAGGTTATACGTATAGATTTATCCATTATTTATTGGAAAAACTTTAGTAAGCCCACCCCACTTTTCGTTAGTTTGCAAATAATCCACCCACCTTTTTTCATTTTGTGGTCTGCTATACTACACCACACTTTTCGTTAGTTTGCAAATAATCCACCCACCTTTTTCATTTTGTGGTCTGCTATACTATGTAGTTAAACTAGTAGTTTGCAACTTGTACACTTCGTTCGTTACATTATTTTTATTTTTATTTTTATTTTTATTTTTTTATTTTTTTGGGGGGGCCATTATGCCACTATGGTACGTGACAACAATACATTTTCTTTCTATGTCCAGAGCCGGCCCCACTATATAGGCGGGTAAGGCGGCCGCCTTAGGCCCCCGCGAATTTTGCAATTTTAGGGGTCCCCAATTTTGAACTTTCCCTGTAAATATAGGCACGTATTTTGCGCGTAAAAAAATAAAATGTTATTAGGGGCCCCCAAAATAATTATTTGATCATTCAAATTTTTTTTAAAAATTATTTTGGGGTACTCGGGAAGGCTTGATTGGAATTGAGGTTTTAAATTTGAGTAATTTAAAACAAATCCACATTTAAATGAATATATAACCTGAAATCCACATTCAATTTACATCCCGAAACCCGATTACCCAAACCCTCTTTTAAAACAAAACCCAACCACTTCCCTCTTTTCCCCAAAACCCAAACCCGAAGTCCCACTCCCACTCTCCCACCTGTTCCTTCAATCCTTCTTTTTCCCAAAAAATCCCAAACAAAACCCTAACGGCGCCTTCTTTGCTCCCAAACGGTGACCGAATCCCATCTCAACCTGATTCTTCTCTCCGGATCTTAACCAATCCCATCCCGAACGGCGCCTTCAGATCGACGGCGGCACGCTTTCTGAGGTGCTTCTTCTCTCTGGATCTGTAACCAATCGAAGGTAATAAATTTCAAAAAACTCTAATTTTTCCTTCGAATTTGAAGGAATAATTTCAGTTTTATCTGCTGATTTTCTTGAATTCTATCGCATTCTAGGGTTTACGGTTTGTAGATTTAGTTAAATGCACTTATCCTGAGATTTAGTGTGAATTTAGTTATAGATCGGGTGTGAATGGAGTGAATTCCGTAAAAGAGAGTGTTATGGAAGAATCAATAGAGAGATTGGAGAAGAAATTGAGGCAAAGCCATTCGTCAGGCACGGGCTTATATGTTGCCAGCCCTAATTTACAGATTTAAATATAAATAAATGAAAGCTCCTACATATAGTGAAAGATATACAGAATGTCGTACAATCTTTTAATTCTGCGATTGGCATCCACTGAGTAAGAATAGCGAAAATGTTCGTTCAATGTTTCAGATGTATTAGGCTAGGAGAGTTTGGTCAGTGCAAATTCCAGGATAATACAAGCTGCAAGCATATATTTCTTGCAACTGTTACCCCATCCTAAAGCTTTTCATTTTATCAGTGTGGTATTTTCATGTCTACAGTAAGTTATCTTTATGATGATTAAATGTTCGAGATTCATTAGTCTCTTTCCAATGAGAATTTAATTTTTGTAGTTTGGTGGTCTTCTGTTACTGTTTGATATGCTATATAGAGCCAGTATTTGTAGATAATTCCTTAAAACAATGAATTCCATAAGAACAATACTTTGTTTCCATCCAAATGATGATTATACTAAACTCGTCAACTCAATATAGCCAAACGTCTTTAGTGCTAGCCTTTTTTTATACATGTTTTTTTTAATGTATGGGGGCAGGGGGCCCTATTGCGGAAGTTCGCCTCGGGCCCCCCGAAACTCAGGGCCAGCCCTGTCTATATCTTACATGTTAATTGCAAGTTTATTTTTCAAAAAGGTTTAGTGATTATGTGATCGTCCCCTCCCAAAATAAAAACTGATTATTTTTTTTAATCATCATATAATTTTTTAATTATTAAAAAATAATAGGGGTAATTTACGCAGAAATAGCCTAAAAATTGGATGGAAATGGTCACGTGATTGTGCGTAACAACCAATTTGGACGGAGTATGGCAAACTGCAACTACTTTGACTTGATAGTATAGTCAACCACAAAAAAATGGGGTGATTTATATGCAATTTTGCAATGGATGGGGTGGGTTTAATGAAATTTTCCCTTATTTTTTTGTAAACATTCTCATTCATAATTTGGTTTCTTCATGGGCTTTTTCCGCATATGTCGCTAACAAATATTGAAATTGCATATTAGTTCCCTTATAAATCAATTCAAATCAGTCACTCGATCAACTCTAAAAGTGATAAATGTGAGCCGTGATTGCAACATCTTAAAAATTCTGATCAATTGAACATTCTTTCGAGAAAAATCACCTTCAATTACAATGAATTTGACTGAGGAACTAATATGAAAATAGTGATGTGTGTGTGTGGGGGGGGGGGGGGGGGGGGGTTATTGTACTTGTGTGGAAAAAAAAATTCTTTTTTTATCACTAGTAAAAGAAACACGTGTAAATGCAACAAAAAAAAAGATATATTTAAAAAGAACTGTAAATGAAATAGTCAATATGGATCATAGGCATCAAAATTTATGAACTAACAAAACAATACTTATTTATTATTTTTCTAATATTTTGCTGCTTGTAATTACCTATAATTTACAAATACTCTCAATAAAATTATATGAATTTGTGTTTTAATAGAAGTGAGAGGCGAGAAAGGGGGGATCGTAAGCATTCGCCTCTCAGAGGAGAGAATCGGTGAAAACATGGGGATGTGAGAGAAGATGTCGCTTTGAGGAAGAGGAGAGAGCTCCTGAGAGGCGTGACTCCGAAGGGAAGCAGGGAGAGGCCAATCGACAGTATGAGGAGGAGGAGGTTGATGAGGGGGCTAGACGCAGCAAGTTAATTTTCAAGGAGGTGTTGCTATCGCCGACGAAGGAGGAGACAAAAATATAGGAAGGAAGGGACTGGATTAAAATGAATCATCGCCGAAGTCCACGCGATAGTCCTCCCAAGTCACCACCTCAGGGGGGTGTCAAGAAGGATGTGCAGTGCCATAAGTCTTTATCGTCGGGGCCATTGCAGTTCGAATGATACAGAGACTGGTTCTGCTTTAATTGCAAGCAGTTTGGACATAAGGCCACCTTTTGTAATGCCCCATTGGTGGGCTGTACCACCGATCGACTATGACACGAAGAAGCACTGAGGGATTCAGTGCATATCAGTGAATCGGTTGGGGTGGTTACTTTTATATCTTAAGTAGACAATATTAATTTTATAATGAAAAATTAATAAAAGAAACAAATTAAATTCCTATTTGAATTTAATTACAATTATACTGTTACACCAACAGTAAAATTCACTATCAACAAAGAACAAAAGTAAGATAATATATTTTCAATTCGAACCTTGATAATTGTGAATTGAGGAACTGTTTTGTAAACAGCGTATATCACTGTACACAAAAGCACAAAAAGAAGATAAGTTATCTTCAATTCCAACCTTGAATATGGCGAAGAAAAATAGACAGACTGAAGCTTGTTGAAATAATGTCCTTAAGACATTTATTCTGCCACTGGTACGGTGTATACAAGTTATTAGACAGTCGTCTCCCAAGATACCATAGTCATAACTCCACTTACACTAGAATAACAGTGACTCGGGAGAGAATGGATATGAAAGCGTTTGGTTATATGTCTGCACCGATACAGGGTGGTAGGGAAGAAAAATTGAACTCGAATTTGATCAGAATCCAGTCCTATTTATAGCCCTAAGTCCTTGGCGGTTTTTGCAACAATTCAGACAAAACTGTCTAAACGGTGGCCGATGAGGAGCCATCGGGACTTGGTCGTTAAGAGAATGTGTCACCGCCAGTTTCTTGTTTCCATCCCCTCTTCTGACAAGCTGTCTGAGGTGGTGGAAGAGAAGCTAGTGGACTTCGGCCACTTCACGGTGGCTTTTCAACGGTGGACCCCAAGCTTCAGGGCAGAGATATCGCAAGGGGATGCATTCTAGATTTGGATCCACAATGTCCCCTTCCACTGTTGGGGAAGGACAGTTCTCGAGGAGATAGTCTCCGACTTCGGAACTATTGTCGAGGTGGACGAGAAGACCTGCCGGAGATCGGAGCTCATCTCCGTCAGAGTGCAAATTCGATGCCTTGATATCGGTAAGATGCCGAGGTTTGTGAAGTTCTTCACCTACGAAAAGGCCTACATCATACGATTTGTGCTTGAGTCTAAGGTGGAGCAAGCCCCACCGCCGACAGGAATCCCTACCTCCTTACCCCCTCTAGACACAGCAGATCGAAAATCCTTTTTGGCACTGGATTCCACAAATCGACGGGGCGCACGAGATCAAGCGTGCCCACCATGAGGTGATCCTTGCTGCCAAGGATCCAGTGCCAGAATCCACCTCTACGGCAGGCACAAAGATCAGTTCCAAGAGGCAAGCAACCCCTAAATCCAACCACACATCCATCAATAACCCCAGATCCAAATCTAACGGTGAGGAGAGGAGAGAGGATTCTGGGACTGTGGATGGTCAAAAAATGGTGAGCTCTGAGCGCGGCTCAGATTTGAGCATAGAGGAAAGGAGAGCTGGCAAAGTAGGAACTTTTGGCACGACGTATGCCAATGGTGCAAGGAAAAGCACTGTCGTCGCTGCCAAAGCAAGAGCGAGGTTTGAAAGCTGTGGTCTTGACCCAGGGGTCAGAGATCTGGTGGCGTGCATGGTGGAGCACGAGAGTGGAATACTTTCTCAGCTTGAAAGCGATAAAGGCAAAGTGATTGGCCTCTGGAAAAAGAGGGGAAGCTAAGGGCAGAAAAAGGGAGAGAGCAGCTCAGAGCTGATTTTAGATCTGAAGAAAAAAGAAGAAATGGGGATAGAAGGGGTAACGTCTACAGAGTTGGTGGAGGTAGGTGGGGAAAGAGACGAAGCAAGGGGGACTTTACATTGCTACCCCCCCCCCCCCCCCCCGCTACTTCGGTTCCCACGCCAACGCCACATGGCGTTACTGTTTTGGAGGCTCCTAACGCATCACGTGGTGAATGTGTAAGGAGCATGCCAAAGACGAGAGGGGTTTTGCATGCTGGTTTGGAGTGTGTTAGTACGGGAAGTGCATGTAGCTTTGATAATGAGAGTCGGCTTCCTATCTCTACGAGCGCAGCATGTGCCAATGGAAGTGCTTTCAGTAGGGTTGGTAATGGGCCTGCGAGGAGGTCCACGGGTTCGGATTCAGCTGATAATTCTTGTGCTCTCAGTTTGATCCCGTCACAAACGGCCGTTGTCGAGATTGAGCCTACCTGGAGCCTCATCAGCCCTACTTTTGGGGCCAGTGCTAGCTCCATAGTTAATGGGCCCATGTCGGAGTCCGGTGGTTCCTTGCACTTATGAGGATGATGAATGTCTTAATTTGGAAGATGATGATCCATATGTTGAGGAGGATTCCAAGTCCGATGAGGTGTGCGAGGTCGAGACGAAGGCTGAGATACCTTTGGTAGGGGTGCCTTCTGCGATCCCTACAAGTCTATCTGATAGTAGGAGTCAGCGGCTCTCGTCGTCAGTCATAAGGCAGGCTAGTCTTAAGAGGGTCCTTCCTGAGTCTCTTGATGACTACCTAGAGTTTGCCGCAGCAAAAGCTTCCAGAGCAGACTGCGGAGGTATGCGTTCTTGTTTATCGTCCATTTTTTAATTTCATGTTTGATTCAGAGGTATTATGTCTAGCTAAAACCTGTGGTCTTGAAGTGGAGGACATTGATCGTACTGCTTTAATCCTGAATAAGATTAGGGGATGGGAATTGGAGCGAGGGGCGGGTGACCTGGCCATCGTGAATTCACGTACTTCATAATTAGTTCCCCAATGAATACTCTATTCTGAAATGTTAGGGGGTCTGGGGGACCCTGGTAAATGGGGGATGGTGAGAGATGTTATTCGTTCCTCTAAGGCTGATATTGTGGGCTTGCAGGAAACCAAGCTCGCACATCCGTCCAGGCTTAGTAAGCTTGGTGGGGGTAGGGTTTCAGATTGGCGGGTAATTCCCTCTACCGGAGCTTCTGGCGGTATCGCTATTGGGTTTAATCCCAAACTTTTCTCCTGCTTGGAGGAATTCCACAGAGAATTTTCTCTGTCGATCAGGTTAAATCGACGGTCCGACAACTGGACACATGTGGTATCTGTTGTATATGGTCCCAACTTTCGTAGCCTTAGGCTTGCGTTCTTGGCAGAGCTGCGCTCCATCCAGTTCTGGTGGCAGGACCCTTGGGTGGTGGGGGTGATTTCAATATTACTAGATATGCGTTTGAGCATCAGGGCAGGGGCGCTAACGATGCTGATAGGGAAGAATTCAACTGCGTGATTAATGACCTTGAACTCGTTGATATACCGGTCTCAGATAGATTGTTCACTTGGTCCAATATGCAAGCTTCACCTATTTTGGCCAAGCTAGACCGAGTCATTGTCTCTTCAGTGTGGGAGGCTAAATTCCCACTGGCATATGTCAGATCCCATCAAAAACCAACATCAGATCACGTCCCCATCATCCTATCGACGGGTGATCCAATTGCTCGGAAGCAGGCTAAACTCAGATTCGAAAAAGCGTGGTTGGATATTCAGGGCTTTCATCACTTGGTCATGGAGAACTGGTCCTTCTCTACCCGGGGACTGAGGTGGCAGCTATCTGGTGAGAGAAAATCAGACGGCTGAGATCTAGACTTCGAAAATGGAACCACACCAGATTTTCCTCCATCTGGCGAGCGAAAGCTTTCATCCTGGAAGGCATTGAAGAGCTGGAGTTACTAGAAGAATCTAGGGATCTCTCCCAAGAGGGGAGGAACCGTCTTCTACAACTCAGAGGGGAAATCGCTCAGTTGTACAGGCTTGAGGAAATTAAATGGAAACAACGCACTAAGATATTGTGACTCAAAGAGGGAGACGCAAACATGGCCTTCTTCCATAAAATGGCTAGCGCTAGGTGACGATCTAATCTTATCCCCTCCATCCATACTAAGGCAGGGGAGATTCAGGAGGAGGCCCGGATCCAACTAGCCTTCAATGCCCACTTCAAAAAGTTGTTCCAGGGCAAGCAGGAGTTCAGGTCCCCCATCCAGTTGGACTTCTGTGAGGGTGACCATGGCAGTATAGTACAAGGTCATAGTGCGGTGGAGATGTCGTTTACTGAGGCCGAGGTCAAAGAAGTGATCTTACTTATGGGAAGTGACAAAGCCCCGGGCCCTGACGGGTTCCCGATCTTATTTTACCAGACTTTCTGGGAAGAGATCAATGTCGATGTCATGTCTCTGTTGATAGAATTCTTTGAACATAAACTTAAACTTGGCAGGCTCAACTTTGCGGAGGTGGTATTGATCCCAAAGAGCGGAGAGGCTAATAGGGTGGGTGACTTTTGCCCTATCAGCCTACTTAATTGTTCAGTTAAGATTATCACTAAAACACTCGCCAATAGGCTATCTGGCTTTATGGACTTGTTGATTGGCTCCGAGCAGACTGGCTTTATTAAATGGAGATGCATCTTGGACTGTGTTGCCACTGCTAAGGAAGTTATCCATTATTGACACATCTCGAAAAGTGATAACTATCTCCTTAAACTGGATTTCGAAAAAGCTTACGACTTCGTAGAGTGGGATGCTTTTCTGGAGGTGCTTAAGGGCAGAGGCTTCGGAATCCGTTGGATTAGTTGGATAAGGCAGTGTCTCTCAACAAGCAGGACGGCTATTTTGGTTAATGGAACAACTGGAACCCCTTTCCAGTGTAAAAGAGGTCTGAGGCAAGGTGACCCGCTTTCGCCCCTGCTGTTTGCAATTGTGTCTGATGTCCTTAAACACATGATCGAAATATGTCAATTAGTGGATTTGATCCGACCGGTGGCTAGGGGTATTAACCGGGTGGGATGCACGATTCTACAATATGCGGACAACACGCTGCTTTTTGGTAATGCCGTGTTGGAGGAAACCATTGCCTTCAAAGGTGTGCTTTACTGTTTTGAAGCTTGGTCAGGGTTTCGGGTTAACTTCCATAAGAGTGCCCTGGTCCCTATTGGGCTGTTAAAAAAGGAGGCTCTCTTACATGCTTCGGTTCTGAACATCAAGATCGACGACTTCCCCCTCAAATATTTGGAGCTGCCCATTCGCCCAGGGAGGCTCAGGAAAGTAGATTGGCTACCGATCATCGATAAAGTGGAAGCCAAGCTATCTTATTGGCAAGGCAAGTACCTATCCCTTGGTGGGAGGGTTACACTCATCAATGCAGTCTTGTCAAATCTTCCAACTTATTACATGTCTGTCTTTGAAATGCCTAAATAGGTTATCAAGCGGATTAATCAGGTTTGGAAAAGGTTTCTTTGGAAAGGCACGGATCCGGAAAGGGGGGTTACCACCTAGTCAGATGGGAGAAAGTCTGCATGAAAAAATGCCATGGAGGGCTAGGAGTAATCGATCTGCGAGATATGAACTTGGCCCTCCTCGGTAAATGGTGGTGGAAAGCCTTTCATCCCAATGGGGAGGGCTGGCAGGGTTTTGTACTGTAACACCCCGAATTTCAAATAAGGATAAATTCGAGATTTCACAGGATCTTTACTTCACTTCGTACAATTTTACAAGGAAATTTTAAAACTTTTCAATAGTACATCAGAATTCCTTTACACTTGGTTTTTACACAGCGGAAGAATAAAGATTACAACATTTGAAAACAAAAATATAACTTGTACAATTTTAATATCATTTGCAACATCTTTAACTTTCAAATAGCAACAGCATATCCACTTTATAACTCCTTGAATAGTCCCTTATCTGCATGATAGTCGGCGGTGGGCTCGTCAGTTACTTGCAACTGACGAAATGTCATACTCGGCCATCCTCTCTATGCCGGGAATAGTATAACGATCTTATCACTTTAAAAAAACACAATAAAAATTGAATGAATAAATAAAGTGTCAAAGGTGATTATTCTAAACATAAGTGTATGTCATGCCTTAATGCCTAATGCACACAATTCTATACTAGGATGACACTAATGCATACTTGTTCGGATTCTATGCATCCCATACTGCATAGGTCCGAGGGCAAGTGCCTACGTTCTTCACAATACAGGACTCGATCCCTCGCCATGAAAACTACCCGGTAGCAAAATAAAGTTCAGACTATTCCACGAATTTGAATCCCAGCCTTGGAGTCCACCGCTGGCTGTTATAACAGATTCCACATCGTGCAAATCGTCCCATATGTGACCCTCTAGCCCAGTATATATATATATACATTGGAGACGGTAAACAAAAAAAACCATCCTTCCGACTACTCAAGATCCCGGAGTCCACCGCTGACCCGTCCTCATAGTCCCGGATTAAAATATAATAATCCGTCTCCCATGGGGCAACCTCAGTCCAGCAACTGGGTCTATAGTCTTGGAGTCCACCGCCGACTATATAGAGCACCCCACTTACGTTTCCCCAAGTTTACTACAACTTCACCTATGTGCCTAATTATCTTAGTTCAAGACATGAATAGATTTTCAAGTCTAGAATTAGTCTTATCTCTTACCGGTCTTAATCACCATTCCGGAGACAGATTTACAATCCTATCTCAAACTTTATACCTTAATTCTTTTATTCCAATATTTACCGGTAACAAGATTTTACTAACTCACAACGTAACCATTCATGCATAAGGGTTTTGGGTACACATACCTGTTAATAGTCATGTTTTAGCTCAAAGCATTCTTTATCTATTCACAACTTGGTATATGCCTTGTTTAGCATCATTCATTCAATTCAATCACTATCTTTCTAAGACAACAATTCTTTTCATGAGTTTATAGCATAAATCCAAATCTCTTTTGGGTAAATTAATTACATAAAAGTTCTCAACTACAAACAAGCACATGAACAAACATAATTACATGATCTTGTCAAGTCAAACAATTTATAAATAATTTCCTTCTAAACTTCATATGAATTCACACAAACTTTTAATCTCATTTAGCATTCTTACTCAACAAAAGAGATTGTTTACAACGAGATAATTGTATTACGTATTTTTCTTTTCTTCAAAAGAATTATTTATTCAAAATAATAATTTTGGAAACAAAGTGCATTTGTTATTTCAACTTCTTTGCCACTTTCAAAAAAAAATACAAGATAAGAAATTAAACTATTCTTTATAATTCTTTGTGCAACTTTATAAGAAAAAGTGAATAATCTTTGTTTCTTTCCAAAGTCAGTAACTACCACAAATAAGCAGTTTATGAAAGAAACCAAAATAAAATATAACAAAAAAAATGGTTGCAACCAGTTTCGAACCCGAGTCAGTTAGTCACGACAGCAAAGCCCAAAGCCCAACCGAACTAGCCACTAAGTCCATTGTAAACTGATGTCATAAACCAAAACGAATCCATTTTATAGTAACTATCCAGTTTCGGATTTAATTGCATGAATTAAAATAAAAGTATAGCTATCGTGTTTACTGGCTAACCAGTAAGTCCAATTATATTTTCTATTTATAAGTTGCATTAGTGTACTTTTGTCTATACTATTCTGAATTTGGTTTCTTTCAATAAAACTTGTTTACCCAATAATCCAATCATTTAGGACATTGGAATAAATCTCACTTTTGGACTGAGATGAAAACTTACAAATAATAATCAAGCAAATTCAAATTTATTCTTATAATATATCTTTATTTTCAAAAAGTAGATTTTTTTTTTTCTTTACAAAATTTGCATTTCTTCTCAAACTCGAAAATTAAGAATCATATTTCTTGAAACTAGTTTATGTCCAATCATTACACTAATTAAAATTTGTGCTAAAAATCAAATATGTTTCTTAATCAACCATAGATATCTCAAAGAAATTCTTTCATACAATAACTTGTATTTTTAACACATGTCGACAAGTTTCATGGAAATAACAAAATTATTTTCTCTTTTCTTTTTCTCTCTAAATCATCACGCCTCTAAGCATATGTCGAAATATAATATTCTCACACCATTACTCATACCTATCACACATTTGACAAATCAAAAAAAAAAAATTCTAACATGGTTCATAAGATTAATCCTTTAGTTGAACCCTTTTAATTAGCATGGTAATCAAATATTCACTAACCCTCAACAAGATCGTTGCTAGCATGGATTTTATCTACATACATCACATTCAACTTTTATTCTATTCATTTAAACTATTAGCATGGTATTCACAAAATTCATGAGATGTTAGCATAGATTTTTATCTACAATATTCATCCAATTCTTTATTACTCATTAACCTATTAGCATGCAAATTCTACTTAGAAAGCACAAGATCATCCACCTTTAGTGAAGGGTTGAACAAATACGATGGAAGTACTCCTAGCTCCAACCAAGCAATCCTAGCTCCTAGCAGCTCCTAGCAACTCCTAGCAAAGCCTTCTCCTCCTAGCAAGAATTCTCCAAAGCAAGATTTCCACCACCAAAGATGAGAACACTCTATTCTCTTTCTTTCTTTTTCTTTTCTTTCTTTTCTTTTTCTCTTATTTTCTTTTGTGTGTGGGAATGAGAAGAGATTGGATGGTATTTATAGGACTACACTAGGGTCTAAATTGCAAAACTACACACCCTAATAAATCCTCTTATTTAACACAATTTAAACCTCATTGTCATAACCTCCTAATTAAATCCTAAAAATCATAACATCCCCTAATTAAACCTCCCAAATCATAACCCCCATAATCAAATCCCCTTCTTCAAGTGTGCAATCCGGTCATGCACAAGGGAGAAACCGGTCCCTATGGTGTGTGTGTGCATGTACCAATGCACATACAATTTTAATTCACTCCTATAACTTTAAATGTGTACTAATCCTTTTTGTAACTTGTTTTGTAGTAGTGTACACTTAGTTTATTTGAGAATTTACTAGTGGGCTTGCTTAATGGGCCTATCAGTTAATTAATTCAATCACCTAGTGGGCTTACCTCCTAATGGGCTGAAATCTAATCTTTTGGTTCATGGATTAACTAAGGGCTAAATAAGTTATGCATGCTAAAAGAAATGAATAATGAGA
This sequence comes from Hemerocallis citrina, assembly GCA_017893485.1. NCBI lineage: Eukaryota > Viridiplantae > Streptophyta > Magnoliopsida > Asparagales > Asphodelaceae > Hemerocallis > Hemerocallis citrina. The sequence continues at coordinate 114,809,081 of CM030367.1, read as the reverse complement.
TTAACAAATGAAATAAAAATTTTGCACGTGCATCATACGTGTAAGAAATAAAAATACATTTTAATTAAAAAAAAGTAGGGTGTTACATGTACAGCATTACCTCGGTGGGAAGGGATCGCGGGAGCTGGGGTTCAGGGTTGGCCCGAAAGTTTCGTGGTTTTGGAGGAATGTTTCGAAGGCTCATTATTCTTTCAACAGCAGAATGACATCCTTCATTGGCAATGAAACGTCCACTAAGTTTTGGTGGGATAAATGGTGTGGTCCCCACCCGCTACGGGAACTTTTTCCTGGCCTTTACAGACTGGCTGCCCACCCTCATATCTCGGTGGCCAAGTCTTGGAAAAGGGGCACTTGGAGATAATCCTTCAGGATGCGGCTGGATAATGATGGCATATCATGCTTAACCTTGCTTCAGGTTTTCATTTCTCAGTCCGGAGTGTGGTGCTCGCAGGGCCCGGATTGGAAATCATGGGATCTCGAACGATCAAGGTCCTTTTCGGTCCATTCCCTTTACAATCACATTCACTTCCGAGGGTGCTCACTTAGTTGGGCATCGATAGTATGGAAGGCGAAAGCTTCATTACATATTAGAGTATTCCTGTGGTTAGTCCTGAATGATGCCATTCTGACTAAGGAAAACCTAGTCAAGAGGTTACCAAATGTTGGGACGCAATGTGGTTTCTACAGTGCGGATTTGGAATCAAGGGATCATCTTTTCATTTGGTGTCAGAGAAGCCAATCGGTTCTGGTTAAGGTACTTAGAGCGCTTGGCACCTCTAAGTATCCACACTCATTTGAGGAACTGTGGGTTGGCTTCACGTTCGCCTCCGAAAGGGCAAACATGAAAGAAGCGTGGTTTATAGCTATTGCAGCGACGACCTGGACCTTATGGCTAGATAGAATTAACTTTTACTTTCGTGGGACATGTAATAATATTTATGGTAACTTAATTCATATCATGCATCTCATTTCTTTTTGGGCTACAACTTCAGCGGCAGGACCAAGAGGGAGGATCACTTGGACCTTCCAGGTGGAGGAGTACGATGATGAGGAGGTTGTGCTCGGAGCTACTCCAGAGTGAACTTGGGTTCTCTTGTGGAGGGTTTACTCGGGTGCACTCTCTTTGTTGTTGTCTTTCTGTTCTTTGTATGGTCCCACCCTCCAGGGCTTTGTTGGAGGCTTAGTGACTATGTTTTACTTTTCATTGTATGGTCCCACCCTCAAGGGCTTTCTTGCAACTGCCCGTATCCAGCCCGTATCAAATCAGAACTGTTTTTTTGCAAAAAATAACTTTACTGTTTTAAGCTTAAGCCTAAGCCCAAGCCCCGGCCCGGCCGGGCCAGGTGGGCGCACGCGTGTGTTTCGCACCGACGCCCAATTGGGTGTGTTCTCCCTCTGAAGAAAATGTTCGTGCCCCTAAGGGCACACACCTTGGCTCAGTTTTTAACTTTGATTTTTTGCTTCTTTCTGATATGGGACTAACTTTCAATGTTACATATCAAGCATAAGTCCAATTCTTCATTTTAACAAGCTAACTTCAGAGGCAAATATTTCATTCATTTGAAATCTGTTTTGGACATGTGAGTACATTATTTTATACGTCTTGATGAATAGAATACGATGTAACCGATTTCCAATAGTTACTGCTCACATCGAGCCAACACCATTAATGAGGAAGATGGAGGAGAATCCGAGCACCAGCATCGTGGTCAAAGTGGTGGTAGGCAACCCGTTGAATAATAAGATTTTGGAGGAATTGTTCATTTGTTCAATCGTCAGAAAGAGGGAATGAACTATTGATAAGTTCATTGATAACTCATACATTGTTCCTTGTGGATCGAAGCAAGAGTTCAGGAGATCCTTTCTCTTGGAAGCATCAAGAAGGAGGATTACATTCTAACTTGCCAACGATGGTCATTGGAGGTCAGGATGTAGAAAATAAGTAAGCTACAGTATACAAGGTTTAGGATTACTAATTTCCATTGAGTTGTTGGAGAAAGAAGGTTTCATTAAGCTATTAGATGGGTTTGCATGGTTAGAGGCAGGGCCGGCCCCCACCGTAAGGCTGGTGAGGCGGCCGTCTCAGGCCCCCATTTTTTTGCACTTTTAGGAACCTCAAATTTGTATTTCTCCTTATAAATATAGGTACGTATTTTGACGTAAAAAAAATTATATTGTAATTAGGGGCCAAAAATAATTATTTGGGCTTTTCGCCTTGAGTCTCCGAAATTCCGACGTACCATTGTACAAACAAAAAAGTTTGCAAGAATTAAGGTCTCTTGTGACAATATTCTTCTCTTCCCGGTGATAGCTCGAACTGAGTACCGTGTAGGCTGGTATAAGGTTGACATTTAAGTGGAGAAACTTTCGTTGGAGGAGGAGGCCGCCGTCAACGAAAGAGAACAGAAAGGAAAATAGCCGATGGCAGCCAAGAAACTTTCGTTGGCCAGGAAAGGACACATGGGGGTCAATGAGCACTTAAAAGTAATTGTCGCAGAAGAAAAATGACAATTTACTAATCCAGAAGAGATTCCAAAGCAGAGATGGGTGGCCAAGAACGAGACACGTGGCGGGATTCTTGAGGAGCCCAGTCTACGAATAGCTGTCTAAAGAGAACTGCGGCGAACAACCTTTCTGAAGAACAGATATTGTCAAATTATGTGAACAGATTACAACTACTATCTCCCCACGGGTCAAATTCCTTTTAAGGGTAGCATAAGATTCCAACACTGTCCCGTAAGAGCATCCACAGTCGTGATTGTTAGAAAATGCATACAACATTTTGCCTCTTTGCTATAGTAGTCGAATAGTATTTTATACCAATTTAATTTAAAATAATAAAAATTCCATATCAGACGGAGTTTGAAGTTGTGTCGAAGAAATTTAATTATTTTTTAATAGGTAGATGGAACTTCACTTTGCGTCGGAAGGGGAAAAAAATTCACAAAAATGGTCAGATGTAACTTCACTTTGCGTCCGACATGTTTTGTATTTTTTTTTTGTTTTATTTACTTTTTTTGAGTTTTGTTATTACGGTTTTCAAATTTTTTTTAAGGGACGGAAAGTGAAATTGCACCGGAGGAATAAAAAATAATTTTTTTTCGACGGACGGAAAGTCAAGTTGCGTCCTGTATAATATGCATTTCTCTCAAATCCACTCTCATTTATAGCAATCTACTGTCGCAAAAAATATAAAAAATACATAAATAGCAAACGACTGCAGTGCTTTTAAAGCGGAAATATGCATATTATGTATATTTAGCAAAGGACTATGGATGCTCTAATCGAGAGGACCGTTCAATTAGTCTTATCTGATTTAATTCAAAATGCAGGTAGAGATGGATTTCTGGAGGCCCATGACAAATTGGGCCCGACACTAATATCATGCCTGTGAGTTTGTCATATGTTTACATCATCAATTTTGTAATATCTTGTGGGGTTTATCTGGGAATCACAAAGAAAGAACAATTGGAGTCTGTCATGGGTCTCCAACAGTGGATGTCAAGTAGGGGGTGGAAGACTTTTTAAAGCTCTCCCTCAGGATTTAGCGATTGGGGTGTGTGTGTGTGTTATTGTTTATATGATTATGAAGACACTCTTTTGGAATGTAATAGGCATGCAAACATGGGAGAGGGACGACTTATTAGGGATACGATACAGTCAGTACACCTTAATATAGTAGGCCTGATCGAAACTAAGACTGACAACAATGATAATAGGATATTTGAGACAACTTGTGGAGGTGGATTAACGAGGTGGAGCATTCCTTCATCGAGAGGGTTGTCGGGGGGATTGCAGTTGGGGTGAAAGAATCGGCATTCGAGGTGTTGAATGAACAATTTGGAGAATATTTAGTGTCGGTTACTATACAAAGACGCATAGATGATTCGTCTCAAAGGGTGACGATTCCAAATGACCCCTCACGCGGAGAACTATGCTCGGAGGAGTTGAGGAGTATATGGATGCCAGGAGTGGTCCATGCTCAGTGACGAGATTTCAACATCACTCGATATGCGGAAAAACACAAGGGGAAGGGTTCTAGTGGGAGAGATTGATATATTTTTATCCACGTGATAGATGAGATGGAACTGGTATGGAATTACCAATCCTGGGTAAGAGGTTTACTTGGTTTAATATGCAGGAGCAACCTATCCTAGCAAAACTTGATAGGGTTCTCGTGTTAGCAAATTGGGAGACCCAATTTCCTTTCGCCAGGGTACGCTCAGCTCTCAAATTCTCATCTGCTCAATTTAACCAATTAGTTTGCTCAATGGATCTTTCAATATTCTGACAAAAATATTGGCCCATCGACTGTTGCAATGTTTGCAGTCATTGGTAGGGAAGCATAGTCAGGGTTCATCAAGGCTAAAGACATTTTGGATAGTTTCACATTGTCGTAAACACATAAAGAAGAGATTTCTTGTCAGGATCAATTTTGAGAAGGCATACGATAGCGTGGACTGGGAATGTATTATGGAGGCGATTAGACGGAGATGGTTTGGGAATAGATGACAGATGTGGATGGAGAAATGCATCAAAGGGGCAAAGTCGCAAGTTCTAGTCAACGAACTATTGGAGAAGGAGATAGTTTGCAGAATAGGGCTTCGACAGGGAGATCCGCTATTACCGCTCTTGTTCACTTTAATGGTAGATGGACTAACAAAGATGTGGGGTGCTATAGACGAGATGGTATTCTCCAAGGATTAGGGCAAGTGAGAGGAAGGGAACCTATTTCAGTTCTTGAATACGCGGATGACACACTTTTCTTTGGGCGTAATGCAATGAGGGACATGGCATCTATCAAAGGAATTTTGCATTGCTTTGAGGCTTGGTCTGGTCTCAAGATAAACTTTCACAAGAGTGGTCGCATCCCTTTGGGTGGAGTTCCGGAAGAAGTGGGAAGGACAATTGCTGATATGTTGGGATGCAAACTTGATGAGTTCCCTCTTAAATACTTAGGGGCACCATTGAGGCTAGCATGTCTACAGAAGGAGGATTTGATCCCACTGGTTCAAAGGGTGGAGAAAAGATTACCGGGATGGAAGAAGAAATATTTATATCTAGGGATAAGGTGACTTCAATAAATTCAGTTCTATCAAGCCTACCCATCTATTTGATGTCATCCTTTAAGCTTCCAACATGGGTGATTAAGAGGATCAATCGGGCAAGAAGAAAGTTCCCATGGAAAGAAATAATGGGTGATACGAAGGGGATTCCGCTGAAGTGGAGTAGAGTGTGCAAAAGAAAAGAGTTTAGGGAGCTTGGTGTTATGGATTTAATGGACATGAATAAATTCATTTTGACCAAAATGGTGGTGGAAGATGCATGGGAACCACAAGGCGGGCTGGGTGGCATTCTTTAACAACCATAGATAGCGCAAGAAAGTGAGGTTTGGAGGACTCACAAGGATAATATGACACTCAAAAATTTGGAAAAGGGATTGAGAAAGTGGGGGAGTTCTTTCATGGCAATACATCGTGTGTAGTAAAGGGAGAAAGAAAGGTGCGGTTCTGGAAAGACAAGTGGAGTGGCCACAACTCCTTTGCTTCGCTATTCCTGGAACTCTTCAGGAAAGCACAAGAAGAAGATAAATTGGTCAGACACTACTGGAAGAATGGAGGATGGAGACCGAAACTTCACACTAGAGATTCAGTAGATCTAGCTAATGAATATGGTCAATCAAGGGGGTGAACATCCATCACAGGGGTTTGACGAGCGACGACGGGATATGATGACCTCGGGAGTCTTTTAAGTGAATTCAGCATACACAAGACTAAATGATGGAGGATGTACGGATAGGCTGTCAGGAATCATATGGAAGATGCTTGCTCCTTACAAAATACGTATCTTCATGTGGCTAGTGTACAAGGACGCGATCTTAACAATGAAAATTTTGACAAGAAGACACATATGTGGGGAGATGACATGTGGAAGATGTGTGACAGATAAGGAGAAGACATGACACATTTTTCTAGAGTGGACGAGAGCGAAGATGTTGTGGGGAGTGGTGTGTCGGGGGTTTGGAATACAAATGATCCTGAATGATGTCCGAGATCTGTAAGGGGAATGGAGATGCTCACACATTCCTAGGGATGTGCGAGGATCGTGGGATTTAGTGGCAGCTGCATCTTTGTGGATTCTCTTACTTGATCGTACTGATTTATGCTTTAATAATGTACATCTTTTACTTCCATAATTCATAAACTATTCTTGTTTATATTGTCATGGGAAGGATCACTTAGAGCAAGAAAGAGAGCGAAAGCAGAGTATGATCAAAGTGCGGAGCAGGGACTGAGGAACATGTCTCTTTTAACATAGGGAGTCCATGTGTTGGTTTAGTAGGATTTTTTTTTTTTTTTTTTTTTGGTAGATGTTTTACCCTCTAGTTGTAGGGGTCTATAGTTTCATTTCTTGTTTTTTACTTATCGCTCCACTATGGGGTTTGTTTTCTGGACCTTCGTACCTGCTTTATATATATATATATATATATATATATATATATAGTCCCCTTCGGTTGCTCACTACTTTTGGTGAGCACTCCGTGAGCACTCATAAAATAAAGACCCTATAAAAAATTCGAACCGCTCATATTGTTCTATATACTTAAGATAGCCTAACAATAAAAATTCAAGTAATTTGAAGTTCATTTGCATATCCATCATGCTGTTAGAATTCTCAGCCACACAATTTTGTGATGATATAAATCATGGACAAATGAATTTTAAATTAATTGATTTTTTACTGTTAGGCTATTTTAGGCATATAGAACAATATGAGCGGTTCAGATTTGTCATAGATGCTCTATTTCGTGAGTGCTCACCAAAGTAGTAGCAACCGAAGATTTCTCTCTCTATATATATACTAGTTGGAATTTACCGTGCACCAAGTGCACATGACTTGGTGCACATAAATGATGAAAATTTTATCTAAACATACTTGCATTTAGCACACTCATATTCTTCAAACTACAAATTCAACTAAGTCAATCATCTTAAAAAGCAAACAATAAAATTCAAAATTACTCTAACGACAACAAGCTCATCAAAATCAGATTTGAAGCAAGCATCAAGAACCCAAGTTTAATCAATTCTAGCATAATTCCAATCAAAACAAAGCACAAATGGATCAAAATTCGAACGATGTAAGAGAAAACTATATGCGTAATAGTTTCATCTAAAGCATAAAGATATAATCATTGTATTTTTCATAAGATATATCATCATTTTCGACTTTAACTTTCTTGAACTTAAAACTGATATTAAAAAAAGTTATTAAAAAAAACAAATTAGTAAATCCTAAACTGATATCATCATATTTTTCATAAGATCAATTATCACTTTCGACTTTAACTTTCTTGAGCTTAAAATTGCTTGTAATTTCTTGTTCATCATTTTTAATTTTGCATCCTGTCAATATTCTTGTAGTTGTTCTTCCATATTGGACATGTTGTGATTTGATCAAAAACGTATAGTCATTTCCAATGCATTTCTTGATCCGTCTGTCAAATTCTTCAACATTTTTTTTCCTGCATATAGAATTAAGAAATTAGCTCTTAATTATATGTAACACTATGAGAATAACATATTATAACTTATTCTTAATATCTTCCAGGTCTTTTGTGGAACAACCAATGATGCATCTTGCTTCCTCATCAGATAAAGTCAATTCTGCCTCCGCACTCGTATCTTTTATTATGATTTTGAACATATCTGAAACAGGTTATTCTTAGTTTTTTTAAAATTTATTGTTTATTATTATTTTTAATAATTTGATTGAAGAATGAAAAGATGGGAAACTAACAATATGATACCTTGGCTCATATTCAACATTATTCTTTTTACATTTTTGATAATAAGCTTCATCATTTTCAACATTTGACTTTTGTTGAAATATTTTGCATGCAATGTACCATGGATCTCTAACGTCTTTGACATTTTTTATCAGAACTTTGCAATAGTAGTATTTTGCCTTAAAATATGAAAAAAAATTAAAATTCATCAAAATATTATAGACATATATAGAATTGAACAAAATATTTAAAAATAATCTCATTATTCATAATATCTCATAAGAATCTTGGTTTGCACAATAGAAAATGTCAGATAGTTTCATTTCTTCCACATCCAGTACTTTTCTTTTGTTTATTTGCAAGGAATTACTTTTTAACAAAATTTCATTACAGTTTATCTCGAAACAAACAAACAAAATTATGTTAAATGATACTCCAAAAGGCAACAATTAAAGGATTAAATATACAAAATAAATTATACCATTCTCGAATTTTATATGCTTTTGGTTCATTCAGATTGTAGTGTTGTTTGTTGATGTGAGAGAGAATCCTGTTTAAAAAAATCAATAATAAATAAATAAATAAATATGTAATAAATAACATTATTAATTTTTATTGTATATAATTACCTCCAAAGTTTGAGATTTTTATAGAGGTAATTGCAATAATTGGCATGTTGGGTGATAATTCTTTCAGAACTTTTTCTTCCTTGATTGCTAGTTCTCTCCATAATATAAGTAAGATTAGTTTTGACATTAAATTAAGACAAAGCGTATGAATTAAAAAACAATTTTGTAATACAACTTAATTAATTGATATTACCTGAATCCTACAATTGTAAGATTTCGCTTCTCTACTTCATTATCATATTTTGAGTCTACCTTATCTACATCTCCTGCATTAATTACTGCTAAATAAAGATCTGTAGTTCAATGCAATTAGTATTTGATATTCTTTATGTAATACCCTAAGCTTTCATTTTAATAAAAATGCTGATTTTCACGTGTTGTGCACGTACAAATTTCATATGTATATTTATTTATTTATTTTTATATATATAATTTCATTTTTGTAGTATGAACAATTATTTTCTTCCTTAATTTTTCTAAAAGCCTATTTTGTAAAGCCTAAAACACTATTTTCATAGTTTGAGCCCACTTTAATAATTTATTATTTTGGCCCACAAGCCTAAGCCCACTATTTGTGAAGCCCACAAATTTAATTAATCCTTTAAATTGTCACACGTGTCAAGTAGACACAAATTGTGAATAATTGATTAATTAAAATTGTACAAACTTCAAATAAGGGGGTACTAGGGAGCACGTGCATGCACGTAGTGTGCAATGCACACCATGTGGAGGCCGGATTATGCATGGGAGTGATGGGGAGTGGGTGTGTGTGTGCATGGGTAGTTTTTTGAGTGTGGGTGGTTGCTACAACTTCCCCTCCTATCCTAGCCATCCATCTTTAACCATCTAGTGAAATCCTGGCCCTCCAATCCATCTTAAAACTAGTATAAATACCCCCTACCTACTTGTATTCTACACTAAGAAATTATTGAAAGAAAGAAAACTATATAGGAGAAATATATTAGAGTGAGTGTGAGTTGTGTGTGTGTGTTCCACCATTGGAGGCCGGCCCATCTTCCCCCACAAGGAGCTCTCGATTTTGGCAAGGAAGCAAGAAGGAGAATCTTTTGCATCACAATCTAGGAGGAGAAGGCACTCTCTCGCATTCTAGGGAACTCTAGGAGCTTTTAATTGGCTTTTCTCCAAAGAGGTGGGTGTTTCTCATGACTTCTAAAGTAGAAATCATGCTAGGAATGAATAGAATAGTTATTGAAAAGCAACTAGTTGAAATGAAATCCATTGTTTGCCTAATTAAAGGAAAATTGATAAACTATTAAATGTGTATTAATTTGGTTGCTAGATTTATTAATCATGGGTGAAAGTGAGTGTTCCTCATTGTTCCTAATATTAGAATGCATGCTAAGTATGTTTTAAATGCAATTATGTGAATTAACTAGTAAGAGATTGGAACCATGTTTGTTAATTAAAGTATTAAAGTAGAATGGTATATTAGAGATGAATTGATGGAATGATTTACTAAGAGATAATTGTTAATTTTTGTAGTAGAATTCTCCATTTTTGTGTGCCATATGAATGTTAAAGAGAATGTATTTGCAAATAAATGATTGAATGCATCATGTGTAAATTAGTTGGTAAAATAGAACTTTTATTCATTAAGAAAGATGATTTTGTGTTCTAAAAACATCATAGTTGTCAATAAGTAAGAGAACATTAATGTAGTGAATTTTTGTGGGAACCTATCTTTAATTATGAAGAAGTATACTTTAGTTCTCGAATATCGAAATTATGATCATGGAATGCAAACTAAGGCTAAAATATATGTTTTAAAGAGTTAAAAATACTCATAAAAATACTGGTTATTGTAGAATTGAATGTATTTTAATTCTGAAAAATTTTGTTTTCAAAAGAGGAGAAAAAGAGACAATTTTGTTTTGAGACTTCATGAATTATAACTATGAATAGAGAGCAAAATCAAAACCCAAATTAATGACTATCAAAACGAATTGGCCACTTAGACCAACTGGTCGGTAGAGCTTTGGCCGCTACAGTAAGGAGGAGGTTTCGGGTTCGATACTGTGGCTTTGTTTTTATTTTTCTGTTAAAAACCCAAATAGCTGAGAGTCGATACTTAGGAATTATAATCCCTAGTTATATCGTTTGGCGGCTTGGCGCGTTGGTTTTGTGCGCTGTCTGTTTGACCGCTGGTTGTGTGTTCGAATTCGGTTGGGGGGTTCGAGTTTAAAAAAAAATGTTTTTTTTTCTTTGTGGATTTTTTTAATTGAGTTTTTAAAAATAGAATAAATATAGGGAAAAATATGGATTAATTACTGAAAATTATTAGTATTTTTATAAGAAAAATTTATATAATTTTTGATAAAGTGTGAGTAAGAAATTGGAGTTTTTGCAAGAAAGGACTTCTTTTTGAAATCAATTTGTCTTTTTAAATAAAGGAAAAATAAATGAGATTTTTGAGTTATAAAGATGAAAAATTAGTAATGAGGAATTTTTGAAAGTGTGATTGGTGTAATTAATTGGACTTCTATTTTGTGCTTGTAGTAAGATTTTGAAATGAGAATAATAGATTTGTGGAATACATGAATTATTGATTACTACTAGTTGAAATTTATTCTTACACATAAATTGCATGTCAAGTTGAATTATTGATGGTGATGAGTTATGAAAGATGTGAATACATGAATGCTATGCTTATGAAACATGAATTGTGATTAATCATGAAAAGACCTTATGAGTATGAAAAGCTAGATATTGTAATTATGAGTTGAAATTGAGAATTAGGGTATAGCCAAGCCTTATACCGGCAATAACAGAAATGTGGAAATGATATTTGAAATGAGAAGACCAAGGTTTGGGTCATATGAATTAAATGAATAAGACCGGTATAGTGGGAGTGCTACACCCTAAGGGTTGATTTTATTCATGATTCAATTAAACTAAGGATTAGATACATAGTGAAGATGTGATGAAAGTAAGAGAAAAACATTGAGTATGAGGGTCATTGGATTGGCTGCATGAGAGTATTCACAGGATGTCCCATGATGCATCATGATAGGGCGTGGATACTGCTTCAGAATACCGTCCTGGTGGCGACGCTCGTGGGGTGTTTGACGACTGCGGGTGGTGTCATGTCTATGGTAGGAGCTGAATTACCACAGGATGCCTGCATGATGAGTCATGTGTCAGTGCGTTGGGATTCCCTCCAGGGCGCCTAGACATCAGTTCGTAGGTCAGAAAACATCTAGGATACTTACAGTAGTTACAGTAGTAGATTAAGTCATGACGAGGGATTGAACCCTACAAGATGAAGAACGGTTAAGGACTTGCCCTCGGACCTATGTATTATGGGCTGCATAGACTCTGAAAAAGTGCGTATTAGTGTCATATAATACAATTAATTACATTAAGGACTAAGTGCTCATTCACAACACGACATCCATAGGACAGTCCCTTTTAGTTTTGTATGTGACAAGTTTGTGGTTTGCTAAGTGTTGAGAATCATTATACTGTTTCCGGCATAGAGAGGATAGCCGTGTATAATATTTCGTCAGTTGAATGAACTGACGCGCTCACAGTTTTATATGTAGGGTAAAGATGCTTGACACAAGATTATACATGCTGCGCAAGATTATTTTGAATGTTGTTTCATGTAAAGTATTGTAAAATTGTTTCCGCTGTGACAATGTACAAGTGTACAAGTGTAATGCAACTCTGATGTAAGAAATGTTTCAATTTCCTTGTAAAATTGTACGAAAGAAGTGTAAAGATCCCGTGGAACTTCGAATTCAGTTGTATTTTGGAATTCGGGGTGTTACAGAGTGGTATCCGAACCAGGTTCTAAGTAGTACAAATTTATAAGGAACGATACCCTAGAAGTGGACATTAGAGTGTGTGTTGAGTTTAGAGATTTAAATGTAAGTCACTTACATTTGTATTGCTCTATGATTTATGCTTCTTCTTCTCTATCTTTAAGATGGCTGACCACTTCGACCCAGCTGGAGACGACAATTGGCACATTATTGAGGAAAATTACTACCTCGGGCAAGCTGATTTAGATGAAGAGGATCCCGAAGATGTGGAATGTCCTGAGTCCTGAGAGATCACTCCACCTCCGGATTCATCTGATGATTCTTTTGACGAAGAGGAACCAGTTCAGGGTAATCTCATTGTGTTTCTTTAGAGGCAGGTAGAGACTCTACGGGAGAGAGTCGGACTACTAGAGGCTCAGTTGGCGAAGCACAAGGATGATTTTTCCGTTCTCAGTCATCGTGTTTGGGAACTCGAGAAGAGGAAAAACATGACCGATGTACTGAAGGAGGAAGTGGAGGAACTACAGGGAGAGCTTCGTGAAGCCAAGAGGAACCGTAGGAGTTAGACTGTTGTATCTTCTACTGCTTTCATTTTGATGTCAGAAATGTTTTGAATTCGAATGTATAAAGTTTGAAATTTAATGAAATGAAAAGTTGACTTAAAATTTCATATTGATACTTCGAATTTAATGGATCTTTTGCATCAAAATATGGCTGGAAGACGAGCTCAAAATGGTGAAGGTATGGACTTGGAAACGGAGCTAGCGAGGGTCTATCAGACACTCATTGTCGTTGCCATGAATCAGAATCAGGGAAGGGTGCCTGCGAATCTAGTCTCGAATTGGTTCTTGGCTGGAAACGGACGATGGGAGACTTGGTTCTTGGCTGGGAGGAATTCTTGGAGGAATTCCGCAGTCATTATTTTCCCTTAGACATCCAGGAGAAGAAGGCCATGGAGTTTCTGTCGCTGCAGCAGGGCGGCATGTCAGTCAGGGAGTATGAGACGAGATTCACTCAGCTCTCAAGGTATGCTCCCGAATTGGTGATGGATGAGGTGAAGAAGGCTTGAAAGTTCGAGCATGGGTTGAGGCAAAGTCTGAGATCCAGGATGATACCCATCGGTATCAGAAGGTTTGACAAGCTGGTCAAATGAGCGGCAGCCACGGAGGCGGACATGGAGCAATTCCACACTGTTCAGAATCGGAGGAACAACTGGAATGTGGGGAAGAGGCCCGCAGTTGCTGGCAATGTTAGGGGACAGCCACCGGCTCAAAGGTTCAAGCCTGCGGGTACGAACGCTGTTCAAGTGGCAGGAAGACCCGGGAATACTTGGGTGAGACCTCCAGTGACTTGTTTCAACTGTGAAGAGGCAGGCCACTAAAAGTCTTATTGCCCCAAACTGCAGGATGTCAACCGTAATGGGCCAACTCAGCAGGTCGGGAAGAAGCCGTACCAGCAGGGGCGAGTATTTGCCTTGACTGAAGCTGACGCTGATGAGATGGATCACGTCATCACTGGTATGAGGGAGGATGTTTAGGAATGTTTTCTGTTGCCTCTTTTTTCCGTTAATTAGTGAACTGTTATATGACGAGTGTATGTTATGTAACAGGAGATCTTATTTTGAATGGAAAGAAAGCTGTTGTTTGGTTCTATACTGGGTCCTCTCATACTTTTGTATCACCTAAGTTTGCTAAAGTTTTGGGAGTCGAACCGAAGATATTTTCAGGCAAGGTTTTAGCAGTAGCTACTCCGTTAGGGGAGACTCTAACCAATGATCGGTACTATGCTGACTGCGAGATCGTGATTGGAGATAGAATTATCGGGATCGATCTGATCGAGCTGAATGTTTTGGTAGTAGATGTTATCATTGGCATTGATTGGATGTCGGTGTACAGTGCGAGCATCGAGTGCAAGATCAAGACAGTAACAGTGAAGGCTCCAAGTGGACCTGAAGTCACTTTCCAAGGGAAGAGGAGATGTTCAGATTTGGTTGCTGCTATCAGGCAGAAGAGAGGGATTCCTGTAGAGGTGCAGCAGATTCCTGTGGTTCGGAATTATCCGACCGTGTTCTTGGAAGATTTGCCTGGGTTACCCCCGCATCGTGATGTGGAGTTCAGCATCTCTATTCATCCAGGGAGTGCACTTATATCCAAGGCACCGTATAGGATGGCGCCTGTGGAGCAGGACGAGAACAAACGGTAGATTGAGGAATTGTTGGAGAAGGGCTCTATTCAACCGAGTGCGTCACCTTGGGGAGCGCTGGTGCTTTTGGTAAAGAAGAAAGATGGTTCGATGAGGATGTGCATCGATTACCGAGAGCTGAATAAGGTCACTGTTCAGAATAAGTATCCGATTCCACGAATTGATGACTTGTTCGATCGTCTACAAGGAGCAACTGTTTTCTCCAAAATAGATCTTTGATCAGGATATCATCAAGTTCAAGTGAAAGCTGAAGACGTGCATAAGACTGCGTTTAGAACTCGACACGGGCATTACGGATTCTTAGTCATGCCGTTTGGAGTGACAAATGCGCCTGCAATTTTCATGGACATGATGAACAGAGTTCTGAGGCCGTTCATTGATTCCTTCATCGTGGTGTTTATCGACGATATTCTCGTGTACTCCAAGTCGGAGGGGGAGCACACGAAGCATCTGGCAGCAGTTTTGAGGAAACTTCAGGAGCATGAGTTGTATGCCAAGTTTTCCAAGTGCGATTTTTGGAAATCTGAAGTGGCATTCCTAGGTCACATTCTTTCTAAGGAGGGATTGGCAACTGATCCTCAGAAGATAGAGGCAGTGAGAGATTGAGCAAGGCCTACTAAAATGATGAAAATCAGGAATTTTCTTGGGTTAACTGGATATTATAGGAGGTTTATCCAGGGCTATGCTCAGATAGCCGTGCCACTCACTGGTCTGACCAAAAAGAATGTGAACTTCAAATGGACTGAGCAGTGCGAGGCAAGCTTTCAGGAGTTGAAAGAGAGGCTGACTACTGCACCCATTTTGGCTTTGCCTAGAGCAGGTGTTGAATATGAAGTCTACAGTGATGCTTCACATCATGGGTTTGGTTGTGTCTTAATGCAAGAAGGAAAATTGATCGCTTATGGGTCTAGGCAACTAAGACCGCATGAGAAGAACTATCCGACTCATGATTTGGAGTTGGCTGCGATTATCTTCGCCTTAAAGCAATGGAGACACAATGTGTATGGTGAGAAGCTAAACATGTACACAGACCATAAAAGCTTGAAATACATCTATCAGCAGAAGGATTTGAACCTGAGGCAAAGGAGATGGCTGGAGGTACTTGAAGACATTCGTCCAGAGATTAAGTATCATCCTGGGAAGGCTAATGTTGTTGCTGATGCACTTAGCCGTAGGAGCAGTCTGGCGGGTTTGATTACCACTCAGAGACAGCTGGCAGAGGAGTTGGATCGGGCTGGAATTGCAGTTGTTCTGCAAGGCTTGGAATCATCTTTAGCTCAGTTGAGGCTTCAACCGACGCTGAATGGAAGGATTATTGCAAGTCAGAAGGAAGATGTAGAGATTCAGAAGATGAAGGAGCAGGTTGGTGCTGGCAAGTTGCCCGGATTTCAAATCAGGGATGAAGTGCTGTGGTTTGGAGAGAGGCTGTGTGTTCCGGATCAGTCGGACTTGAAAGATAGTATTCTCCAGGAGGCACATGCTACTCTTTTGTCAGTACATCCTGAGAGTACCAAGATGTACAAGGACATTAAACAGCATTCTGGTGGTCAGGTTTGAAGCGGGATGTGGCTGAATTTGTGTCGAGGTGTGAGATTTGTCAACAAGTCAAAGTCGAGAATTAGAAACCCAGAGGTCTATTGCAATCATTACCTATTCCGAAATGGAAGTGGGATAACATCAGTATGGATTTCATCACTAGTTTGTCTAAGAGTTCTAAAGGCAATAATGCGATTTGGGTCATAGTTGATAGACTAACCAAGTCCGCTCACTTCTTGGCGATGAAACTCACTGCTTCGATGGACAGGTTGGCTAAGATGTATGTTGGTGAGATCGTCAGGCTTCATGGTGTTCTGTTGACCATTGTGTCTGATCGAGATGTGCGGTTTACTTCGCATTTCTGGAGGAGTCTTCAGATGGCTCTGGGTACCAAGACAGATTTTAGCACTGCTTTTCATCCCCAGACCGATGGGCAGACCGAGAGAGTCAACCGTATTCTTGAGGACATGCTGTGTACTAGACTTTGGAGGCAGTTGGGAAAGGCACTTAGCTTTGGTGGAGTTTGCCTACAACAACAGTTTTCAGGCTAGCATTGGAATGACACCGTATGAAGCTTTGTACGGCAGGAAGTGCAGGACGCCTGTCTGTTGGTTCGAAGTTGGGGAACGTCAGATGTTTGGGCCTGAGATTGTGCAGCAGACCTCTGAAAAGACTGATCTAATCAGGAAGAGGTTGGTGGATGCTCAGAGTAGGCAGAAAAGCTATGCGTACAACCGGAGGAGGGACCTTGAGTTTGAGGTTGGTGACTTTGTCTTTCTGAAGGTATCGCCCAGCAAAGGCGTGATCCAATTCGGCAAGGGTGGAAAGTTAGCCCCGAGGTTCATAGGCCCGTATAAGATATTAAAAAGGATCGGGAAAACTGCTTACCGGCTTGAGTTACCGGAAGAGTTGTCTTAGGTGCACAATGACTTTCATGTGTCTATGCTGAAAGGTTACATTCCAGATCCAAGTCATCATTTGCCCGAAGTGCCAGAGGGTTTGCAGTTGGATCTGAGTTACATTGAGCTTCGAGTTGAGATTGTTGATCATCGGGAGAAAGTCTTGAGGAATAAGATGATACTGATGGTCAAGGTAGTCTGGAGAAACCAGTTGGTTGAAGAGGCTACTTGGGAATCTGAGGAGAGGATGATGAAGGATCATCCCGAGCTCTTTTTTTGATTGTTTTTCTTATTGTGTTTTGTTTTCTCACTCTTTAAATATAGTTCTGGGGACGGAACTATTCTAAGGAGGGAGTGTTGTAATACCCTAAGCTTTCATTTTAATAAAAATGCTGATTTTTACGTGTTGTGCACGTACAAATTTCATATGTATATTTATTTATATATATATATATATATATAATTTCATTTTTAGTATGAACAATTATTTTCTTTCTTTATTTTTCTAAAAGCCTATTTTGTAAAGCCTAAAGCACTATTTTCTTAGTTTTAGCGCACTTTAATAACTTATTATTTTATTATTTTGGCCTACAAGCCTAAGCCCACTATTTGTGAAGCCCACAAATTTAATTAATCCTTTAAATTGTCACACTTGTCACGTAGACACAAATTGTGAACAATTGATTAATTAAAATTGTAAAACTTCAAATAGGGGGTACTAGGGGGCACGTGCATGCACGTAGTGTGCAATGCACACCATGTGGAGGCCGGATTATGCATGGGAGTGATGGGGAGTGGGTGTGTGTGTGCATGGGTAGTTTTTTGAGTGTGGGTGGTTGCTACAACTTCCCCTCCTATCCTAGCCATCCATCTTTAACCATCTAGTGAAATCCTAGCCATCCAATCCATCTTAGAACTAGTATAAATATCCCCTTACACTAAGAAATTATTGAAAGAAAGAAAACTATATAGGAGAAATATATTAGAGTGAGTGTGAGTTGTGTGTGTGTCCCACCATTGGAGATCGGCCCATCTTTCCCCACAAGGAGCTCTCGGTTTTGGTAAGGAAGCAAGAAGGAGAATCTTTTGCATCACAATCTAGGAGGAGAAGACACTCTCTCGCATGCTAGGGGACTCTAGGAGATTTTAATTGGCTTTTCTCCAAAGAGGTGAGTGTTTCTCATGACTTCTAAAGTAGAAATCATGCTAGGAATGAATTGAATAGTTACTGAAAAGCAACTAGTTGAAATGAAATCCATTGTTTGCCTAATTAGAGGAAAATTGATAAACTATTAGATGTGTGTTAATTTGGTTGCTAGATTTATTAATCATGGGTGAAAGTGAGTGTTCCTCATTGTTCCTAATATTAGAATGCATGCTAAGTATGTTTTAAATGCAATTATGTGAATTAACTAGTAAGAGATTGGAACCATATTTGTTAATTAAAGTATTAAAGTAGAATGGTATATTAGAGATGAATTGATGGAATGATTTACTAAGAGATAATTGTTAATTTTTGTAGTAGAATTCTCCATTTTTGTGTGCCATATGAATGTTAAAGAGAATGTATTTGCAAACAAATGATTGAATGCATCATGTGTAAATTAGTTGGTAAAATAGAACTTTTATTCATTAAGAAAGATGATTTTGTGTTCTAAAAACATCATAGTTGTCAATAAGTAAGAGAACATTAATGTAGTGTATTTTTGTGGGAAGGTATCTTTAATTATGAAGAAGTATGCTTTAGTTCTCGAATGTCGAAATTATGATCATGGAATGCAAATATATGTTTTAAAGAGTTAAAAATACTCATAAAAATACTGGTTACTGTAGAATTGAATGTATTTTAATTCTGGAAAATTTTATTTTCAAAAGAGGAGAAAAAGAGGCAATTTTGTTTTAAGACTTCATGAATTATAACTATGAACAGAGAGCAAAATCAAAACCCAAATTAATTACTATCAAAACGAATTGGCCACTTAGACCAACTGGTCGGTAGAGCTTTGGCTGATACAGTAAGGAGGAGGTCTTGGGTTCGATACTGTGGCTTTGTTTTTATTTTTCTGTTAAAAACCCAAATAGCCGAAAGTCGATACTTAGGGATTATAACCCCTAGTTATATCGTTCGGTGGCTTTGGCGCGTTGGTCTTGTACGCTGTCTGTTTGACCGCTGGTTATGGGTTCGAATCCGGTTGGGGGTTCGAGTTTAAAAAAAAATGTTTTTTTTTCTTTGTGGATTTTTTTAATTGAGTTTTTAAAAATAGAATAAAAATTGGGAAAAATATGGATTAATTACTGAAAATTATTAGAATTTTTATAAGAAAAATTTATATAACTTTTGATAAAGTGTGCATAAGAAATTGGGGTTTTTGCAAGAAAGGACTTCTTTTTGAAATCAAATTGTCTTTTTAAATAAAGGAAAAATAAATGAGATTTTTGAGTTATAAAGATGAAAAATTAGTAATGAGGAATTTTTGAAAGTGTGATTGGTGTAATTAATTAGACTTCTTTTTTGTGCTTTTAGTAAGGTTTTGAAATGAGAATAATAGATTTGTGGAATACATGAATTATTGATTACTACTAGTTGAAATCTATTCTTACACATAAATTGCACGTGAAGTTGAATTATTGATGGTGATGAATTATGAAAGATGTGAATACATGAATGCCATGCTTATGAAACATGAATTGTGATTAATCATGAAAAGACCTTATGGATATGAAAAGCTCGATATTGTAATTATGAGTTGAAATTGAGAATTAGAATATTGCCAAGCCTTATACCGGCAATAACAAAAATGTGTAAATGATATTTGAAATGAGAAGTCCAAAGTTTGGGTCATATGAATTAAATGAATAAGACCGGTATAGTGGGAGCTACACCCTAACGGTTGATTTTATTCACGATTCAATTAAACTAAGGATTAGATACATAGTGAAAATGTGATGAAAGTAAGAGAAAAATATTGAGTATGTGGGCCATTGGATTGGCGGCGTGAGAGTATTCGCAGGATGTCCCAAGATGCGTCATGATAGGGCGTGGATACTGCTCTAGAGTACCATCACGGTGGCAACGCTCGTGGGGTGCTTAACGACTGCGGGTGGTGTCATGTCTATGGTAGGAGCTGAATTACCACAGGATGCCTGCATGATGAGTCATGTGTCAGTGCTTTGGGATTCTCTTCAAGGTGCCTAGACATGAGTTCGTAGGTCAGAAAATATCTAGGATACTTACCGTAGTTACAGTAGTAGATTAAGTCATGACGAGGGATTGAACCCTACAAGATGAAGAACGGTTAAGGGCTTGCCCTCGGACCTATGTAGTATGAGCTGCATAGACTCTGAACAAGTGCGCATTAGTGTCATATAATACAATTAATTGCATTAAGGACTAAGTACACATTCACAACACGACATCAATAGGATAGTCCCTTTTAGTTTTGTTTGTGACAAGTTTGTGGTTTGCTAAGTATTGAGAATCGTTATACTGTTTTCGGCATAGAGAGGATAGCCGTGTATAATATTTCGTCAGTTGAATGAACTGACGCGCCCACAGTTTTATATGCAGGGTAAAGATGCTTGACACAATTGAAGTATACATGCTGCGCAAGATTGTTTTAAATGTTGTTTCATGTAAAGTATTGTAAAATTGCTTCCGCTGTGATAACGCACAAGTGTAATGTAACTCTGATGTAAGAAATGTTTCAATTTCCTTTTAAAATTGTACGAAAGAAGTGTAAAGTTCCTGTGGAACTTCGAATTCAGTTGTATTTTGGAATTCGGGGTGTTACACTTTATAGTAATAGACAAACATATATATATATATATATATATATATATATATATATATATATAGAGAGAGAGAGAGAGAGAGAGAGAGAGAGAGAGAGAGAGAGATACATAATTTTTTACCTTTAAAGACCGTAGATGATGTTCTTAGCAATTCGTCTACAGTTGCAAATGTGTACCTATCCTTATCGATGATAAGATGTTTCTCAACTTCATCTGCAACACTTCCCAACTTCAAAATGATGTCAAATTTATCGTGCATTGAGTTATATCTTTTGTCGACATTTTTTAGTATTCCATTAGAAATTAAGCAAGTTTTATGCCCCGTTGCGGTCGACCGATCTTGGGGGCACAGTTGACCGACTACGGCGCTGATTGTTTTTTGGCTTACGAGTTTAAGGCATAATAGCTGGATTTGTGTTTATCTTTTAGGGTTTACTTTGAGGCTATATATATGGCTATAGACTCTAGGGTTTAGATGATCTTTGATGATCCAAATAGAGAGATTTGGTAAGCTGTTATCATTGGTCAACTTCAAGAGGGGATTGTGCCGAGTGTTTCAAAGGTGAGAGACAGATTGAGATTTGTAATCTCTTTTGTAAGCTTTGTATTTCTTGGAGAATAAGAAGTATTGGTTATCTCTGCATATTGATTGTGTTCTTGTGAGATCTTGCATATATTGTGGTGGCTTGTTCTTGGTTCATATAAGTCTTGGGAGTTTCTATTGCTTGTGGTGTGTTTCTGCTATTAGCACTATGAGTTGTGGGGTAGATTCTTCAACAATAATGTAGAAACTATAAAAAGATAATCAAATAACCTTCTTAATTATCATATTTTAGGATATACATATATCTTCCATTCTTAATTATTTAAATTCCTGTGGATATTATCATATTTTAGGACTTTAAAGTCCTGTGGATATTATCATATATATATCTTCAATTCTTAATTATGTAAAGTATGTGGATTTTAGTTCAGATGTATCTAAGGCAACAAAAACAAATATTTTCTTAAAGGTAACAGAGAGTTGTACGTTGAGTAGATAATCTTCTAGTAGCTCATTCCATATGAGATGATGGTTGATGTTGTGCAGAAAGAGGGACAATATTGATTAATAGAGGTAGAGAACTCCATTAACTGCTTGTAGGCTCAATACCAATAATTCTTATGCTTCCAATTTTCATGAGTGCAAGTTGTGCAATAGTGAGATACAAGGCAAATAAGTGTTCTATGTAAGAATTGAATAAGTTGACAAACAATATGCCTCATGTACTGATATGCAATGTAAATGGTGTTTAGTTCATTCAAATTCAAACTTGTTATTTTATCTGAAAAAATAAAACTAATTTAATGTGTAAAATAATCATAAATTTAAATTTCTACAGTTTTATTTAGACTAATCCGCATTATGCATATATTAATCTGTATTACTGAGAAATAACCACATTCGCAAAAAGAAACTTATATTTCTTATCACAATCATGGCTCTTACCTTCTCATGATACTTTAAAATCCATATCCATATCTATATTTAAAATTTACCTACCTTTCTATAAAAACTTTGATAAAACAAGTTAAAAAGAAAAGATCAAAAAGTCACTATTGATCAGAACCTGTACTCTTAAAGAATAAAATTAATATAGTCTAATGTAAAGATTGACTGTTTAGACTTCATTCGAAAACGGAGATTCCTACCAGAAGATTAGGTGTTATGATTATAATCAGAACCTGTACTCTTAAAGAATAAAATTAATATAGTCTAATGAAAAGATTGACTGTTTAGACTTCATTCGAAAACGAAGGAGGTAAGATAACTGGAGGTATATGAAAGTATTTAAAATATCTACAATTATCCTATCTATAGGCGCATTTGGAAAAAAATTTCGAGGTAAGATAACTATATCTTCCAGGAATTCTACCACTGTTTCTAAAGATGAATTGGAAGGGAAAATGATTTAGAAGGAGAGGAGTGAAGGGGTTCATCAATTGGGAAAAAAATATGAGTAAAAGGTTTCTTACTTTATAGAAGAAATTGGATTTCATTCTCATTATAAGAGTAAGGATAACAGAATAAATATGGTTTCTCTAGAAATTGGGGGATTAAATTTGAATTAAGATAAGTTAATCTAAAGAGGGAGAGAGTACAGGAAGAAGAAGCGCTAATCTCGTTGAAAAGGGAGAGAGGGTTTATTAAATAAGTCTGATTTTTGTTTTATTTTTAATATTTAATTTAGTTTAATTACGGTTAAGTTATGTTGTTTTTGTGGCTGCATGCCACACGGTGTGCAAAATTATAGTATAGTTTACATGTAGATGAAGTATTATTGAAATATCAACCCATCCTAGAAAAAATGAGTACGAGAACAAATAAATTCTTGTTGGAAGATGTGTAAATTATAGCTTCTAAAGTTTACTAGAACAAATAAATACTTGTTGGAGTACATTAACTATCTAATTGCATTAAGACTTTGTGTTGCATATTCAGTTGGTGTGTATAAAAGCACAACTCTTATTAGCGACGATAATCATGTGCAATTCATATGCCAAACACACTGTATATGCGGGCAAGTACATCAAATACAAAACATTTAGTACAAGTGCATATTAAAAGATGATCAGCCACAATGCATCCATCACAAAGAAGGCCATAAAATGCACAGTTCACCCTGTTGACTATTTACAGAATCAGACATACTTGCTTCTCTCAACTACCGTCTCCATCTATATTTTCCTAACCACCTTCATTGTGAGCTGGTGGTATTCCACTATCTTCCTTAAAAACCGGTTCCCCCTTGCATACACCGAGTTCTCATGGGCAAGCCTCCCCTTTTCTACTAGCAATGTTTCCAGTTGTAACTGTATCTGAGTATAAAAATAAGAAGATGATAATATAAAATGCTTGTCAATGTTTCCCTACTTATCTGAATGGAACAATGCTTACTATTATATGGAGTTAAAGAGGATAGCTAGCAGTGTATTTTATATAAAAATAAGAAAATGATAATAAAAAGTGGTTATCAAGAGTATAATTAATGTTTCCCACTTTCCCGACTTTATCTGAATGGAATGATATTTACTCAAATACATGAGAAAGAGAGGAAGAATGAGAGAATATTTTACATGTTCAATTGGCAGCAAGAAACAAATAGAATACAAGTTGAACATGAGTTAGTCGCAATAAACAATTCCAAAAGTCCGACATAAAAACACTTGTAACCCCTATTTTTCGTTTTTCGTATTCTTGGTGTATTTTTTTTTTCTTTCTTGAGTATTTATACTTTTCTTATATTTTGGACCGTATATTGGAGCTGTTTTCAATATATATTCATTTTGTTCATTTTTGATCTCCTTTTGGTTGAATTTTCTGTCTCTTGATTTGTTATTGATCGTTATTACTATTTTCGCTCTTTATTTGGTTCTTGTTCACTTTGTTTTGTTTTTGGGTGCTCGCGGTGTTTTGGTTGCTAATCCTATTGCCTTTTGATCCCTAATCAACTACCAAATCAAAATTTGTCCACAATCCTATTTTTAATCATATACAAATCCTATTAAAATCAACTCCTAATTGGCCTAATCCTATTATAACTCCTAAACTACCCATTAACCCAAATACCCACAACCCTAAACTCCACTATATATAAACCCTAATCTCTCCCTAAAACCCTAACCCTAACTCTACCGAAACCCTACTCCCTCCTTCTCTGTTTTGCGCCGTCAACACCCCCAGCCCATCCCGACTCTCTCTCCCTCCTGTCGTTGCACCCCCTAGCCGACCCCTACCTCATCCCGATCATCCCTAGCTGCTACCCCTACTCCCAGGCACACCTCTCCACCATCTCTCTCTCTCTCTCCGTCCCTCTCCCCTGCCGGCGTCGCGCGTCGACAGCAGCAGGAGGAGGAGCAGCAGTGCCAGCATCGGCCAGTGTCGCCGCCGCCCCTTCGATCTCTCTGCCTCTCTTGTTGTATCTACGCGTGCATGGGTTTGCACGTGCGGATTGCTTGGATCGTGGTTTTGTTCGTGGGATTGTTCGTTGTCAGGATCCGTTCCCGTTACTCTTGGTGTTCGTTTCGTTTTCGGTTAAGGCAAGTAACTTGTACTCAATTTCTTTGTATGATACAAGCCATAAATTCTGCTTGTAGTGTAGTTATAATACCCTAATTCTTTATTTTTAAATTAAATGAAGGTTTGTGAATTTTACGTGCATTGCACGTATTAATTCAGGTTCATTTTCTATAAGAATTATTTATTTTGTAGCATGAATAAACATTTTCCCATCTCTCTTTTATTTTTGAAAGCCTAATTATTTATTTTAAAGCCCATCCTAATTATTTGATTTATTTTAATTAGCCCATTGAAATTTGAGCCCACAAATTAAAAGCCCACTAGTTATTTTCTCTTTTAAATAACATGACTTGTAGTGTAGATCATTTTTTTTAGACAATTAATTAAATGATCATGCACAACTAGTAGTTAGGGGTGCTACATTTGGCACGTGCATGCAGTAGAGTGTGCATTGCACACCCTTCTGTTTGGCCGGATTTGCATAGGAGAGAGTGGAGAAGTGGCTTAGTGGATGGGAAATTACTTGCTCATGGGTGGTTGCTACAACTTTCCAATGTATCATAGTCATTTATCTACAACCATCTAATGCAATCCTAGCCCTCCATTTCACCATAAAACTAGTATAAAAACCCCTCCCTTGTATGCATACAACACACTAAGAAATTTTGTAAAGAAAAGAAAGAAAGAAATACATAGGAGAGTAAAAAGATTGAGAGCGTTAGAAAAAGATTGAGAGTGTTTAGTTTTTGTTCCATTCTTGGAGGCCAGCCACTTCACCAAGGCAAGAGGGAGGCTCGGGTTCACTAGCGCAAGGAGGAGGAGACATTTGTGGTGGCTCAAACTAGGAGGAGAAGGACCACTCGTGTGTTCAAGGAGATTCTAAGAGCTTTTGTAGTATTTTTCTTCAAATAGGTGGGTGTTTTTCTATAATTCTAATCTTAGACATCATGCTAGGGATTTTTGATATATATGAATGCTAAAAGAACTAAGAATTGAAGATAATCACTTGTTGGCTCTAAAAAGGACTTGGTAGATAATTGAGTAAATGCTTGATGAATTGCATGCTATTAGTTATAATTCATGTCTAATGTAGTTAAATTGACTTATTGCCATGAAATTTATGAAATTAGAACCTTGTGATTGTAGAAAAATGTTTATGAATGGTTAACAGATGAATTATGAATTTTTGCATTTATTGAGCCATTGTAACACTTGTTCAAGGAATGTAACTTTGTTTATGAGTATTATGGATAAAAGAAGAGAAAAACAGAATTTAATACTTCTTTAATAAAGTTATAAAGCAAAATTTAATAGAAAGTTTTGTTAAATTGAAATTGTGCAATTGTAAACATAGAATGCAAATCAGAATGAAAAATACTTGTTTTAATGTAAAAAAATTATTTTAAAAACACTGATTTGTTAAATTAATGTAAACTCAGTATTCTGGAAATTTTTAGGACTTTTTGTGAAGAAGAAACGAAGTTATGATCTTTTGAAAAATGAAATAATTCTAATAAACCGAGGATCGACATAAACCTATTTTAAACTAATCCTATATCAGTTAGTCACCATGGTCATACTGGTTATAGGGGGGGTGCTAGTTGCGTTACTATAGCGGTGCGGTACTATGTGTGTGGGTTCGAGTCTCGGCAGAGGCTTTTTACTTTTAATTTTTGATTTTCCCAAATGCCGAGAACTGGACTTAAACCCCATTCACTCTTCCTTTATGACAGTTGGGCACTTGTCCCTTTTGGCTAGCGCGTGGGGTTTGGTCTTCAGTGATTGTGCACCTGGCTGTGTGTGTGTGCGGGTTCGAAACTGGCCAAGGCCAATTTTTTTAAAGAAAATCTATTTTTATTTTTTTCACTTGATTCTTTTTGAGTTTTTAAAAATAAAATAAATACCGAGAAATTTTTTTTAGAAAATTCCTGAAAATACATAGACTTCATAAAAAATTATTTTTTTACTTGTGGACCTTTAAAAAGAGAAATAAGAGTACAAAATTTAAGAGTGAAGTATTCATCTTAGTTTGATCTTCTGAAACACTAAAACAAAGAAGTGGATTTTTTTTTTATTATAGAAATAATTGCAAAGAGATAAATTGAGAATTTTATTCATAAATGTTGAGTAGAATTAAAATGAGAATTTTTGAATATGCAAGTTGTGCATGGAAATATTAGAAAAAAGAACTTGATGAATTGTAGAATTTTGTGAACAAATATGTTTTTCTATAAAGGTGAAAGGAGGACTTAGACTAGAATTTTTTAGATAAACTCTACGTCGGCAAGAATGAAAAATATGGAATAGAAGATTTTGATATTTTGACCAAGTTTGGGTTGTTGATAATGACTGATGTTGATAAGACCGATGTAGGAGTAATGCTAGATTCTAGAATATTGACTTTCAATTATACATAAGGATTAGATACATAGTGAAGACGTGATGAACGTAAGAGAAAAACATGAGTATGAGGGCCATTGGATTGGCGGCGTGAGAGTATTTACAGGATGTCCCATGATGCATCATGATTAGGGCGTGAATACTACTTCAGAGCACCGTCACGGTGGCGACGCTTATGGGGTGATCTAATAACTGCGGGTGGTGTCATGTCTATGGTAGGAGGTAAATTACTATAGGATGCCTGCATGATGAGTCATGTGTCAGTGCATTGGGATTCTCTCCAGGGCGCCTAGACATGAGCTCGTAACTCATAGAATGCCTAGGACACTTACCATAGTTACAGTAGTAGATTAAATCATGATGAGGGATCGAACCCTACAAGATGAAGAATGGTTAAGGGCTTGCCCTCGGACCTATGTAGTATGGGCTGCATAGACTCTGAACAAGTGCGCATTAGTGTCATATAATGTAAACAATTGCATTAAGGACTAAGTGCACAGCACAACACGACATCAATAGGGTAGTCTCTTTGTAGCTTTGTCTGTGATCAAGTGTGTGGTTTGTTTAAGTATGGAAAATTGTTATACTGTTCGGCATAGTTAGGATAGCCGTGTATAATATTTCGTCGGTTGTAAACAACTGACGCTCCCACAGTTTTCTATGCAGGATAAAGAGATGGGTAAGACTAAAGTATACATGCTGCTTAAAGATTGATTCAAATGTTGTATATTTTTATTCATGTAAATATAGTAATATTTCTTCCGCTGTATAAATGTAAATGTAAATGTAAATCTGATGTAACAGAACTTTTTAATTCCTTGTAAAATTGTACGAAGAGAAGTATAAAGATCCTGTGGAACTTTGAATTCAGTCTGTTTTGGAATTCGGGGTGTTACAGTAGTTGAGTTCTAGAGACAACTCGTATGTGATGTATTTTGATGAGTATTGTCTCTATAGTGCTATTGACCAGATTTGCCTCACGACACAAATTTGACATGAAACAACTTAGGTTTTGACCGTTCTTGATGTGATTATATTTGTGGGATAATGATGAGAAATCGTGTGTTTGTTTGGATCCACGTGATATACTTGTTGTGGACATGCTATATATCCTATTTCATGATGTTTGTGCACTTAGTAGACTCTATAATATGTTTGGTTGTGTTTGAAACGAGTTTCGTATATTGTATGTTGATTTGTTGTTAAGAGGAAAATTTGTACTTTGTCGATGATCAATTTTGATTGGTATTTTAAACCATATTAAGGTCAGTATTTGAAAATATTGTATGAACATGAAATGTCGAGAATTTCGTCTAGTTTCAAACCCGTTTGGCGGATCTCAGTTTCATTTTATGAGTTGTGAATTATGTCTATTTTACTACAGAGGTGTATTTCATTTCCAGATTTCGTTCTTGATGATTTCGATGACTAAACTATTTTGATACTAGTGCTAAGCATTTTATTTTGATATGCAATTTTGCACAGTATTTCTATACCTATTTAGGGATTTTTCAAAATTTTGGTGGATTTTATTGATGAGTTTTATATACCAATTCATGCTTATTTATAAAGACTATACTTGCTAGATTTTGCTCACTGTTCTGAAAAGATTTATATTTTCACCTTAGTTCCTTTTACTGTTTAGAAAATCTTTGTGAATATGAAAGTTATCCTATTTTGTCTATTTTCTTCTCCATTTGGCTGATTTGGATTTCGTTTCACGGTTTGCAAGATATTACAGTTTTCGTACAGCAGTGTTGGGAATTCCAGATTTGCCAAACTATCGTTTCTTGATATTTTCTGATTTTTGTTGGCTAAACTAATCTTTCTGGAAAATTATGAAACTTTATATTCTGACACTAGACATATAGAAAAATACCCCAGATTTTTCCTGGATTTATTTGAGGTGTTTTAATGCTGTTTTCCTGACTGTGAATGCAATTTACTGATTTCTGGCTGAACGTATTTCCTGGTTTCAAATCAGTTTTAAGTTATGTTTATCTAAAACACTATATGATTTATATGTATCCTCTGGATTCGGTTGGAAGTATATTTTCCAGATTCTCCGACGGATTCAGGTTTCGATATTTGTGGAAACGGGAATAACTATTTTAGTACTGTACTGTTGTGCTGTCCTGAATTAGGAAGTACTCTATTTTGTTCTGTTATGTGACTATTTACCATCTGTACATGCTCATCTGTTATTCTGAACTTGTGGGTCATTATATCTTGCTAGATTGACTCTGTTTCATTCACATACACATCTGTCTGATAATAATTATAAAATGATCAAGCCGGGGTTTATGGGAAAGATCTAGTAGTGGGAAAGCATAAAACATGTACTTAGAAGGGGGGCCATGTTTCCCATATGATTATCTGTTATCTGTTATTCTGTACCATGTCTACATTACTTTCTATAGGAAGGTGTAGGGAAGAAGAGAACCACTAGGTTCTATCTGTTTGTCTGGGTCTGTTATCTGATATCTGTTTGTCTGAACTCTGAGTGCACGACCCTATATGATCTCCTACGAAATCTACAAATGTAACTGTTTTGAATGTAGAAACCATGTGATAAAAGGATGGCACATGAAGTGCTACCTAGTTAGTAATTAATACCAGACTTATAAGAATCTGTATCCGCTATCTAGTTATCTGGTTATCTGATTATCTGTTATCTGTCTGATACTATCACTTGACACCATTATTTGACACTATCTGCATATCTGTCTGCATGCTATTTGACTTTTGACACTCAACACATGTTAGTATACCATGCTAGTTGATTCTGCTATACCATGCTATATCTGTTTCTGTTATTATTTAGATTTGTTAGTTTTCCATGTACTTGTATCCTGCATTACAAGTGGCCAGTAACTTGCATTGACGGGTACTTATTTTCTTTTTCCTTCTCCTACAATTTATTGATTGCAGATCAGGATGGTCGTTTGCCCGATGGTACTGGAGAAATGAAATATTAGTGCTGGACTTCTTTTGCTGTTATTATTATCTGTTGCTTTTGAACAATGTATTTGAATATATGGATTTTCTTTGTATTTGGGCGATGTGACCCAAGATATTAACTTGTTCGAATCTGTTTATTTGAGACTATTATATTAATGATTTTCAATTAAATTCTGTTGGCACTTTGTTTTGTTTTGATATATATATGTCTGTATGAGGATGATTCTTTTGGCTTCCGACTCTGATTGTTCTGAGATTTGTTGTAAGATTCTGAATAGCTTATGCATGATGCAAATCATTCGCTGGGTTGAGTCGCGTATCCGTATTTCGTATTTTTTTTCGGTGTGACAAGACTTTTAGTGGTATCAGACCCCAGGCTTGGCTAATGTATTAGTTACCTAATATATTAGACAAGCTTGGCTCGTACTGGGATCTGCACAACATTTCATCTACCACAGACAAATATATATATACAAAATAAAATTTTTACCAACTCGGATCTGAATGCTGACTGTTTTGATTTCTGTGCAGACTATGGCTCGTAGGGGTTCTTCTCAGTCTCAGCCTGATCCGATTGAGGCTGTCACTACTGTGCTCGAGCGGCTGATTAATCAGCAGCGGAACCACAGTGATCTAGTGATGGCTGCTCTAGAAGCTTCTCGGGGTCAGATTCCCGCTGTGTCTGTGCAGGCTGCTCTTCCGCCTCATCCAGGTACAGTCGCAGATTTCATGAGGCTACATCCTGATCATTTTTCCGGCACTGAGACGTCTTTGGAGGCTGAACAGTGGTTGATCCGGACTGAGCGCTTGCTATCAGCGGCTCGTGTTGCCGAGGCTGATAGGGTGGATGTGGTTTCCATCTAGTTGGTAGATCTTGCTCATATTTGGTGGATGGCCGAGTCCGAGCGACTTGAGAAGCCTATTGCTTGGGCTACCTTCACTCGGGGATTCTTGGAGAAATTCTTCCCCAGTAGTACTCGAGTTGAAATGGAGCAGCAGTTCCTGACCCTTAAACAAGTTAAGTCATTATTCTATTTTGGAATTTGTTACATAGCTTGTAACATGAGACTTTCTTGCAACAGGGTTCCGGGTCTGTAGAAGAGTACGCCGCTGAGTTTACTTGACTTAGCCGCTTCGCTGCCGTTCTTGTGACTATCGAAGAGGATAGGGCTCGTAGATTCACGAATGGGCTTGAACAGGATATCAAGAGGCATCTTGTCTCTCTCCGTTTGCGTACTTATGCCGAAGCTCTTGAGGTAGCTAGAGCTCAGAAGCAGGCTCATGGTGGTTCGACTTCTTCTCAGCGGACTGTTCCCGCTGCTGTTGCTAGGCCTTCTATTGATCCTGTTCGGAGGCCTATGCATGCCCATCCTATCAGGGCAGCTCCGTATCCTATTGCTGGTTTTCCGAGGGGTGATTTTTGCAACTTTTGCCTGGGCATGAGCGTAAGAACTGATTCTGTGCCTCTCGCCGATACTTTAGGTGTGGTGCTACTGATCATTCTGTCCGGAATTTCCCGCAGCAGCTTGGGGCTCTTCCAGCCAGGGGTCCTGTCCAGCAGGCAGCTCTATCTCGTGGTCCAGTTAGGCCACCGCTTCCTCCTCAACGACAGATTGCCGGTCAGAGGGCCATTATTCCGAGGAGAGGTCAGGCTTTCAACTTGACTGCTGTGGATGCTGAGACAGCTGAAGGAGTTGTGACAGGTATATTTTGCTTTTGTTGTTTTGTTGCTTTCCCTTTTTGTTCCTTTCTTTGTTTTCTTTTGGTCTTGCTTTATTTCTTTCTGTTATCTTCTGCATTGTTGTTTTTCCTCACCCTTGATTGTCTGCTTTTCTTTTCTCCTTTTCTTTGTTTTCTTAGGTGTTGTCCTTGTTTGCTCTTTTCCTTCCCATGTTCTCTTTGATTTTGGGGCAACCCATTGTTTTGTTTTTTTTCTATTTGTGGCTCGCCATCAGTTGGTTTGCAGCAACATATATGAGGCTTGGAACATTTTGACAGGTGGTGGTGTTGTCATTTATTCCCGTGAGTGCAGGCAATGTTCCGTTGTTATTGGGGACGCAGATTTCAAAGCCAACCTAATTATAATTGGGAATTCAGGATTCGACGTCATTCTGGGTGTGGATTGGTTGGGTGAAGCCCATGCCATTATTGATTGCCGTGCCAAGAAAGTTGTTTTCAGAATTCCAGATCAAGCAGAATTTGAGTTCCATGCAGAGGAGTCTTCCCTTGGTCGAGCAAAGACTGCAGTGGTACAGGGGGATTGTGCGATGGAGTTGCACTCAGGCTGTGAGGCTGCGCCTCTAGTAGTTCGGGATTTTTTGGATGTTTTTCTAGATGAGTTGCCTGGCTTACTCCCTGATAGGGATGTTGAGTTCGGTAATGATGTTCAGCCTGGTACTGCGCCGATATCAAAGAGTCCCTACAGGATGGCACCGGTTGAGCTAGCAGAGCTTAAGGTGCAGATTCGGGAGTTGCTTGATTTGGGTTTCATCAGACCAAGTATTTCGCCTTAGGGTGCTCCGGTCCTTTTTGTCAACAAGAAGGATGGTAGTCGTCGTCTGTGCATTGATTATCAGGAACTGAACAGTGTTACTATGAAGAATTGGTATCCTTTGCCCAAGATCGATGATTTGTTTGACCAGTTGTGTGGAGCTGCTGTTTTCTTGAAGTTGGATCTTCGTTTTGGATATCACCAAGTCAAGGTGAAGGTTGCGGATATACAGAAGACTGCATTCAGGACTAGATATGGGTGCTATGTGTATCTTGTGATGCCGTTCGGGGTCACTAACGCGCCAGCTGTATTCGTGAGTCTTATGAACCGGACTTTCTCTCAGTTTTTAGATAGATTTGTGGTGGTCTTCATCGATGATATTTTGGTGTATTCTCGAAATCATGAAGATCATGCTGAGCATCTTAGAGTGGTTCTGCAAACTTTGAGAGAGAATCAGCTCTATAGGAAACTCATTAAATACGAGTTTTGGCTCGATAGGGTTTCTTTCTTGGGGCACATCATTTCTGGCGATGGTGTTTCTGTAGATCCTTCTAAGATTGTTGTTGTGAAGGATTGGCCTATTCCTAAGTCGGTTTCCGAAGTGCGGAGTTTTCTTGGTCACGCTGGCTATTATCGAAAATCCGTCCAAAATTTTTCGAAGATTGCAGGGCCATTAACCAAACTGACAAGAAAGGATCAGAAGTTTGGTTGGTCTGATGAGTGCAATGAGGCTTTTGTTGAGTTGAAGAACAGATTGATGTCAGTGCCTGTGTTGACTATTCCAGATGGTTCAGACGGATTTGTAATTCACTGTGATGCTTCAGGTAAGGGTCCTGGGACAGTTCTTATGCAGAAGGGCCGTTTCGTTGTGTATGCATCGAGGCAGTTGAGAACTCATGAAAAGAATTATCCTACTCTTGACTTGGAGTTAGCGGTAGTGTTCTATGCTTTGAAGCTGTGGAGACATTATTTACTTGGAGACCGAGTGGAGTTCTTCACAGACCACAAAAGTTTCAAGTATGTTTTTACCCAGAAGGAATTGAACATGAGGCAAAGGAGATGGTTGGAGCTTATAGCCGATTATGACGTCAGTTTGCAATACCATCCTGGTAAAGTAAACTTGGTGCCAGATGCTTTGAGCAGGAGACCGGCAGTTATGTTTCTTACTCAGCAGAGTGATCTCATTGAGCAGATGCGGAGGTTGGATTTGGAGGTTTTGTTGCCGAGTTCTGGTCGGTGTTGCCTTGCGCTCCAGCTTCAGTCTTCTCTTGTTGATCAGATCAAAGAGGCTCAGGCTGGTGATGCGCAGTTGCAGGGTTTATGAGCTGAGATTGAGTTTGGGTCCAGAACGGACATGGTTATTCATGCCGATGGTTCGCTTCGTTTTGGTTCCCGGTTGTGTGTCCCTAAGGGTGAAATTCGTGAGAGGTTGCTTGAGGAAGCTCATCAGTCTTCATATTCTATCCATCCTGGCGGTACTAAGATGTATCGAGATTTGAAACTCATTTCTGGTGGCATGGTATGAAAAGGACTGTAGCTCGGTTTGTTACTCAGTGTTTGATCTGTCAGCAGGTTAAGTCATAGCATTAGAGAACCACTGGACTTCTTCAACCGCTTCCTATTCCGGAGTGGAAGTGGAAACATATCACCATAGATTTTGTGACCGCTTTGCCGAGGAGTTCTAAGGGTCACGATGCTGTTTGGGTGATTATCGACCGTTTGACGAAGAGTGCTCACTTCATTCCCTTTTGTGTCGGTCAGTCTACTGAGAGTCTTGCTGAGCGGTACATGCAAGAGATTGTCAGGCTTCATGGGGTTCCAGTCAGTATTGTATCCGACAGGGATACGAGATTCAGATTTCAGTTCTGGGAGAGTCTTCAGGCTAGTTTGGGAAGTAAGTTGAAGTACTGTACAGCTTTTCATCCTCAGACCGATGGACAGTCAGAGCGGACTATTCAGATGCTTGAGGACATGTTGCGGTCCTGTATGTTGCATTTTGGTGGATTTTGGGAGGACCATTTGCATCTCGTAGAGTTTTCGTACAATAACAGCTTTCAGTCCAGTCTTAAAGCTGTTCCGTTCGAGGCACTATATGGGCGTATGTGCAGATCACCAGTGTGCTGAGATGACATTGGTGAGAGGAAGTTGTTGGGTCCGGAGTTGATCACCAGGACAGTTGATGTTGTGACTCAGATAAGAAAGAATCTACAAGCAACTCAGGATAGGCAGAGGCGGTGGGCTGATGTCCATCGGAGGGCTTTGGAGTTTGTTGTTGGTGACCATGTTTTCCTTAAGGTATCGCCGTGGTGCGGTATCATTCGGTTCGGTGGTGGGGGCAAGCTTAGCCCTAGGTTTATTGAACCATTTGAGATTTTGGAGCGAGTAGGCAGGGTGGCCTATCGTCTCGCTTTGCCGCCAATGTTATCAGGAGTGCACGATGTTTTCCATGTCTCACAACTCAGGAGATATATCCGCGATGAGAGTCACGTGATCGACTACTCTACTTGACCGTGCAGCCAGATTTGACTTATGAGATTCTGCCAGTTGCTATTGTGGATCGGCGGGAGAAAGTGCATAAGAACAAGGTCATCAAGCTGGTTCGTGTTGCTTGGAATCCTCACTCTCCTAGTGAGTCGACTTGGGAGCTGGAGGAGGAGATTAAGCAGAAGTTTCCTCATTTGTTTGAGTAGTGGCTATTTTGTTTAGTTTTGCTTTGTTTTCTTTTCTTTCGGGGTTACCCTATGTATCTTCTTTTTGAATTTCGAGGAGGAAATTCTTTTTGTTAGGTGGGTTGGATTGTAACCCCTGTTTTTTGTTTTTTGTATTCTTGGTGTATTTTTCTTCTTTCTTGAGTATTTATACTCTTCTTGTATTTTGGACCGTATATTGGAATTGTTTTCAATATATATCAATTTTGTTCATTTTTGATCTCCTTGTGGTTGATTTTTCTGTCCCTTGATTTGTTCTTGATCGTTATTACCATTTTCGCTCTTTATTTGGTTCTTGTTCTCTTTGTTCCGTTCTTGGGTGCTCGTGGTATTTTGGTTGCTGATCCTATTGCCTTTTGATCCTTAATCAACTACCAAATCAAAATTTGTCTACAATCCTATTTTTAATCCTATACAAATCCTATTAAAATCAACTCCTAATTGGCCTAATCCTATTATAACTCCTAGATTACCCATTAACCTAAATACTCACAACTCTAAACTCCACTATATATAAACCCTCATCTCTCCCTAAAACCCTAACCCTAACTCTACCGAAACCCTACTCCCTCCTTCTCTGTTTTGCGTCGTCAACACCCCCCAGCCCATCCCGACTCTCTCTCCCTTCCGTTGCTACACCCCCTTAGCAGACCCCTACCTCATCCCGATCATCCCTAGCCGCCAACCCTACTCCCGAGCACACCTCTCCACCATCTCTCTTTCTCTCTCCGTCCCTCTCCCCTGCCGGCATCGAGCATCGATAGCAGCAGCAGCACCAGCATCGGCCAGCACCGCCGCCGCCCCGCCCATCTCTCTCCCTCTCTTGTTGGTTCTGCGCATGCACGGGTTTGCACGTGCGGATTGCTTGGATTGTGGTTTTTGTTCATGGGATTGTTCATTGCCGGGATCCGTTCCCGTTATTCTTGGTGTTCTTTTCGTTTTCGGTTAAGGCAAGTAACTTGTACTCAATTCCTTTGTATGATACAAGTCATAAATTCCGCTTGTAGTGTAGTTGGGTTCTAGAGACAACTCGTGTGTAATGTATTTTGATGAGTATTGTCTCTATAGTGCTATTGACCATAGTTTCCTCATGACACAAATTTGACATGAAACAACTTAGGTTTTGACTGTTCTTGATGTGATTATATTTGTGGGATAATTATGAGAAATCGTGTGTTTGTTTGGATCCATGTGATATACTTGTTGTGGACATGCTATATACCCTATTTCATGATGCTTGGACACTTAGTAGACTCTATAACATGTTTGGTTGTGTTTGGAACGAGTTTCGTATGTTGTATGTTGATTTGTTGTTAAGAGGAAAATCTGTACTTTGTCGATGATTAGTTTTGATTGGTATTTTAGACCATATTAAGGTCAGTATTTGAAAATATTTTATGAACATGAACTGTATATAATTTCGTCTAGTTTCAAATCCTTTTGATGGATCTCAGTTTCACTTTACGAGTTGTGAATTATGTCTATTTTACTGCAGAGGTGTATTTCATTTATAGATTTCGTTCTAAAAGATTTCGATGACTAAACTATTTTGATACTAGTGCTAAGTATATTATTTTGATATGCAATTTTGCACAGTACTTCTATACCTATTTAGGGATTATCCAGAATTTTGGTGCATTTTGTTGATGAGTTTTATATACCGTTTCATGCTTATTTATATAGACTATACTTGCTGGATTTTGCTCACTGTTCTGAAAAGATTTACATTTTCACCTAAATTTCTTTTACTGTTTGGAAAATTTTTGTGAATATGAAAGTTAGCCTATTTTGTCTATTTTCTTCTGCCTTTGGCGGATTTGAATTTCGTTTCACGGTTTGCGGGATATTACAGTTTTCGTACAGCAGTGCTGGGAATTCCAGATTTGCCAAACTATCGTTTCTTGATGTTTTCTGATTTTTGTTGGTTAAACTAATCTAAATAAAAAATTATGAAACTTTATATTCTGATACTAGACATATAGGGGAATAACTCAGATTTTTTCTGGATTTATTTGAGGTGTTTTAATTCTATTTTCCTGACTGTAAATTCGATTTACTGATTTCTGGCTGAACGTATTTCCTGGTTTCAAATCAGTTTTGAGTTATGTTTTTCTAAAACACTATATGACTTATATGTATCCGCTGGATTCGGTTGGAAGTCTATTTTCCATATTCTCTGACGGATTTAGGTTTCGATATTTGTGGAAACGGGAATCACTGTTTTAGTACTGTACTGTCGTGCTGTCCTGAATTAGGAAGTACTCTATTTTGTTCTGTTATGTGACTATTTACCATCTGTACATGCTCATCTGTTATTCTGAACTTGTGGGTAATTATATCATGCTAGATTTACTCCGTTTCATGCACATACATATTTGTCTGATAATAATTATAAAATGATCAAGCCGGGGTTTATGGGAAAGATCTAGTAGTGGGAAATCATAGAAACGTGTACTTAGAAGGGGGCCCGTATTTCCCATATGATTATCTGTTATCTGTTATTCTGTACCCTGTCTACATTACTTCCTATAGGAAGGTGTAGGGAAGAAGAGAACCACTAGGTTCTATTTGTTTGTCTGAACCCTGAGTACACGGCCCTATATGATCCCTTACGAAATCTACAAATGTAACTATTTTGAATGTAGCAACCATGTGATATAAGGATGGCACATGAAGTGCTACCTAGTTAGTAATTAATACCAGACTTATAAGAATCTGTATCTGAATTTGAATCTGAATCTGAATCTGTTATCTGTATCTGCTATCTGGTTATCTAGTTATCTGATTATCTGTTATCTGTCTAATACTATTACTTGACACCATTATTTGACACTATCTGCATATCTGTCT
This sequence comes from Hemerocallis citrina, assembly GCA_017893485.1. Taxonomy (NCBI): domain Eukaryota; kingdom Viridiplantae; phylum Streptophyta; class Magnoliopsida; order Asparagales; family Asphodelaceae; genus Hemerocallis; species Hemerocallis citrina. The sequence continues at coordinate 114,770,979 of CM030367.1, read as the reverse complement.
GCATGCTATTTGACTTTTGACACTCAACACATGTTAGTATACCATGCTAGTTGATTCTGCTATACCATGCTATATCTGTTTCTGCTATTATTTAGATTTGTTAGTTTTCCATGTACTTGTATCTTGCATTACAAGCGCCCCGTAACTTGCATTGATGGGTACTTGTTTTCTTTTTCCTTCTCCTGCAATTTATTGATTGCAGATCAGGATGGTCGTTTGCCCGATGGTATTGGAGAAATGAAATATTAGTGTCGAACTTCTTTTGCTGTTATTATTATCTATTGCTTTTAAACAATGTATTTGAGTATATGGATTTTCTTTGTATTTGGGTGATGTGACCCAGGATATTAACTTGTTCGGATCTATTTATTTGAGACTATTATATTATTGGTTTTCAATTAAATTCTATTGGCACTTTGTTTTGTTTTGAGATATATATGTCTGTCTGAGGATGATTCTTTTGGCTTCCGACTCTGATTATTCTGAGATTTGTTGTAAGATTCTGAACAACTTATGGATGATGCAAATCTGGACGAAGAATTCTCATTCTCAGATGAGGAGTTAGAGGATCTAGAGTTTATTGCTGATACACAGAGGGAGATTTCGCCAGAGATGGTCTTATCCACACTCCCCGAATCAGCATATGGTTTTAGCACTGGATCATCTAGCAGGACAGTTGGGTTTAGGGTTCAGCGGTTGCCTAAGAGGGCTCATGTGGAGTCCTTGGATGACTACCTGGAGGTGGCGGCGGTGGCCAAAGCGGCAAAATTCGACGACGGAGGTACGAGGAATTTTTTAGCATCTATATTAAATTTCCTGTCAGATTCCGATGTTTCACACTAGCTCAAACCTGTGGGTTAGAAGTTTGTGACATAGAATGTAATGCCTTATTGCTAAACAAAATTAGGGCTTGGGAAACGGAACGGGTTAAAACTAGTTATCAGAAAAACATAGATTCCCGCTCTGGGTTGGCAGAGGTCTTCGAGGAAGATGCCTGCCCCACACCCACATTCACGATCAACCCAGACACGGTCCCCCAATGAATACACTATTCTGGAATGTTAGGGGTTTGGGGGATAAGGGGAAGAGAGACATGGTTAGAGACGTAATTAACAACTCCAAGGCAGAAATGGTAAGGTTGCAGGAGACTAAGCTCGCGCATTGGCTCAAACTCAAAAGAGTAGTGGGCAACAGAATCAAGGAATGGGTGCTACGCCCGTCCGCAGGAGCTTCAGGGGGGATCGCTATTGGGTTCAATTCGGATATTTTCACTTGTACCGAGAATTACAGTGGAACGTTCTCCTTGTCCATCTGACTGACACAATGATCTGATAACTGGGCTCAGACGGTCATCGCCGTTTATGGGCCGAACGTGGCCACTGAACGAGACGCCTTTCGGTAAGAGCTTCTCGATATTCGGTAATGATGGTCGGGAGCGTGGATTGTTGGGGGGGCTTCAACATTACCAGATATGCCTTTGAGCACAAGGGAAGAGGCTCCAGTGACAGACACAGAGAAGAGTTCAATATGATGATCACGGAACTAGAACTTATCGATATCCCAATTAATGACAGACTATTTACATGGTCAAATATGCAAGCTATTCCGATTATGGCCAAATTGGACAGAATATTAGTTTCGATGGATTGGGAAGCTAAATTCCCATTAGCTACCACTAGATCGATCCCTAGACCCACGTCAGATCATACCCCGATTCTCCTTGATGCTGGGATGCAGGGAGCTCAGAGGCCAAATAGGTTCAGATTTGAGAAGGCCTGGCTAGAAATCCAGGGTTTTCACCATATGGTGATAGAAAACTGGGCGCTCCCAACCACTGGCACGGATGCAGCATCCCGATGGTGTGAAAAAATTTGCAGATTGAGAAAGCGGCTGCGTAGATGGAATCGATCTAGATTCTCGACCATCTGGCGGGCAAAAGATTCCTTTCTGGAAGGAATTGATGAGCTGGACAGACTGGAAGAAACGAGAGTTCTGTCACAAGAAGAGAGAAACAGGCTACTCGAGCTCCGAGAAAATATTGCCAATCTTTACAAGCTAGAGGAGATCAAATGGCAACAAAGATCGAGAATTTCGTGGCTCAAAGAGGGAGACGCGAACACGGCCTACTTCCACCGAGTAGCAAGTGCCAAGTGCAAAACGTAGATCCAATCTAGTCTTGTCAATACAGACGGAAACAGGAACATCACAAGACGAAAATGTGATCTCCAAAACTTTTCAAGATTACTATAAGGGGTTCTTTGGGAAGAAGGCAGATTTCAGGATTCCTCTCAGGGATGACTACTGGCAGGCATACTAGAATGAATCCGCACAAGCTTTATCCACGTTGGAAGCACCTTTCTCGGAAGCAGAAGTGGGAAAAGCTGTCACGAAGATGGGAGCAGACAAGTTGCCAGGGCCAAATGGATTTCCGATGATGTTCTTTCAAGTGTTCTGGGAAGAAATTAAGGGGGACTTTATGGCGTTGATGGATGAATTTTTCCACAACAACCTCAGAATGGGTATGTTCAACTTTGCGAAAGTAGTTCTGATACCTAAACGGGAGGAGTCCAGGAAAGTGGGGGATTTTAGACCGATCAGTCTCATAAACTGCTCGGTTAAGATCATCACAAAAGTTTTTGCCATCCGCCTGGGAAGCATAATGGACAGCTTGATTAGCAAAACCTAGACGGGCTTCATCAAGAGCAAATGTATCCTAAACTGTGTAGCCACTGCTGAACAAGTTATCCACCACTGTCATACGGGCAACTCTAAGAACTTCCTCCTCAAGCTGGATTTTGAGAAAGCATACGACTCTGTTGACTAGGAATGTTTACTGGAAGCACTCGGAGGAAGAGGATTCGGGGATAAATGGATTAGGTGGATCAAGTAGTGTTTATACTGTAGCGCCCCGAATTTCTAATATGATATCTTAGAAAATACGTGGCACAATCCCAGCATCAACTTCAATGTAACAGTAAACACAACCAACACCAATAAAATTTTCAACTTTTATTACAACAAACTTTTTCATAGCACAGCGGAATTCAAAAACATCTCAATCAAATTTTTCATCTATTTACAACACAAAACTATCTCAAATTTGCTTTTACAAATTTACACAGAACTCTTTCAAACTAATTTATCTCAAAACCAACTCTAGCATCCAACCTCCAAACTCTAAGCAACAACCTGCAACATATGAGGCTAGAGATGATCCCTAACCCCCAAAACTAAAGGGGTCAGCCATAACTGGTGTGAGTGACATAAAACAACAAACAACATAAATAATCATTAAGCAAGGATTCATAAGTAACATATAGTGAACCAAAATACATAAAATATGAGATAGCAGGAAATGTAACAACAAGTGATACTAAACCAAGTGTCAAGTGTAGAAAAACCGGAAAAACCACATGCATAAAACTAAGTCAAGAAAACACAAATTCTATATGTGGACTCTCTAATGCGTACTTGTCGAAGTCTATGCATCCCACTCTACATAGGTTCGGTGCAAGCCCTTAACGTCTCCACTTCATAGGGTTCAATCCCCCGCTATGCAACTAATCCTATCACGATGACTACTACGAGATAAAGATAAACGGTGAGTGTTAGCCCATGCCCCGATAATTTCGGAGATAGATCCCACATCTCAGGTAATTTACCTGGATAATTCCGGAGATCATCCCACACCGAAACATTGACACATCATCACATGAATACCACATGTGCGTCGCCTCGACTCCGATAATTCCGGAGATCAATCCCACACCGCAAGTAATTACCTGGATAATTCCGGAGATATATCTCACATCGCAGGTAATTTACCTGGATAATTCCGGAGATAAATCCCACACCGCAAGTAAGTTACTTGGATAATTTCGGAGATTAAATCACACATCTAAAGCTATACTGAGGTGCATAACCCATGTTCCCGTTCATCATATCACCACTAGTGCCTGTCCTTATTATTTTTGGGTTATTTAATTACTTAACGAATCTCCTAGAGTGGTGTACCCTACCGGCCTAAATTCAAAACTGAATAACTGAAATGCCTCTACGGGCCTCAACAAAATAACTCAACATCGGTATACTAGGGTTACACACCTCTAGAGACTCAACTCAAATGTCTAAACCAAAGTTCCACTAAACAAAGTGGCTCAACTGAATATCTCAAATCAACTGCTTAGCTGAAGGCAAAGTATAGACTGAATTATCTGAAAGCCAATCATTCGAAAGAACACTCAAGTTACAAAAATCCATCAGTACCAGTCGACTCATACTGTGGTAAGTCGACTGTCCAGAGGACAACATCCAAGATTTTACAAAAATAAACTAAGTCATACCAGTCGACTTGAAAGCCATCAGTCGACTTAATCGAGACAAAATTCCAATGATTCTCAAGAAAATATTCTAATTACATAAGTCGACTTAAAGAGGTCATAGGTCGACTGTCCAGAAAGGACTGAAATAATTTTACAAAATAAAGATCTCAGGACACCAGTCGACTGCATAAGAGTCTAGTCGACTGTCCAGAGGGGATTTCAAAAGAACTGAAGATACAACAGCAGGGTCGTACCAGTCGACTGAATAGTAGACCAGTCGACTGTCGGCCTACAGTTTTCATAATTTAGGTCTGAATACGAAAATCAAAACTGGAGTTTTCTAAAGATTCTTTGTTGATGAAATAATTCATATTCAGGAAAAATGACAAATCTCAACAATTCCCCATTATGGATTCATTACTCAAAACATCAAATATGTCCAAACTCAAGTTCTCATGTTCTAGATTACTAATTCTTTCATTAGGGTTTCTCAATACTAAATTTCTCTCACAACTCTTAATCAAAATCTGATTTATAAACTCAATGTCCAGATGTTCAACCATCCGTTCATAATCATACTCAAATCTTAACATGCTTCTTAGCAACACAATTTTATAAACCAAGATCTACTAGTCATTCATAGATTTTACATACACGGTCCAAACAACAACAATTGTTCACATGAATCATACCACAATATAAGATCCATATCATTCACAACATCAAATCAAAACAATATTGTCACTCGCATACACAGATCAAAACAACAAAACAATTTTATATCACTCACGAAATCAAAACAAAACAAAACAATGTCACTCACCTTTGAATTGAGAAAAACCACGAAAAAGCCTTCCTTTTGCTAGGTCAAAACTTCCTCTTCCTCCACCAAAAAAAATCACCAAAATTCTGTATATTCTCCACAAATGACGGCTGGAAAAATCCCTTTAAATATCCGGGATTAGGTTTAGGGTTTTACCCAATTTGCAAAATAATCATTTCCAAAATACAACTTCACATATATAGGTCTAGCCTTGGAAATTCGACCAAAATTCATTTAAATTAGGATTTGAAGGAAAATATAATTCTAAATCTCAACCAATACCGTTCAAAACGTCCAGAATATACATTTTACATTTTAACCTTAAAAATATCAAATTTGCAAAAAGGTCATTCTTTTCTCAAAATTTGCAAATAGTTCCAATTAATTTCAGAAAAGTCTGGAAAAATACTAAATAAATCCCAAATATTAAATAATGATTTTTCATAAAGAAAAATTGGCTTTCAAACTTTCAAAAAAGTATTTGTACGTGTTTTGCACGTGTAAAAAGATAAATTTTTCTGAAAATATTTATTAATTCCTCAAAAATTCATTTAAATTCATTTTCAAATATTTAAAAATAATATTTGAAAATACGGGGTTCTACATCACTCCCTCCTTAGAAGAGTTCTGTCCTCAGAACTACTACTAATGAGTCCAAACCACATACCAGCAAAAAGAACAATATCTCATAAATAGAACATAGCCCAAACAATTGCATACGACAACACAATTAAAATAGAAGGAATACAACTTAACTCAATCAATGGTACAAACATTCAAAAGAATCACAATCACATAAAAGAATTACACTCATACAAAAAGCTCAGGAAAATCCTTCTGCATGCGATCCTCTGGCTCCCAAGTAGCCTCCTCGAACTGCTGATTCCTCCACAACACCTTGACCATAGGTATCACCTTGTTCCTAAGAACTTTCTCTCTACGGTCAACGATCTCAACAGGTTGTTCCTTGTAACTCAAGTTCACCTGTAGATCTTCAGGAATCTCTACCAACTGATGTTTCTGATCTGGCACATACTTCCTCAACAATGACACATGAAATACATCATGCACTTGTGCCAACTCCTCTGGAAGCTTCAATCTATATGCTGTCTTGCCAATCCGCTCCACGATCCTGTATGGCCCAATATACCTTGGCGCCAACTTGCCTCCCTTACCAAACCTGATCACTCCTTTGGTCGGAGAAACCTTGAGAAAAACTGCTTCCCCAATCTCAAACTCCAAGTCTCTTCGTCGAGTATCAGCATAACTCTTCTGCCGACTCTGAGCCTCAACCAATCTCTTGCGAATCAGCTCAATCTGATCCGACGTCTGCTGTATGATCTCAGGACCATACATCTGCCTCTCGCCAACCTCATACCAACAAACAGGTGTCCTGCACCTCCGCCCGTATAAAGCCTCATACGGTGCCATCCCGATACTCGCATGGTAACTGTTGTTATAAGCAAACTCAACCAATGCCAAGTATCTCTCCCAACTACCATTGAAATCCATAACACAAGCCCTCAACATATCTTCCAGCACTCGATTCACCCTCTCAGTCAGACCATCGGTTTGTGGATGAAACGCGGTACTGAAATCAGTTCTGGTACCTAAAGCTGCTTGTAGGCTCTTCCAAAACCTTGAAGTGAACCATGCATCTCTGTCGGATACAATCGATACAGGAACTCCATGAAGTCTCACAATTTCACCAATGTACAACTCAGCCAATTTCTCCATCGACCAAGTAATCTTCATGGCTAGAAAGTGAGCCGACTTAGTCAAACGGTCCACAACAACCCAAATCGAATCATTGCCCTTCGAACTCCTCGGCAAACCCGTGATGAAATCCATACTGATATTCTCCCATTTTCACTCCGGAATGGGCAACGGCTGTAACAAACCTCCAGGTCTCTGATTTTCTGCTTTGATCTGCTGACAAGTCAGACACCTTGCCACAAAATCTGCTACATCCCGCTTCATACCAGACCACCAAAAGTGCTGTTTGATGTCCCTGTACATCTTTGTGCCTCCTGGATGAACTGCCAACAAGTTACTGTGTGCTTCCTGCAAGATACTATCTCTCAAATCTGCATTATCTGGAACACACAACCTCTCACCCATCCAAAGAACTCCATCTTGGACACGAAACTCTGATAGTCTGCCCTCTAAAACCTGTTGCAACATCTTCTGAATCTCTGAATCTGATCTCTGACCTTCCACAATCCTCTCTCTCAGGGATGGCTGCAGCCTCAACTGAGCCAAAGATGCCCCTAAACCCTGCAGCACCACCTCGATACCTGCCTGATCAATCTCTGCTGCCAACTCTCTTCGAGTAGTGATCAAACTCGATAAACTACTCTTCCTGCTAAGTCCATCGGCCACCACATTCGCCTTGCCCAGATGATACTTGATCTCGGGACGAATGTCTTCCAATACCTCCAACCACCTTCTCTGCCGAAGATTAAGATCCTTCTGCAGATAAATGTACTTCAGGCTCTTGTGGTCAGTGTACATGTTAACCTTCTCGCCATAAACATAATGCCTCCACTGCTTCAAGGCATAAATGATAGCTGCTGGCTCCAAATCATGCGTCAGATAATTCTTCTCATACGGACGCAATTGCCTCGAACCATAAGCAATAACCTTGCCTTCTTGCATCAAGACACAACCCAAATATCTGAGAGACGCATCACTGAAGATATCATAATTTTTCCCAGCTTGCGGCAAAGCTAAGATAGGTGCAGTAGTTAACCTTTCCTTTAACTCAAGGAAACTCTCCTCACACTTATCAGTCCATACAAATGCCACATTCTTCCGGGTCAAACCTATCAAAGGAACTGCAATCTGAGAATAACCCTGGATGAATCTTCTGTAGTAACCAGCTAAACCCAAGAAACTTCTGACTTCCTTCACAGACGTTGGCCTGAGCCAATCCTTCACTGCTTCAACTTTCTGAGGATCAGTGGCCACTCCCTCCTTATAAAGGATATGACCAAGGAAAGCTACCTCAGACTTCCAAAACTCACACTTCGACAATTTGGCATACAAGCTATGCTCCTGCAATTTCTGTAATACCGCTGTCAAGTGCGTAGAATGATCCTCCTCCGACTTCGAATACACCAAAATATCATCGATGAAAACCACCACGAAGGAGTCAATAAATGGCCTCAAAACCCGATTCATCATATCCATGAACACTGCTGGCGCATTCGTCAACCCGAATGGCATTACCAAAAACTCATAGAGTCCATGACGAGTCCTGAAAGCTGTCTTACTCACATCTTCCTCCTTGACTCGAACCTGATGATACCCTGACCTCAAATCAATCTTTGAAAACACAGTTGCTCCTCGAAGCCTGTCGAACAAATCATCAATCCGCGGCAGTGGATACTTGTTCTGAATAGTCACCCTATTCAACTCCCGATAGTCAATGCATATCCTCATTGATCCATCCTTCTTCTTGACCAACAACACTGGCGCTCCCCACGGAGAAGAACTCGGCCTAATAAGCCCTTTGCTCAACAGCTCCTCAATCTGCTTCTTCACTTCATCTTGCTCTACAGGTGCCATCCTGTACGGAGCCTTGGAAATCGGCGCACTCCCCGGCTGAACATTAATACAAAACTCCACATCTCTCTGCGGCGGTAATCCTGAAAAATCATCCAAGAACACCTGAGGAAAATTTCGAACAACCGGAATGCTCTTGACTTCATCTGAAATAACCAACTTGGATACCATTGCAGCCACCTTCGGAATCTTCTTCCCTTGGAAAGTCACTGCGGGTCCACCTGGTGCTTTCACCAACACCTCCTTCTGCTTGCATTCAATTGTGGCATCATATATTGCCATCCAATCAATGCCCACGATGACATCCACACCCAAGAATTTCAGCTCGATCAAATCAATGCCGAACAACCTCCCACCAATCTCGATATCACAGCCCTCGTAATATCGATCCGCAATCAACTCTTCACCTGACGGCGTTGCCACCGACAAAACCTTGCCTGGAAACAACTTAGGTTCCACACCTAAGATCCTTGCAAAATTTGGCGATACAAAAGTATGCGATGAACCAGTATCAAATAAAACCCTTGTCTTTATTCCATTAATTAAAACAACTCCTGTTACAATAAGAATGATACTCAATCTTAAATTGTTCTCAAATAAAGGTTTTACTTATTACATTGATTTAAAATAAAAATCAAAATTCCTGCATACCCTGTATTACATCTTCCGAGTTACCCGCGTCCTCCTCGGTTAATGCAAATACTCGCCCTTGCCTCTGGAATTTGCTTCCACCCGAACCATCCTTCCTCAATTGTGGAAAATGGGGCTTAGAATGTCCTGCCTGCCCACACTGGGAACAAATATGCTTCGCCAACTTCGGACATGCTGACCTGTAATGTCCTGCCTCCTTGCAGTAATAACAAGTCACTCCTTGAGTTGCAGGTGCCTTCTGCACCGGATCACTGAACTTGGCCTGCTTCGCGGGGAATCCCTTCCCACTCTAACCTGATGCTGGCCACTTGTTCCGGTTCCATGTATCTTGCCTCTTCTGGAACTGGTCCATGTCCTCCTCAGTCATAGCTGCTCTCCTGACCAGCTTGTCGAATCTTCTGATACCCAACGGAATCATCCTCGACCTCAAGTTTGGCCTCAAGCCCTGCTCAAACTTCTTGGCCTTCTTCGCTTCGTCCACGACCAACTCTGGTGCATACCTCGAAAGCTGATCAAACTTGGTCTCATACTCCCGCACGGTCATGCTGCCCTGCTGAAGGTTCAAGAACTCGGTCGCCTTCTTCTCCTGAACATCTAGGGGAAAGAAGCGATCCCTGAATTCCTCCAGAAAAGCTTCCCAAGTCAACTGCTGATCTCCCAAAGTCATCTTCAGCGACTCCCACCAGACACCAGCGTCCTTCTCTAGCTGCATCGTAGCCAACTTCACCTTGCTGGCTGTCGGAGTCTCCGATATCTCGAAGATCGTCTGCATCCTCCTAATCCAATCATCAGCTGCGGTTGGATCAGATTGCCTCTCAAAGACTGGCGACCTCATCCTCTTAAAGGACTCAATCTGCTTGATAGGGTCGGCGTTAACCAATCCCTGTCCAGCCCCATGATTTGGCTGCTGATTCTGAGTTTGCACCAAATTAAATGCCATTAGTGCATTCAGAGTCTGATACACCTTGGCGAATTCAGCCTCAAGGTCAATTCCCGTTCCTTGAGAACTACCAGATCCATCCTCATTGTTGCCACCATTCCTGGGCCTGGGTGCAACCATTCTGAATACTGCAAAACGAGAGAAAAGTTACTTGGATAATTTCGGAGATTAAATCACACATCTAAAGCTATACTGAGGTGCATAACCCATGTTCCCGTTCATCATATCACCACTAGTGCCTGTCCTTATCATTTTTGGGTTATTTAATTACTTAACGAATCTCCTAGAGTGGTGTACCCTACCGGCCTAAATTCAAAACTGAATAACTGAAATGCCTCTACGGGCCTCAACAAAATAACTCAACATCGGTATACTAGGGTCACACACCTCTAGAGACTCAACTCAAATGTCTAAACCAAAGTTCCACTAAACAAAGTGGCTCAACTGAATATCTCAAATCAACTGCTTAGCTGAAGGCAAAGTATAAACTGAATTATCTGAAAGCCAATCATTCGAAAGAACACTCAAGTTACAAAAATCCATCAGTACCAGTCGACTCATACTGTGGTAAGTCGACTGTCCAGAGGACAACATCCAAGATTTTACAAAAAGAAACTAAGTCATACCAGTCGACTTGAAAGCCATCAGTCGACTTAATCGAGACAAAATTCCAATGATTCTCAAGAAAATATTCTAATTACATAAGTCGACTTAAAGAGGTCATAGGTCGACTGTCCAGAAAGGACTGAAATAATTTTACAAAATAAAGATCTCAGGACACCAGTCGACTGCATAAGAGTCTAGTCGACTGTCCAGAGGGGATTTCAAAAGAACTGAAGATACAACAGCAGGGTCGTACCAGTCGACTGAATAGTAGACCAGTCGACTGTCGGCCTACAGTTTTCATAATTTAGGTCTGAATACGAAAATCAAAACTGGAGTTTTCTAAAGATTCTTTGTTCATGAAATAATTCATATTCAGGAAAAATGACAAATCTCAACAATTCCCCATTATGGATTCATTACTCAAAACATCAAATATGTCCAAACTCAAGTTCTCATGTTCTAGATTACTAATTCTTTCATTAGGGTTTCTCAATACTAAATTTCTCTCACAACTCTTAATCAAAATCTGATTTATAAACTCAATGTCCAGATGTTCAACCATCCGTTCATAACCATACTCAAATCTTAACATGCTTTTTAGCAACACAATTTTATAAACCAAGATCTACTGGTCATTCATAGATTTTACATACACGGTCCAAACAATAACAATTGTTCACATGAATCATACCACAATATAAGATCCATATCATTCACAACATCAAATCAAAACAACATTGTCACTCGCATACACAGATCAAAACAACAAAACAATTTTGTATCACTCACGAAATCAAAACAAAACAAAACAATGTCACTCACCTTTGAATTGAGAAAATCCACGAAAAAGCCTTCCTTTTGCTAGGTCAAAACTTCCTCTTCCTCCACCAAAAAAAATCACCAAAATTCTGTATATTCTCCACAAATGACGGCTGGAAAAATCCCTTTAAATATCCGGGATTAGGTTTAGGGTTTTACCCAATTTGCAAAATAATCATTTCCAAAATACAACTTCACATATATAGGTCTAGCCTTGGAAATTCGACCAAAATTCATTTAAATTAGGATTTGAAGGAAAATATAATTCTAAATCTCAACCAATACCGTTCAAAACGTCCAGAATATACATTTTACATTTTAACCTTAAAAATATCAAATTTGCAAAAAGGTCATTCTTTTCTCAAAATTTGCAAATAGTTCCAATTAATTTCAGAAAAGTCTGGAAAAATACTAAATAAATCCCAAATATTAAATAATGATTTTTCATAAAGAAAAATTGGCTTTCAAACTTTCAAAAAAGTATTTGTACGTGTTTTGCACGTGTAAAAAGATAAATTTTTCTGAAAATATTTATTAATTCCTCAAAAATTCATTTAAATTCATTTTCAAATATTTAAAAATAATATTTGAAAATACGGGGTTCTACATCACTCCCTCCTTAGAAGAGTTCTGTCCTCAGAACTACTACTAATGAGTCCAAACCACATACCAGCAAAAAGAACAATATCTCATAAATAGAACATAGCCCAAACAATTGCATACGACAACACAATTAAAATAGAAGGAATACAACTTAACTCAATCAATGGTACAAACATTCAAAAGAATCACAATCACATAAAAGAATTACACTCATACAAAAAGCTCAGGAAAATCCTTCTGCATGCGATCCTCTGGCTCCCAAGTAGCCTCCTCGAACTGCTGATTCCTCCACAACACCTTGACCATAGGTATCACCTTGTTCCTAAGAACTTTCTCTCTACGGTCAACGATCTCAACAGGTTGTTCCTTGTAACTCAAGTTCACCTGTAGATCTTCAGGAATCTCTACCAACTGATGTTTCTGATCTGGCACATACTTCCTCAACAATGACACATGAAATACATCATGCACTTGTGCCAACTCCTCTGGAAGCTTCAATCTATATGCTGTCTTGCCAATCCGCTCCACGATCCTGTATGGCCCAATATACCTTGGCGCCAACTTGCCTCCCTTACCAAACCTGATCACTCCTTTGGTCGGAGAAACCTTGAGAAAAACTGCTTCCCCAATCTCAAACTCCAAGTCTCTTCGTCGAGTATCAGCATAACTCTTCTGCCGACTCTGAGCCTCAACCAATCTCTTGCGAATCAGCTCAATCTGATCCGACGTCTGCTGTATGATCTCAGGACCATACATCTGCCTCTCGCCAACCTCATACCAACAAACAGGTGTCCTGCACCTCCGCCCGTATAAAGCCTCATACGGTGCCATCCCGATACTCGCATGGTAACTGTTGTTATAAGCAAACTCAACCAATGCCAAGTATCTCTCCCAACTACCATTGAAATCCATAACACAAGCCCTCAACATATCTTCCAGCACTCGATTCACCCTCTCAGTCAGACCATCGGTTTGTGGATGAAACGCGGTACTGAAATCAGTTCTGGTACCTAAAGCTGCTTGTAGGCTCTTCCAAAACCTTGAAGTGAACCATGCATCTCTGTCGGATACAATCGATACAGGAACTCCATGAAGTCTCACAATTTCACCAATGTACAACTCAGCCAATTTCTCCATCGACCAAGTAATCTTCATGGCTAGAAAGTGAGCCGACTTAGTCAAACGGTCCACAACAACCCAAATCGAATCATTGCCCTTCGAACTCCTCGGCAAACCCGTGATGAAATCCATACTGATATTCTCCCATTTTCACTCCGGAATGGGCAACGGCTGTAACAAACCTCCAGGTCTCTGATTTTCTGCTTTGATCTGCTGACAAGTCAGACACCTTGCCACAAAATCTGCTACATCCCGCTTCATACCAGACCACCAAAAGTGCTGTTTGATGTCCCTGTACATCTTTGTGCCTCCTGGATGAACTGCCAACAAGTTACTGTGTGCTTCCTGCAAGATACTATCTCTCAAATCTGCATTATCTGGAACACACAACCTCTCACCCATCCAAAGAACTCCATCTTGGACACGAAACTCTGATAGTCTGCCCTCTAAAACCTGTTGCAACATCTTCTGAATCTCTGAATCTGATCTCTGACCTTCCACAATCCTCTCTCTCAGGGATGGCTGCAGCCTCAACTGAGCCAAAGATGCCCCTAAACCCTGCAGCACCACCTCGATACCTGCCTGATCAATCTCTGCTGCCAACTCTCTTCGAGTAGTGATCAAACTCGATAAACTACTCTTCCTGCTAAGTCCATCGGCCACCACATTCGCCTTGCCCAGATGATACTTGATCTCGGGACGAATGTCTTCCAATACCTCCAACCACCTTCTCTGCCGAAGATTAAGATCCTTCTGCAGATAAATGTACTTCAGGCTCTTGTGGTCAGTGTACATGTTAACCTTCTCGCCATAAACATAATGCCTCCACTGCTTCAAGGCATAAATGATAGCTGCTGGCTCCAAATCATGCGTCAGATAATTCTTCTCATACGGACGCAATTGCCTCGAACCATAAGCAATAACCTTGCCTTCTTGCATCAAGACACAACCCAAATATCTGAGAGACGCATCACTGAAGATATCATAATTTTTCCCAGCTTGCGGCAAAGCTAAGATAGGTGCAGTAGTTAACCTTTCCTTTAACTCAAGGAAACTCTCCTCACACTTATCAGTCCATACAAATGCCACATTCTTCCGGGTCAAACCTATCAAAGGAACTGCAATCTGAGAATAACCCTGGATGAATCTTCTGTAGTAACCAGCTAAACCCAAGAAACTTCTGACTTCCTTCACAGACGTTGGCCTGAGCCAATCCTTCACTGCTTCAACTTTCTGAGGATCAGTGGCCACTCCCTCCTTATAAAGGATATGACCAAGGAAAGCTACCTCAGACTTCCAAAACTCACACTTCGACAATTTGGCATACAAGCTATGCTCCTGCAATTTCTGTAATACCGCTGTCAAGTGCGTAGAATGATCCTCCTCCGACTTCGAATACACCAAAATATCATCGATGAAAACCACCACGAAGGAGTCAATAAATGGCCTCAAAACCCGATTCATCATATCCATGAACACTGCTGGCGCATTCGTCAACCCGAATGGCATTACCAAAAACTCATAGAGTCCATGACGAGTCCTGAAAGCTGTCTTACTCACATCTTCCTCCTTGACTCGAACCTGATGATACCCTGACCTCAAATCAATCTTTGAAAACACAGTTGCTCCTCGAAGCCTGTCGAACAAATCATCAATCCGCGGCAGTGGATACTTGTTCTGAATAGTCACCCTATTCAACTCCCGATAGTCAATGCATATCCTCATTGATCCATCCTTCTTCTTGACCAACAACACTGGCGCTCCCCACGGAGAAGAACTCGGCCTAATAAGCCCTTTGCTCAACAGCTCCTCAATCTGCTTCTTCACTTCATCTTGCTCTACAGGTGCCATCCTGTACGGAGCCTTGGAAATCGGCGCACTCCCCGGCTGAACATTAATACAAAACTCCACATCTCTCTGCGGCGGTAATCCTGAAAAATCATCCAAGAACACCTGAGGAAAATTTCGAACAACCGGAATGCTCTTGACTTCATCTGAAATAACCAACTTGGATACCATTGCAGCCACCTTCGGAATCTTCTTCCCTTGGAAAGTCACTGCGGGTCCACCTGGTGCTTTCACCAACACCTCCTTCTGCTTGCATTCAATTGTGGCATCATATATTGCCATCCAATCAATGCCCACGATGACATCCACACCCAAGAATTTCAGCTCGATCAAATCAATGCCGAACAACCTCCCACCAATCTCGATATCACAGCCCTCGTAATATCGATCCGCAATCAACTCTTCACCTGACGGCGTTGCCACCGACAAAACCTTGCCTGGAAACAACTTAGGTTCCACACCTAAGATCCTTGCAAAATTTGGCGATACAAAAGTATGCGATGAACCAGTATCAAATAAAACCCTTGTCTTTATTCCATTAATTAAAACAACTCCTGTTACAATAAGAATGATACTCAATCTTAAATTGTTCTCAAATAAAGGTTTTACTTATTACATTGATTTAAAATAAAAATCAAAATTCCTGCATACCCTGTATTACATCTTCCGAGTTACCCGCGTCCTCCTCGGTTAATGCAAATACTCGCCCTTGCCTCTGGAATTTGCTTCCACCCGAACCATCCTTCCTCAATTGTGGAAAATGGGGCTTAGAATGTCCTGCCTGCCCACACTGGGAACAAATATGCTTCGCCAACTTCGGACATGCTGACCTGTAATGTCCTGCCTCCTTGCAGTAATAACAAGTCACTCCTTGAGTTGCAGGTGCCTTCTGCACCGGATCACTGAACTTGGCCTGCTTCGCGGGGAATCCCTTCCCACTCTAACCTGATGCTGGCCACTTGTTCCGGTTCCATGTATCTTGCCTCTTCTGGAACTGGTCCATGTCCTCCTCAGTCATAGCTGCTCTCCTGACCAGCTTGTCGAATCTTCTGATACCCAACGGAATCATCCTCGACCTCAAGTTTGGCCTCAAGCCCTGCTCAAACTTCTTGGCCTTCTTCGCTTCGTCCACGACCAACTCTGGTGCATACCTCGAAAGCTGATCAAACTTGGTCTCATACTCCCGCACGGTCATGCTGCCCTGCTGAAGGTTCAAGAACTCGGTCGCCTTCTTCTCCTGAACATCTAGGGGAAAGAAGCGATCCCTGAATTCCTCCAGAAAAGCTTCCCAAGTCAACTGCTGATCTCCCAAAGTCATCTTCAGCGACTCCCACCAGACACCAGCGTCCTTCTCTAGCTGCATCGTAGCCAACTTCACCTTGCTGGCTGCCGGAGTCTCCGATATCTCGAAGATCGTCTGCATCCTCCTAATCCAATCATCAGCTGCGGTTGGATCAGATTGCCTCTCAAAGACTGGCGACCTCATCCTCTTAAAGGACTCAATCTGCTTGATAGGGTCGGCGTTAACCAATCCCTGTCCAGCCCCATGATTTGGCTGCTGATTCTGAGTTTGCACCAAATTAAATGCCATTAGTGCATTCAGAGTCTGATACACCTTGGCGAATTCAGCCTCAAGGTCAATTCCCGTTCCTTGAGAACTACCAGATCCATCCTCATTGTTGCCACCATTCCTGGGCCTGGGTGCAACCATTCTGAATACTGCAAAACGAGAGAAAAGTTACTTGGATAATTTCGGAGATTAAATCACACATCTAAAGCTATACTGAGGTGCATAACCCATGTTCCCGTTCATCATATCACCACTAGTGCCTGTCCTTATCATTTTTGGGTTATTTAATTACTTAACGAATCTCCTAGAGTGGTGTACCCTACCGGCCTAAATTCAAAACTGAATAACTGAAATGCCTCTACGGGCCTCAACAAAATAACTCAACATCGGTATACTAGGGTCACACACCTCTAGAGACTCAACTCAAATGTCTAAACCAAAGTTCCACTAAACAAAGTGGCTCAACTGAATATCTCAAATCAACTGCTTAGCTGAAGGCAAAGTATAAACTGAATTATCTGAAAGCCAATCATTCGAAAGAACACTCAAGTTACAAAAATCCATCAGTACCAGTCGACTCATACTGTGGTAAGTCGACTGTCTAGAGGACAACATCCAAGATTTTACAAAAAGAAACTAAGTCATACCAGTCGACTTGAAAGCCATCAGTCGACTTAATCGAGACAAAATTCCAATGATTCTCAAGAAAATATTCTAATTACATAAGTCGACTTAAAGAGGTCATAGGTCGACTGTCCAGAAAGGACTGAAATAATTTTACAAAATAAAGATCTCAGGACACCAGTCGACTGCATAAGAGTCTAGTCGACTGTCCAGAGGGGATTTCAAAAGAACTGAAGATACAACAGTAGGGTCGTACCAGTCGACTGAATAATAGACCATTCGACTGTCGGCCTACAGTTTTCATAATTTAGGTCTGAATACGAAAATCAAAACTGGAGTTTTCTAAAGATTCTTTGTTGATGAAATAATTCATATTCAGGAAAAATGACAAATCTCAACAATTTCCCATTATGGATTCATTACTCAAAACATCAAATATGTCCAAACTCAAGTTCTCATGTTCTAGATTACTAATTCTTTCATTAGGGTTTCTCAATACTAAATTTCTCTCACAACTCTTAATCAAAATCTAATTTATAAACTCAATGTCCAGATGTTCAACCATCCGTTCATAACCATACTCAAATCTTAACATGCTTTTTAGCAACACAATTTTATAAACCAAGATCTACTAGTCATTCATAGATTTTACATACACGGTCCAAACAACAACAATTGTTCACATGAATCATACCACAATATAAGATCCATATCATTCACAACATCAAATCAAAACAACATTGTCACTCGCATACACAGATCAAAACAACAAAACAATTTTGTATCACTCACGAAATCAAAACAAAACAAAACAATGTCACTCACCTTTGAATTGAGAAAATCCACGAAAAAGCCTTCCTTTTGCTAGGTCAAAACTTCCTCTTCCTCCACCAAAAAAAAATCACCAAAATTCTGTATATTCTCCACAAATGACGGCTGGAAAAATCCATTTAAATATCCGGGATTAGGTTTAGGGTTTTACCCAATTTGCAAAATAATCATTTCCAAAATACAACTTCACATATATAGGTCTAGCCTTGGAAATTCGACCAAAATTCATTTAAATTAGGATTTGAAGGAAAATATAATTATAAATCTCAACCAATACCGTTCAAAACGTCCAGAATATACATTTTACATTTTAACCTTAAAAATGTCAAATTTGCAAAAATGTCCTTCTTTTGTCAAAATTTGCAAATAGTTCCAATTAATTTCAGAAAAATCTGGAAAAATACTAAATAAATCCCAAATATTAAATAATGATTTTTCATAAAGAAAAATTGACTTTCAAACTTTTCAAAAAAGTATTTGCACGTGTAAAAAGATAAATTTTTCTGAAAATATTTATTAATTCCTCAAAAATTCATTTAAATTCATTTTCAAATATTTAAAAATAATATTTGAAAATACGGGGTTCTACATATACACTAGTAAAACGGCAATCTCAGTAAACGGGCGACCAGGTACACCGTTTTCCTACAAAAGGGACTCCGGCAGGGGGATCCGCTATCACCACTTCTTTTCATTATCGTAGCGGATGTGCTGAGGGGCATTCTTGATAACTATCGGAGTAAAGGATGGATAATGCCAGTGGCTAGAAGGAGCTCTAATCAAGGATGCACGATTCTTCAGTATGCTGATGACACGCTTCTATTTGGCAACGGGACCAGGTCAGAAACAGTCTGCTTTAAAGGGGCCCTCTACTGTTTTGAAGCCTGGTCAGGTCTCAAGATAAATTTCCACAAGAGCGCATTGGCTCCAATTACACTGTCCGAGGAGGAGACAAGGGAACATGCTATAATATTAAACTGTATGACAGACGAGTTCCCAATCAAATACTTAGGGCTCCCACTCAGACCAAGGATGCTTACTAAGGCGGACTGGCTACCTATCATAGACAGGGTGGAAGAAAAATTGTCTGGTTGGAAAGGAAAATCGCTTTCCCTTGGAGGAAGAGTGGTACTTATCAATTCAGTGTTGTCTAATCTACCAATTTATTACATGTCGTTTTTCGAACTACCTAAATGGGTAATCCAAAGGATTGACCGAATCTGCAAGCGATTCCTCTGGAAAGGGGCGGATTCGAATAGAGGGGGATACCACCTGGTCAAGTGGGGTATCGCATGCATGAAGAAGAGGCATAGAGGGCTAGGCATAATCGACTTAAGAGATATGAACCTCGCCCTACTGGGGAAGTGGTGGTGGAAGGTTTTCCACCACAGTGGAAAAGGATGGCAGGACTTCATTCAACCCTACATCCGGGGAATAGGTACAAGAAGCTTAGGCTTCCGGGTAGGGTCTAGAGTATCTCGCTTCTGGAAAGGAATTACCAAAGCAAGCGGGCCGTTCAACTCAGCAGTTGCCTCGACTATTGGTAATGGACGATCCACCAGATTCTGGTGGGACAAATGGTGTGGCGCCCACACCCTTAAGGAGACATTCCCAGACCTATTTGAGAAAGCAAATCGGCAGAATATTTCGGTGGCTGACACATGGAAGAGGGGCAATTGGAGACCATCTTTTCGAGGAACTCTAAACCAAGGTCTTCTTTAGCAACTGCACGAACTGCAAACACAAATTACACGGAACGGGGCAATTTGTGGGCAAGGCCCAGATCAGTTGCGCTGGGGATTAGAGACCAAAGGAGCTTTCACTGTTAGATCTCTATACCACCGGATTCACTATCGTTGATGCAGACCCAGCTGGGCACAGGTGTTATGGAGGGCCAAAACACCTCTTAAAGTAAGGGTCTTTCTCTGGCTAGTGCTCAATAATGCAATCCTCACCAGAGAGAACCTTGCCAAAAGACAGCCCCAGATAGCGACCAACTGCGGATTCTGTAATACCCACACGGAGAATCTGAATCACCTTTTCATTCACTGTCAGAGGAGCAAGGCAACCATGGTAGAGGTACTACGGGCCTTAGGGACAATTGACTACCCTGGCGAATACAAGGAGTTGTGGACCGGCTCCAAATTCGCCTCGATACGCCATGAAATAAAGGATGCTTGGTATATAGCAATTGCGGCAACAACTTGGGTGTTATAGCTAGACAGAAATAATTTCTATTTTCGTGCTTCATGTAATAGTATTTCTGCTAACCTTACTCATATCATGCATCTTATCTCCTTTTGGGCTACAGTTGCTGCCACAGGAGCGAGAGGGAGGATTGCCAGAGTCTTCCAGGTAGAGGAATTTAACGATGAGGAGGTAGAGTTTGGGCCGACACTGGACTGAGGGGTAGGCGCCCTCCATACTCTTCGGTTTTACTTTAGCCGCAGTCTTCGCTACTCTGTATTTGGTCTCGACCTATTGTACTTTTGGTTGTACATTGTACGGATGATTAGACCCACCCCCCCGGGTTTTGTTGGGGGATTATGTTTTATTTCCTGCATGGTACTTTTGTATTTCTCCTGGTATACCGGGGTTGTTTTATTAATTTCTTATTAATGAAATAGGGTGTCGTTATTCCACCTTTAACCTCAAAATTTTTTTTCTTGTATAGCTCAATTACTAGCTAGCCTAGGCTTGTCTCCTTGTCTTCCCTTGGTTTCCCACCCGCTTCCTCATGAGATGAGCTTGCCACAACTTGATGTAGCTCATCCTTTGTTCCTGATTTTATTTCATATTTTTCAAACCTTACAAGCTTCATGAAAATATACTTCTATGCCTCCCTTAGGCTTAAAACTCCCCTCCATCTTCCAAGTATCTTGAATTGGCTAAAGTTTGCTTGGGCAGCAAGTAGCTTCGTATAGCCTCCCCCCCCCCCCCCCCCCCCCCCCCCCCGCCCGCGGGCTTCTTATAGCTTAGTAAGCTAGCCATGTGTCAAGGAAGGGGTAAAATACAGTCATACTATGACAAATATGGAGGAAAATGACATTTATTCACTGTAGTGTCGTATTCGTGCATTTATACCACTTCAGCCGTAATTTCTCTATAAATAGCCTTCACACAGAGATAAAGAGAGGACCCTGGCCCCCATCTTGAGAGACCTTTGGAAGAAAAGGGAGCTTTTTTCAAAAAAAAAGAAAAGACGGTTGAGATTAAAAAGGGAGCACTAGATAGATAGATCTTATAGTACGAACATCTTTTTCTTAGCCTATAACAAGGAGACTTCTCGGGCCTAACTAGAGGGAATGCCTAAACTCATCGAATCGTGGATCCACT
This sequence comes from Hemerocallis citrina, assembly GCA_017893485.1. NCBI lineage: Eukaryota > Viridiplantae > Streptophyta > Magnoliopsida > Asparagales > Asphodelaceae > Hemerocallis > Hemerocallis citrina. The sequence continues at coordinate 114,749,320 of CM030367.1, read as the reverse complement.
TGTGACCACCGTAAAAAAAACCTCCAGAGCCTGATAAATCTCTCCCTCTCTCAACTCCTCCTTTAATTCTAAACATTTATATATTATAGTATTTTTCTCTTATTGCCATTATTATAGTTCTTAGATGATATTTATTTTTCTTTGTTTTTCTTTTATGCTTGTTATGATTCATAACTTTGAATATTTGTGCAATTTATTTTTATCGTTGTTTTCTTTCTCTTAATCGTTTTTCTTACTACTTTAATTTATTGATTTTGTTAAACATACCTATTTAAATCCATAAACACCTAAATACCCAAAATCCATAAATATCCCAACCGAGGCCTAGCTTCAAATTATTATAATTTTATTGCTTATTTTGCCTATCACTTTGTATATCGATCCCACCACCACCACCACCACCACCACCACCACACACACACACACACACCCACACCACATCAAATATAAAACCAACTTCTACAAGGGGCCGCCAAGCTTTAGCTAGTCAGTACTTTTCCAATTATAAGCGAGATTTCTTTTTAATTGAGTAAATACTACACGAACTGTAATATAAGAATTTGCAGTTGTTTGGTTGCAGGAAGAACAATTAGCTGGAATAAACGGGCGTTGACATATTCATGTTGCTAGGCTGAGGTGTGCGTCAATGTGCATGACTGAAGAATTTTTCATTCTACCCCCCCCCCCATACAGGTGACTGGTAGCCTACATATGATTCAAACCAAAATAAATCGCAGATCAGCGCCATCTTCCCCCCTCACACGTGGAGCGCACCCCCCTGAGACTTTCCTGATTTCTGCTAAAGAAAGAAGAGATAAATTTTCTCTGCCCACACACAACCTTACTAAGAACTGACTACTTTGTACAGTTTCAATTAAAGTTTTACATTTTACTTGTTGATTCTCTCACTCAAAACCAAAAACGACCAACATAATACATATATTCAAAGCTGATTGCTTTTCGTATCCTTCAGAGCTAATTGGCCAAGAAAGCAAGAGCTTTCAAGTCTGGTACGTGATCTATTTTCTTGCTATAATTAGAAATTTGAAACTACAAAAACATCACTGCTTTGATGTATATATGCACTCAGTATAGATAGCAACAATATTGGAAATTCAAGATATTCTACCTTGTTAAATGCATCAAACACACCACTCCATCGATGAATACTCACATTTTCATAACAGAGTGGATATCTTGTTTAGCTGCAAATGTTATGTACAAAGCCATTAAAATGGACTCATAAACTGATAATGTGCAAAAAGTTTAAGTCCAGACTGCCAATCATATGCCATCATTCTCATCCATACAAGCAGCAAACGAACACAACATTTTGTCAACATGACACAGTGGCTACAAAATTCAAGCACGGATATGAATTACTTAATTAATTTCACAAAAAAAACCCAACACCCACACATTCTGTAACTATATACAAAGAACAAATTAGTTTTAATAAAATTTAAAATTTTCATTGAATTTAGATGCCTAAATATATTGCACATGAAACTCGAAAGGAGACGATGACTAATTATATATTTATTGTATGTTTATGTTTTTGGCATTGATCTTGATGAGGAGTAAGAGTAGTAGTGTTGTTGCTTATTTCCGTGTGGGAGCAATCACATGATGAGTTCGGATTTTCAGGAAGAAACTAAAGATTCAACCATCGATCTTGGCTGAGAAATATGGTTGAGAACTCCTTGTTGGTGAATCTGAATTGTAGGGAGCACTTGGATCATGATTGGACGGCTGAGATGTCGTCGACGAACCTGCAACATGTCTAAAACACCAGGGTTGGCCCCGACAATAGACCCTCTGATGCTCAAGTTAGTAATTCATAATTAAATGAAAAGGTGGAAAGTAGTTATAGGCCTAGGGGTTGGTTACAAATAATTGGCTAAAAGAGCATCCTTTTTGTTTAAATCCCACATCCCCTTGTTAGGAGATAAATTTAGTTAATAACTCTATTATGGATAAAGAATTTGATTAATAGCTTTTAGTTGGAATTTCTCTTGTTGGGCTGTAAATTAGCCATACTTGTAGACCTAGTTGAGTTAATGGGCCAAGAAACGGCCCATGCTGTTCATGCCGGTCTGTAGTTTCTATAAAATTACCGTGATGCCCTTAGAAGCTTTGAGATGGGTGCTGGAATCGTACGACGAAGATTTTTAGCTGCAAGACAGGAACCCTGAGAATCCATCTTTCAAGTGTCTTTAGACAATACCGGTAGAGTTTGAGGCCCTGAAACACCTCTAAGAAGAGGATGTTTACTGAGTTACCGTTGTCTACCAGAATTTGGCGTACTTCATGGTTTGCCACAGCGAGGCTGATCATTAGAGCATCACAATGAGGTGTTTTGGCACATTCGAGATCCTCATCGGAGAAAGTTATCCGAACTTTGGAGCCTTTGGTGGAGGAAAGTTATGCACCGAGTTTACTTCCCGAACGAACGCCTTTTAGAAGGAGTTAGAATTTTCACCCATAGGTCCCCTGTAGATAGAGTTGAAGACCGTAATGTGATATGCGCCTGGGGACTCGGGTTCCTTCTCTATGTGCTTGTTAGCCCTCCCGAGTGGGAGGAGGGGTGGTCTTGTCTCTCTGGACGAATTTGGAGATGTAACCTCGGTAGATGAGGGCTTCAATCTCCTCTTTAAGGGCTCAACAATCATCAGTGTTATGGTCATGGTCAATGTGGAATCGGCACCACAAGTTCTTATCCCTTTTTCTACATAGCGTTTGCATCTTAGGAGGAGGGCAGAGCGATCCTTCTTTCTCAATCTCAACGAAGACGGCGGATATGCTGGCATTGAGGGGAGCAAACTTGTCAAAGCAAGGAGCTGAAGGAGCACTGATGGAATAATTTGCAAGCGCACAAAATCATAACAAGTAGTATTGTTAAAAAAAGAGTGTCGAACCCACAAGGACTAATTATTTTATTGAGTACCAAATTTCACCAGATTATCTACTATTTGGAAAACAAAAAATTGATAAAAAACAACAACTAAATTAAATTAAACTAAAGGCAAAACTAAACTCATTCAAAATAACAAAATTTGAAATTTTAAGGTTTATTAATAGTAAAACTAACTGTGGGGCTTTTGGTTTCACATAGCTAATCTCACACAATTCTTAATTCCATGGAACTCAAAACTCTACCATTCCAAGTTGAAGACCAAAACACCCTAATTATTTAATGTCTTCTCTCGAATAATACCGAACATATTTCCAACTAATAATTCGTCGCATCTCTATGAAAATTTAATTATTTAAAGATTCATTAAGTTCTATGGATTTCTCTACAGTCACATTAATCATGATAAATTATCTTAATTTTGCCCAAGTAATGGTGTTTAATTCTAGAATTTTAAATCACAAGTTAGCTCTCAGTATCTCTCATGATTCAATAAATCAAACAATAGACGGCCAGACAATTGTAAGTATTAAGAACAAAAATTAAACACACAACCACGAAAAAGAAGAAGATTAAAGTAACAATGAAATTCAAATTGTGTTTGCAAAACTAGGCTATATCGAAGCTCTGGAAATATAAATTTTAGTTCATAGCAAATTTGAAACTAACAAACATTGTATTGGATTGCATAATGAAAAATAAGCCGATAAGATCACTGAGATTGACCAGCCAGCTGGGTTGGTTTGGCTATTCCTTTCTATTGAAAAGGAGTCAGCTGTCTGCGCGAGTCACCTTTCTTCTTCTAGGCTCCGAGTCACCTTCTTCTAAGCTCCTCATTGCAGAGAGTCTTCACCCTCATCAAATACTGACTGATTGTCATCGAGCCTTGCATGATCAATCCAAACTCATTTTCCAAGAGCTGAAGTCGGGCATCATTTGTTCTGGAATAGAATTTCTCCAAAGTATCCCAACTTCACTTGGCTATCTCTTCCTCACGGATGTGCTCCAAGAATTCTGTCTCAATTGTTGTCTTCAAGACATACATTCCCGTGAGACTTCAGAAATCCACCCGATTTCCCCGCGGTCTCTTTCCGCTGGGCTGGCCTGAGAGTGGGCGTCCACGTAGTCTCGTCTCGCGTTAAAGAAGTCGATCAAAGCTTCTTGCGATTGTGATCAAGGCGCGTATGTACATGTTGCTGAATTAGGATAGGAGGACTTTGACGAGGTCGTGGCAATTGGCAGTCTGGTCGCCCAAGGAAAGGCATAACGATCTGGGCACTGTCTCGGAGAGAGGCCCAGTGAATGAAAGAGACATGTCTGTGAAGATGGAGCGGCTGTGTTTAAGCAAAGCATGAATTACAACATCCCGGACTATATTGACTGGCCCGTCAGTTGTTCCACTGGCCAGACTGCCATCGGTCTCCTAGCCTCATTCCTCGGGAGAAGGTATTCGCGGGGAGTAGTGAACCTAACTACAGGACTGCCGATAGAACAGTACGCTCTTTCAATGGGAACCTCTCTAGCAGCTAGAAGAAGAAGAAATGAATAGAGATAGGTTGCCTTCCAAGTCACAATAAGACCAAAAGGGAATAAAACAGATCGCCAACACAGTGTTGATCATACTTTCCGCTCTGAGGCTCAAGGACGCTAATGATGTCCGGTCTTGACTCTTCTGTGTGGTATTCATTCTCGTTCGGCTCTTGGAATCACATCCAGCAGTGGTTGGAACAGCTCGCAAAATCCAACCACTTCACCTACTTCATTGCCCCCAACCGTTTCCCGTACCAGAGAAGAAAGAACCCTAGACTATCTTGACGAACGCTATGGCTTTGTCTCTCTAATGGTTTGATGATTCTTCTCTTCTAATTCTCTTAGCCTCAAACCTTATTCGATTCCCCTAGAGTTCATATCAGCGTCTATATATAGCACCCAAAGAATGTTAGGTTTTGTGAGAAATTAACAATTGGGAATTAGGGTTTATCTCTAGATCTAAGTTGTTTGAGATATTCACCCTAGGTATCAAGATTGGAATACCTAGACTGCTATCACAAGCCAGTATTTATTCCTAAATACTGGTTTGGGTATCGGGTTATAAGCCCACAAACCCGCGTTCCAATATCCAATCAATTGTACGTTCATTACACGTGTTACACATATGCACGTGCTATATTTATATAGAGAGAATATACCAATATATCCAACAATCTCTTCCTATATTCTCAATATATAAAGTACAGGATTATCTCATCAGATCAGTATACAACTGACTGGCTGATAGCAGTCCATAAATGAAAAGTATCATAAAGGTATAGTTTCACAAGAACCAATAGAATTATAAAACTGAATAGTTCAATCAAGACTAAACCAATATAATTAATTAGTTCCAAACCATATCCAATTCAGAATAGTTCACAAAGACTAAACCAACTGAAATAATCTGTCATAGTTTCAAAATCAAACAAAGCAAATAAACTTCAAGAACAAAATATGAGTTTTAAGCTCATGAACACAAGAGTCTTAAACTCAACAGAAGTTTTACCAAGCAAGTGACTAATTTATTCTCAAAAGAAATAAATTGAAATTCTATCCTTGCACACTGCTTTATGTTTACTCCTCCATTTTGAGCAAATCATTATTTTTGAAATCTATGTTGACAGATTCAACTCCTCCATCTTTGCTAGCTTATTGAAAACAAGAATATCAAGAGACACATCTTTAAGAATTCAAACAATTTCACAAAGTATCTAGTTTCACAAAGGAACTTAGTACAATTCATAATTAGCTTAGCAAAAATATAACGCAAGCATCACAATCAAGTATCTTTAATAAGTAAAGTACATGAACTTTATAGTTTCTACACAAGAACCATACTATGTTTCATATTGGAATGAAAAGACTGCCGTTTCAATCATGGTTTAACATTGAATCATCAAAATTGGAATGAAACATGTATCCATAAAAGACATATCATCAAAATTGGAATGATATTTAGGACAATTTAATCATCGGAAACACATCGACAAGTTTTCATGTTTCGTATTGGAATAATATGATTATTCTAAGTAAATTTCTTAGATATATAATACCATCAAAATTGGAATGACATTATATATTTGTGGAATTTATGTCGAATCATCAAAATTATCAAAAACATGTCAACTGCCTAAAATTGATGCTTAAGTTTGAACTTTTCTATGGCTCCAATTGGATTCTAAATTTCAAAAAAACTTGGATGTTAAAGCTTTTTACTCAATAGCTTTCAACTCCACTTTTCCCCACAGTTTTGATAATTAGATCACTTTCAAGTCTCTTAGCAAGAGCATTAGCCATACTTGTCGCAATTGCACTTTATCTATGAGAAAGTTCAACTAGGCTTCTTTAAGCCTTAATATACTCCTCTTACTATTATAGAGTGAGTTATGAGCTACAGTGCATTGTAGCTTGATAGTCGCATAACAGAATTAGAGAGCTACTTAAACTTCTTAATGGATAACTAGCAACAATTTCTTCAATCCACTCAGCCTTTTCCCTTGCAGAGGATTACACATAGAGGTCTGATTTCATGGATGATAGCACAGTGCCTGTTTGCTTTTTATTTCCATAACATTTCTGTTTCTCCTAGTGTAAACACATATCTACTAGTTATCGACTTTCACTAAATTCTGAGCAACATAATGCATCAGATCAGCCATTCATTCGAAGAATGACTAGAGTAGCACAAAGCAAACTCTTGAATACCACTCAGGCATCTCATTAGCCTCTTAAGGGCACTCAAATGTGTATGAGATTATTAGTGAATCTGCAGATCATACCTACCTCAAAGGCTATGTCTATTCTAGTGCAGATCTTTGTATACATGAGACTGTCAATTCCTTTAGGATGATCTACATGTCTCATAGTTGCACCATCATTAGGTGTCAACCTTTTATCATAATCATAAGGTGTTTCAAAACACACTTTCTTTCAATCACTATATCCCCACTTTTGAAACACATTTTAATTTGATGAGTTTGACTAAGAGTTATCCCCTGCCAACTGAAAACTCACCCTTATACCTATGGTGTCCACATTACCTAGGTTTTCATGTTGAATTCTTTGGATAGCACAATTTAAACTTCATTTGTAATAAAGAGGTCACTTCCAAGAACATGCATATCAACAGAACAAGTAAATAATAGCCACTATATTTGACACACCACAAAGTTGAAGGCACTGATCTGAATTACTTGATTCATATACTAGGCTCTTTCAAAAATTTGTCAAATTATTTATTCGTTGGCTATACATGTTTTAAGAATATACATGATTTTACTAAATTGTAAATCTTGTTCACTAAACATATTAGTTCAAAACTTTTCAGTACAAACTGTTCAGTACAAGGCATCAAGTACAAAGCCTTTTAATTATCCTTTATGAATGACAAAATTTTCAATAGATGTAAGGGTAAGAAGAATACTTATTGTAGCAATATGACAAACATGTGAGTAGACATCAAATAAATCTACCCCATTTTTTTCAGTCAATCTATTAGCTACTAAAAAGCATTAAAATTGCTACTGAACAATCAAAATTAAGTTTTTTCTACAAAACCCCACTTACTTACTATAGTTTTAGTCCCTTTCGGCATATCAACTAAATTAAAGTATTATTGTATGACACAGAATCATCTCATTGTCTACTAAAGTCTCTTCTTAGCTCATTTGTCATTCAGATTTTCAAGTGTCAGTAAAACTAGTTCTTGATTCCAACTGTGAATCATTGAACATGTCTGAAGGACTAGATTATTTCATACATTTATCTTTGATGAACATATCCTCAAAGAACTTTGCAAGTCTAGATTCTTCTAACACAAATTAGATAGATCCAACATCTGTCCACAGAGCTACATTCTGCACTTTCTAAACACACACAAATATTTATTGTAGATCCTACTTTAGGCCTTCTAGGGTCATGTACTCTAACAAAAGTATCACAACACACATTTTCTCTTTAACAAAACTGTTTGTGTTTTCATACCATGATTTACAAGGTGTATTCAATTTAGAGTGTAGTAACACATTAGAGATATGATTAACAATACAACATCACTCATAATTACACAAGACAAACAACAGTCAATAATATAGAATTCAACATTTCACTAAGTGTTTGATTCTAACTTTTATCAATATCGTTTAACTGTTGTAAGTAAAGTGCAGTAGAGATTATGCCAAATGCAAACTTCTCTTAAATGTTGTTAAAACATATTCGCCACCTCTATCAAAACTGAACCCTTTATTTTTAGCATTTAACTATAATTTTTAATTCATTAAAAATAACAAGTGCTTCATTCTTCATATATATGACAGATTTATATTAATCATCTACAAAAGCGATTAAAATACTTCTGACCAACAATTCTCTCATCTAGTCACAAAGCTACTGAGATCACAAATATCAGAATGTATTGACTCAAAAAGTTGTGTGCTCCTAGAGACCATACTAAATGATTTTCTACTGATCATAATCTGAGCACAACTTTCATATTTGTCACATTTTAATGGAGTGTCATTTAGTACAATTATGAGTTTTAACAAGAACAAACAATTTAATATGTAGTTCATAGTGATTCTAAGTTTCAAAACAACTTGGATGTTAAAGCTTTGACTCAATAGCTTTTAACTCCATTTCCCCACAGTTTTGATAATTAGATCACATTTCCTCACAAACAATTTAATATATAGTTCTCAAATCTTAACCAATTATGCTATGTTCAAGAACACAATTAGAACTATTATTATTAATTGTCTCATTTGTTAAACTCAACTTATACATACGATTGACAATATATGCACTTTATAAGAGTTAATACAAAATTACTCTATCGCATTTTTCAAAAATTATTTGCTTTCTTTAATGGTTCTAACAATGTCACTAGCTCAAACACATTGAGCAAAGAATTCTTTCCTTTACTCGTTCTTCATCATCTTCATAACGCTAAATGAGATAATGACTAACATATTATGATTCAACTTTGTACACACAGTACAATGAACGAGTTGGAACACCACGTAACTAGTAGAGTCATATTCTACATTAAGAGATGCTCTCTCCTAAGTTACAGACATTTGCTATACATCTTATACAATTTTATTTTATTTTAAATTTTAGAGAAGCAAATATGTAATCTGACACAAACTGCAAACAATGGATTTGTCAAAATATCTATACACATAGTATGATGAAACACTTAACAACCCTAAACATGCTAGTTTTCCAGAGCGAGAATAACTATAATCTAAAACTCTCAATCATATGATCAAACGCACAAAACGTTAACACATTCATCACATGAAAAATACTGAGAAAATTAAAGTAGATCATACCGACACTTCAAGTTAGAAGTGTTTTTCCAAATTCGATGGAGAAGCCTGCGTAGTGCAGACTTATCATACCATGATGCAAATTCATCGTCTCCAACATACACAATTTGTAGGTAACATTAAAGTTCCTACATTCATCAAATTGTTAAAGATTAGCCAATTAAACAAATTATTAGCACAATCTAATTCTAGTAACAATTTAATTGGAGATCCGAATTTTATAGTCAACATACAATTTAACTTATCGAAATAGATATTGGGTTTTAGCACACAGCCAAAACAACCGTTCAACTTGTATTTAATTAAACAGGTGATTAATACAGTCTTGAACTTAACCACTTAGCATCATAGTAATTCTATAATTCAAAACATAATTTTAGAACGAGTGTTTTGAACTTCCAGCACATAGCAAAATATTTAACAGGAATTTAATACGAGGAAAGTAAATAACTTATCTTTCACTGTCTCTTTCCCTTCAATTGATTAGACTCATGTCTGTTGGGAACAAATCCAAACAACAAACTATTCTGCGCCAAAGAGACCCAGCATCAAACACCTTGTGTGCGTCTCAACAGATCTGATAATAAGATACAAAAATCCCTTCACTGTCTTCTTCAAATTAGGGTTCCATACAGACCCAATCAGATCTTTATGAGATACAAAATTTCTCTTCAATGTCTTCTTCTTCAATTAGGGTTTCACACAGATCTTGAAGAAGAGAGAAGAGGGGTCGGAGATGGCGCCGGTGACTGCCGTCGATAGCGAACGGAAGTGGTGGGGTTCGGCTGATGAACTCGCGACGCGATCGGCGAGCGACGAAGCGACGGGCGGTCGGCTTCGCAGCGGATCGGCAAGCGACGAAAACGGCGAGCGATGGACCTCGCGACGCGATCGGCGAGCGATGAACGGCAAGCGATGGACCTCGCGACGCGATCGGCGAGCGACGAACGATGGACCTCGCGACGCTATCGGCGAGCGACGAACGGCAAGCGATGGACCTCGCGACGCGATCGGCGAGCGACGAACGGCAACCGATCGCGAGAGACGGTGTTAGGGTTCCGATGAGATCTGGCGGCTCCAGAGGATTCCGACAGGATTGAACAAACCGATGGTATTCCCCTTAGTTAATCTCACAAAATTAATAAATATCTCAAGATTGTTAGGTTTTGTGAGAAATTAACAATTGGGAATTAGTGTTTATCTCTAGATCTAAGTTGCTTGAGATATTCACCCTAGGTATCAAGATTGGAATACCTAGACTGCTATCACAAGCCAATATTTATTCCTAAATACTGGTTTGGGTATCGGGTTATAAGCCCACAAACCCGCGTTCCAATATCCAATCAATTGTACGTTCATTACACGTGTTACACATATGCACGTGCTATATTTATATAGAGAGAATATACCAATATATCCAACAAAGAATTCCTAAAAAAGATATATACAAATACAGCCCATTGGACCCACTAAAAATATAACATCAACCCCGATGCGGTCGATTGCATTTTTTCGCAGTCGTTTGTGTTTTTCTGTTATCCAAATAGAGAGTTTATCGGTCGACTGTGCTTTTCTGTGGTTGACTGCTAACTTGATGTTTTCGGCGCAGCTGTAGAAAAATGATTTTTTCGAAGCTAAAGAACTTCGTTTGTGACTTATGACCACTCGTTTTGTAGAAGACTCAAAGACCGGCATCTTTCATTTAGAACATAAATTGAGATTCGTTCATCTTCTTGTTAGAAACAGTCGTGCAAGTTCTAGATGCTGTTATTGCTGCCTTTTCACATTGCTTTGTGTCTTCTCTTTCTCTAACTCCAAAATCCGTGACTTTATGTATTTGAGTCCACAATCCTAACACCCATCTCATTCCTTCAAAAACAAGCAATTACATAAAATTAAGTAGAAGGAAGATGAAATTCAAAGAAATAAACGCGAACTGACAATTTTAATTCATAAAAAGAGCAATAACATCATGTAGAAATTACACATCAAATACCTCCAAACTTAAGATTTTTCTTATCGTCAAGCAAAAAAGGAAAACTATAAATCAAAGGATAGTAATCATAGTTAGACTCAACTATTGCACCCAAAGGACTTATCATGCAAGCATCGAAACTTCAACTTAATACATAAACAATAACAAATGCAGAAAAACTAAGTATACTCATTTTCTCCAGTGCAATTATTCATACATAGTTTCAAATCTAATCATATTTTTCTTGCTATTAAGACAACTAAATCATGTAACGACTCATTCTGTGATTATCCATTCTCACTACTACAAACATGGTAACAAACTAGAGAATTTTTTCTTCTCCTTATTTAATTCTTCTTTATTAATCGTTGAGTTGTTACTCGCCTTTTGACGCGAATGCAAACATTTGTGATGGATGCACCCAGTTACTCAACAAGTCACACACTTAGAGTGCTTTTGCATACTCATATTTTAAGTTGCCGTTTGACGTAAAAGTAAACATTGGTGATGAATACCCCTAGTTACTAAGCAACTCAAAACATTAGAGTAGACAGAACTTTATTTATTTAATTGTTTAATATTTATTACTATATTTACTTCAACTTTGTTTAGGACTAGATCAAAGAGGATAATCACAAGAAAAACATCACACTCATATTTTATTCATAGTCGCATGACTCATACAACGTTGCAAGAGCATGTGTACTTTAATAATCCTTAAAAAAGCAAGTATGCTTAATCTTGTTTTATAAGATATTGCCTATCCTAAAAAAAATAAAATTGTAATGCTTAGCACAATAAAGAACCAAAAAGTGTAATGATAATCCTAATTTAAGTTTTTTTAAAAAATTTAAACCCCTTCCCCCCAGCTTCAATATCACATTTTCCTCAATGGTAAAAGAAAAGGAAAAAAAGAAAAAGAATGAGAAAAGTTCAGAATTTGTCTTCTGATTCATGTTGAAATTCTGGATGAGTGACGTTCATTGTTTCAGTGATATCTGGAGTTATAGATGTCCAAATTCCCCGATTCCTTTTGCATTTGAAAGCTAATACAATTTCCTTCAATCGGTATTTGACACATTTTTTCATATTCAGACTCTATCCCACCCAAAATCAGCCATCAAACTAGGTCTAGAAAATAACTCTACCCGGAAACCCCTAAAATTATGCAATCATATAAAATGAAATCAAACAGAAAAAATAAATTAAACAAAAATAAAAACAAGTCTAAAGAAAGGAAAAGAGAACATGAGTTGCCTCCTAAGAAGCGCTATGTTTTTAGTCTTCAGCCGGGCGTTCTCCAAACTATCACTTAGGATTGGAGAGATCTATGGACAAGTTTTGCTTGTCGGATTTTCCATCGATGGAAAACTTTTTATGAGAATGATGTCTATGATGGCAGCGTTTTAAGCTCAAGTTTGGGTGGTTCTTTTATTGAAGATGACATCTTTGAGATCCCCACAACTGCAAATTTCAGCTAAGAAGAAGGATGAATATATGGTGTAGCTTCCAAATACTGAACACACTCCAAAACTTCTTCATTCTCAGATTCAAAAGTTGTTGAATTTGTTAGACACACTTCTAGTAGTAACTTTGCAACTCCAGCCATGTGTGTCTCTGTAACTCCCTGTTCTTTTTGTACATATATTATTACGTAAATTTTTGTATTCTAAATATCAATCAAAATTTATTTCTTTTCTTCTCTTTGGACTCTTTATCGAGCATTATTTCATTCTTATTAGAACTCAAATATTTTTCCGATCCATTCTAAATTTTTGTGAATTTTTTCATTGGAGTTTATATTAAAAACCCTGACTAATCCTAATCCTAATCCCAACTACATTTTCGGCTCATAAATTCTATCCTCTTCCCAGCCAGCCTTCTCTCTTAATCTAACCCAGAGAAACACTCCTACTCCCTACACCCTAACCTACACTCTATATTACACACACACACACACACACACACACACACACACATGCAGCTCTCCCACTCACTATCTCTACTTCTCCTTCTTCTTCTTCTTCTTTTTTTCTTCTCCGAAACCCAAGCTCCTACTCCCGTCATGCCTCTTCCTCTGCCTTCTGTCCTCGACCCGCCTCACGCTACCAGCACCTCCACCTCATCCTGAGCTTCACCTCGCAACCACCATCCTAATCATCTCCCACCAACTCCACCACCTGAACTCACCACCGACTGTCTCCATAACCCGAATCCATCACCCTCACTTCCCTGCTGCTAACCGATACCACTTTGACCACCTCTCCATCACCGTAGATCCATCCCCGAACCTCTCTCCCCCGATGACCACCTGCTGCCTTCACCGCCACCACAATGCTAGCACCACCACCTCCCGCAACTCCTTCATCTTCCTCCTACATCCACTTCTCCCTCTCACCTCCGCCACCTGAACCCACCATCAGCCGCAACCAGAAGTCGAACCCAAGTTGAACTCGAAACCCAAACTCGAAACCCGAACTCCACTTACTCGCTACCGTAGTTCCGCCCGTTGCTCGCTGGCTTACTATTGTTGCTGCCTTTATTCGCTGTTGCTGTCATTCTTATCACTGACGTCACTTCTTCCTCTTCCCTTGGTTCTCACAACGTTGATAATCATAAAATAAAGGCAAGCATTTTCTTGAACTCTTAGCAAGTAGACTAGTTATTGTCATATTTACTTGTCTAGTTACTTATTCATGCTATTGATTCAAATCTTGAACCGTTATCACACTTCAAATCGTGTTATCGAATATCGAATAAGTCTACCCTATCGTTTTCCTGACTTTATACTGGGAATTTGACCTAGTTCCCGATACTGAATCCAAGAACTTTGTACATATGAATTATAGCCCTATGAGTCTAGAACCTAGAACATCTTTCGGTTTCTCAATCCAATTAGTAGATTGCAAGAAATTAGCATTTTATTACTGTAAGTTTGGGGTATTTTTTAGATTATATGTTTTTAAAATACATCGTCTAGTAAACTAGTTAATAATGCAACCTACTGTTATTATTACGACCTGATAAAATCATGCTTACTAATAGACACACATGAGAACGAGATTATTATTTTTGTAGAATTTAATAAGTATTTTATAGTAGAGGTATAAGCTCGAGAACTTGATCGTATATTGTTGCTTGAACATGAAACCGGTAAAGAATAGACTGATATACCTAGCTACTATTCTTAGAATGTATTATATGAATAACCGTTGGAACTGGACAGAGAGTCTACTTTCTAGAATCTCTGACGAAACTGGATTCGCATTCCCCGTAGAAGCGGGAAAGTGTGCTTAAATACATACATGTACTGTTGTTCTAATTATAGTTAGTATGATTTAACTATATATTGTTGTTCTTGTAATAATAACTTGTACCCATATAATAGGTTGATAGATTTTCTCATATAATACATTTTATAATACTTGATAATTCCATGATAACTACCTCGATACATGTACCTTGTTTCACCTCTCATACTCATGATTACCGCCCTTGATATTTTTCTTGATTCTCGATTAACTATCCTGATACCACCGTTCCACTAGTCGTACCTACTACATGTTCCTGATTAATTATTGTAAAGAATAACAAACCGAGGTTATAAGAATACGGCTTAGTGGTGGACTATATAGGATAGGGGCCCATATTTCCTGGAATAGTGATTCTTGATTTTTGATTACATGATTCTTGATTACATGATTACATATCTTATTTATTAATACTATCACTGAAAGACCCGAGTACATAATCCTATAGAATTCACTACTTAATTCTAAACGTCACATGATTGATATGCACCCGAACTTGTGGTATGAGACACATGATTGCGTGCATTAGATAAGTTAATAAAACTGATAGAATCGAGTTGACACTAAGCACAATTCTTGGTTACATGATTCTTAATTCTTGATTACATAATTCCTGATTCTTGATTACATGATTATTGACTAACTGATCCTGGGTTACCAATTGATTATACTTTGAGGTCTTGAATACACTAGTTTACAGTTGTTGCTTACATGATCATATTGTTCCAGTTCCTTGCTTCCTTCCATATTGTATTGTACTATTTTTCAGCAATTGCACTACTACTTCTTGTTCCTGCTATGCTAGATCTTTTTATCTTACCATTTTACTGCTTATTGCTACTTGCTATCCGAAGCTTGCTCTAACAGACATTTTTTCCCCCAACCCCAGATATTGATTATGCAGGTACCGCTGGACTTGACAAATAGACTCTCTAAGACGATCGTGAATAGTTGCTGCATTATTACTACTTCCTGTTGTTTACTTTCAGTCGCTATTTTATCTAGTTGTTATAACGAATTGTTTATCATACTGTACTCCCGGGCACCTTGACCCGATACTTATGTATTTTCCAGATAATGGTTATTTTTATTTCCATTTTATGTGATCAATATATTTTTCTGTGTAAATCTATTATAAATATATTGTTAAGCTTACTGGTATTGTACAACTTATGGATGATATGAGTTGGTATACTTATATCATTCGCTAGGCCTCAGTTGTGTGCCTGTACTTCTGTATAGTGGGAAGCGAGACATGACAGTCTTGGTCACAACTAAATCAATTTCACTAACTTGAAAACATGAGTGAACTTCAACAGGAAACTCCATAGATTTAAAAACATCAAACGTTACTTGCTCGTCATTAACCTTCAAAATAAGTTTTCCTTGTTGGACATCAATCAAAGCTCTCACCTTAGCTAGAAAAGGTCACCTCAAAGTTAATGGAATTTGTTCATCTTCCTCCATGTCTAGCACTATGAAATCAGCTGGGAATATAAACTTTCCTACCTTCACCAAAACATCTTCAATTATCCATCTTGGGTACTTGATAGATCTATCTGCCAATTGCAAAGAAATTGTAATAGATTTTGCTTCTCCAAGTCCAAGTTTCCTGAAAATCGAAAAAGGCACAAGATTAATATTTTCCCATAAATCACATAAAGCTTTATCAAAATAAGAATTTCCAATAGTGCAATGAATCGTAAAACTCCTTGGATCTTTAAGTTTAGGAGGTAACTTCTTTTGTAAAATTGCACTGCTCTACTCGGTTAGCATCACCATCTCATGCTTCTTCCGTTTATTTGATAAAATATCTTTAAAAAAATTAGCATATTGAGGCATATATTCTAAAGCTTCAATAAGTGGAATATAGTGCAATGGATCGTAAAACTCCTTAGATCTTTAAGTTTAGGAGGTAACTTCTTTTGTAAAATTGCACTGCTCTACTCGGTTAGCATCACCATCTCATGCTTCTTCCGTTTATTTGATAAAATATCTTTAAAAAACTTAGCATATTGAGGCATATGCTTCAAAGCTTCAATAAGTGGAATATTAATATGCAATTTCTTTAAAAAAAATTAAAAAATTTAGAGTATTGATTATCGAGATTATACCTTTTAAGTCTTTGCAAAAAATGAATCGGTGGATCATAAGGAGATTTAGAATAAGTTTCAAAATTAAACTCCCTAGAAATCGTGGGGTTTGAAGTTCCTTTCATCTCCTTAGAATTCCCAACATGGATGTTGACCATCTGCTGTGTTTGTTCCTCCAAAACTGGTTCAAAATCATCTTGCTTTTCAGCCACATTTTATTATGCAGTTTGTGCTTGTGGCTGCTCAATTGTTCTTCCGCTTCTCAGTTCTATTGCTTTGAAATGCTCATTGGGATTGGTAACGGTGTAGCTGTGCAAAGTTCCTGTTGTCATCTCTATAAAAATATTTGAAAGCTGACCAATCTAAGCCTCAAGGTTGTGAACTAAAGCCGCGTTATTTTGGATTGCCAAATCTATCTTTAGCATGTATTGCATGAACTTCTCCTCTAGTGTCGGTTTATTTTCTTGCTGTGGAAAATTTTGAGGTTGTCTAATTGCCCCTTAATTGTTGTTCCAAGAAAAATTGAGGTGGTTTCTCCATCCAAGATTATACATGTTCAAATAAGGATTATTTTGTCTTCGAAAGCTTGATACGTAATTTGCTTGTTCAGAATTTGGTTGAGCAAAAGGATTTCCCACTTGGAAATCAATACTTGACTGATT
This sequence comes from Hemerocallis citrina, assembly GCA_017893485.1. Taxonomy (NCBI): domain Eukaryota; kingdom Viridiplantae; phylum Streptophyta; class Magnoliopsida; order Asparagales; family Asphodelaceae; genus Hemerocallis; species Hemerocallis citrina. Next base: position 114,732,003 of record CM030367.1, on the reverse strand, counting down.
TTCCTACACAATGATCACAAATAATATTAGTTTGAATAACATTAACATTCATATTATCTAGTTATTTAGATAAATTAGCAATTTGTGTCGCCAATGTGGTAATATGATCAAGCTCAAAAACTCCAGCCACTTTTTTTCGTATTGCTCTCTCCGAAGACCATTGATAATTGTTAGACTCCATCTCCTCCAAAAGCTCATAGGATGCTTCATGAGTTTTGCTCATAAGAGCTCCTCCAGCTGCTGCATCTACCATATACCAATGTGTTGCTCCTAGACTATTATAGAATGTTTGGACTTGTATCCATGCAGGAAGTTCATGATGAGGACACTTTCTCAATAAATCTTTATACCTCTCCCACACATTATATAAAGACTCATTCTCAAATTGAGTAATGTGGTCATGTCATTCCTTAGCTTCCCTATCTTTGCTGGCGGAAAATACTTAGCCAAAAAATTTTGTGCTAGTCCCTCCCAAGTAGTGATAACACCCGGTGGTAGAAAATTTAGCCAAGTCTTCGTCTTATCTCTAAGTGAAAAAAGGAAAGTGTAACACCCCATAATTTCAAAGAGATATAATAGTATTATATATATAATATAAAGAGAATTGGAGGTTGTCCATAGAGATTTCTAGGGGGGGTAGTTGTGGAATTTATTGGCAGTGGTGGGCCCCTCGCTTCCCGTACTTGCTGACAATGTCAGACAGAAAGGGAGAGGAGGGGGCAACACTGACGTGGCTGGAGGCGGGGCCCAAGAGCAGTTGGCGGGGGGCTCTGTTGGCGCCGGAGGCGTGGGGCCCGCCTGTGGGAGCTGTCCTCTGCTGTGACGTCAGCGCAAAAAAAGAAAGAAGGCGGATTAAATTGATCCCATATCGAGACTTAACAAGATTAATTAATATTAAAATATAATTCCCTATGATCAAGAGTCACCTACTTGGTTAGTTGGTTAACCACCTTTTGAGAGGCAGTCTGTGGTGGGAAGTTGTACTATAAATAATAAATAAATAAATAAATTGTCTGAATATTGGGGCGGGGCGTTACAGAAAGAGTCTCAAACTGATAGCATCGTCCGACACACCATTGTGCTTGAAAATGTTGCAAATTTCTAAAAAGTTTTCAATATGAACATTAAGATCCTCATGCGACAATCCCCTAAACTGAACAGTCTGTTGAATCATTTGAATGATTGCTGGATTAATCTCAATTTTTTTAGCTTGTCTAGCCGGCCTCTTTATACTTGATGTTGCTTAGCATAGTCCCTAAAAACCTTATTTTTCTCCACATTACCCTCGTTCTCTATGGTGATACACTTCTATGTCTTGAAATATAGCTATTAAATAACATAAAAAACTAATCAAACCTTCTTTCTAAACAAAATAAAATTCAAATGAGTAACAATCTAGCTATTATCAATATCAATAAAAGAATAATTAGTCTCCCGGCAACGACACCAAAAACCTGGTGGAATAATTTGCAAGCGCATAAAATCGCAACAAGTAGTATAGTTTTCAAAAAAGAGTGTCGAACCCACAACGACTAATTATTTTATTGAGTACTGAAATTCACCAGATTATTTGCTATTTGGAGAATCGAAAATATGATTAAAACAGTAACTAAATTAAATTAAACTAAAAGCAAAACAAAACTAATTAAAAATAACGAAATCTGAAATTTTAGAGTTTATTAATAGCAAAACTAACTCTAGGGCTTTCGGTTTACCTAGCTAATCCCACACAATTCATAATTCCATGGAAATCAAAACTCGAATATTCCAAGTTATACACCACAATTCCCTAATTATTCAATGTCTTCTCTCGAACAACACCAAACATATCCCCAACTAATAATTCATCACATCGCTATGTGAATTTAATTATTTGAAGATTCATTAAGTTCTATGGGTTTCTCTACAGTCACATTAATTGCAGTAAATTATCTCTAATTTGCTTAAGTACTAGTGTTCAATTCTAGAATTCTAAATCACAAGTTACCTCTCCACATCCCCCATGATTCAATAAATGAAACAATAGTTGGTCAGACAATGGTAAGTATTGAGAACAAAAATTAAACACATAACCATGAAAAAGAAGAAGAATAAAGTAACAATAAAATTCAAATTGTGTTTTCAAAGCTAGGCTGCATCGAAGCACTATAAATATAAAATTAGTTCATAGAAAATTTGATACTAACAAACATTATATTGGAATATATAATAAAAATAGAAGATAAGAAATAACTCTAGACGATCTTGCTGAATGTCATGGTTCTTGCTCTCCAACGGTGTGATGAGTCATCTCCTCCAATTCTTTTAGCCTCCAACCTTGTTCGATTCCCCAAGAGTTCACATCAGCATCTATATATAGCATCCAAAGAATCCCTAAAAAAAATATATATACAAATACAGCCCATTGGACCTAAAACCCGCACTAAAAATATAACATCATCCCTGATGCGGTCGACTGCATTTTTTTTTGGTCGACTGTGTTTTCTATTCTCCAAAATGAGAGTTTAGCAGTGTGTTCTTTTCTGTGGTTGACTGCTAACTTCCTATTTTCTGCGCGCAGCTGTAGAAAAAAATAATTTTTTCAGAGCTACAAAACTTCCTTTGTGACGTATGACCACTCGTTTTGTAGAAGACTCGGAGATCGACATCTTTCATTCAGAACATAAATTGAGAATCGTTCATCTTCTAGTTAGAAACAGCTGTGCAAGTTTTAGATGTCGTTATTGCTGTTATTGCTGCTTTTTTGCATTGCTTTGTGTCTTCTCTTTCTCCAACTCCAAGCTCCGTGACTTCGTGTATTTGAGTCCACAATACTAACACCAATCTCATTCCTTCAAAAATAAACAAATACATAAAATTAAGAAGAAAGAAGCTGAAATTCGAAGAAATAAATGCGAACTCGCAATTTTAATGGTAAAAAGAGTACTAAAATCATGTAGAAATTTGACTCATCAAGCATGGCATTGGCTAGAACTATCCTTCTGGGCCTTCTTGGGTCCATTTTCATTCGTATTCTTTCATTTGTTCCCCAAGGAAGACTCCTTCTAGCACTCGGGATGAATGGCCTCTTCAGCTTGGATGTGCTTATTGCTCCTTCCAAGGAGGTCGATGAAGTCCCGCGGAGGCCTTTTGGCACTTGAGCTCTTTGTGGGTAATATGATGCCGAAAGGCCACCGCCGCTGCTGCTGCCCTGAGAAGGATCTGGCCTCAGTTGTAAAGTGCTCGACAAAGTCTTTGAGCGACTTTCTTTCCTTCTGCTTCATCTCGAGTAGGGAGACACTTGTCTTTTCAGTCTTACGACTGGTGAAGAAGTGGGCTAGGAAAAACTCCTCAAGCTGATCGAATGAGAAGATAAATCGTGGAGAGAGTCGGGAATATCATTTCAAGGTTGCAGGAAACATCTTGTAGTGGAGCGAGTAGGAGGCTTGGTATCATCATGGGAGTTTTAAAATTCTCTACGTTGGCCAATGGATCTGAGTCACCATTATATGAGTCGAAGTGGGGAGCGTTAAAGTTCTCGAGATTAGAGGCTTCTAGAATGGACCTACTGATGGGAGGTCGGGAGGGGCGGTATGCTTGACCTCGATGATCCTCCTCTTGATTGATTCTGGCTAGGCGGTCCTCCATCTCTTAGAGACGACGCATGACTGAATCTTCCCGTCCCTCAGACCAAGTGACACATAAGATTCTTCTCTTTGCAAAGTTATAGAGGGGCGATTGTTTATCTGTCGGTCCTTACTCGGGGCGACTTGGAGGGATTAGAGGATTTCATCCTCGATATATAATAATTTGGCCCTAGTGATGGGAACCTCCTTTTCTCTGTGGTGCTTGGGAGCCATTTGACTGACTGGAGTTGGGCTCTCTTCACCCCCTCAGTGAAGAAGATTGTCGGGATTTTTGTCGACGGGGAGAAGGGCTTCTCCTGCTTCCTTGGTGCCCTGAGAGGGGGACCTCATCTTGGATACACTTTTCTTCTGAGCGTTGACGGGGGTCTTTCCCTTATTGTAGGTTGTTGATGACGATGTGGAGATCAGGTGGAGTCAGAGGCACCACAGTGGGCACCGTGAGAGAGGAGGCGGTGTGGATGGACAACCGGTTCTTAATCGAGTGAGGTTCGGGGCCAGATTCAGAGTGGTGTTCGGAGAGACGTCTTTGAGAGCTGACATGGCCTTGTTGAGGGGAGGCTGTGATGGTGGATGGAGGGCTTGTGACAATGGGCGTGGAGGCTACCCAGGAGGAGGAGGAAGAGGAACTTCAAGTTGATAGCTGGCGGCCGCTGCTTTCTCCCTTTGGGAAGCATGGCCGAAAAAGTAGTTTTTTCCCAGCGATATCTGATTGGAGAAGTAGATCTGCTGTTTCCCATAAACGACGCCAATATGTTGCTGCATTTTTCAGTGAGTGAGCAGCCAGATGATGAGTTCAAATTTTGAGAAAGAAAATGTAGATCTACTGTCGATCTTGGTTGGAAAATATCACTAAGAACTCCTTGTTGCTGAATCTGAATTTTTGGGAGCACTTGGATCTAGATTGAACTGCTGAGATATTGCCAACGAACCTGCAACAAGTCAAAAACATCGAAGTTGGCCCCGCCAATAGACCCTCCGAAGCTCAAGTCAATAACTCATAAATAATGAGACTTTTTTGTGACAAAATATTGATTACCTAGTTATGAAAGAAATGGAAAGGCCTAGGGATTGGTTACAAAAGATTAGTATAGCGCCCCAAATTTCCAATATAATATCTCAGAAACACGTGACACAATTTCCAGAATCAACTTCAATATAATCATAAACATAGCAACCAAATACAGGAAATTAAAACTTTTTATTACATCAATTGTTTACAAAGCACAGTGAAAAATTAAACACCTTGAATTACAATTTCTTTCTTTTACAACACATTCTTTTACTATTTACATAAGCCACATAATCAAACTACCATATGCATCCAATCCCAAGCTAACAGTACCTACCTGTAAAACATGAGGTTAGAGATAAACCTAACCCCCAAAACTACAGGGGTCAATCATAACGGTGTGAGTGACATTAAAAGAAAAGCAACATAAATAAATCATAAAGGATAAAGTCATAAACAACATATATCAATAGTAGTAAGGAAAGGAATGTGAAATAATTAATAATTAAAATATGAAAACATCAAGTGAAATTAGACTAAGTGTCAAGTGTAGGGAAACAGAAAACATCATGCATAAAACCAAGTCAAGAAAATACCAATGCTATATGCTGACTCTCTAATGCATACTTGTCAGATTCTATGCATCTCACTCTACATAGGTCTAGTGCAAGCTCTTATCGTTCTCCACTTGATAGGGTTTAATCCATCGTTATGCAACTATCCTACTATGATGACTACTACGAGATTTAGACATTCTGCAAGTATCGGTTCTCACCCTTGGAATACTGGAGGCCAATCCTACTCCTCAGATCATTCTGTGGCCCTTACGTCTATCGTCCCGGAAAACTGGGGATTGCCTCACTCTGTAGGTCATCCTGGAACCCTCATTGCACAAACATCCCATGAGCGTCGCTCTCGTTCTCGAAATACTGGATATTAATCCCACTCTGCGGATCACTCTGTGGCCCTTACGTCCATCGTCCCAGAATACTGGGAAATATCTCACTCCTTGGATCATCCTGGAGTCCATAACTCACGTTTGCTCTCATTTCATCATATCACCATCTAATGTCTGTCCTTATCTTGTTAAGTTAATTAATTGTTTAATAGATTGTGAATCTCTTAGAGTTGGTGTACCCTACCGAGCTTAACTCAACCGAACAACAACCAAAATCTCAACCGCCAGTAGCTAAGGCCCCACTTAATCTCTAACGACTCATAACTCAACCATCAATACCAAACTTTTAATAAAACTTATAAATCCATCGTCAAAACGTTTATCGACAAAAATCCAAATCCATTTAATGTACTCATGAAATTTTAGAATTTAAATAAAAATATTAAATCTATTAAATAGCAGAAATCATATTTTTAAGTCGTAGAATATCACGAAACATCGATTCCTTTGGAAATCACATATCTCTCTCTTTATAAAGTCATAGAAAAGTAATTTAAATTCCATTACAACAAAAATATAACTCTTCGTAAAATATTGTAATCTGTAGCAAAACGTCATTTAAAAACAGTAGATTAATATCCACAATATCGAAGAACCAATCATTTGAAGAAAACATCAGAAAACTCAAGAAACCCATCAGCCAGAAAAATGACAGTCGACTGTAGAAAATAGCCGGTCGACTGTCCTGCGAAAATTTGAAACTCAAGAAAACCCATCAGCCAGAACAATGACAGTCGACTGTCGAAAATGGCTGGTCGACTGTCCTACAAAAATTCGAAACTCAAGAAAACCCATCAGCCAGAACAATGACAGTCGACTGTCGAAAATGGCCGGTCGAATGTCCTGGGAAAATCCGAAACTCAAGAATTGCCAGTCGACTGCTACTTTTAGTTCAAAAGTGGCCGGTCGACTGTCAAGTCAAAAAATCTGCCACTATAAATTTCGTGCACATTTTACTAATACTTCTATAATTCTTTGTAAAATCTTAAATTTGCAAAATCAAATTCCTGAGATGATTAAATATAACTTGTATAACATATAGGAGTTCATAAAAAAAATCAAAATCACATCAAGATCACATAAGAGAAATTTTCCACAAAATCTTCAAAACAGCCAACTTATATATATATAAGAGTTTAAGCATCAGTTTAGCATTAAAATTCACCAAATAGGAGTAATAAAATGTTTAAACTCGTCTCAGAATCAAAACAACTGAAGTCCAATCAAAATCCCATCAAAATTCACAAAATCTTCGAAAAAGAGTAGATGTGAATGTGAATATGTATATGTGTTTATTAGTGCATTAGTTAAGCATCAAGAATCCTTTGTATATATGTAGTATATTGTTCAAAACCATCTCAGTACCCAAGGAACATCAAAATCCAATTGAAAACATCAAAAACCAACAAAACCCAACCTTCGGCCTGTTCTCTTACAGACCCGAAGACAAAAACCCCTTCTTCACTTAAAAACTCAACCTTTTTAATCCAATATCTCATCTGGTAACTCATAACACATATGCACAACCTCTTACATTAATTTATTCATGACTATATGCAAATCTCAATGTGTATCAATTAAGTTATGTTCATCAAAATCACCCAACATATCATATATGCATACATCCACAGTAAAGTTAGGTTTTTATTCTATTTTTTCGAGTAAACAACATATAACTCCTTAAACTCAATCAAATCAGCAAGCATATGATAGAAAACAACATACCCATGATTTCTATTAGGTTCTTTAACAATCTCAAATCATCTATATAGAGTTTTAACCATCCATAGCTGATGCGGTTTATTTCTGGGAGACGTGTGGATGCACCAGGTGTAAGTTCGGACTCGATTTGTATTGAAGGAGAAAGCTGTTTGTCAGACGACCCTCGGCTGACCGGGCGGTACCTGCGACGGGCTCGGAGTGAGGTGGATGTCCGGGCTCGGATCTCCGGGTTCGGACCCGAGGTCTTGTGTACCTGCAGACGGTCCTGAAACACCGGGGTTTATCCTGGCGGCGGACCCTCCGACGATCTAGTCAGTCTCTGTGAGAGAGTAGCAATAACTAGGAGAATTTAGGTGACAAAAGATTGGTTACCTGAAAAGGTGGGTGAGGGTCTAGTATTTATAGAGAATTCCAACCGGGTTTGGATCCGCTTGGGGGCTGGGTCTGAACCCGAAAGCCCATGGGCCTGACGTGGCAGAAGGCCCAGGGGGTTTAGGGCTGACGTGGCAGTACCAGGAGTGGTATAAGGCTGACGTGTCAAAGCCCTTGGTGGTATTTGGAGCTGACATGGCGGATCATGGGGCTCCTGTGCTCCTGGGAGAATCTGGTGGCCTAGGTTGTGCCAGGTCATCTTCATTCTACACCAGGATGGGCGGACGGCCCAGAGGGCTGTCGTGGATCGGAGGCCGAGGGCCATCGATGCTCGTCGGATACGAGGAGACCAGTTCTGCGGGGGTGAACTTGAGGTTCGGCCCCGACCCTGTCTGGCTCGAAGCCGAGCCAGATTGTTGTTTTTCCTATTTTTGAGTGAGAGCTGTACTGGACCCTGGTTGGGCCCCAAGCCATTTTTACCCTACCACAATAGCATAGTTTCATGAAAAGATTCAATTTTAGTTCATCTACTCATCAAAATTTATTATTTCTTCATAAAATTCCTATCATGCTTTCTAATAGATAAATCATCACATACAACATGCTTAGAATAGTAAGAAAATAAACATATGTCACTCACCTCAATAAAGAAATCAAATCGAATTAATAAAAAATAAGAAAAGCCATTCTTTTGCAAAATCCAAAATCATCGCTTCGAAACCCCAAGAAATTAATAATAACGAAACCCCTTTGTGTAGTGCAGCAAAGAGACAGCTGCATCTCACCTTTAATAGGCCGGAAATAGGGTATCTAGGGTTTTTGAATAAATTTGCAAAATATCTCTTTTAAATATATCTTTACATATATAGATCCTTATACTTGGAAATTAGATAAAACCAATTCATTTTGTATTTAAAAACAAAACCAACACTCCAGATTTGGCCAACATTGTTGTAAAACTCAGAAAAACAAAAATTGTACTTTTGCCCTCTAAGTGGCAATTTTGCAAAAAGACCATTTTTTATCAAAACTTGCAAAATAAACCAAATTTATTAAAACAAAAGTAAACTCTTTACCTCTCAGTTGACTAGGCATCATGTCGAGCCCAAAAATCTGAAAATCTGGAGTTTTCACTCCATGTGATAATTTTGCGCAAAAGTCCATTTTTTGTAATATTTGCAAATAGGTCAAATAATATTCGTAAAAATTCAGAAAATTCAGAAATAATATCTGCTAATACATATTAGATTTTCCAATTAAAATTTCTAACTTTTACTTTTCAAGAATATATTTGCACAAGATCCACTTAAATTCCATATTTGCAAAAACACCATATTCGTTTAAATCTTTACCAAATCAACTCTAAATAAAATTTAAATAGATTTTATTTTCAATGATGACCATGGCAAGCCCAAAAGTCAGTAAAAACGAATTTTTATTATTTGTTTGAGATCCAAACGGCTTTTTACATAAAAGTCCCTATCTTTCGAAGTATTTATAAAAATAGTATCTTTATTCAGAAAAATCCCAAAATTCAAGATATACTCAATTATAAATAGGAGAATTCATACAATAATTTAAATGTGGGGATTTATACCAAAAAATATTTGCACATGTAAAATTGACAAATTCGTAAAATAGTTAAATAAATTCAAATAAATATGAAAATTAAAATATCATAACTAAACGAGGAAAAATCAATCATTAAACATAAAAGTTTAAGAATTCAAAATTTCCTAACTCTACACGTGTGTTGCAAGTGCAAAATTGCAATTTCAAGAAGATAGTCAAAATAGTCAACTTTACCAATATAATATTATTTAATAATGCAAAATAAATAATTTTATTTTGCGGGGTGTTACAATTAGCTTAAAAGAACATTTTTTGTGTTTAAACCCCAGATTCTCCTTGTTAGGAGATAGAGTTAGTTAATAACTCTATTCTAAATACAGGATTTGATTAACAACTTTTAATTAGATGGACTCCTCTTGTTGGGTTATAAATTAGCCCTAATTGTAGGCATGGTTGAGTTGATGAGCCTAGAAAAGGCCCATGTTGTTCATGCAGGCCTATAGCTGCTGTAAAATTATTGTTCTGTCCTTAGAAGCTTGGAGTTGCGTGCTGAAATTGTAGAGCGGATATTTTTACCAATATCAAGTATCTCGTGGATGATTCCGGAGCATAAGTGCAATGTAGACCCCTTCCATCTCCAGAGTGAAATCACTTCTGCTGTGGCCAAAATATTTACCTCATATGAACATAACAGATTATGACTAATCGATCTATTAACACAAATATTTCACTTACCTCATATGAACATAACAGATTATGACTAATCGATCTATTAACACAAATATTTCACCTGAAAGTCTTTAATGATAATATTCAATGAAAATAAGATTTGCAATTATGGCTAACATGTATTTGCATTTTTCACAACAATATACTTATGGGTAGGGGTGCCAATTTTAGTTGTCTGAGCCGGTTCATACAATAGCCCAAAGTGTCCTGGTTTTGAACCGAACCACTTTGGGACTGGAACCGTTAAAACCTGGCCCGACCCTGACCGAAACGGTCCGAGTTGGTTAAGCCTGAGCGGGCCCAACGGTCGGCCCACCCGAGCCGGCCCGTTGGGTATTTATTTATATTTTTATTTGCTATTTTGTGCTTATGTTTTGCCCCCAAAAATGACTATAAAAGGTTTTGTGTGTGTGTGTGTGGTGGGGGGGGGGGGGGGGGGGGGGGGGGGGGCAAAATTTGAAACTAGAAAAAAATAAAGAAAATCTATAAATAGCCAACCCTCCAATTCCATTTTGTTCACTAAAAAATCTCCATACAATTCTCTCAAATCTATTTATCATTCAAAAAAATTTCCAACAACTTACAATTCATTCTAAACCAAATCAAGTCTCCAGTTCTCAACTCTCTTGGAATCTTAGGAAGAAAAGCGATTCAAGTGAAGAAACAATCAAGAAGTTTCTCAATTTTCTCTCACTATTATTCTAGTGTGATTACGGTATCAATTTTAATTATTTATAGTTCAATATTACTTAGTTGTTAATTTGTGGCTTGTAAGTTGTAATTTGTTTATAACTTGCCATATAAAATTTTGAAGTTTCATATACAAATGAAAACGTCATCATCACGATCACGTAGCCATAGTGGACAAGAATCACCGATAGTTGGTCAAATACATCAAACACACCTATTGTTTCAAATCCACATTTACTATTAGAAAGCGATAGTATTAGAGAGTTTGATAGTATTCCGGAGTTTCCACAAACACAAACGCAAAACGAGGAAATTCTTGTTGAAAGACCCAAACACAAACACAAACACAAGGCACCGATCTCCCCATTTCTTCTTCTCCTACTCGAAAACATAGAGGTGAAACCTCCGAAGTCCACGCATATTTCACATTTGTTCCATCTCAATCAAATCCGAAAGAGGGGCATAAGGTATGCAACAAGTGTAAAACCACATATAAATAGGAAGTGGGTGAACAGACAGATACACTTAGGCGATACTTGTTTAAAGCACACCCAGACTTATCAGAAGATACCATAACCCAACAAAAGATCCACCCGAAGTTTGGTCGTATAATTATGACCATGATGTAGTACGTATGGAAATGACTAAACTCATTATTAAGGATGAGTAATTTTATTATTCCGATAGTTAGAACCTAGAGACTTTAACCAAACTCCCCTAAACTCCATTACAAATGGATTCCTAGGAATACTGCTAAAGTAAATTGTTTTAAAGTCTATAAAGAGGCTAAAGACATGTTAATTGGTATGTTGTATTTGTTAACTTGTATGATTTTGTTAACCTCTGATTGTTGGAAAAGTTATAACGATGTTCCAATGAAGTGCGTAACATGTCATTGGATTGATACCGATTGGATCCTTCAAAAGAGGATCATCAAATTCCAATTTTTGACGTCTCCTCATAATGGTTCGACTATCGCAACACATATAATAGAAGTATGCACTAACTTTTGTATTCGTGATAAAATTTTGGCTATTGGTTTTGATAATGCCTCCAATAATACAAGGGCAGTTTCTACATTAAGAGATGTGTTCTATCCTATAGAGCCTGAAATATTTTATGTTAGATGTGCATGTCATATTTTCAACCTTTGTGTTCAAGATACATTAAAGTTAGCCGACGAATATATGAGTGCATTAAGAGATTGTATGCATTTCATAACTTTGAGTGGACCTACTCTTCAAGCATTCAAATAATGGTGTGATCTTAAGGAAATAAATTATGTAAAATTCCCTAAAGTTGTTAGAAAATATTGAAATTCTACTTACGAACTACTTCTTGTTGCTTTTGAATACAGAGAGCTCATAAATGAATTTTGTATTGCAATGCATATGGAAAACTTTCAAATGAATGATGAATATTGAAAATTTTTCCACAATTTGTGCAAATTTTTAGAACCTATTCAAATTGCAACCTTACAAATTTCAAAATCTTATTCTACCACTTCTTCTGGTATTTTACAATAGTTACTATGATGAAATATTTTCAAGAAATGATGGGTGACCCTTTGATTAGAGTAATAGTTCCTTCCGCTTACATTAAAATTTTGAGATATTTTCATCATATTTCTATGTTGTATTGTGTTTCTAGTATAATGGATCACGTGATAAAATTAGACGGTACGAAGAATTCGATTGAAATATTTTATACATACGTTAGAGATGGTATTGATAATTTTGATCAACATGCATTTATAGATAATTTTGATTCAGTAATAAATAGTTTATATGATAGTTATGATAGAACTTTTGCATTACTACTCTACACAACATACATGCTCATCATCTTGTTCTAGCGCAAGAGGTAAGGGTCTTGCATTTCCCAATGCAACAAGTGATGTATTGAATCTGATTAGACCAAAAAAGCCTAGGACTATTACACCCAATGAATTACATTGGTATTATGCACAACCTTTGATTGCATGTAATATTGATGTGTTATCATGGTGGAAACACAATGAAACATCTTATCATATTCTTTTTCATATGGCGAAAGAAATACTAACTCCCTTGGTGTCCACTGTCTCATTAGAAAATGCTTTTTATATTGGTGGCAGCATATAAAGCGAGAAAATGGATCACTTGACGTCGAAGTCTTCGAAGATGCTCGTGTGCAGTGAAGGTTGGATGAAAGCAGAGGACATGACTCAAGGATTACAAGATGACTCAACAAGTAGTGACGAAACACAATATATATATATATATATATATATATATATATATATATATATATATACAAGATGGACCTATGCAACAAGTAGATGATGATACAAGTAGATGATGATGACTCAACAAGTAGGTTAGATTAGTCTTTGGGGATGTTCCTGTTGCTCTCTTTCTTTCTCTCACTTTTTGTGATGGCTAGGGTTTTCTTTGTCGTTTCTCACAGATACATATCATATATATATAGCAGGAAATCCACCTTAAGAGAGTAGAGAGGTTGTCGGGCTCACAATCTAACCTAGGTTAGATTCATATGCGGGCATTCTAATTTTGGTTGGCCCATTTAATCTAATTAATTGCCCAACTAATGTTAGGAGCCAAAGTCTTGGATTCCCAATTAAATTCATCTTATGAATTTATATCTCAATTCTGATCCATTCTAAATGTGTGACCCTGTAGGTTCCTATTACGTAGACAGTAATACTAAAATCTTATTTTAGTGTTACAAATAGTGAGCGGTATCTAGCAATGCAATACATCACTGCTACTCAAGTAACGGGAATGCCAGTGATTTGACATTACCTATCAATAACCAATGTTGTCATGTAGTCTAGTCCTTTTGTCCATATATCTTAATTGACCACAAGGCATGGAGTGTGTCAACCTTGTATAGATCAATCTTTGAATTCATGATGTCTGAGTAGACTTATTAAAATAAATGAGATCAATATTTATATTGACTCATTTGAGCATGGCCATGCATTTTGCAGTATCACTCAATCAAAGAGGTTTGAAGATATCGCTCCTGTTATGTAAGAGAGACAAATCATATCTAAGTCACTAACATCCCTCCACATGATTCATAGTATGCCCAATAGCTGACTTTATATTCACCTTATCACAAGCGATATTTGACAGTATTAAAACATATAACTTCTCATCTAGGGAACCGTAGTGACTTCAAGTCAAAGGACCACGCACACCATGGTCACTGTGAGAATCACTCATGACACTCAAGTAAGGATCCATGCAACATTCTCATGGTGGGTCAGTCCAGTACATTATTACTCTAATATGTACCCATGTGAAGACTTAATATCTCATATCCATGACCCGTGAGATATGGTCATTAGTTTACACACATACTAGTCTCTATGAATTATTGCTGTCCCAATTCACAATAATAATTGACTACAAACATTTAAGAATAGTGTTCTGATTACAACAATAGGATCTCACAATAAAGTCATGCACTTGATGCCCCATGATATTGAACCTACGATTCTAAGGACTTTATTATGTTCATTTAATTACAATAAACAACACAATAAATAAAATGTCTCATATATAAAACAAATATCATGATACAATGTATACTAGCAAGGTCAATATAAGGTTGGCCTCTTGGGCATACACCAACATTCGTTCTCGGCCACCCTGAGAGGCCCCATACGGGAATGGTTCACCAAACTTGCCTTTAGTTTGATCTACTCCTTTGACCAGCTCGAGGAGAGTTTACGGTCAAAGCATGGTCGATCTCCTCCCTTGACACTGGGGTAGCTGCGGCGGCTTTCTGACACAATGTCTGCCATGGCTCGTTGAAGGCCTCCTTGGCCAAGAAGCCACCTTTCGATTTTCCCAACCTTCTCCAAAGGAGCGAGAAGTACATTGAGGCCGAAGAGGCCCTCCACCCCGGGGGTCAGAAAGGATCCCTTACTAAAGGAAAGAGGAAGGCAGACAGCTCTAAGCCTTACAAGAAGACCCAGAACGACGCCTCGGGACAGAGGTGCCCTCCCCCGCATCCGCAGTTCGACAAGTTCACTCCGCTCAACGCTAGCGTGTATGTCATCCTGATGGAAATAAAGGGCGACGACATACTCAAGCACCCTCCTTGGTCCAACAAACCCGACAAGAAGAGAGACCGGAGGTTCTACTGCCGTTTCCATCAGGACCATGGCCACGACACCACGACACCGATAACTGCCTGAGCTCTGAAGGACGAAATCAAGGCCCTCATCCGGAGAGGGTACTTTGCCAAATTCACTTAGAATGGCCCGAGAGCCTCTTCGCCCCCTTGGGGTGTGAACAAATGTCTAGAGCCAGAGCCCAAGCACTAGAATACTAATAATCTAGCTATACTCCACTGCGTCCATGGCCGTCCCATGAGGGGAGAGTCTAGCTCCTCTTGCGAGGCCTTCATCCGAAAGGTAAACTCCGTTCACAAATGCCCCCCTCCCCGAGGGCTCGGCTTGGCGGTATCTTTTTCGGATAAAGACCTCGAAGGCGTTCGGGTCCTGCATTGTCCCGCACCGTGACATTATAAATTAACATTATACACAAAATTTCGAGCGGTTTCAAAACTTCTAAATGGGAAGAACTTTTTCCCATGTGCAGTTTCCGATTTGGAATCATTTTGAACCTTGTAAGGTTATAATTTACAATAAAGTATGTAAAGTAAAAATTAATATTGTACACAAAATTGGGTGTGGTTTTGAACCTTCAAAAATGAGTTGAACTTTTGCCCACATCCAGACTGCGATAGTTGTTGACTACCAAGATCATAATTTATCCTCCCACGATCATAATTTATGAAAATATTTGAAGTAGCCTTTTTCGTTGTTAAAAATTAACCTTACAAACAAAATTTAGTTGCTGCATTATCACAGTAAATTGGTAATGGCCTCTCCATTGAATCCATAATCCCCCAATCTGGAAACAAAATTTCTTAACCATAAAGCATGTGCAGTAGCTTCAAAAATGGCCTGAAAAGTAGATGTTGTTGTCAATGACTGTTTATTTATTTTTCCATGATACTGCACCTCCAGCAAGCATAAAAATGTAACCATATGTGGACTTGAGATCATCCATATCTTGTTTATATGATACATCTATAAAACCTTCTACCTTCAACTCCTGACCTTCTTCTCGTATGTATAGTAGCATATAATCTCTAGTGTTTTTTAAATATCTCAAAACCTTCTTTCCTGCCACCCAGAGTGTCACTTCCCCGCTTTCCGTTATACGAAAACACGAGCACGTAACTGAGGCTCAAGCAAATGATGTAAGTTTCCAAACTCACACCATCCATAAGCTGTACAAATATAATCTCAACAATATAGAATGTAACCACAATCACTCATGAAAGAATAATCACAAAAACATGAATAATCCATGAAATATCTTACAAACTAACCAACTTCTGGAAAGAAATAAACTTCAGATCAAAACGTCCGGAATACAATGTATATAAAATAACAACTGTAACTAAGAGCAGCATGAAATAAGATTATTAGTGCAAACAAAGATTTGACTTCATTATCTAGAGGAGTTGTTCACCAAGCCCTTCGGTCATTCCCTCTTCGGTACCTGCAATCTTCACATCTAGAGTTGAGGAGGGGGGGGGGGGGGGAGGGGGGGGGGGGGGGTTCCGTTAGAGTAAGCCACGGACCGTAAAGTAGTAAAAAGTAGGAACAAGAAGCAGGCATAACAGGGAAAGCAATAAGGGCTGGCAGTGTAATTGTAATACAACATGGTCAAGTGTAATGCAAGTAACAGCTGAAACAAGTCTCAAAATATAACCAATCGGGAACAAGGAATCATGTAATAGGAAACGTGTCATGTAAACAGGAACCCTGTAACTTATAAACATATAACATGTAACTTGTAAATATGAATCATGTAATCTCGTAACAGGTAACATGTAACTGGAATCATGAGTTATGCATGTGTTCAATGTTAATCTCAAGTCTAGCAATCTTTTATAAATCCTAACTAATGCACGCAATCCTGCGTCCCATACCACAAACTCGGGTATATACAAATCAAGTTAACGTTTAGAATCTAGTAGGTGAATTCTATAAGATCATGTACTCGGGTCTTCCAGTGACACTAACATGAATCATATTATATCATGTAAGCATATCATATCATATCGTATCTTGTAAGCAGGAATCATATCTTATCATGTAAACATATGCAGAGTCATTATTACGAGAAACATGGGCCTCCTTCCTAGTACACTCTCCTATATTGCCCACTACTAGATTCTTTCCCTTATACCCCGACTTGTTATTTTTTTACAATAATCAACATGAATATGCAACTAGTGAAACGAGTATCATGACAGGATCACAGAGTATCAAGGCTATGTAATGCATGATATGCCAGTTAATTAATTAAATGCAAGAAAATAGACATATTTACAATCAAACATGAAGTTACAATTATGGACAACAATACGTTGCTGAACAAAAATTCACTTTCCCGTTGCTACAGGAAAGCGAATCAGGTATCGTCAGAGGTTCAAGAAAATAGACTTCATGCCGGTTCCAAAGAATATTCAACGATACATTATAAATACAATAGCTAGGTCTACCAGACAGTTCTTTACTGGATTACTGTTCAGGAAACAGCTCAGTACAATGTTATAATATATATAAATTAACTGTAAAATCATTTAAAAATCTTATAAAATTATAAAGTGACTCCTAGTCATGTCTATTAACAACCTGGTGAATATCAAATCTTTATTTTACTGTTAACATAATGCTTTGGTCAATAAATCATGGTAGTGTACTTCAAATCAGTAATCTGAAAATTAGAAACCACACAGTACTAAAAATGTTATAACTTGCAGCCTACAACTTAGAATCTGGATCCGTAAGAAGTTCAGAAACTAGATTCATAGGGCTACAACAATCATTTATAAAGGTTCTAATTGATTTAAACTGTAACTAGGTCAAAAATCTTGCTGCGAGTTAGTACAAGCAGCAGGGTAGAAGCACACAAATTGATGTTTACGATCTTTTGATGGACATCGAATCACAGAGGCAAATGGATTGATTCGATTCTATATATCAACTGATTTAATCATGGGAAGACGACCAAATATAAACAATACGATGGTTCAAGTAACAGGTTTCAAAATACGATAATCAATTATAAATAATAATTGCAGGAGGTTAAATAAAATGCTTGTACGGAATAATAGAAGTGTATAAGATACTTGCCTTTTAGATGATTATTCTGAATATAAACGAAGATGATATGAGAAGATTCTGACGGCGGCAATACGTGCAAAAGCAACTGTAGCAACAACAGCGAAAGCAATAGCGAGAATAGCAATGGACAGCAAAAACTACATCGAGAACAGCAGCGACCTAAGCAACGACAGTGGCACAACCGTGATGGTCGCAGGCAATGAGAACGGCGAGAATGGCAGCGATCGGAGTAGTTGCTGTCGGAGGACAACAGCGAGGCGAAGGGGCAAGATGGTGGTTGTCGAGTGGTGGTCTGCAGTAGATTGCAGATGGACAGCGGGGGTGCTGCAGCAGAATGCAGGCGACAATGGCGGTGCAGTGGTGGGACTGCGGCGTCGAGAAGGTGGTGCGGAATGATGGTTGCGGGAGGTGATGGCAGGTGCAGTGGATGAGCAGGGGTGATGCGGAGAGCGCCAGCAACTGGAGGTCATGGTGGTGATGACAAGGCAGTCGAGGCTTCGGGTGGTGGCTGCGGGATGGTGCAGGGAGGAAAGTGGAGGAGCAGCAATGGCAATGGCGTCGAGGAGGAAGGAAGGAGTGCAGGCGGTGGTGGTGACGACGAGGAGGTGCAGTCAATTTTCGAGCGGAGGTCTGCAGTCGACGAAGGAGGGGAAAAAACGGGGGTTGCGATGGTCGAACGGCGTTGGAGGAGGTGGGTTCGACAAAGGGGGAGCTCAGCGGCAGTGGCGGGGAGGATGGCGACGGTGGATGCGAGGAGGCAGGTGGCAAGGAGGCTGCGAAGGCGACTTCAATGGAGGTGGTCAGGAGCAGGTGAAGGAAGAAGAAGGTGAAGGGTCGAGGTGTGAGAGAGAAAGAGTTGAGCGGCTGAGAGAAAATGGGATAATTAGGTTTGGGATATTAATTAGGGGGTTATTGGGATGTAGTTAGGATTTAGATTAGTGGGGGAGCAATTAGTGGGCAGTTAAGGAGATTAAGGAGGTAGTGGAGAGATCAAGCAGATTTGTGGGGGAACGTGAGAGGAAGTTGGAGACTGGGACAATTAGCAGATTAGGAAAAATTAGGGTTAGTAGATTTGAGTTGGGTTAACGGGTTTGCGGGTTTGGGTTAGGATCCAACAAGGAATGGGCTTGGGCATTCAAATGAATTTTGGGCTTCAATAAAACAAATAAATATGAATTAGAAAATAAAAATTGGCTGAGTTGGTTTAGATTGGACTTATAAAATAAATAAATAAATCATAGGCTGGATTAGGAGTTTGGACCAAAATAATTAAATGATCAAATAGTAATAATATAATAGTATGAATTAAAATCTTGGGTTCAACCAAATTAATCGATATCCAAAATAATGGGCAATTTGGCTCCAGGAGAAAAGGAAGATTTATCTAGAAAATTGAATTTCAATAATACGAAGAAGAAAATAAGTACAAATCCGTATAAACGGGAACAGGGGTTACACAGTGT
This sequence comes from Hemerocallis citrina, assembly GCA_017893485.1. Lineage (NCBI taxonomy): Eukaryota > Viridiplantae > Streptophyta > Magnoliopsida > Asparagales > Asphodelaceae > Hemerocallis > Hemerocallis citrina. The sequence continues at coordinate 114,712,640 of CM030367.1, read as the reverse complement.
TCATGTCCATCATTGGACTGATACCTTGACAACATATTAACAGAAAATGCTATGTCTGGTCTAGTATATACTTGTGCATACATTAGACTCCCAACCAATCAAACATAAGGCACACCTTCCATACTCTTTCTCTGTAAAGCATTCTAAGGACATTGTCTTTATGTAGGTTTGTCTCCCTTTGAAATAGGTGAATCACCAAGCTTGCAGTTTTTCATTCCAAATATATCCGGCACTTTATCAATGTAATTTTTCTGTGAGAGTCCAAGTAAACACTGATTTCTATTTCTCTGAAATTTCTACGCCAAGCACATAATGATTTTCTCCCATCTCCTTCATGTCAAAATTCTTCATCAGAAAATCCTTTGTAGAGTTCAGTAAGTCAATGCTTCTACTAGCCAACAAAATGTCATCCACAAAATGTCATCCACATACAAGATCGGAAAAATGAAATGACTCCCACTGACTTTACAGTATATACATTCATCCAATTGGTTTACCGTGAATCCAAATTTAGTGACAACAACATCAAATTTCAAGTAACTCACTAGCAGTCCCACAAATTTCCTGAAAGTGAGTTTCAAAACAATCCCTAATATGAGAATTGGAAGTGAATAAATCCTCTCCCTCATTAACAAATATATATAGTTTCTCCTCCTTCCATTTGCCAGACAGCAAAAGAATTTTGTGTTTTGCAACCCCTGCTTAATCCCAAGTTGCCCTGGATCTTTGCCTCCAATAAGTAGCTTCCACCTGCATAATTTCCTCATATTATTTGTACATGTTTGCCCTCTAATACTTCACATCTTCACTTAGTAACCTTGTGTCTACCAATTCATCTAAGGTGCCAATTTTGAAGAGTATGTCCTTTTCTTCTTAGTACTATCCCCAAACACCTCAAACTTCCGGCTCTTTAGTCAGATTAAACCAGGTAAACTTCCTTCCAGCAAAAGGCAAGTCAATGAGCTCCATGTTATGAATGAAGTCTCTAAAGGTACTCATGTCTCTAGGGTACCCTCTACTTGAGCTTCTCTCCTCGTGTGAAATGGTGACAATAAAATCCCCACAAAGCACTCGTCTACCTCCCATTAACCTCCTTCTCTGTGTGATTTCATGAAAACAAAGATCCCTGTCATCTAACTCAAAAAGTGCATACACAGTTGTAACAGACCACTTTATCCCATCCTCTCTATTTCTAAAGGAATCTAAACACAAAATATATCAACAGCAGAGTAAACACATTCAAAAAGGTTGTCATTCCATCCCAAAATCCCCCCACAACTTTCAAAGAACATCCAGTTCTACCCATTTGGTGATACAGAGTCCACCTATTGAGGTAAGCTTCCCTGTAGAGCTATTGTGCAGTTTAGTCTCTTGTAAGCAAACAACCGAAGGTTCAGCTAGTTTAATGTCATCTTTGATGAGTGCACATTTCTTAGGACATCCTAGTGCTCTAACATTCCAACTACCAATCTTCGTGAGTATAACTTGGTATTAGAATTTTGATTTATATTAGGTTAGGTTAAATACTAAATGAGTAGAATTCGTTGTTAGATTTTTTTTTTTTAATTCACCCGCTCAACACGATCCAAACATATCCTACCCAAAGAAACCTGGCCGGCTGGCCCGGCCCTATAATCTGCCCAAACCCATGGAATTGGGCTTGGTTTTGTAAACTAAAAACTTATGGGTAGGTTCAACAAAGGTCCATAGGTATACAACTCCAGATAATGCTAACATAAAATCAGAAGGAACACTGAATCGAATTGAGACCAATGTTTGTATTACTAATCAAAGCGGAAACGACAAATGAGTTAACAGTTTTAAAACGCAAGGTCGCAAGCAGTCTGTGATCATCACATATGAGAGAAGATTAATAACATGGAGTGTTCTTTTGTGATGATCAACAACATTCAGTTAATGAGACATGAAACAGATGAGGACAGTAAGAATATCCGAACTATGCTATCTTTCCAAGATGACATGTACTTCGGGCTGTAACCTTAGCAATCTAACCTGAGCATTGCCAAGATGGAAGATGTGTAGACAGGTGCGATTAGTGATCCATATTTGTCGAAAAGCTGAGAGGATGGCATTCAAAATTCCTCAAATTTAGCTGCAAAACACATGCATAAAGATAGGTTACAAATTTGCAATCTGATATTAGTCGAAACTAAAAACTTAGTTTGACTTTTTGACTTTTTTTTTTAATTTTAAAGGTTCAATCGTCTGTAGCCGCGCGCCCACACTGGGTAGACAGGGATTTCCAACATCCCTAACTAATTCCTTCTAACGCAGGAATTGAATCTATGATAAGATCCCTAAGTAATTCCATCTAAGAACGGAATAGAATCTGTGATAAGAGTGAGAAGCCTTGGCAATGCCTTTTTGACTGTTAATAGACAATAAACATAGCCCTATTTGACAATGATGCTTTAAATGCTCCAGAGAGACGTTGCTGCTAATGTCCAGTTGATAGTGTATATAATTTATATACAGGAACGTGTAGTTCTTAAGCGTCTTATCTTTATCATGACATACACTTGCAAATATTAGGTGCTTTTATACCATTTAATTACTGCTTAGAACATTGACATGCTTTGGTCAAGGATTGTACAAAAGCACCTACCACGATAGCAGTTCCAGTTTCGCAAAATCTGGGAATGGACATGAGCCTCACCAGCTGCTTTTCAGGTCCTGCATTGAAGAAAAAGATGACAAATTTGCCCTGGACAAATAAACCAAAGCAAAATACAAACTAAGTTGATCAAAAATACATTGTAATATGCAGGTGTCATATTTATCTTGATTTCCAATGAAGTAAACATATGGACAGCTCTCAATGAGGAAAGGATCCTTATCGGTGAAGGGATAGCATCCTAGGAAAGAAACACGAGAAAATTGTAAATTTAAAATAAGGTGGTGGAGGAAAATAAAATTGAAAGATAATTGAACAGTACCAAGTGTGTTTGGAGCAGTTGGTGCTAGGTGCCTCCATCTTAGTGTTCTCTCGATAAATTCAAGCTTGCTCTTGGCATCAGAATACTTGTCCATATCATCTATGTTCTGACCAGCTGTACCAAGAAAACTGAAAAGCATATTTCAGCTTGAAAGATCTACAGCTTGGGGAAGGAATTATCTTCGAGGCAAATCCGAAGCTTACCGAATATCATCAAGCTCAAATTCATGAGGATTTGTACATGACACAAACATATTATAGACATGATCCAGGAAAAAGGCATATATTCAGAGGCTGGGCGAAAGTACAGAACATGATAAGTAGATAAGCAAGCATGCAGGAAAACGTGGATATATCAAAAAATGATGGCTAACTATATATTCTCAGAATGCGTGATCCAGGCTGTTCTATTGAACCAAAATCTAGACGTGAACTGCATTTTACAAGAAGAGAAACAAGAACCAGCAATGGGCATAAACAACACGAGGATCCAAAAGTATATTTAAAAAAAAAAAAAATCCAGGTTTCTCATAGCCGTCTATATGTTCTATAAATAGATCTTACTTTATTAGACTAGTTGCAAAGTTTATAGACTGAATACGAATTATAATATAACTGTACTTTCGATATTGGTCAAGGAATTTTTGAACCTTGATGGGGCAAACCTGATTTGACCTACCAAGTATCACACAAGTGACATCATGTAGCTAAACAAAGCATAAAAACTTATTGTCTTCTTACAAGTACGATCTGAAAGGAGAAAGAACCTGCTGCGGTATGGAAAAATTTGCTGGATCATCAGGCCCTGGTATGATATCCACAGGCATAGCTGATACGAGCTGCGCATAGCAGAAGAAACAGTATAAAGTTTACAAAAAGGTAGCCAGAAACCTAGTACAAGAAACATGAATAGAGCACACACATTCCTAAGCCACAGAAGTCAAATATAAAAACCACGGAACCTGGGTTAGTCAGAATCCAGTTCTTTGATTGGTTCAGAGAGCTTGGCGTGATCCTTGGGGGGAACAGTCTGCAACATCCAAAAAGCATAGAGGGACCAATAAAATTATCATCATTTAACGTATAAACAAACGACCGAGAAAAGATGAATGAAATTGTAAGGTATCGTTGTATCTCTATCATTTAATTAAAATGTACAGCAATTTAATTCTCCTTATTTACAAGAAAGCTACCTGACAGTAACCAAGGCTTTTGGAATTTCTATAGAATTGTTAGCAATTACAAGGCGAACTATTTGAGATGCAAGGATTTGTACCTGGCCAGTGATATGCAATTGTTAATAAAGATTGACGAAAACAACTATCTTATTATTCGCCCGTTTTTAATGGTTTACAGAACTTGTAATTCAGATTCATAGACTGTATTATATTTCCAACCATCATCTACTAATAATATAAATCCGCAATAAAATGGTTTCTTTGAGAATCATGTGAGCACTTTTGTAAGTTATATAACTGCATCCATGTGTATCTTTGTGTGTTAAAATCAGTGTTTAAAAAAAAAATCAACAAAAGGATCACTTTTAGTCCTTGAGCTTCCCCACATAGCTCCACTTTCTGCTTTCAAAAATATTGGTTTAACATTAATACTCACAAAGTTTCATAGCTTCAGTATTTCCAAGATTAAGATACTTACATATCCTTTTTCAAAAAAAAAAGAAAAAAGGAAAGAAAAGATACCTTCATATGAAATTCTAAGAAAAGTCAAGTAGTCAACTAATATTTCTGCAGCTTAATAAATTGAATTAATAAGTCAACTAATAATTGAAGGAGAAATTATGACTGGACTCAAAACACCTTTGATGCAAATATCCATCTTAATAATTTCACTATCGCCTGAGTTTACATCTTCCTATATCACAGTTGAAGGATCAATCTGACTTAAACTGCTCTAACTTCTCTAGCAAGTGAATGTTGAGCTCCTAAATTAACAAGTTCAGAATTTAAGCGAGCATACAAAAATAACTCCAACAAGTTTTCGAAGTAGTAAAAAAGTAACACTTTATACATCACCAATTTTTTTTTAACTTCCATATATCTTAAACAATACAATTTTAAAGTAGTGAAAACATTTGGCGTGATAAATGCAATGAAAGTAAAGGCAACTTCCACAACACTATCAAGAACTTCAGGAAGACTTAGCCACCAAGACAATTGCTGAATGTATTAATAATCAATTCTAAATCAAGTAACTATGATAAACATAACGTAGAACTGAACAGTACCTGACTCACGTGGCCGTTCAATTTGTGGGGGTAATCCAGCTTCAAGAATATCTTGAACATGAAAATCACCACCACTTGTTTCCTTTCCGTTAAGTGCCACTGCAATTCTGCCACTACAATTCCTACGATAGAGGGCATCACCATTTTAGTATCGTGCCTAGGTTTTTCTTTTAGTATCCATAATTAGAAATAAAAACCTCACAAATAAGGTAAGTTTCCGCAAACCTGTTACAAAAGTCGAAGGAGTTAGTAATGTTCCAGTCAGCTTAACTCTTCCACTCTCATCATCTAAAATAAGATGATCATCAGGATGCATGAAGTTGTGAGGCTTGACCAGAGGTATCACGGATCTCTGAGGGGAGAGATTAATATAAAACACATGAATGAAAGTCAGTACAAACCATATATTGCAACTCAAGAGATAGTATTATTCGCAACACCTCTTAGTGTATTTGTCAAGAATCGAAGGCTTCAGCTTCATATTATATTATATATATATATATATATCTTATGCTAATAGGAGAGAGAGTCTACCCACTCTTTCCTTTTTCTATTTTGAAATAAAGAAAGGAGATGAAAAATTGGGATTCATATTTAACTAGTACGTGCACTACGCACGATTTTATTAAAAAATCAAAATAAAATAAAAACTTCAATCCCTCAAACACAGTCTCTTCCCTTCCACTTGCTCAATGTCACAAAATCTCACTTCTCTTTCCAAACCCACCTTCATCCCCTAACTTAGAATTAAATTTTTAAGCAAACACAATACTTAAAATTATTTTTATATGATTCTCTTAGTCTATTATCTTTACCCTAATCTGTGCTATAATGCATTGTTTATAATATATAAACTATTTACTGAATATTAAAGATTTTATAATATACATGTTAACATAAATTACTTGAATTTGCGACATCTTTTCATTGCATGTATTTTTTGGCTTTAGTGATATTTAATAGGATAACATTATGTTTTGACAGTGATTCTGTAAACCATCTACTTATACGAGGATAATAATGAAGATTTCAGTAATTACGGTCGGAATATTTCCCTCAATTCTCTCACGTTTTTTCAGAGTTATATATAATTTTATAAGTCCCTCAAAATTATTTTAGATTGTACAATTTGCACAGGGTAACACTAGTGCTTATAAATAGTTGCAATAATGATGAATTCTTTGCCTTGTTCAAGCCCCAAAACTGGATGCACTGCACCGCCAGTTTTTTTTTTTTTTTGATAACGGGGATAGAGTCGAAGGACTCCAGCCCAAATATATTTAAAAAACAGAATAAGTAAAAACAAGGCCGAAATTTACACGAAGTAAACCAGGAAGAGACAAACGCAAAGATACAAACACACCAAAAAATACATAAGCGGCAATAAAGAGCATTGCCCAACAAGTCAAAAAAGGTCGCAGGACGGCCGACAGCAAAAAAAAAGACAGCCGAAGGCAGTAAACAGCGAACAAACAACGAAGGCCATACAACCCAATCGCAGGAGAAACCAAACTCGAAACAGGAGCCGGAACAAGAGCAGTGAGCAGCAACGAGCACCAAAACGCAAACACCACGACAGGTATGGACCAGAGCAACGGACACCAATGACCAAAGCTCAACCAAGCCCACAAAACAACAGCTCAATGGCGGGGGCGAGCCCAGAAAGAGCCGTTAAGCTGAAACTGAAGAATAGAAACCAGAGCAGAAACAACCACTGATACCAGCTGAGCCGGGAACGAAGCTAGGGGCAAATCAAGCTGGCCGTCAACCAACGTTCCCCGCACATAGCTGCCATTAGCCCAAAAAATGAACGAAAAGATAGTAATAGCAAAAGCAACAGTACAGTTCGGAGAGGAGAACAGTAACACTGAAATAAAGCATAAAAGTAGAGTTCGCAGCAACCGAGAGAAGTCACATTGAGACACAAAAGATTTAAACAATGCAGAACAAACAAAAGGTACTAGAATAAATAGAACCAAAAGTGAACAGCCTCGCAACCAAACAACAGAACTGAGGGCACCACATTGGGAGCAGACCAGGCATCCAAAAGAGAGAGGAAGAAGGTAATACAGCGGCCAGGCACATCAGATCTGCACAAGAAAAACAACAAGGAAAAGAAATCAATAGGGTTAAACATAAAGTTAAGGAGGCAAAAAAGTAGTAAGACGCAGTGGTGAAGGTGCAGTGCGATCATGAGATAAAGCGGACGGCCAGAACTTAGTAAAGAAAATCAGGTCATCAATAAGACTACCAATAGGGCGGGAGGTGTGAGAGAAAATACGATTATTTCTTTCTTTCCAAATGATTGAAATAAGCGCCATCATCGAGAGGTCCCAAAATTTAGTAAAAGAACTATTAACACAATGGGACCTCCAACTAGTCCACCAGGACGGGAACGAAATAGGAGCAGAATTGACAACCCATGCATCTAGACAAACTGTCCATAGAGGGTGCAAAAAATCACAACGCAAAAAAAGATGTTCCGCATCCTCATGATGTGAAAGATAGAAAAAACAAGATTGGCCAATGGTCAAATGCATCCTGTTGAGATTATCAACCATTAATAATTTGTTGTTAATAGAGAGCCAAGTAAGAATTTTTACTTTCAAGGGAGCACAGCTGCTCCAAATCATATTAGCAAAAGGTGACTTAACACCTCCGAAGTTAAGAAAACTATAGGTGACTTAACACCCCCGAAGTTAAGAAAACTATAGAATGATTTGACTGTATAAGAACCTGAACTGGTCCACCGCCAAATCACGTCTTCACCAGTTGAAAAGGAAAGATAACACAAGATAACATGTGACGACAGGACAGGACACAACAGGACAGTATTTATGCCATATAATTTGAACAAAATCCTAAATCATTTGCATAAGGGAGAGGCTACACATACATGAATTCTCCCTCAAACTTATATGAAACTTGTTTTTTTTAAGTAATTGGTGGGTCCATTAATCACTAAAAAAAAAAAACAAATATCTAAGACCCAACAATCACTAAAAATATGCCTCATGTAAATTTAGGTAGAATCACATGTATGCATGTGTAGCATTTCTCTTCGCAGAATCCTTGTCAACAAACCAAAGGAGATGAACATATCAATATTTTTTCGATTGAAAACAGGAGAAAGGAAATAAACCTGGAATGTGAGGCTTCCGATTGGGAACAAGAGATTTCATGAGGGTCCTCATGAAGTGGAGTCGAAAGAAGTAGATCTGACTATACTGCCGCCCCTTGTACCTCTCCCCATGGATCAGATACCTCTCATCCTTAACCAAAACCAAAACCAAAGTCACAAATCAAGAAAGAGCACGAATTGAGAGAGAGATAGAGAGAGAGTTGCCAGAGATCAATATGTGGCCTGCTTCCTCTCGATGTCTTCTCCGTCTCGCCCATTTGCGGGAAACCAAAAGAAATGGAATTTTAGGAGAACAAGTAATGCGACTACGGTAGGAAGGAAAAAAAAAACAAGGGAGTTAAGTTTAGTCCCACATTGGTAGAAAGTCCTAAATATATGTTTAAAATATATGAAACTGACATCGCATTTAGGCAGGGTGACGTGGCAGTTGATTTGGGCCTCACAATTCTTAACCTAACCCTATTTCTCGGTCACAAGTTTGGCCGAGGGGCCCAACTTTGGTTTATGCGGTTGGCGCCCTAATTTTCCAAGTGTGTTTCTCCAGTGTTTTCACCTAAAAAAAAGAAATGCTGATGCACGTGAGGCCCGCCACTCGGTTTGGCGAAGGGGCCCAACCATTGTCTTGTTCGTGGTGGGCTGACCTGTTCCACGCTTCGTGGGCTGGTTTCCTTCTCCCTTCCTGAAGCCCTTCTTTTTTTTTTCCTCCTTTTTTAATGGGATGGAAATGGTTAGAGAGGGCTTTGAAGCATTGAACAATTGGGATGCAAGGAAAGATGTTAATTTAAATTTTGTAACTATTTTTATTATAAGGAAAACAATTACAGTGTTTGTAAGTGAGGACAAAAATAAAAGGCTAAATTAAAAAAACCCACCCGAACAATATCATTTTTGCAGAAAACCACCTTGAATTTATTTTGCAAAAAAAAACCCCTAAAATATGTTTTCAAAAAATTCATCCCGACGGCATGAGTTGCATTGGTATCGGGTCGGGTCGGGTCCTTCACTACCGAGACCCGGACCCGAACCCGGTGCCCTACGGGTCCAAAAATTGGACCTGGACCTGGACCTGGAAGGGCCCAACCATTATCTTGTTCGTGGTGGGCTGACCTGTTCCACGCTTCGTGGACTGGTTCCCTTCTCCCTTCCTGAAGCCCTTCTTTTTCCTCAATTTTGTATGATGCAAAAAAAAGCGGCCTTTTTTAGTGGGACAAAAATGGTTAGAGAGGGCTTTGAAGCATTGAAAGATTGGAATGCAAGGAAAAATGTTAATTTAAATTTTGTAACTATTTTCATTTTAAGGAAAACTTAGGGTACAACTACAGTGTTTCGTAAGTCAGGAAAAAATTGAAAGGCTAAATTTATTTTTTTTAAAAAACAAAAAAAAAGCCCTCACCCGAACAATATCATTTTTGCAGAAAACCGCCTTGAATTTATTTTGCACAAAAACCCCTTAAAATATGTTTTCAGAAAATTCATCCTGACTGCGTGAGTAGCATTGGTATCGGGTCGGGTCGGGTCGGGTCCTTCACTACCCGGACACGGACCCGGTCCCCTACAACTCCAAAAATTGGACCCGGACCCGTGAGGACCAGGTCCGGATCTTATTAAAATATTCTTACCCGTTCGGGTAAGAGCAGAGGCGACGAGTGGAGAATTTAGAATAGAGGAGAGAAGAAAAATGCATGAGTTTTTAGTTTGGAAGATGAAGATTTAGAATTGAGGAGAAAGGAAGGGAGGGATGATGATAGAATGTTTATTTTTATATTGGTTTTTTGGGTTTTTTTAACAGGTCCGGGTCCGAGTCGGGTCTCTTTTGAGTAGATCCGGACCCGAAAAGTACGTACAATGGGTCCAATTTTAGGACCCGAACCCGGACCCGGATAGGCCGGGTTGGTTCCGGCCCAATGCCCGGTCCTGGTAGGGTCCGAGTCGGATCCGCGTGTCGCGTATTTATACTAATGCTAGGCGTGAGGTTTCTGCTAAATTTTTTTTACAGAACATGAGAGTTTAGTGAGATTTTTTGACAAATACATAAGGCTTGGGTAGAATGCATTAACATATGTAAAGTCATCTTCGGATTGAAGAACGAACTGATAAGAGCTAGTGCGATTTTCGTGATAGCGATTGCTTTCTTTCCGCTGACTGGCTCGTCCTTGAGTTGAAGGATATTTTTTTAGTATGACAACGAACTACTTAAGGGCTCTCACTCGGTAAAAACTGTAAAGCAGATTAGAACTGAGTGAGGAGAAGGCTAAACAACTACACTAGCTCGCTTCCTCGCGTGCTTTCTCAAAGCGTTGCTAGCTGAACAACTAGCTTTAGGCTTACTCGTAGCGTTGCTAGCTTGATGGCTTGCTCTCTTAAAACAACTAGCTAGTGCTAGTTTTCGTTCTCGCTTGACCGCCACATCGAATTGACTGCTAAGGCGGCACAACGAACGTAGTCCACTGTTAAGCCAATCCGATGAGGAAGAGGAGTGAAAACACTCAACTGATGAGGAGAGGGCGGGGTAAGAATGAACAGAAGGCGACTAACAAATCTCCTTTTGAAATAGATGCCAGGAGATGTTTGATTCGTAGGGCGGGGAAGAGGGCCAGACAAGCAATAAGTTCTTCCATTATGGCTATTCTTACTTCGGGATCTGGGGAAGGGCGGATCAAATTAAGGCCATGTTTCTCTAAAAGGGAAGAACCCAGGATACTAGAAAAACGGCCTTAGAAATCTGGGAAGAAGCTCCAACCGTGGCAAAGAGCACAGGCAATGAAGCGACGTTGGCTCCATACGAGTTTCTTTTAGAAACGATCAGAAATTCCTGTTTTCTATATAGAAAACTCGTGCAGATGTACCTTGGAAGCCCCAATTTTGAGAGCGGACCTGGTAGAAACCCCCTTGGGGGAAAGCTATATGCGCTTGATAGGATAGCTACCCGTCGCTTGCTAGAAATGCCGCAAGCAAAGATCATATAGCCTAATTGACTGCAAGTTGAATAAGCTATGACCCTTTTGAGATCATTCTGTAATATTCTAGTGGTTGCTGCAAGGAATGATGTCATGGCTCCTGCAGAAGTAATAATAATCAAAGCCGTAGGTGGGTATTCAAATAAAGGGGAGCACCTTGCTATCATGAAAACACCAGCTGTGACCATATTAGCTGCATGAATTGAAGCAGATACTGGAGTGGGACCCTCCATTGCATCGAGTGACCGAGTATGCGATCCTATCTTTGCACATTTCCCAGCAGCACCAATAAGAAGTAAAATACAAATCAGAGTTTTGGCATACAATCTCATATTGTGAGAAATCCATTCCTTCTCAAGTTTGTGCTTAAGGTATACCTTGGGTCACTCAATAGAGACTCAATTTCAGTGCATGAGTGTTGCCGATCTTTTTTCTTCAGCCGAGAGACCCGAATCTCGAAACTAGCTGTTAGAGACAAAGGATTTTTTAATTTCGTATCTTCAACGGTCGTCTAACGTTCGGTAGGAAGAGTCTCCGCCTATCATGTCACAGGTGAGATGAAAATACTGTCCAACGAATACTTTTGAAAACTAAGATTTTGTTCGGTCAGTTGGAACAGACATCTTGTCAGCACGTTGTCAGATTGTGAAGCTCGGACGAACATGGTGTTCGATAATGGGCGTGCTGACAGTAGCAATGTGAATATTGGGCGTGCCGACGTGCTGCATCCGAGTTGTATTCGGATGGTCCCTTAAGTGCTTTCGACTAGCCGTGAACATAATATGCCATTTCTCTGTTTTCTGCTCTGTGCTACTTAACTCTTCTACCTTACGGCAAATTTCCAATCTCTAGGCCTTCAGAATGTAAAAACACATTGAAGCAGGGAGGATATGAAAAAGGGTTTATCGCAGTAGATCACGAGAGGATGGAGTGGGGAGGCAAAAGGATATCTCTCTGTTCTGAATAAATATGTCAATCGGGGAAGAAAGGTGAGGCCGGCGACTGATAATAATTAATCACATCCCCTCGTTTTACATCTATTTTTGCAAGATTGTTTGGTTGAATTGTAGGTTCTGCATATTCAACATGTGGTGATCTAGGACTACTTCGGGTTAGCTGAGATTCGACCCTGTGAGAAAAACTGTTTGAATATGGCCTGACCACTGGGAATGAATTCCTTTATCTTTCCGCAGCGGAAGCAAGTAGTCTGTATCAAATGTTCTTCCAAATCACTGGGTATATCATTGATTGGCGGTAAGGACATTGTTGACAAGTAGATGATGAATTGGACAGTAGTGAATGACTTGACGAAGGTCTCATAGCAAAGTCAGTGGTCTAGCCGCAAAAGCAAATGGTGCGCGTCATTTCGCCTCGGTTCATTAACGTGCAAGAGAAAGTGATCCATAAGAGGGTTCATTCATTTATCACATACCCACTATCGGCTTCAAGCAACTATCGATGTAGACTGATAACCTATTGTATAAGGTTTGACTATGTATAACGGTCCTCAAGCCACGGTTTTTGGTCCGCGCATTCCGGTCTTCAAGAAACCTAGTTCGGGCGGTTCTTTGAGATCATCTCCGGTTTGCAGGTGAAAACTTTCCATATGGACTCGGGAAACACTAAACCTATCTTACTTAGAAGTAGATCTTGACTCATAAACCACTGGTCAGCATCTAAGTCGTGTACTTTCAAGTCCCTAAATGCTATTCTGGCTCCTATCAAATACTTCCATTTTCTCATTGGGTCGTGAACTTCTTTTCTCGGCGAAGAAGCAATGACGGTATCTGAAGAATAAGCAGAAATATGCATGATGTTTTTTGAATCAACTTGCAAAGCTTAAAGGAGTGATCTAATACAAGCAGAAAAGTTATATGTGATTTTTTTGATAAAACCCAAGATGGGTTTTTTTTAAATATATACTTCAGGAAAGTTTTTTGTGCTAAAAAATGTTCAATACAATTTTTCGTAGAAAATATATAATTCAGGGGGGTTTCTTTTAATTTAGCCAAATTGAAACAACCCACCCAGGCCGTCGAAAGAAAATTACAAGAAAAATAAGCAGCAGAAAAAGCCAAACCGAGCTCCAACATAAAAAAAATGCATGGGTAGCTTACCCACCTACATTCACGACTTTGCATTTTGCATTAAGTCAGATTTTAATTGGAACTATCTTATTCAATCAAAGATTAAAGAAATTTGGAAATTAAGATATGAGATGATGATGCGGTTTGTTTTGGGGGGGTGGCTGCACCAGGTGTGAGTTCTTCTCGATTTGTATTTTTGCGGAAGCTTCGGTACGGATGGTACGCCCGACCCTCAGCCGGGGGGACGGCTCGGGAGTAGAGGCGGGAGCGAGGTGGAGGTCGGATGCTCGGCTCGGAGCTGGAGGCTCGGCTCGGATCCGGGAGTCTCGTGGACCTGCACTCGGCCTCGAAACACCGGGGTTGGTCCCGGTGGCAGGCCCTCCGACGATCTAGTCAGTCACTGAAGGAGAGTAACAGTAACTAGGGTTTGAGAGGGGAAAGATTGATTATTGATTACCTCTTGAAGGGGTAGAGGGCCTGGTATTTATAGACAAAGCCAATCGGGTCTGGACCCTGTTGCCCAAGTGGGCCTGACGTGGAAGAAGCCCAAGTGGTTTAGGGCTGACGTGGCAGGAGCCCTTGGTGGTTTAGGGCTGATGTGGCAGATCTGGATTGATCGGGGGTAAGCGCCTTTTGAGGGGATCCTGTGGCCCAGGAAGGGCCACGTCATCTGACCCATATCAGGAGCCCCCCACTCCTGGAGGGCTGGGGGATCCAGCCGTACGGGAGTGGCCTTTTGCCTCTGTAGGAAAAGCAGAGTGGTGTGTACGCGAAGAATGGGACCCGTATTTCCCAGAAGAGGTCAGTGGGGTAGGATGAAAGGATCCCCTCTTGGAGTCACGCCGGGTCGTCAAAGCTTCGGCCGGCCGAGCCTCGAGGGTCGGCAGGCGAGCCCCTTGCTGGTTGGAAAAGCAAAGGGCGATGCTGATGCCGTGGAGCAGGAGACCTCCTTGACGAGCGTGGAGGGTCGGCAGGCGAGCCCCCACACTTGTTGGAAAAGCAAGGGGCATCGAGACCGTGGAGCATGAGGCCTTCTTGACGAGCATGGAGGGTCGGTAGGTGAGCCCCATCACTTTTTGGAAAAGCAAGGGGATGTAGGAGTCTGGAGCGAGGGTCCTTCTTGACGAGCGTGGAGGGTCGGCAGGCGAGCCCCCTCACTTGTTGGAAAAGCAAGGGGATGTTAGAGTCTAGAGCGGGGGTCCTTCTTGACGAGCATGGAGGGTCGGCAGGCGAGCCCTCTCACTTGTTGGAAAAGCAAGGGGGCATCGAGGTCCTGTTCAGTAGGGGCCAGCTTGTCGAGCATCGAGCGCCGAGCCCGGAGTGTCGAGCCCGGAATGTCGAGCCTGGAGGGCCAAGCCAGGAGAGCTGAGCCCGGAGGGCTGACCCTGAGCAAGACTGTGAGATAGCCAGTAGGTGGCTAGGAGTCAGTACCGAGCGCCGAGCACCGAGCCTAGAAGGCCTAGCCTGGTGAGCCGAGCCCAGGCAAGACTGTAAAAGAGCCAGTAGGTGGCTAGAAGTTAGTGCAGAGCGCTGAGCCCGGAGTACCGAGCTTGGGCAAGATTGTGGATAGTCAGTAGGTGGCTAGGAGTGAGTGCCAAGCGCCGAGCCCGGAGAGCCGAGCCTGGGCAAGACTGTGAGACAACCAGTAGGTGGCTAGGAGTCAGTGTTGAGCGTCGAGCTCGAAGTGTTGAGCATCGAGCTCGAAGTGCTGAGCCTGGAGAGTCGAGCCTGGGCAAGACTGTGAGATAGCCAGGAAGTGGCTAGGAGTCAGTGCCGAGAGCCGAGCTCGGAGTGCCGAGCCAAGAGAGCCGAGTCTAGGCAAGACTGTGAGATAGCCAGTAGGTGGCTAGGAGTCAGTGCCGAGCGCTGAGCCCGGAGTGCCGAGCTCGGAGTGCCGAGCCTGGGCAAGACTGTTAGATAGCCAGTAGGTGGCTAGGTGTCAGTGCTGAGCACCGAGACTGGAGTGCCGAGCCCGAACCATCGCGCCTGGAGAGCCGAGGTAGGAGAGCGGAGCCTGGGTAAGACTGTGAGATAGCTAGTCGGTGGCTAGGAGTCACTGCCGAGCACCGAGCTTGGAGGGCCGAGCCCGAAATGCCGAGCCAGGAGAGCGAAGCCTGGGCAAGACTGTGAGATAGCCAGTTGGTGACTAGGAGTCAGTGCCGAGCGTCAAGCCCGGAGTGCCGAGCTTGGAGGGCCGAGCTAGGAGAGCGGAGCCTGGGCAAGACTGTGAGATAGCCAGTTGGTGGCTAGGAGTCAGTGCCGAGCGCCAAGCCCGAAGTGCCGAGCCTGGAGGGTTGAGCCTGGGTAAGACTGTGAGATAGCCAGTAGGTGGCTAGGAGTCAGTGCTGAGCGCCGAGCCCGGAGTGCCGAGCCCGGAGAGCCGAGCCTGGGAAAGACTGTGAAATAGCCAGTAGGTGGCTAGGGATCAGTGCCGAGCACCGAGCCCGGAGTATCGAGCCTGGAGAGCCGAGCCTGGGCATGACTGTGAGATAGCCAGTTGGTGACTAGGAGTCAGTGCCGTGCACCGAGCTCAGAGTGTCGAGCCCAGAATACCGAGCCTGGAGGGCCGAGCTAGGAGAGCTGAGCCTGGGCTAGACTGAGATAGCCAGTTGGTGGCTAGGAGTCTGTACCGAGCGCTGAGCCCGGAGTGCCGATTCAGGAGTGCCGAGCCTAGGCAAGACTATGAGATAGCCAGTAGGTGGCTAAGAGTCAGTGCCGAGCGCCGAGACTGGAGTGCCGAGCCCGGACTACCTAGCCTGGAAGGCCGAGGCAGGAGAGCGGAGCTTGGGCAAGACTGTGAGATAGCTAGTAGGTGGCTAGGAGTCAGTGCCGAGCGCCGAGCCTGGAGTGCCGAGCCCGGAATGCCGAGCCAGGAGAGTGAAGCCTGGGCAAGACTGTGAGATAGCCAGTTGGTGGCTAGGAGTCAGTGCCGAGCACCAAGCCGGAGGGCTGAGTCAGGAGAGCGGAGCCTGGGCAAGACTGTGAGATAGCCAGTTGGTGGCTAGGAGTCTGTGCCGAGTGCCGAGCCTGGGGTGCCGAGCTTGGAGGACCGAGCCTGGGCAAGACTGTAAAATAGCTAGTAGGTAGCTAGGAGTCAGTGCCGAGCGCTGAGCTCGGAGTACCGAGCCTGGAGGGCCGAGCCAGGAAAGCTGAGCCTGGGCAAGACTGAGGTAGCTAGTAGGTGTCTAGGAGTCAGTGCCGAGCGCCGAGCCCGGAGTGCCGTACCTGGAGAGCCGATCCTGGGCATGACTGTGAGATAGCCAGTTGGTGGCTAAGAGTCAGTGCCGAGCGCCAAGCGTGGAGTGTAGAGCCCGGAATGCCGAGCCTAGAGGGCCGAGCTGGGAGAGCTGAGCCCGGGCTAGACTGAGATAACCAATTGGTGGCTAGGAGTCTGTGCCGAGCGCCGAGCCCGGAGTGCCGAGCCCGGAGTGCCGAGCCTGGAGGGCCGAGCCTAGACAAGACGGTGAGGTAGCCAGTAGGTGGCTAGGAGTCAGTGCCGAGCGCCGAGCCCGGAGTACCGAGCCTGAGCAAGACTGTGAGAAAGCCAACAGGTGGCTAGGAGTCAGCTCCGAGCGTCGAGCCCGGAGTGCCGAGCCCGGAGGGCCGAGCTTGGGCAAGACTGTGAGATCGCCAGTAAGTGGCTAGGAGTCAGTGCCGTGAGCCGAGCCTAGAGTGCCGAGCCTGGAGGGCCGAGCCAGGAGAGCTGAGCCCGGAGGGCCAAGCCTGGAGTGCCGAGCCTGGAGGGCCGAGACTGTGAGATAGCCATTAGGTGGCTAGGAGTCAGTGCCGAGCACCGAGCTTGGAGTGCCGAGCCTGGAAGGCCGAGCTTGGTGGGCCGAGCCTGGGTAAGATTGTGAGATAGCCAGTAGGTGGCTAGGAGTCAGTGCTGGGCGCCGAGCCGAGACTGGAAGGCCGAGCCTGGGTAAGACTGTGAGATAGCTAGTAGGTGGCTAGGAGTCAGTACGGAGCGTCGAGCCCGGAGTGCCGATCCTGGAATGCCGAGCCGGAAGGGCCGAGCTAGGAGAGCTGTGCCAGGAGAGCGGGGCCTGAGCAAGCCTGTGAGATAGCCAGTTGGTGGCTAGGAGTCAGTGCCAAGCACCGAGCCAGGAGTGTTGAGCCTGGGCAAGACTGTGAGATAGCCAGTAGGTGGCTAGGAGTCAGGGCCGAGCACCGAGCCCAAAGTGCCGAGCCTGGAGGGCCGAGCCTAGGCAAGCCGATGAGATAGCCAGTTGGTAGCTAGGAGTCAGTGCCGAGCGCCGAGCCCGGAGTGCCAAGCCTGGAGGGCCGAGCCTAGGTGAGCTATGAGATAGCCAGCATTTAGTGCCGAGCCTGGAAGGCCGAGCCTGGAGGGCCGAGCTTGGGCAAGACTGTGAGATAGCCAGTAGGTGGCTAGGAGTCAGTGCCAAGCACCGAGCATGAAGTGCAGAGCCTGGGCGAGACTATTCAGTAGGAGCCCGCCTTGCCGAGCATCTAGGGTCGGGATATGAGCCCCTCACTTGTTAGAAAAGCAAGGGGTCTTCTTGTTGGCCGGCGACCCCCTCACTTGTTGGAAAAGCAAGGGGCTCGCGGTGACATCCGAGCGCCGAGCCCCAAGCCGTTCGAGAGAAACTTTTTTGGTGCTCGGGGTGACATCCGAGCGCCGAGCCCCAAGCTGTTTATGGGAAACTTTTTGGGCTCGCGGTGACATCCGAGCGTCGAGCCTCATGTCGTTTAGGAGAAACTTTTTGGGGCTCGCGGTGACATTCGAGCGCCGAGCCCCAAGCTGTTTATGGGTAACTTTTTGGGCTCGCGATGACATCCGAGCGTCAAGCCTCAAGCCGTTTAGGAGAAACTTTTTGGGGATCGCGGTGACATCCGAGCGCCGAGCCCCAAGCTGTTTATGGGAAACTTTTTGGGCTCGCGGTGACATCCGAGCGTCGAGCCTCAAGTCGTTTAGGAGAAACTTTTTGGGGCTCACGGTGACATTTGAGTGCCGAGCCCCAAGCTGTTTATGGGAAACTTTTTGGGCTTGCGGTGACATCTAAGCGTCGAGCCTCAAGCCATTTTGAAGAAACTTTTTGGGGCTCGCGGTAACAGCCGAGCATCGAGGGTCAAGCCATTTAAAAGAAACTTTTTGGGACTCGCGGTGACATTTGAGCATCGAGGGTCGGCAGACGAGCCTTCTCACTTGTTGAAAAAGTAAGGGGACATTGAAATCTGTGGAGTATGGACTCTCCTTGCCGATCATCGAGATCTGTAGAGTATGGAGTCACCTTGCCGAGCATCGAGGGTTGGCAGACGAACCCCCTCACTTGTTAGAAAAGCAAGGGGACGTCGAGGTCCTGTTCAGTAGGAGCCCGCCTTGCCGAGCATCGAGGGTCGGGAGACGAGTCCCCTCACTTGTTGGAAAAGCAAGGGATCTTCTTGCCGGCTGGCGACCCGCTCACTTGTTGGAAAAGCAAGGGGCTCGCGGTGACATCCAAGTGCCGAGCCCCAAGTCGTTTGAGAGAAACTTTTTGGGGGCTCGGGGTGACATCCGAGCGTCGAGCCCCAAGCTGTTTATGGGAAACTTTTTGGGCTCACAGTGACATCTGAGTGTCGAGCCTCATGCCGTTTAGGAGAAACTTTTTGGGGCTCGCGGTGACATCCGAGCGTCGAGCCCCAAGCTATTTATGGAAAACTTTTTGGGCTCGCGGTGACATCCGAGCGTCGAGGGTCGGCTGACGAGCCCTCTCACTTGTTAGAAAAGCAAGGGGGCATCGAGATCCTGTTCAGTAGGAGCCCGCCTTGCCGAGCGTCGAGGGTCGGGAGACGAGCCCCCTCCCTTGTTGGAAAAGCAAGGGATCTTCTTACCAAGTGTCGAGGGTCGGCAGGCGAGCCCCCTCGCTTGTTGAAAAAGCAAGGTGTCATTTTTGCCGACCATCGACCCCCTCACTTGTTGGAAAAGCAAGGGGCTCGCAGTGACATCCGAGTGCCGAGCCTCAAGCCATTTTGGTGAAACTTTTTGGGCTTGCGGTGACATCTAAGCATTGAGGGTCCACAGACGAGCCCTCTCACTTTTTGGAAACAAGAGGACGTAGATATCTGTGGAGTATGGACTCTCCTTACCGAGCATCGAGATCTGTGGAGTATGGAGTCTCCTTGCTGAGCATCGAGGGTCGGCAGACGAGTCCCCTCACTTGTTGGAAAAGCAAGGGTTCTTCTTGCCGGCCGGCGACCCCCTCACTTGTTGGAAAAGCAAGGGGCTCGCGGAGACCGAAGGTCGGAAGTCGAGACGTAGCTTTTTGCAGGTAGCGCCCCCCTTACTTGTTGGAAAAGCTCAGGGACGCCGAGATCTAGGGTCAGAAGATGAGTCCCCTTCACTTGGTGGAAAATTCCTGGCAAGTAGCACTCAATAAGGGACGTTTCGCCTCCCGAAAAATATTAATGGCAACATTTCGCCTTCCGCCGTTTGGACTTCCTGATGTAATAAATGCACCTCTCCGGTGGCTATATAATCCCCATCCCCTCACCTTTTTTCATCAGGATTTGAGGTTGACTCATCTGCCATCCTCGAATAATTTGGGGTTTTGACTCCGAGGTCATTAACCCCGAGCTGTGAGTGGGTGAGAGGTTTGTCGATCCGGGGTGAGACCCGGGGTGTTTGCCGAGGGCAGGTGCCCCCACAGAATAATTTTTGACCCAGGGTTTCAGGTCGGTGGCTCCCCTGCCACCCTCGAACAATTCGGAACTTTTTTAAGCTTTGAAGGCTGTAAACCTCGGTTTGTTTGTGGGTGAGAGGTGGGCCGACTGACGGCCTGGGGATAGATTCATGGCCAAGAGTCTTAGATCGGTGGCTCCCCTGCCACCCGCTGACAATTCGGGATTTCGGCCCCGAGGCTGCTAACCCCGAGTTGTTAGTGGGTGAGAGGTGGGCCGACTCGAGGTTCGGGACTCGGGGCGCATGCCAAAGGTAAGTGCCCTAAATCTAAAACAAAATTCTTGCATCTGGTGTGGTATGACTGTTGTTGACGGTATGAGTGTAGCCGGGAATTATCACCGAGCGTAAAAGTCGCGTGGCTCGAAAAAGCCACGGAGAACATCGTCGAGCGTAAAGGTCGTAGGGCTTGAAAAAGCCAAGGCCTTGCTCGAGGTCGATGCCGAGCCCCCACAATTTGTTCTCAGGTAGACGGTACGAGTATAGCCGGAGAACATCACCGAGCGTAAAGGTCGCGTGGCTTGAAAAAGCCACGACCTTGCTCGAGGTCGATGCCAAGCTTCCATACCGGGAGAAAACCGTTATGAGCGTAGCCGAAGAACATCGCCGAGCGCACAAGTCGTAGGGCTTAAAAAGGCCAAGGCCTTGCTCGAGGTTGATGCCGAGCCCCCACAATTTGTTCTCAGATAGACGGTACGAGTGTGGCCAGAGAACATCGCCGAGCGTAAAGGTCGAGTGGCTTGAAAAAGCCACGGCCTTGCTCGAGGTCGATGCCGAGCCCCATACCGGGGAGAAGCCATTATAAGCGTAGCTAGAGAACATCGCCGAGCGTTAAGAATGCATGGCTCGAAAAAGCCAAGGCCTTGCTCGAGGTCGATGCCGAGCCCCAATAATTCGCTCTCAGGTAGATGATACGGGTGTAGCCAGAGAACATCGCCAAGCGTAAAGGTCGTAGGGCTTGAAAAAGCCAAGGCCTTGCTCGAGGTCGATGCCGAGCCCCCATACCGGAGAGAAGCTGTTATGAGCGTAGCCGGAGAACATCGCCGAGTGTTAAGATTGCATGGCTTGAAAAAGCCAAGGCCTTGCTCGAGGTCGACGCCGAGCCCCCACAATTTGTTCTCAGGTAGACGGTACGGGTGTAGCCGGAGAACATCGCCGAGCGTTTAGGTCGAGTGGCTTGAAAAAGCAAAGGCCTTGCTCGAGGTCGATGCCGAGCCCCCTCACCGGGGAGAAGCCGTTATGAGCATAGCCGGAGAACATCACTGAGCATTAAGGTCGCATGGCTTGAAAAAGCCAAGGCCTTGCTCGAGGTCGATGCTGAGCCCCCATAATTCGTTCTCAAGTAGACAATACGGGTGTAGCTGGAGAACATCGCTGAGCGTATAAGTAGCATGGCTTGAAAAAGCCGAGACCCTGCTCGAGGTCGGTGCCGAGCCCCCTTACCAAGAGTAGATTTTTGTGGCTCACGGTGCCATCCGAGCGACGAGCCCCAAGTGGAATTGGGGAGATTTTTGTTGCTCGCGGTGCCATCCGAGCATCAAGCCCTAAGCAAAATTGGGGAGATTTTTACAGCTCGCGGTACCATCCGAGCACCGAGCCTCAAGCAGAATTGAGGAGATTTTTGTGGCTCTCGGTACCATCCGTGTACTGAGCCCCAAGCAGAATTGAGGAAAATTTTGTAGCTCGCGGTACCATCCGAGCACCGAGCCCCCAAGCTTGGTGAAAGCTAGGGCATGGCTCGATGTCAATGCCGAGCGCCAAACCTGGACAACACTGAGGGAAAACCAATCGGGTGGCTTGGAGTCAATGCTAAGGGCTGAGCCCTGCACATTTGAGAGAAGTCTTCTATAATGAGAAGTTTGAACTGAGCGGCAAGGGTTTGAGAGGCTGAGAAGTCTCCCATATTGTGAAGTCCGAGCTGAGTGGCAAGGACTTGAGAGGCTGAAAAGTCTCCCGTAGTGAGACGTCGAATGTATTTCTCGGCCCGATACAAGAGGTCGGGAAAGTCAACTGGGGGTCTCTTCGCCAGGGAAGCTTTGTGCAGAGGGTGTCGAACATTGTGTCTGAAGGCGGCCGAGCCAACCCCGGCGTCAAGAGAGGATATAGCTCAGGCTTCGGTAGTGAATCTTCTAACCAAGTCCCGGAGCGACTCATTCTCCTTCTGCTTCAGGTCCAGGAAGGAAGCGCTGGGCTTCTCGACTTTTCGACTGGTTACAAAATGGGCCAAGAAGTTCGTTTCGGGTTGGTGGAGTGAGAAGACCGAGCCGAGGATGAGCTTTGAGATCCATTCCTTGGCCGGACTGCGCAGGGTGGCAGGGAAAGCACGACATAGGAGAGGATCCAATACGCTATGAATTAGCATGAGGGTTTGGAGCCCTTCATGTGATCAGCAGGATCACCCTCGCTGTCGTAAGTCTCAAACTGAGGAGACCGAAAATTCTTAAAAATCTCTGTTTCCAAGATAGGAGTAGAGAAAGGCGGTCGAGTCGGCCTATGACCCTGAGCCGGGATCAGACCTTCCTCATTAAGATGGGCAAGGCGGTTCTCCACTTCCTGCAGGCATCGGAGGATGGTGTCTTCCTGCTCTGGCGAGAAGGTCGAGCTGCGAGGTCTACTGCCCCCGGCACCCGACTGGGTGTGAGAGTGGTGGAATGCCTCGGTTCTGGGAATCCCCAAGATAGCATCTAGGATCTCATTCCTAAAGTTCTAGAATTCGAGGCGCGTGATCAGGTCCTGCCCGGACGGGTCGCATTGGTTTCGCAGCCTCCGGCCTACGGGGCTAAGTTCCGGCTCCCGTTCTCGGGATGGCTGCCTGGGACAGTTCAGGGCCAAGTTGGAAGCGGCCCCTCCCCTATCGCGGCTAGCTCACTTGCTGAGGACGACGTGGCAGAGGTCGGCCTCACCGAGTGGGAAGCACCCGGCCAGGATCAGAGTCTACCATTCGCCCCAGGATGGTTGGACCCCTGGGCATCGGCATGATCGGGATGCGGAGAAGGGTCTGGACGATGTCCAGAGGTGGCGGCTCTTTTGGCCCTGTCAGCCATGCGAGAGCTCTGATTCGAGGTGATGACGTCCCTGGCCGGGGGACTGAGGTCAGTACCGAGGGGTTCCCACAGTCGGTGCCAACCTGATGCGGTTTGTTTTTGGGGGGTGACTGCACCAGGTGTGAGTTCTTCTCGATTTGTATTTTTGCAGAAGCTTTGGTACGGATGGTACGCCCTGACCCTCAACTGGGGGGACGGCTCGGGAGTAGAGGCGGGAGCGAGGTGGAGGTCGGATGCTCGGCTCAGAGCTGGAGGCTCGGCTCGGATCTGGAAGCTCAGATCCGGGAGTCTCTTGTACTTGAACTCGGCCTCGAAACATCGGGGTTGGTCTCGGTGGTAGGCCCTCCGACGATCTAGTCAGTCACTGAAGGAAAGTAACAGTAACTAGAGTTTGAGAGGGGAAAGATTGATTATTGATTACATCTTGAAGGGGTAGAGGGCCTGGTATTTATAGGCAAAGCCAATCGGCTCTGGACCCGTTTGGGGGTGGGTCTGGACCTGGTTGCCCAAGTGGGCCTGATGTGGCGGAAGCCCAAGTGGTTTAGGGCTGACGTGACAGGAGCCCTGGGTGGTTTAGGGCTGATGTGGCGGATCTGGATTAATCAGGGGTAAGCGCCTTTTGAGGGGATCCTATGGCCCATGAGGGGCCACGTCATCTGACCCATATCAGATGACATTAAAATTAAGGGCAAGTTTTACATATATCCCTTTTAAAAATGGGATGTATGTTTCATGTTCGTCCTCGAAATTCTTGAATTTAAATTTCTGTTAGTACTTGTCCGAGGAAAATTGTGGTTAGACCCTCATTGGCCCTTAATATGTCTTATGTCTTTTCACTTCTTAAAATTTATTGTACCCTTATTAAAAATTAGTATAATGTACATGCGATGCAAATCTAGAAAAAGTAAAGTCATCAAATTAAATGAATATATATAGAATAAAAAATAAATAGTTTGTATTTGAATATTTTGATTTAGGCTATACATGCGGTGCACATTTATTTTTGTTGGATATAGTTTGGATGTTGATGCGGTTTGTTTTTGGTCGCAGTGTGGATGCACCAGGTGTGAGTTCGGACTCAATTTGTAATGAGGGAAGAGTGCGGCACGGGACGACGAGCGGGAGGCTCGCTTCGGCGCTTAAGAATCGGCTCGGATTGCCTCGCCTCGAGTACCTGCAGACGGTCCTGAAACACCGGGGTTTATCCCGGTGGCGGACCCTCCGACGATCTAGTCAGTCTCTGTGAGAGAGTAGCAATAACTAGGGAAATTTGGGTGGCAAATATTGATTACCTGAAAAGGTGGGTGAGGGTCTGGTATTTATAGGGAATCCCAACCGGGTTTGGATCCGCTTGGGGGTCGGGTCTGAACCCGAAAGCCTATGGGCCTGATGTGGCAGGAGGCCCAGGGGGTTTAGGGCGGACGTGGCAGTGCCAAGAGTGGTATAGGGCTGACGTGGCAACGCCCTAGGCGGTATTGGGAGCTGACATGGCTGATCATGGGGCTCCTGTGCTTCTGGGGGAATCAGATGACCTAGGTTGTGCCAGGTCATCCTCATTCCTCGCCAGACTGGGCTGACGGCCCGTGGGGCTGTCGCGGATCGGAGGTCGATGGCCATCGAGGCTCGTCGGATATGAGGAGACCAGTTCTGTGGGGGTGAACTTGCGGCTCGGTGCCGAGCCTGTAGCGGTCCGAAGCCGAGCCGAATTGTTGTTTTTCTTATTTTTGAGCGAGAGCCGTCCTGGGCCTTGGCTGGGCCCCAGACCATTTTTTACCCTACCACACAAGCCCCCACTCCTGCGGGGGTGCGGGAGTTAGCCGTGGAGGAGTGTTTATGGTCGTAAAAATGGGCTGGCGAATCGCTGGGCCTTCGTGAGAAGGCTACCCTGATGCTAGACCGTACCTCGAGCTGGCGAGGGATTATGGGTCGGCAAGGGCGATGGCGAGCCGTTGTGTCTTCCTGAGAGGGTTACCCTGGTGCTAGACCGAACCTCGAGTTGGCGAGGGTTTATGGGTCGGCAAGGGTGATGGCGAGCCGTTGTGACCTTCCTGAGAGGGCTACCCTGGTGTTGGACCGAACCTCGAGCTGGCGAGGGATTATGGGCCGGTAAGGGTGATGGCGAGCCGTTCTGTCTTCCTGAGAAGATTACCCTGGTGCTCGACCGAACCTCGAGTTGGCGAGGATTTATGGGTCGGCAAGGGTGATGGCGAGCCGCTGAACCTTCCTGAGAAGGCTACCCTGGTGCTGGACCGAACCTCGAGCTGGCGAGGGATTATGGGCCGGCAAGGGTGATGGCGAGCCGTTGAGCCTTCCTGAGGAGGCTACCCTGGTGCTAGACCGTACCTCGAGCTGGCGAGGGATTATGGGCCGGCAAGGGTGATGGCGAGCCGTTGTATCTTCCTGAGAAGATTACCCTGATGCTAGAAAGAACCTCGAGGTGGCGAGGGATTATGGGTCGGCAAGGGCGATGGCGAGCCGTTGTGTCTTCTTGAGAAGATTACCCTGGTGCTAGACCGAACCTCGAGCTGGCGAGAGATTATGGGTCGGCAAGGGCGATGGCGAGCCGTTGTGTCTTCCTGAGAAGATTACCCTGGTGCTAGACCGAACCTCGAGCTGGCGAGGGATTATGGGTCGGCAAGGGCGATGGCGAGCCGTTGTGTCTTCCTGAGAAGATTACCCTGGTGCTAGACCGAACCTCGAGCTGGCGAGGGATTATGGGTCGGCAAGGGCGATAGCGAGCTGTTGTGTCTTCCTGAGAAGATTACCCTGGTGCTAGACCGAACCTCGAGCTGGCGAGGGATTATGGGTCGGCAAGGGCGATGGCGAGCCGTTGTGTCTTCCTGAGAAGATTACCCTGGTGCTAGACCGAACCTCGAGCTGGCGAGAGATTATGGGTCGGCAAGGGCGATGGCGAGCCGTTGTGTCTTCCTGAGAAGATTACCCTGGTGCTAGACCGAACCTCGAGCTGGCGAGGGATTATGGGTCGGCAAGGGCGATGGCGAGCCGTTGTGTCTTCCTGAGAAGATTACCCTGGTGCTAGACCGAACCTCTAGTTGGCAAGGGTTTATGAGTCGGCAAGGGTGATGGCGAGCCGTTGAACCTTCCTGAGAAGGCTACCCTGGTGTTGGACCGAACCTCGAGCTGGCGAGGGATTATGGGCTGGCAAGGGTGATGGCGAGCCGTTGAGCCTTCCTGAGGAGGCTACCCAGGTGCTAGACCGTACCTCGAGCTGGCGAGGGATTATGGGTCGGCAAGGGCGATGGCGAGCCGTTGTGTCTTCCTGAGAAGATTACCCTGGTGCTAGACCGAACCTCGAGCTGGCGAGGGATTATGGGTCGGCAAGGGCGATGGCGAGCCGTTGTGTCTTCCTGAGAAGATTACCCTGGTGCTAGACCGAACCTCGAGCTGGCGAGGGATTATGGGTCGGCAAGGGCGATGGCGAGCCGTTGTGTTTTCCTCAGAAGATTACCCTGGTGCTAGACCGAACCTCGAGCTGGCGAGGGATTATGGGTCGGCAAGGGCGATGGCGAGCCGTTGTGTCTTCCTGAGAAGATTACCCTGGTGCTAGACCGAACCTCTAGTTGGCAAGGGTTTATGAGTCGGCAAGGGTGATGGCGAGCCGTTGAACCTTCCTGAGAAGGCTACCCTGGTGTTGGACCGAACCTCGAGCTGGCGAGGGATTATGGGCTGGCAAGGGTGATGGCGAGCCGTTGAGCCTTCCTGAGGAGGCTACCCAGGTGCTAGACCGTACCTCGAGCTGGCGAGGGATTATGGGTCGGCAAGGGCGATGACGAGCCGTTGTGTCTTCCTGAGAAGATTACCCTGGTGCTAGACCGAACCTCGAGTTGGCGAGGGTTTATGGGTCGGCAAGGGTGATGGCGAGCCGTTGAACCTTCCTGATAAGGCTACCCTGGTGTTGGACCGAACCTCGAGCTGGCGAGGGATTATGGGCCGGCAAGGGTGATGGCCAGCCGTTGAGCCTTCCTGAGGAGGCTACCCAGGTGCTAGACCGTACCTCGAGCTGGCGAGGGATTATGGGTCGGCAAGGGCGATGGCGGATCGGGAGCTCGGAGGCGTCGGACTCGGATATACTGTGTCGAGTGCATCGGTGCAGAGGCCCTCCTCTGAGAGGCTACTTCGTGACGTCATAGTGGAGAAGGAGATGGAGATACACCGTTACAAGACGATGCTGGGTGTCTCGACATCTTCCTCGGGGGGTCGGCGAGCAGAGGGGGTTCCCTGATGAACACAATATTATGCACATTTTAGAGCAATAACTTTAGTGCAATTAGACATTTAAATGCTCTATATATGGTATTTTACTTTTCTTTTCTCTTTTCCACAGGAAACAGCATAAAAGTGCGAAACGAAGCAAATTCAGGATTTTAAGGATGATACACAGGAAACTGAGAAGATCAGTCGACTGATTATGCTAACAGGCGACTGGACAGAGAAGCTGAAGCTGCTCGGCACAGTCGACTCCTCCAACAACAGGCGACTGCGCTGATGAATCATGAAACTACTAAAGTCTCGACACAGTCGACTTATCTCTAACACCAGTCGACTGATAGGCGGCGGAGTAAACAGATAAGATAATTAAAGATTCATCCAAATCCAAATACAAATCAAAGCAGATACGGAAAGAAAGGAGAAAAGAGAAAGATATATATATCGCCAATCAGATAAGGAAAGAGATAAATAAAAGAAGAGGGCGTTTATGCAAAAAAGTAGAAACCCTAATTCTTTAGCCGCGCTCTATAAATATCAGAAACAAGAGATATCGCAGGATCTCTCTCTCGGTTGGCACTCTTCCAGGTTCCAAAACCACCGAATCACAAGAGTTTCTGAGCAATCAAGTTATCAACCAGTGCATCATTCTATCAGCATCGAAGAAGGAGAGAAGAGATCCAGTACTCGAAGGCAGTCTACCGTGTGACAGACAGTCGACTTATTGCCGGACTTCATTAGTTTATTTCTCTTCTCTTTATTCTTTTATGTTGATCATGTATTTGAACTTGTTGATTAATAAAAGTATTATTATGTGGAACTAAATTCTATAGTTGGGCAGACTGAAGCCGTAGTTATGTAGTGCTATATTCTTCTGAACTCTTCTATTTTACTTATTGATTGAATCCGTTTGTAGTGGTATAGATTGATGGTAATCAAACTTGTTCTCGAAAGTCTGAGAGCAGTCGACTGAGGTGAGAGCCAGTCGACTGACGTACAGAGCTTGAGAAATCCAAGTTTGCATTACCATCTATCTGAATCTGTTATATGAGCATATTGAGACGACCCGTATCTCGTGCCCGTAATTGTAATAAAGGAATCTTTAGAAGTTCCTGGTTCAATCAACTTAAGGGATCTAGATCTGATACCAATTTCTAGAACCTTGAGTGTTTGTTCGTTTCCACTGATCTTATATTTTCTTTAAGCACAACTTAGTAGATACCATGCTAAACACTTAATGAAAGAAACGAATTAGAGTAGATATCATGCCTAATTCTTGGCCTAGGAAAACAATACTTTAAGGAGTAGATACCATGCCCTTGAAGTGAACAAACATGAGTAATAAGAAGAAGTTCAGAAGGTGACTTAGCATTACTGACTATTGGTGGAGATCTAAACCCAACTACTTCATAAATATTTGTGATTCAACACTTCTTAATTTAGTTTAATCTTATTATTTCTTGTAGATTTCTAAGAACAACTCTTTATGATTTTTTATTCTTTTTATTGATTAGTAAGTTAAAGTCTACAATCTCTGTGGGATCGACCCTTGCTATTGCTATGCTTTTCTATAAACGATTCGTGCACTTGCGAGGTTTTATAATTTGTGTCTAGTTTTATCTATTTATTTAGGTAGCTAGATTGCACAACATTCCCTCTACGCTGCTGCTGCTGGAGCGTATGCGACCAGTTGATGCCCAGAGCTCCGTGACTGGTGCATCAACCGTGGCTGAGCTGAAGGACCGTCATGACGAGGAGAGGGCTCCAAGCCGTTCGGTCGGAGTGGTCCCGCCATTCGTCGGACCCGAGGGGCCCTAAGATGGCTACTTCCTTTAGTTTGAGATGAGTGGAGTGGTCCTGTAACGGTCTTTATTTGTTTTCTCAGAACTAATAAGGGAGTACGAATAAGGAATTCTTTTCATTCTTTGCTCTGGTCGATAGTGTAATGAATGATGAAGGGAGTGCGGTTCGGCCCCGTCGATCCGTGAGGGATCGGCGCGGGGTGTTGGGAAGACTCCCTAGCCTGAAGTCGAGTCGGACCTACCGAGGCGTTGGGGACGATACCGGAGTGAAGACTCGGGTGCCGATCCCATTGTCCGGCGTTAGGTCGGGTCTGACGAGGCGTTTGGAGTTTGACAAAAAGAGATTTCTTTCATTCATGACAGGGAAGGTCGCTAAAACGACCCTTTACACATGAGAGCTTACAAAAAATATTATTTACATTAGCCAAGCTGGAACCTATGTTCGCTCTTCCAGGAACTTCATTAGGTGCTCGGCATTCCAGGGTCGACTGATCAGCCGGCCGTTCATATCTGCCAGTCGGTATGTACCAGGGCGTACAGCCTCGACTACACGGTATGGGCCTTCCCAGTTGGGAGCCAATTTTCTCTTCTTGGTTGGGTCGGAGACGGACAGTTTTCGTAACACGAGGTCCCCTGCCTTGATGTTTGTGGGACGGACCTTCTTGTTGTAAAACTTCTCGATCCGTTGTTGGTAGATGCTCCTTCGGATTGAGGACTTCTCTCTGACCTCGGCGACGAGGTCCAGGTTGGCCCTCAGGTCGGACGAATTGTCCGTCTCGTCGAAGGCCATGATACGAGGAGACAGCAGGCCGACCTCGACGGGGATAACTGCCTCGGTCCCAAAGGTCAGGCTGAACGGCGTCTCCCCTGTGGGGATCCTCTTGGTCGTTCGGTGCGCCCATAGCACGCTAGGCAGTTCTTCGACCCACAGCCCTTTGGGGGAGCTGTCGAGGCGATTTTTGAGGCCGTCGAGGATTTGTCTATTTGCGTTCTCCGCTTAGCCGTTGGACTGAGGATGGCAAATAGCGGAGAAATGTTGCTGGATGCCGATGTCTGTGCAGAAAGTTTGGAAGTTCTGACCTTGGAATTGGGCTCCGTTGTCCGTGTCGAGGATCCGAGGGATCCCGAACCGGCAAATGATGTTCTTCCAAAAGAATTGTTGTACTTGGCGCTCGGTGATGCGGGACAAAGGTTCGGCTTCGAGCCACTTGGTGAAGTAGTCTATGGCGACTATCAAGAATTTCTTTTGCCCTACCGCTACTGGGAAGGGGCCCACAAGGTCCATGCCCCACATGGCGAATGGCGTAGGGCTAGTCAGGGATCGGAGATTGGCTTGAGGAAGCCTCTTGATAGGGGAGAATCTTTGGCATGGTCCGCACCTTTTGACTAGGTCTTGCGAGTCTTGGAGCATGGTCGGCCAGTAGTACCCCTGATTCAGGGCCTTCCGAGCGAGTGTCCTGCTCCCCATGTGGCATCCGCCGATCCCCTCATGAAGGTCTTTGAGGACATAGCTGGCCTCGTCGCTGGTGAGACAGCGGAGGTATGGTTTGCCGTCGGCCAAGGTGTATGAGCGTTTGAAGAGGACGTCATCGATCATGACGAACCTTTCAGCTCGGACCCTGACCCGTCTAGCCTCGGCTCGATCTTCAGGAAGCTCGGCATTGATTAAGAATCTCCGGAGGGGGGTGGTCCAGTCGTCTGGACTGGCAATGCCTTGTACACACATGGCCTCATGGCCTTGGCCGTCGATACTTGGCTTTAGGAGGATCTCTATGAGCACTGTCTGGTCGAGACCCTCGAAGGAGGAAGAGGCGAGTTTGGACAACGCGTCTGCCTGGGCATTCTGCTCCCTAGGGACTCTGGTAACCGTGGCGCAAGTGAAGGACGCCAGGAGTCGTCGCACCGTGGCCAAGTACCGTATCATCCGATCATCGCGGGCTTCGTATTCTCCAGTGATCTGATTGACCACGAGCTGAGAATCGCTGAAGGCCCGTATTTGCTTGGCTCCGGCTCGGTGTGCTAGGGTCAACCCGACGATCATGGCCTCGTATTCCGCCTCGTTGTTGGAGGCCGGAAAGTTGAGGCGGAGGGAGTATTGAAGTAGGAATTGGTCGGGGCCTCGGAGTATGATGCCAGCCCCACTCCCTGTTTCGCAGGATGATCCATCGTCAAAGACCTCCCAGGTCGGATCCGAGCCCCCGATGTTGGGCTGCTCGGAAACGGTGCACTCAGTTATGAATTCGGCGAGGGCCTGCCCCTTGATGGCCGTCCTCGACTGAAAGCTGATGTCGAACTGACTCAGCTCAATTGACCACTTGACTAAGTGGCCGGAGTTTTTGGGTTTGTGGAGGACAGTCTTCAGTGGCTGGTCGGTCAGTACTTGGACGGAGTGGGCCTGGAAGTAGGGACGTAGCTTCCGGGCTGCCATGACCAAAGCATAGGCCACCTTCTCTATCTTCGCGTACCTTGTCTCGACGGGGAGTAGGACTTTGCTCACATAATACAATGGTCTCTGAACCCCCTCCTCTTCTCGGACGAGGACGGCGCTGAAGGCGCTATCCGAGGCGGACAGGTAGAGCCATAGCGGTTCGCCTGGCTCGGGCTTGCTGAGGAGAGGCAGGTTGGCGAGGTACTGCTTCAGCTGTTCGAAGGCTTCTTGTTGATGGGTACCCCACTCGAAGCCCCCTTTTCCGCGCAAGGCCTTGAAGAAGGGGAGGGATTTTTCCCCTGACTTGGAGAGAAAGTGGCCGATCGCAGCCAACCGGCCTGTAAGCCTCTGAACCTCCTTGACATTCCGAGGCGGGAACATGTCAATAATGGCTTGGATTTTCTCAGGATTCGCCTCGATGCCGCGCTGGCTGACGATGAACCCCAGGAATTTCCCCGTGGAGACGCCGAAGGCGCATTTAGCCAGGTTGAGCCTCATGTTGTGATGCCTGAGGACTCCAAAGGCTTCCTCGAGGTCGGCGACGTGGTCCGGTCCGGCCCGGCTCTTGACGAGCATGTCGTCAACATAGACTTCCACGTTGCGGCCGATCAGGTCTTTGAAGATTCTTGTCACGCCCCGCTTCCCAGAATACGGGAACACAGGCACGTAACCGAGGCCCAGCGAATGATGCAGATACATCATTCATAAGCTGTAAATTTAACTCAACAACAAGATAATAATTTAACCACGATAACATATAAAATCACAACAGGATAACAAAGTACATGAATATTACATGAACCAACAACTGGAAAGAAACATAGTTACGGGTCAAACACGCCCGGATTACAACAAGATTACATGAATAAACATGAATTAAAATAACATGAAACTAAACAAGACTAGAATCTCTGCTCGGCAACACCTTCGGGTAGTTCTCCATCTGGGCCTGCAAGTATATTATTACAAGGAAGGAAACAAGTGGTACCCGTTAATGCAAGTCACGGGCCGCAAGTGGTACAAGCAACGGGACAAATATAAAATGAAACAAAAGCAGGAAAGAACAGAGAATCAAGAATCATATGACAGAGCAAATACGACATGCAACAGAAACAAGAACAAGACCTCATGAAACAAATAACGTGCATGTGAACAAGTAAATAATCCATAGGAACATGTAACATGTAAACGAGTAAGCAAGTAAACGTGTCAACATGAACGCGTAACATGTATACAAGTAAACCAGTCATCATAACATGTAACATGTAAACGGATCGTGCATGTTCGTGTCAATGTCATGTCTTTTATTAACCTAACTAGATAGCACTTCATGCATCCCATACTACATGGTTGCTACTCGCAATCAAGTGAACGTTTAGACTAGTGGTGGATTCTATAGGTCACGTACTCGGGAAAGTTGTATCTTGTTCGAGATACGTGCATGTGGAACATGTAGTTAGTGTGTCTTGTAGCGTGAAACATGTCATGTAACCTGTATTTAGCAAACTTGTAACTTGTAACTTACAAATTGCAGCGAGGAACCACGAGCCCCCGACCGAGTACGCTCTTCTATATTGTCCACTACTAAATCTTTTCCCTTTTATACCCCGGCTTGTTATCTTTTTAATTTAATCAAACATGAACAAAACT
This sequence comes from Hemerocallis citrina, assembly GCA_017893485.1. Classification (NCBI taxonomy): domain Eukaryota; kingdom Viridiplantae; phylum Streptophyta; class Magnoliopsida; order Asparagales; family Asphodelaceae; genus Hemerocallis; species Hemerocallis citrina. The sequence continues at coordinate 114,679,426 of CM030367.1, read as the reverse complement.
ACATGCAAGAACAAGGACGGGTAACAAGGCAAGGGTAACATGACAAGATCAAGTATCAAGACGTATACGAGGCAGGAAACATATTTCAGGACTTATAACATATGATGCAACTAATGGCATGCTTAACACTTAAACAAGAATAGAGATATTATAACAACATGCAACTTAGGGACAAACAATTCATGCACAATATCATGTATATATATTAATTTTTGTGTTCGTGTCATGCATACGAGAACAAGGTATTCACGATCACTTGTGAATACAGATCGACGGGTTAAGTATGGAATGGGTATCAATTCGACTTATGAATGCGAATTGGAGTCAAATAATAATATACTTGCGGTATTTTGACAAAAGCTTGTACTAGAATAAACAAAATAGTACAAGTGACACTTGCCTGGTAGTCGACGACGATGAATTAGAAATAGAATAACGGGATCAGTATCCCGGGCAGTAGAATATGTGTGAAATGTTGAATATGGCAGCCACGCCAAATCAGCAATCCAAAATAGCAAGTCCAAACAGCAACTCCAAACAGCAACTCCAATTTTCAAGTCCCCAACAACACCTTCACAAAGCAACTCCAAGACAGAGCAACTCAAACACCAATATAATACTCCATACAATCCCCAATACAATCCAACACCAATATAATAAACCTGACACCCACACAACAGCAACAAACTCCTATTCTTCATCACTTCTTCTTCTTCAATCTCAGAACAGAGAGGGAGAGATAGAAAAAGAGAGAGAGCGAGAGAGAACTGTGCGGGAAGAGGGAGGGCGACGCGTCTGGAAGGGGGGCGGCGACTCGGCGACGGCGGGGCGCAGGCGGCGGAGAGAAGTGGCTGCGGCGGGGCACGGTGCTTCGGCGCTTGAGCGAAGGGAAATGGCGACGGGGAGATGAAGCAGCAACGGGCGGCAATGGAGCGGACGAGCGGGAGTGGTCGTGGCTGTCGATGGCGATGACTGCGGAACGGCACTCGAGCGGGAGAATGTGGCAGACGTGGGGCACAGCGGAGCTTCGATGAGAGGATGAATGGGAGAGAGAGTGATAACGGGAGAGGGGATTTTTATAATGGAATAAAATAATGGAGTAGTGGGGGTGAAAGAGAGTGGGGACAGTTACTAGGAGTGGGGAGATGTGCTGGTACGGGAAAAGAGTTGGGAGTTGGAGTACGGGACAGAAGTGGTGTGAAAGAATAAATATTGTATGGGGATAGGTGTATGACAATTCTGTACAATGGATTCTGGACCTGGGCTTTAAAATAGTTTCATATATTTAAATAAAATACTTAGGATGTTGGGCTAAAATTTCTGGGCTCAGATTTAAATATACTAATAAAATAAAACAGAATATGGGATTGGGCTTAAAATAACAAGTAAATAGTTGGGCTTCGAATTAATACATAATAAAACCAAAATACAACTTGGGTTTACAATAAAGAATTGGGCTCTAAAAATAGTTTAAACAATAAAATTAATTATGGGGAAATAGTTATAAAATACTGAGAATTTAAATACGGAAAAATACTTTAAAAATACGTATTAATGAAAACAGGGGTTACAAATCCTACCCACCTTACAATAAATTTCGTCCTCGAAATTTAAGTAAGCGGTATATAGGATAGGGCAAAAGCAAGCTATGGGGAAACAAAATAGAGAATTTTAAAGGAATTGAACAAAGTGGTGACAATACTCGAATTGAAAAGAATACGGCAAGAAGAAACTATAGCATGATATTGACTCAATAATAGGGACGAAATGCAAGTGCAGAAGAACGATGACTCCAGAATTGGAAGGCGACAAGATAACAAAATACCAGCGATCGCATTTCCTGGAGAGCGGCAGCAATATTCACTGATGTCTCGTCCTTGGGCGGAGGAGTCGAAATGTCTTCACTAGCCATAGTCTGCAAAACCGACGAGTTAGTAAGTATCCAGGTTGGTTATTTATTATCCATGTGATTAACGTGGTGTACATGTTATTGAGTTAACCTGGCTAAACTCTAACATAATTAGAGTCTAACCTGGCTCTGTCAAGTCTGTCTAATGTATTAGTCAACTAACACATTAGCCCAAACCTGGCTCTGATACCACTAAAAACCTTGTCACGCCCCGCTTCTCAGAATACGGGAACACAGGCACGTAACCGAGGCCCAGCGAATGATGCAGATACATCATTCATAAGCTGTAAATTTAACTCAACAACAAGATAATAATTTAACCACGATAACATATAAAATCACAACAGGATAACAAAGTACATGAATATTACATGAACCAACAACTGGAAAGAAACATAGTTACGGGTCAAACACGCCCGGATTACAACAAGATTACATGAATAAACATGAATTAAAATAACATGAAACTAAACAAGACTAGAATCTCTGCTCGGCAACACCTTCGGGTAGTTCTCCATCTGGGCCTGCAAGTATATTATTACAAGGAAGGAAACAAGTGGTACCCGTTAATGCAAGTCACGGGCCGCAAGTGGTACAAGCAACGGGACAAATATAAAATGAAACAAAAGCAGGAAAGAACAGAGAATCAAGAATCATATGACAGAGCAAATACGACATGCAACAGAAACAAGAACAAGACCTCATGAAACAAATAACGTGCATGTGAACAAGTAAATAATCCATAGGAACATGTAACATGTAAACGAGTAAGCAAGTAAACGTGTCAACATGAACGCGTAACATGTAAACAAGTAAACCAGTCATCATAACATGTAACATGTAAACGGATCGTGCATGTTCGTGTCAATGTCATGTCTTTTATTAACCTAACTAGATAGCACTTCATGCATCCCATACTACATGGTTGCTACTCGCAATCAAGTGAACGTTTAGACTAGTGGTGGATTCTATAGGTCACGTACTCGGGAAAGTTGTATCTTGTTCGAGATACGTGCATGTGAAACATGTAGTTAGTGTGTCTTGTAGCGTGAAACATGTCATGTAACCTGTATTTAGCAAACTTGTAACTTGTAACTTACAAATTGCAGCGAGGAACCACGAGCCCCCGACCGAGTACGCTCTTCTATATTGTCCACTACTAAATCTTTTCCCTTTTATACCCCGGCTTGTTATCTTTTTAATTTAATCAAACATGAACAAAACTACATGCAAGAACAAGGACGGGTAACAAGGCAAGGGTAACATGACAAGATCAAGTATCAAGACGTATACGAGGCAGGAAACATATTTCAGGACTTATAACATATGATGCAACTAATGGCATGCTTAACACTTAAACAAGAATAGAGATATTATAACAACATGCAACTTAGGGACAAACAATTCATGCACAATATCATGTATATATATTAATTTTTGTGTTCGTGTCATGCATACGAGAACAAGGTATTCACGATCACTTGTGAATACAGATCGACGGGTTAAGTATGGAATGGGTATCAATTCGACTTATGAATGCGAATTGGAGTCAAATAATAATATACTTGCGGTATTTTGACAAAAGCTTGTACTAGAATAAACAAAATAGTACAAGTGACACTTGCCTGGTAGTCGACGACGATGAATTAGAAATAGAATAACGGGATCAGTATCCCGGGCAGTAGAATATGTGTGAAATGTTGAATATGGCAGCCACGCCAAATCAGCAATCCAAAATAGCAAGTCCAAACAGCAACTCCAAACAGCAACTCCAATTTTCAAGTCCCCAACAACACCTTCACAAAGCAACTCCAAGATAGAGCAACTCAAACACCAATATAATACTCCACACAATCCCCAATACAATCCAACACCAATATAATAAACCTGACACCCACACAACAGCAACAAACTCCTATTCTTCATCACTTCTTCTTCTTCAATCTCAGAACAGAGAGGGAGAGATAGAAAAAGAGAGAGAGCGAGAGAGAACTGTGCGGGAAGAGGGAGGGCGACGCGTCTGGAAGGGGGGCGGCGACTCGGCGACAGCGGGGCGCAGGCGGCGGAGAGAAGTGGCTGCGGCGGGGCACGGTGCTTCGGCGCTTGAGCGAAGGGAAATGGCGACGGGGAGATGAAGCAGCAACAGGCGGCAATGGAGCGGACGAGCGGGAGTGGTCGTGGCTGTCGATGGCGATGACTGCGGAACGGCACTCGAGCGGGAGAATGTGGCAGACGTGGGGCACAGCGGAGCTTCGACGAGAGGATGAATGGGAGAGAGAGTGATAACAGGAGAGGGGATTTTTATAATGGAATAAAATAATGGAGTAGTGGGGGTGAAAGAGAGTGGGGACAGTTACTAGGAGTGGGGAGATGTGCTGGTACGGGAAAAGAGTGGGGAGTTGGAGTACGGGACAGAAGTGGTGTGAAAGAATAAATATTGTATGGGGATAGGTGTATGACAATTCTGTACAATGGATTCTGGACCTGGGCTTTAAAATAGTTTCATATATTTAAATAAAATACTTAGGATGTTGGGCTAAAATTTCTGGGCTCAGATTTAAATATACTAATAAAATAAAACAGAATATGGGATTGGGCTTAAAATAACAAGTAAATAGTTGGGCTTCGAATTAATACATAATAAAACCAAAATACAACTTGGGTTTACAATAAAGAATTGGGCTCTAAAAATAGTTTAAACAATAAAATTAATTATGGGGAAATAGTTATAAAATACTGAGAATTTAAATACGGAAAAATACTTTAAAAATACGTATTAATGAAAACAGGGGTTACAATTCTGTTGACGAGCCGTTGATACGTGGCTCCGGCATTTTTCAGCCCGAAGGGCATAACGCGGTAACAAAAAAGACCCTAGTCGGTGACGAACGAGGTCTTGGAGATGTCCGGTGGAAACATCCGGATCTGATTGTACCCCGAGAATGCGTCCATGAAGGACAGTAGCTCATGCCCCGAGGTTGCGTCGATTAAGGCGTCGATGCGGGGGAGGGGGAAAGGATCTTTCGGACATGCCTTATTTAGATCCGTGAAGTCGATACAGATCCGCCAGCCCCCTGTTGCCTTCTTCACCATGACGACATTAGCTAACCACTCGGGGTAGCTGACTTCCTGAATGAACCGAGCGGTTAAGAGTTTGTCGACTTCTGTCTTCACAATTTGCTGCCTCTCCGGGGCGACTTTGCGCCTCTTCTGGACGACCGGCTTAGAGTCCGGGAGGACGCTCAGCCGGTGCATAATCAAGTCTTCGGAGATCCCCGGCATGTCGGAGGGCTTCCAGGCGAAGAGATCAACGTTGCGACGGATGCAGGCGATTATGCCGGGCTTCAAGTCCTCGGGGAGCGAGCGGCTCACCCGGAACCACTTCGATTCATCCTCGGCATCGAACAGGACCTCCTCCAGTTCATCGACAGGCTCGGGAGCGGGGCCGTCCCTCTCGGGTTCGAGCTCAACGGCATCGAGGGGGAACACACCCCCTCCGATGGCGGTCATGTAACACGACCGTGCTGCTTCTTGGCTACCCCGGACGATGCCGACCCCTTGTGGGGTGGGAAATTTAAGTTTCAGATGGTAAGCCGAAGGTACCGCTTGAAGGGAGCACAGTCCGGGTCGGCCGAGTATGGCGTTGTAAGCCGCCTTGACGTTTACCACCATGAAGTCCATGGACTCGGTCCTCTTGACAGGAGCCGATCCCGCAGTGACGTCGAGAGTAACAATCCCTTCTATCACGACAGGGATGCCAGAGAACCCATGCAAGGTGTATCCGACTAGCTTGAGCTTGCCTCTAGGTAACTTGAGATTCTCGAAGGCTTCGAGGAAAAGAATATTTACCGAGCTGCTGTTGTCGACGAGGATTCGGCGAACCTCACAATTAGCCATGTGGAGGCTAATGACGAGGGCGTCGCAATGGGGTAGGCGAACGCCTTCGAGGTCCTCTCCTGAGAAGGAGACTGGCACCGGTTGTAACTTGGGCGAGGGGTTGTCTTGGACAGCATTCACCTCCCGAATGAAGGCTTTTTGGGAAGTATTTGATTCTTCTCCTATTGGCCCCCCGTGGACACAGTGCAAGATGAATGGCGTATCCGCGGCTCCCTCGGGTTCGGGATCCCGACCCTGGATGCGGTTCGGAGTAGGGTTCGGAGGCGAAGGCCTCCGGTTCCTAGCATCTCGCCGATCCCGTGGGCCTTCCCTGTTGAATTCTCGGAGGTACCCTCGTGAGATGAGTTCCTCAATTTCGTCTTTCAGGGCCCGACATTGGTCGGTTTCGTGCCCATGATCTCTGTGGAATCGGCAGTAGAAGCGCTGATCTCGCTTCTTGTTGTTACTTGGTCGGGGAGGTAGTCGGACAATGCCTTTGTCTTCGATTTCTAAGAGGATGGCGGACACGTTATGTGTCAAGTGAGTGTACCTTTCGAAGCGAGGGACCGTAGGTGCCCTCTTCGCGCCGACCCCTTCCTTTGCTATTTTCTTGGCAGGTTCGGCCTCATCGACCCTGCGCTTGCCCTTCCCTGCGACTTCTTTGCTGCCCTCTGGGTTAAGAGCTTCTTCAGCTCGTATGTACTTCTCGACCCGGTTGAGAAGGTCAGGGAAGTCCAAAGGTGGCCTCTTTGCCAAGGATACCTTAAGCTGGTTGTGCCGGACATTGTGTCGGAAAGCTGCCGAGGCGACCCCTGCGTCGAGGGCAGAGACGGATCTGGCCTCGGTTGTGAACCTCTTGACGAAGTTACGGAGTGACTCCCCCTCCCTCTGGGTGAGGTTGAGCAGGGAAGCGCTCGTTCTCTCAGTCTTTCGGCTGGTTATGAAGTGGGCCAGGAAGCTGGCTTCCAGCTGGTCAAATGAGAAGATCGAGCCAGGGGAGAGTTTGGAGAACCAATCTTTGGCCGGACCCCGGAGGGTGGCCGAGAAGGCTCGGCACAGCAGGGGATCCGAAGCGCTGTGAATCATCATGAGGGTTTTGAAGCCCTCCATGTGATCAGCTGGATCACCCTCGCCGTTGTAAGTCTCGAACTGCGGAGGCCGGAAGTTCCGGGGGATCTCCGCTTCTATGATGTTGAGGGAGAATGGAGGTCGAGAAGGTCCCCGACCTTGGACTAGGTTGGGATTCCTGTCGCCGATGCGCTCGATGCGATTCTCCATCTCTATGAGGCATCGGAGCACCTCGTCTGTGCGCTCCGGAGGGGGGGTCTGCGCACGAGTGCGACTTCTCCCCTCACTCATTGGAGGGGGTCGGCCATAGGTTGCGGACCTTGGCGCTCCATGGAGGGCCTCCATGATTTCATCTCTGAAGCTTCTGAACTCGCCCCTAGTGACCCCACCATGGTCGGAAGGGTCGGGTCGGGGCGTAGGAATTCGGCCGATGCGGCTGAGTGCCGACGGCCTTTCCCCTTGCGCAGGCCTGGAATGGTTCGGGGCCGAGTTGGAAGCGGTCCCTCCCCTAGCCTGGCTAGCCCTCCTGTTCAGGATGACCCGACGAAGGTCGGGTTCGGCGACGCGTGAAACGCTTCATTGGGGCCCGGGGTTCGACCCCGGATTATTGGATGCTTGCCCTCCGTCGAGGGCCCCCTCGGGAGGAGGCCCGTCTGGAACGGGCCAATCTTCGAGCTCGGGGAGCCATGGGAGATCGGGTCGAGGGAGAGCATCGGTGGCGAGGCTCGGACTATCATCCGTACCGGATGAAGGTTTCCCACAGACGGCGCCAACCTGATGCGATTTGTTTTTGGTCGCAGTGTGGATGCACCAGGTGTGAGTTCGGACTCAATTTGTAATGAGGGAAGAGTGCGGCACGGGACGACGAGCGGGAGGCTCGCTTCGGCGCTTGAGGATCGGCTCGGATTGCCTCGCCTCGAGTACCTGCAGACGGTCCTGAAACACCGGGGTTTATCCCGGTGGCGGACCCTCCAACGATCTAGTCAGTCTCTGTGAGAGAGTAGCAATAACTAGGGAAATTTGGGTGGCAAATATTGATTACCTGAAAAGGTGGGTGAGGGTCTGGTATTTATAGGGAATCCCAACCGGGTTTGGATCCGCTTGGGGGCCGGGTCTGAACCCAAAAGCCCATGGACCTGACGTGGCAGGAGGCCCAGGGAGTTTAGGGCGGACGTGGCAGTGCCAAGAGTGGTATAGGGCTGACGTGGCAACGCCCTAGGCGGTATTGGGAGCTGACATGGCTGATCATGGGGCTCCTGTGCTTCTGGGGGAATCGGATGACCTAGGTTGTGCCAGGTCATCCTCATTCCTCGCCAGACTGGGCGGACGGCCCGTGGGGCTGTCGCGGATCGGAGGTCGATGGCCATCGAGGCTCGTCGGATACGAGGAGACCAGTTCTGTGGGGGTGAACTTGCGACTCGGTGCCGAGCCTGTAGCGGTCCGAAGCCGAGCCGGATTGTTGTTTTTCTTATTTTTGAGCGAGAGCCGTCCTGGGCCTTGGCTGGGCTCCAGGCCATTTTTTACCCTACTACAGATGTGTATTATATGTATTTATATAGTTACAAAGTTAGAATTTGTTTGTTATAAACCCTAATTATCTAATTAAAATAGTAAAGATGAAATTTTTTTTTAGAAAAAACTTATGAACCTGTACCTCCGTTTAAGAGCAAGAAGTTTTATCACGTGCACCACCAATATTAGGTCTAATTTAGTTTGATTGCTCATGTAGGAGTGTAAGAAATTTGTGGTCATGTTTCGTACACTTAGCCCCTACAGGGTCTAGCCCTTTTCGTTTTAATTTTTTGTGTATACAAATATCTAGAGGAAGAAGTTACAATGCTACAACCAATCACAACATGACGCAGCACATTCCAATAGCCGGCCTGAGGGGGGCAGACACTAGATATGCATATTCTTATCAAAATACTTGTCCTTAAGATTCTTCTTTAATTATATTATAACTATATATTATGCTAGTAGGTTTACCTCATCTTTCATTTCTCTATTTTGAAATGAAAAAATGAGAGCAAAAGTTGAAATTCTCATTTAACTTAATACGTGCAAACCACATATTTCTATTAATAAAACAAAAGAAAAGAAACAAAAAACCAACTGCCCCCAATCTCTTCCTCTCCCAAATCCCTCGAACCCCACAATCTCTTCCTCTGCCAAATACATTATAATTATAACTATATATTATACTAATGGTCTACCCGCTCTCCCATTTCTCCATTTTGAAATAGAGAATGGACAGCAAAAATAGTAATTTTCCTTCTATATTAACAATTGCAATATGCACATTTTTATATAATAATAAAAAAATCTAACCGTCTCACCCACAATTTCTTCGTCTCCCACTATTAAAATCCAAATCATACCAACCCACACTGCTCGCCTACCAGCCGCCGCTAAACACCCCTCACGCCACTCATTGCCCCCTCAGAATTTAAGGCAAGGGAAATTTCAGAAAGGTCAAATTCACCGGCCACGTAGACTCCGGCCAACCCTTCGCCATCAAGATTCTCGATCGGAAACAGATTATGTCGTTCAAGATCGACGACCAGGTACTGAAACAGTAGGGGCATTTCGGTAAGTTATATTTTCTGTTTTTGTTCTGTTGAGGGGCATTTTGGGATTGAATTTTTTAGTAATATGCAGATAAAGAGAGAGATTGGGACCTTCAAGTTGCTGAAGCATCCGAACATTGTTCGATTACATGATGTTCGTCCTCTTTCTGTAATTTTAATATTTTAAATAGGTTTGGGTTCTTAGTATAGAATTATTTATACACATATTTTATGATTTAATAAATAAATTAGTTATATCAATTTTCACGTGCGCGACACTTGCGATTGTGCATATTGTTGCGGTCGTTTTTCGGGTGTTGGAGCTACAGATAATGTGAGTTCTTATATTCGGGAAAACGACCGTGATCCTCTCATTCGTTCTATTTCTAAGAGGAAATCAAGTGGTTTTGTTGGGGAAAGAGCCGACTTGCTGACCTGCAAAAAAAAGCTTGAAACACCGGGAGTATTCCCAGCAACAGATCCTCCGATGCTTAAGTTAGAAGATAGCAATTTAGGGGAAAGGGTTCTGTAGCCAAAAGAGTCACCAGGCTCTAGGAGAGACCCGTTCGGGAGACGAGTTTGAGGAGCAACTCTAGGGGAGAGTTGAGCTCCGAACTCGTTGAGAAGAAGGCCGCTCGGGAGGTGAGCGGAGCAAAGAGCATCACCAGGCTCTAGGAGAGAGCCGTTTGGGAGAAAAGTTTGAAGAGAAACTCTAGGAGAAAGTTGTGCTCCGAACTCGTTGAGAAGAAAGTCGCTCCAGAGGCGAGCGGAGCGAAGTGCATCACCAGGCTCTAGGAGAGAGCCGTTTGGGAGACAAGTTTGAGGAGCAACTCTGGGAGAGAGTTGAGCTCCGAACTTGCTTATTGCAAAATTTAACCAGTAGTGGGAGTAGTATAAATATTCGTTTTGAGCCCCGAAACAGCTTACTTGCAAGTTGTAAGGGCAATTTCGAACCATGATTGTGAACTTCGAACTAGTTGTTACGTAGTTATCAATAAGTTGTAGTTATCAATCAGTTTTTTTATGCATTCGAGCAAGATGAGTCCGGTAGACTGTCTCATTGTTTTTGGGTTGATGGGATTACTCGTATGAATTATAAGGTATTTGGTGATGAGTTTCTTTTAATGCAACACATAGTACTAACCGTTACGGTATGCTATTTGTTCCATTTGTTGGGATTAATCATCATTGGCAGTCTATTTTTCCCGGTTGTGGTTTCATCGCAAATGAGACGGCTTCATTTTTTGTGTGGTTATTCCAAACATGGCTAGGAGTCATGAAGAAAACTCTCCTTGGCATTGTAACGGATCAAGACCGGGATATTGGTGCTGCAATTAAACATGTTTTCCCTCAAATTAGTCATAGATATTGCATCTGGCATATTTTAGATAAGATTCCCTCGGAGGTGTCCCAGTTGGTTCAAAATGTTAAGTTCATGGATGCTTTTAAAGATAACATTTGGAATTCGTATGACTGTGTCTATTTTGAAGAACAATGGAAGGCTTTGGTTGTGGAATTTGGGGCAGAAAATAACAAATGGTTGAATAATATTTTTCATATTCGTGATAAATGGGCACCCGTATACCATAGGTTTGATTTTTGAGCCGGCATGTCTAGTAGCCAAAGAAGCGAGAGAATGAATTCTTTCTTAAAGAAGCACACCCAAAAGAAGTATTCCCTTCATGAGTTTGCCTTGATATTTGAAAGAGTGATTGGTAGGCAAAGTGAAGAATAAGTTAAAGAGAACCACCGTACACTAGATCGGAAACCCAAATTGAAGATCGTGTGGTATATGGAGGAACAAATGGCCCAAGTATACTTTGGCAATGTTTTTAAAGTTCCAGAAAGAAATCAAGGCAAGCCTACTGTATAATGTGAATTTAGTGGAAGGTGACGTGAATACTACTAACACTTATTATACAGTGACATTCATTGGTAGGTCGGAAAAAGAGACCATGATTACTTATTCTAAAGAGACTCGCTATGGGTGTTGTTCATGCTTTATGTTTGAGTTTGTTGGACTCTCTTGTAAGCATTACTTGGCCTTCCTTAAATACTCAAATTGTAATGAACTTCCAAAGCAATATATTTTGAGAAGATGGAGCCGTGAAGTAATTAGAAGAAACTACACACCCACAAATTTTGGTAGAGAAGATGACAATAATAGCGAGAATTTTGCTTCCCGCTATTGTGAGTTAAATAACTTGTCCAAGCAACAAGTTGAGATTGGATTGTCTTGCGATGAAGGGTATGTGTTCATGCGTGAAGCTATGATCAAGTCAATTGAAGGCTTTAATATAATAGCTCCCGAAGGGTGTAGTGGTGGGGCTAAAGGTAGTGGAACAAGAGTACATGGAAAGGAGTTGGTCTTGTCTCAAGTTTCGGTGGAAGAACCTCGTCAATCTAATACAAAGGGAAGACCAAGTGGGAAGAGGTTGAAACTGATGCAGGAGAAATTAAGAGGCAAACCTAGGAAGTGCAATTGTTGCGGGTTGCGCGGGCAAGGCCATGATGCGCGAACTTGCCCAAAGAAAAATGAAAGGTATATCATGAATTTGTGTAATTATGAAAATTCTTAATTCAGTGTGCACTTTCTTATTAATTTTTATAAACTGCTGCAGAATGACTAATTTTTGGTTTTTTTCCGTTTCAGTGGCAGGAGTGCATTCGACGGAGAGGAGGTGAATTTCTCTACTGAAAATAGTTTCGAGGACGGTAACGATAATGTGAACTGAGGGAAGTATTTGATTCACAAACAATTTGGTAAATCCCCACTTACAAAGTGAAATAAATTTGTTTCCTACTCTGAGGTCAGGTTGTTAGTGGGCTGATGCAGCCACTTGATATGATCATGCCATATACTTGATTTTCAGTTGGCTGATACTTGATTATTTACTTCAATAGGCTCATCCTTTTGGCTGATACTTGTTTTTTTTCTACATTTGGAGTGACAGATACTTTGTATGCTTTGTATATTCAGTTGCACTGAATATATAATTGCATATGCTTGATTTTGGCTTTGAGTTAGAAGTTTTCTGAATATATAATTGCATATGCTCTGTTTTGGCTCAGAGTTTTATGGTATATAGTTGAATTTTATGCTAGCTTAACTGAATGGGTATAAACAATTTGCCATATGTGGTTGTGAAAATTCTGTTTGCTTAACTTTGTATGCCAAATTTCTGTATGCTTATTTGTGCTTAACAGAAGGGTATTTGAATTTTTTGGATGCTTTGTTACACAGTCAGCTGTGTTAGTTTATACACTTCTGTTGTGTTTCAACAATGAGATCAGTTTGGTTTTGAAAAAGTTCACAGTAATGTGAATTCTCCAAAATTGGCTACTGATTTGTGAGTTCGAATTTTTTGGAAGGCTATTCTTTTCAGATATGAGGTCGATGATGTAGGGTTTTCAGATTCTGTTGGGTTTTTTAAATTTGCAATTGGGTTTTACAAGTTTGCAATTGCTCTATATACATCGGCTGATAGTGTGCTTTGCATATTTAGGCTGATAGTTTGCTTTCACAGTTCACTGCAGTCTACTTGATCATGGCTTATACTGTTTGTATTGGCTGATACTTGATTTACTCGGATACAATTAAGTGATTTACTAATGGGAATGTTGATATTTGATTGTGGAACAAGAGGTAGGGGTTTGTGATGGTTGTAGCTATTTAGGCGTGGCAGTTCAACTGCAGCCACAATACTACACCAACACACTTATGCTTGACTTTTTTATGCTCCCCCACTCAAGATGTTGTGCTCTTTGGAGAATATTGTCTTGTGAAATAATGTGATTTCTGAGCCTACTTAAATTCATGTCATCGACATAATCATTCTCTAAATTATTTTTGCTTTATGTTATCTAATAATTCTGTATGAAATTCATCTAACTTTATATTTTTTTTCCAATCAACTATCTAAAAACCCATATGAAGAGATGCAGCAGTAGCAATTATGAACATGAAAGCGTGAGATGACCCTATTAGAATATTTGATGCAGCGGTAACAGATGCTTCCATTTGTAGGTTTTTGCAGTGAGTTGACTTCTTAAAGTGTGGGAATTTCTTGTTTTATGCTTTACCTGAATCAGAGTTCAAAGATGAAGAGATGTGGCAGCAGTATGAGTAGTTGATTTTGGCAAAGAAAGGTTTATTGAATAATTTGAGTGTGCTAGAAATTTTGTATCATATTTTGTATGTTAACTTCATTGTACTTCATCAGGGCATATAGTTCATTTTGTTTCATAGTTGATTCAACTTAAGGTTGAAGGGTGGTTGAAGATCATTCTTTTGTATCATATTTTTACTTACCAGAGAGCTGAGTTTTGAAATAATGTGTATCTAATATTTATCTACATTTATGAAATGGAAGAGTGTAGTTGTGTACAATACTATATGTCATCTTCAGTCATTTTAGTAATCTTTCTTATTTATTTGGCATGGATGATGTTACTTGACTTGTTAATTCTTCTCATTTTTGTGGTCTTGTAACATCTTACACACAGATCACACTATCAGCCAAAGTCATCAGCTCTGAAACCCCTTATACACAGATCTGAAAACCCCTTATTGTAGCATCTTTATCCTCCTCTGCCCCATAATTCTCTACCCAACAAAAAAATTCACATCCATTGGAAAAATTAGGACAATTGTAATATGCTTCACCTGGATTCTTCCCCGAAGTAGAATATTTGACCCTTGTCTGTATTCGACAAAAACATTTTGGAGCTCCAATTCTCTGTCCGGAACTGGCTCGGGAAGACCTGGAGGTACAGCTATAGTGATTGTGGATTTCGTTGGAAGAGTAGTTCGATGCCATCCTACAAAATGTTGTCAGGTTTAAGCCACTTAACTTACAAAAAACACATTCTATTAACTTATTGCGAAATATTCAATAGGTGACTTGTTATTCTAACAAATATTATAAATCGACAACTTCTGTAGTATAATTTTGGCAGATTAGAGATGATGCTTCTCAGGCTTCAATTGCTTCACATTACAGAAAATGTGAAATGTGAAAAGGGAGCTAGAGGTTCTATTTGCACTTGCATTCAACTAGACACACCCTAAAACAAAACTAAAATAAAGAACTACATAACACAAATACAAATCCGATAACTTCTAGGGTCACAAAGCAAAGGGTTAAATTGCAACGAGAAAATCAAATGTCAGCAATATATATACCATAGGAATTCCACATTGTTGAGTAATACGTATTTGCAACATTTTACAGTTAAGGAAGTGGTATCACTTTTCAAAATAATCAACAGTAGGAGAACGTTGCTATAGTCACTACAAAACCAAAGTACAACAACATGAAATGTAAAATAAGTAATTGCAATGATTTGAAAACTAGGGTTAGGACCCTTCTTTAGAGTTTTAGTTGCAGTAATTCGGGAGGTTTCAATGCGTTACAATTCAAGTATCATTTTTTTCACAATTTACAAGATAGAACTGACATTTAATTGAATAAAAGGATATATATTTTCATGATCTACACTCTCCCCTAGAAGATAGAAGCAGCTGTTTGTATGGTTTCCAGAGTTCTAAACACACAACCCAACTTCATTAGTTTTCTTTAGGTTAATATGTCCTATAGATAGTAATTAACTTTAGTGCAATACTCTTTGAATTCTACATATCAGCCAAAGAAGATCAACTAATAGAAAGTAATTAACCAATACATAGTAATTAACTGAGGTCTCTTTCCGTGAGTTCCAAACGAAATTATTTTTGAACAAGATCAATTAAAAGTGTATCTTTTCAACAAGATGAAGTAAAGGAAAACAAAATTTTTGATACCTGAGGTCTCACGGGGGATCGAGGAGGATGAGAGCGTCACGAGGAGGAGGGCGTCACAATGAGGAGAGCGCGATAAGATTTGGGCCCTCCTTTTTGGGTGTGGTGAATTTGGGGGCTAGGGTTTCCAGATCTGAGGTCGCTGATGAAGGAGATGGGGAAAATCGAGCATGGTAGAGGGAGGAGATGGAGATTTGGAGAGGTAGGAGCAGATTAGTGGGATCGAATTTTTGGGGGAGCTAGGGTTTTCCAGATAATCGAGCGTGAGAGAGGGAAGAAGATAATCGCGCATGAGAGAGGGAAGCAGACGGGGTCATTTGGGGATGGGGGATCTTGATTTCCGATTTTACCCCCAAATGAGCGGTCAGCACCGTTGGATGGGGATCTTGATGAAAACTCGAGATCGGACGGCCTAGGCCCAGTGCACACAGCGTTGTGCACTACCCCAGTGCACAACCGAAAGTTTCCCTATATATATATATATATATATATATATATATATATATATATATATATATAGGAAAATCTTCTATTGTGTACCACCCCTCCGTGTGCACTCGTGTGCACTCGGCCTTCCCACCTTCGTATCGACGATCTGAACCGTTCACATTGATCTACACATTTAAATTAGTCTAAATATGTAAAATCAAATCATTTGAAATTCATTTTCCCATCCATCATGTAACTATAAAAAACAATGATTTTCAGCCATACAATTTTGTAGTACTTCAATGGATGGGCAAATGAATTTTAAATGATTTAATTTTACATATTTAGACTAATTTAGATGTGTAGATCAATTTGAACAGTTCGGATCGTAGATACGAAGGCGGGAAGGCCGAGCGCACACACCGTGTGCACCATAGGAGGTGCACAACGTAAGACTTCCCTATATATATATATATATATATATATATATATATATATAGGTAAAAGGGATATGAGCAACTTGCTCATTTAGTAAATGAGCAATTGATTATGTGGCATGCATGTAATACATTAGACAACTAACCCTTTAAAGAATTGTCCAATCACATGTATGCCACATCATCAATTGCTTATTTACTAAATGAGCAAGTTGCTCATACCCCTTTTTCCCTATATATATATAGAGAGAGAGAATTCTCCATTCAAGAATGTTGTCTTGACATCCATTTGGTGCAGTTCCAAATTGTAGTGAGCTACCAATGCCATCAAAACTTTGAAAGCATCTTTAGTTGAAACTGGTGAAAAAGTTTCATTATAGCCAATCCCTACTTTCTGATTATATCCTTTTGCAACCAGTCTAGCTTTGTGTCTCTTTATTTTTCCATTTGCATCCTATTGGCTTAATATCATATGTTCTATCAACAAGAATCCAAACTCCATTTTTAATCATACTCAAAAGCTCATCCTCATAGCTAATTTCCACTTTTCTCGATTTTTGGATTGCATAGCTTCTTTGACAGAAACAGGATCATTTTTTTTCTCCCAAAACAAATTCAACCTCAGTGGAACACAACTTGTAGCCACTTGATATTGCAGGTTTTCTTTCTCTGGTTGATTTCCTGACTGGAATCACTTCATTAACAACATTTGCTTCTGGAATTCATCATTATCTACAAGAACTAAATTTTCTTCATGGGATATCCTTCACAGGTTGGATTTGATTTCCATTCACCACCACTTTGAGGCTCACTGCTGCTTGCTTCTAGTCCAATCAAAGTTTTTAAACTAGTCAGTGGGTCACAAAATTGCTCAAGATAAATGAACCATGTATCCATATTTTGGTCTACCAAACTTGTATCTGCAGTGTCATGCACAACTTTACTTTGATAAAAAAACTTAGTCATAAAATATGGCTCTATTGGTCTAAAAAATTCGTGGACTTCTCCCCGAACAATAGAACTTCAACCCTTTGAATTTTTCTGAATAGTCAATAAAATAAGAACTTATTGACTGAGAATCAAGTTTATCAAGCTTGTCTACATTGTAAACTTGTACTTCTGCTTTACATTCCCATACATGAAAATGGTTAACACTTGGCTTCTAACCACACTATATCTCAAAAGGAGTTCCTTTAACTGATTTACTTGGTGTTCTGTTACAAATGTAATTAGCTGTTTTCAAAGCTTCTCCCTGTAAAAATTTTGGAAGCCCTGATCTTATAAACATGCTTCTTACCATATTCATCAAGGTTCGGTTTCTTCTTTCAGAAACTCCATTTTGCTCCATTTTGCTGAGGAGTATATGTAGTTGTGTATTGAGCAACAATGCCACACTCCTCCAAATATAAAGCAATAGGGCCTTTATGTTGTCCCTTAGATTATTTTCCCAAATATCCTCCTCCTCTATCTGATCAAACAATTTTGATCAGCTTTTTGTTTGTCTTTCAACCACAGTTATGGAAATTTTGAAAATATCTAGCACTTGTGAATTTTCAGAAATTAAGTAAACAAAACATTACATTGAAAAATCATCGATGACAGTTACAAAATATACATTTCCACAAATAGTAGCAATAGGACAAGGTCCACAAATATCTATGTGGATTAGACCAAGTAAAACCTCACTTCTATTTGAACCAAAATTTCTAGCATTTGTCATTTTCCATTTCAGGCAATCCACACAAGTTTCAAAATCAGTAAAATCTAAAACATGTAAAATTTCTTGTTTTATCATCTCTTGCAACTT
This sequence comes from Hemerocallis citrina, assembly GCA_017893485.1. Lineage (NCBI taxonomy): Eukaryota > Viridiplantae > Streptophyta > Magnoliopsida > Asparagales > Asphodelaceae > Hemerocallis > Hemerocallis citrina. Next base: position 114,661,533 of record CM030367.1, on the reverse strand, counting down.
GTTTTTAGAGATAGGTCTGAGCCTTTTATGCCAAAGAAATGAAGAACAACTTTGCTTGTTCTTCCTTTTAGTCCCAGACAAGTTCTCCCATGAAAAAATTTCAGAAGTTGTGTTTTTAGAAAATACAGAATTGAAACATTTTAAGCGCCAATAACCATCTATTAAAGTATCATCACCAAAACATTGCAAAGCATTATAGAAATACATAAACTGATTATTACTTAAAAAACTATAGTTATTGTCTAGTACAAACTGAGAACCTGAGATAGTCCTTTTTATTGAAGGAATACAATAGACATTGTCCAATACTATGACAAATTATTTTTAAATACTAACTTAACAATTCCTATAGCTTGAACTGCCACCCTTTGGCCATTTGTTGTGCATACCATTATCTCATTCCTATTTGGGATTGTTATCCTTGATAATCCCTTTCTTGTTCAGCAAATTTTTAAAACCTTCACAATCCTTCTTGAAATGTTCATTCTTCTTACCGAAGAAGCATTTCACAGGTTCTGAGTGCTTGAAAGATTGAGTTTTGTTAATATCAGGTTTAGTAGAAACCTTTGATGAGCTTGCTTAAAATTTCTCATTACCAAAACTTTTCTTAAAAGTTGGTTTTCCCATGTATAGATGATGCTCATTGCCTTTCCTTTCTTATGAAGCTCATCTTCCTCCTACACACAAATAGAAATCAATTCACTGATACTCCATTTTTCCTTTTGTGTGTTGTAGAGGCTCTTAAGGTGACTGTATTGGTTAGACAGTGAATTAAGCAGTAGATGCTCTAGAAAAGACTTATCTATGTTCATGTTTAAGCCCTTCAGTTTTCCAACAATGTCACTCCCCTTTAGAATATATTCCCTGATACTTCCTTGTCTAGTCAATTTCATGTTTATCAGAGAATTCATTAAATTGCCCATCTAAGCTTTGTCAGATACCTTGTACTTATCTACAATGGAATTGGAAAAAATACTTTTGCATACTCAGTTTCTGGTATTCCGCCCTTCACAACATCAGTCATGCTCTTCTTCATGCAAATTAGTGCCATCCTATTGAGTCTGTACCACTGAGCATATTTGTCTCTGATCTCCTTATTAGCATTTGCAGATGGTTCTCCTGGTGGATCTTCCCTCAACAAATGATCAAATTCCAGTATCCCCAAGTTAAGTTCATTGTCACTTTTCCACTTCTTAAAGTTTGAACCATTGAGCAATTTAATCTGGTTTATACTCATGGGAAAGTGCATGGAACTTGTGACAACATGAATATCAGTCAGTCACTGCATAGTATAATGCGTTAGAATATATATGTCCCAAATGTAATTTCATCAACGAAAAACATTTTTCCAAAATTATTCTTACTGATCAGTGAATTCATATTGTATTCAAGATATTGGCATCATTTGTGATGCACTAATCTCTAACAATACCAGAATATTCAAGATCGCTAATATGCAAATCATAAACCAAATGTCTGATTCTACACTTCTTTGGAAGATAAAATCAAATTTGAATGTTAAGTTGTATGATTTAATGATGTTTTCTTGAATAAATCAATATGTTAAAACATGTATAATCAACCATTTTACAGCATTAAATACATATGTATATTATATTTGAAGAAAACAATCCAGATACTATTGTATATGTTCTTGAGTTCATGGCTACTAGTGCAGCATTATGAATTTCATAGAAATATATACCTTTTGTAGTAACAATTATATACAGATGCAATATCAGAATAATAACTACAATGTATAAACAATTTCCAACATAGCAGAAAGCATTAAAAACAAAGCATGTATAATTTTGTGCATCTAAACTTTCATACAGTTTTCAATAGATCAAAACAAAGCAAAACTACATAAACAAATGAAGCATTCCCACAATCAAGATTTAAAACAAGATAATAAATCTTAATTTGAGCATAGATTGCTCTAGTACCAATTGTTAGAATGAATGTATATAATCAAGTTAAATATGTCAAGTTAGATTGATTTTCATGTTGTATAAACTTGTTCTTGTACCGTAAGTAATTGCGCAACAAAAGAAAATACAGACGTGCATTCCCATGCTCCATTGTCTTCTCCTAGATGCACCCTTTATTTCTCAGCTGTTGATGGGACAAAACTTTTGAGAAGTGTGATGTTCCAGTAGGGATCAATGGTGACTGTAAAGTCCCTTTTAAATTGAAAAAAAAACAGTTAGTGAAGTTACTTCCATTAAGTAACTATCCATAACTGCCTGTTTCTATTCAAATAACCATACATTTTTGAATTTCAAATTCAAAACAAAGTTAATCACATTGGCTGCAATTCGATTACTTTCTGTCAATATGAAATTTATCTACAAGACATTGAATTCCAAAGTTTCTTGAATTCACAGTTGTAAGCTAAGTGAATTCTAGTTCTTGTAGATCTTACAAACTTATCCAACTCTCTCATACTGGCATCCATCATATAAGCAATATAGAGTTCATCTCAATAATCGAACTTGCCAGCTTCTCATTGATTTTCCTCTCAGCTTTATATCTTGCAAGAAACACGATGTTGTCACATATTCGACATCCTAAGGGTGAAATTGAGGCAACCAAATCAAGTCCGTATATCTATGTACACAATCCATCATATGATTCATATCTTTCAGCAATTATTCCTTGTTTGAGATGCAATTTATGAACATTCTCCTCTCTTCTTCTTCCCTATTAAAGTGAACAGACCCTCTTCGTCTGTACGAAGGATATCGGCTACGATGACTATCAGACCCTCTTCGTCTGTACGAAGGCAATGGCCTCTGATGGCTGCCTACAGGTGAACGGGAAAGAGGTACAGGAGATGGAGAACGCATCCTTGGCTTTAGGTGGATTTTTTTTAACCTAGGTACAGAGAAACTAGTAGGTTTCTCTTTTTCATCAGTTTGGATGGCGGGCAGGTTAATTTATAGATGACTAAGAGCATCACAGTCGTGATTGCTAAAAAATAGCAAAATGTATATTATACATTTAGCAATGTGGAGTTTGCTGCAGTGGTGAAAAGCTATAATATAACAATCAAAAATAAAATATGATCAGACGAAACTCTAAGTTCCGTCCTGCGAAAAAAAATCAGCACTTTTTTAATAAAAAAATTGAATATTTTAATAATTTTAAAGGTCAGATGCAACTTGAAGCTACGTCGGAGGCGAAAAAAAGTTGCAATGGGACGGAACTTGAAGATCCGTCCCATTCCCATATTTCATGGGAAGGAACTTCAAGTTCCGTTCAAGAGAAAAATTAATAAAAAATTAATTTTTTATTTGGGACGGAACTTGACTTGAAGTTCCGTCCAATATAATAAAAAAATAATTTTTTTATTTGGGACGGAACTTAAAGTCTCAAGTTTCGTCCTCTATGATATGCATATTCTTATATCACCTCTCAAATATAGCAATCTTCTGTAGCGATTTTTTCAAAATATGAATAAATAGCAACCGACTACAAATGCACAATTACTATAATATGGATAATATGGAAATTTAGCAAAGCACTGTGGATGCTCTGAGGACTGTCAGTAGGGAGTAAACAGGCCACAGTTTGGTCAGACTTATATAGGCCCGGAACCAGCCCGTTTTCTTCTCTGGCTTGATTGATTAGGGCCTGAAAGGCCTCGATTTTTGGGGTTATTTTTGCGGTAGTTAGTGGGCCAAATCAATAATCAGGTCCAGAATGGAATGCCTCCCTGGTTGCTAACTGAGGACCAACCAAATTGTCCCAGGGAGGTTTGATCTTTTTTTGGTTCACACATTACTTGCAAAACAATCACGAAAAGTAATAACTACACCTACCGCTATTTCTGTGTGGGAGTAACTAAGTAATGTAAATTCTTTGGTGGAACAATTAAGAATATTACTTTTTGACTTCCGATGATGTTAACTGCAGCGATTGCTTCCACTTGACCTGCTAAACGCCTGAAACACCGGGATTGATCTCAGTGACAGGCCCTTCCGACACTCAAATCAGTAATCAAGAAGAATATGAGAGAGCTTTTTTGTGAAAAAATATCGGTTACCTTCTTTATGGTGGGAGTAGAGGGGTATTTATAGTCGCCTTGGGGGTCAGTTTAAAGATAATGATTTATCTCTACTTTCCAGTGTTTATGGATAAGAAACAGAGTTTAAATCATTTCATGATATGAGAGGCGGTTTTAACTGCCTCTCAGAGATAATCATGAATTTGAATTACTATTTAAATTTCTGGGCTATCACCTTGACCCAGCGAGACAAACCCATTTTTGGGTTATTGGGCCTGGAAAAAGACCCAGTTCCCATCTTCAGACCAGTTTACAGGTAAAATTAGTGTTTTACCCATGAGAGCTTTAAGATTCGTGCCCGATTTGAACGATCCCGATATAGTTATATTTTTATCCATATCACAAGTCCCTACTTCCGAAGACTGAGTTTTACAGCCTTTGAGGAGTAGTTCGTCCATTTTTAATGGCTCATAGAATTTATCAGCGTTCTCAAGGACGGTTAGAGCTCGCTTGGAGTGTAACGATGCTCTCCTGGGTTTGTACAAGTACTCAGAACATTTCTTAGAATTTTCTGAATTTTTTTTTGGGTGAATTTTTTCCAATTTTTAAATCATGTATTGATTTTTTTAATTCAATTTCGAATTAATAATTAATTTTTGATTATTTTTAATTAATTATTCTAATTTAATAATTATTTTTCAGAATTTTAGAAAATATTTGTCCGAATTTAATAATTATTTTAAGAAATTGTTTGTTAATTTTTTTTGAATTTTTAATTATTTTTCTTAATTTTTAAATAATTGATTTAATTAAATAAAAGAATTAGATAAAAGAAATAACCTTGATTTAATCACGACCGTCGATCACGAGATGGCTCGCATGTTGATGAGATTGGACGGCCGTGATGAGTGGATCTGATGAAGAGGCAACGTGGCGCGATCTGAGACATCGATCAAGATCGAGCTCGTGCGCTGATGTGTTGATGAGATAGGAGCGACGTGGCTAGATCTGTGCTGCTGATCATGATCAAGCTAGGCGCGCATTGGGAGGTAGGGCTGTTCTTCCATTCGTCGTTCGGGGGTGAGTTTGTTCAGTTTTTGACTCCGAACGACGTGGATGGCTCGGCTAAGCGACACGTGGCATTGGCCGTTGACTGTTGACTAGTCAACGATTTCCGTGAATTCTCATTTGGGGACACGTTTATTCAGTTTTTGGCACCGAACGACGTGGATGGCTCGGCTAAGCGACATGTGGTGTTGACCTTTGACCGTTGACCATTGACCAGTTAATGATTTTCCACGAGTTCTCATTCGGGGACACGTTTGCTCGGCGCGTGACACCTGAACTGTGTAGATGGTTCGACTGCACGACATGTGTCACTTGTTGACCATTGACCAGTCAACATTTTTTGACGATTTCGTGATCAGGGACACGTTTGTTTGCCGTGTGACACCGAACGCTGTAGATGGTACGGCTGCGCGACACGTGTCACCTGCTTGACCATTGACCAGCTAACGATTTTTGGCGATTTCACGATCGAGGACACCTTTGTTCGGCGCATGACACTGAACGTTGTAGATGGTTCGGCTGTGCGACACGTGTCACTTGTTGACCGTTGACCAGTCAACCATTTTTGGCGATTTCACAAATGGGGACACGTTTGTTCGGCACATGACACCGAACGTTGTAGATGGTTCGGCTGCGTGACACATGCCACCTGTTGACCATAGACCAGTTAACAATTTTTGTGCTTTTTCTTTGTCGTTTAGCCTCTCTACCTTTTGGGCTTTCTTGGTTCTTGGGCTTTTTAGCCGCTTTAAAGGCCCATGAAATCCAAGGGTCGCCTCTCTCTCTATAAATCTCACCCCCTTCATTTCTCATTTCTTACTCACAAAACTTCTTTTCTCTTAATCGGAGTTGTCAGAGCATTCCGGTGATCTTTCCTTTTTTGACGAGTTTTTCTGACCGTAGCTGTCACATCCAAGGTAAAAAATATATATATTCTATTCATATATATTTATTTTATCAAAGATGTCTTCGGGTGTCTTCCGGAGACGAGACATCCCCCTCAGGCCAAGGCGAAGATCGGTCACTTTATATTCCGCATAGAGCATATAGAGGGAAGGAGGCAGTGGGATCGGTCATAGTTGAGGAGGTCATATAGAGTCGTTGAGAAGTGGGGGAGTTGGGTAGGTTGCCGAGCTCCTTGTCGAGCCTCGGACGAATTAGAGAATATTTCGCCGACCTTCTATCTCGAGTCGAGCATAGAATGACACTTTAGTACGAGGAGAACGAGCCTCGCGAGCACTCGGAGGCAGACGACATTCCTACGATGCTCACGGAGAAGAATTTGCGTAGCATCTAGAGCTGTTTCACAATTCTGAGGAAGTACGAGCTTATATTGCCGGACCCAGGTATTAGAGTGTAATGCCCCGATTTCGTACACTGGAAATCCGTGACATAAGCCAGAATCTTTCCTTCAATTAGCCACAATACACAGAAAAACCAGGAAAATTTAAAACATTTTATTCAACACAAATGTATTACAAGTCCGAATGTTACAAAATTGCAATACATTACAACAGTGTTACAATAATACCTTTACAATCCCATGTGTTACAACTTTCAACAATTTACATCAGAGTTCAATGAATAAAGAACAACACGTGGTACTTCACTTGGATACTTCCCAACAAATAGATAAATTACAATAATTATTACAAATGAAACAATAGTAATCAACATATATTACAGCAGAAAACTTAAATAAAATTGACTCCTGCTTCTCTTGCCTTGAGTCATCCTGAATCCTGTACCTGTACTTCTGCAATCCAGTACCTGTAATTTTGCAATCTAGTACCTATAGAAGTGGGGACGTCAGTACATATACTGACGCGTTAAGGCTGATGACTAGCAGCGATTCTCAACTTTAAGCAAACAGATTGATGAAAAGAGAAACGTGTATATATAATTGATGTGTCAGTGTATGCTATGACTTACTCTAATGCAAGATTAACTAATGCGAGGATGCTCCTATTCTAATGCAAGCAAGTCTCCGGAACAGTATGCATCCCATACTACATACGCTCCATCTCAAGCGGTTTCTTCATATACAGAGATTTGAACCCGCGCCATGAATTCTACTCTTGTACTCAACTTGTTTCTGAAGATACAGTGTGACTGATGAGGTTGCTCTGAAACGGTCTAATCCCGTCAATGTAGTACGCTCATACTGTCTCCGTTTTCCACTACTACCCGGCGTACCGGACCTCACTCAAAAACCAGACGAACCTTCAGAGTTCCTGCAACACAGGTTAGCTCGAAGCATCCCCTGCGGCCCCCTAACTCATAGACCGTAGTCTATGGCCTGTTCGCTTCCTCGGCATAGAACATGACGGAGTTCGGGGGGTCCATCACCTAGCACCGCCCGCCCTTATCATGGCACTTCAGAAATTAATAGACGAGATATGGATCCCGTGCTCCCAACCCGTGAGAAGGCACAGACCGTATCCCTTTAACAAGAAGGGCACAACCCAATAACACCACCTAGTGTCGGTCTATAGGACAAGTCGGATCATGAGGTATCGCCCTTAACACCAACTCTTTCCCTTCGGCGAGAAAATGATAATAAATATACATTAAGTAGTAATAGCCATAAGTTACTACCCTAACGATGTCACTAACCCTGAACAATCCTAGGGATGACAACAATATTAACACAACATGATAGGTCTTAAGTTAGACTTCGCAAGATAACTCTACAAGGCTGCTCAACCTAGACTTACCAGAATTCCTAAGGATCTGGTTCATGGCCTATTGATCCAAGACCCCGGTAATACGAACATATTAGCATGCTACTACCCTGAACTTAGATTTCGTCAACACTCCGGTCCGCGATCAACCAACTCGGTTAAGATCTGATGGTACACGCGAAGTGACTCGTCCACAGTCCCTTAGGAGTAAGGTAAACACATGTCTTGACTGTTGATAGCCTCTAAGGCAATGATATCATCCTAAACAAGCACAACAAACTGCGCACTAGCTAATAAGCTACATACGAGTAAACAAAACACATACGAGCTAAACAAGCTACGTATGAAACCAACAACTACATACGAGCTAGGCGAGCTACGTACGAGACAACAACATTGATGTTGAATTTGCAAGTGTACAAAATCGCACAAGTAATATAGATAGATGAGTAGAGTGTCGAACCCACAGGGACTAGATATTTTACTGAGTACCGATATCGCTAGATGAATCACTATTTGGAAGATCAAATTTTATAAGGATAAAATAACTAAATTAAATTAATCTAACTAAATCTAACTAAATTGGTGAAGAGGGAGAGGGCTGTGAAACGATGAAGCTCTTGTAATTTGTTTACTGGTAAAATTAGTTCTAGGGCTCTTGGTTCACCTCGTTTATCACACACACAAATTATAATTCCTTATAAATAAAAATATTATCTTTCTCAAATTGTCGACCAAAATCCTAAAGATATTAACCACTCTATCCACGTAGTCTAAAAATTATTCTTAACTAACTCTTTGCCTATCCATCAAATTATTAATTGAGAAATTGGATTTCCTAACGGTCACGTCCTCCAATATACGGTGTTAATTTTTATTAATCACAAATTACCTGTTCGTTCTCTTTATGATTTGAAAAATCATACAAATGTCTATCCACCATGTTGTATGCATAAATAATAAAAATTAAAACACAACCAGGAAAAATAGAGTGATAATAAGGAATTAAAAATTGTGTTTTACAAAACATGGCTACACCTTAGCCTCTAGAACAATAAATTCAGTTCATATTTGTTTGGGATTGCATCAAAAAATATAGAGAAGAAAAGATAAAAGAATACAAAATTTAAGTCAAACCACTTTTCTGTCTCAAAAGTCGGAGCCAAAAGTATTGCTGTCACGCGCCGTCAAATCAACATATCAGTCTGTCACACTGCCGTTGTCGGGCCGCGTGTCCCAAAACCAAAGCCGAAATTTGCCTTGAAAACCGTGCCAGGTCTGAGCTGTCGAAGCCTGCGCCGCATGCGTCTGTCAGCTCTGAAGGATGCCGCCAAGTCAGAACGAATGCTGCTGTCGCCTGCACAGGAGCCACCTCAGCGTTCAAAGAAGAAGAGGAAGCTGAAGTCAGCACCCGGTCAGCACAGCCCGTCCCTGAACGCCACGTCAGCACTGAGTCACGTCAAAGTCAGCGTTCAAAGAAGAAGAAGAAGTAGCCAGTTCTGTCTGCCACCTCACGTGCGGGTCCCACTGCCGCTTCTCTCTCTCCCTTTGTTGCTTCGTTCCGCACGCAAGAAGGAAAGAGAGATTCTCTCTCAGCTTTTTTTTGTTTGTTTTATTATTATTATTTTTTTTTTATTAATTAGTAATGATTAGCCATCACCTCCTACCTTTCTCCTCTCTCCTTTGTTTGCATTTATAGAGTATGGGAAGAGAGCTAGGGTTTTCACTTTTTGCAGAAAGGTCCACGCTCTTTCTTTATTTCCTTCCTTTAATTGATCTGAATTTATTTATTTCTCTTTCTTTCTTTTCTGCCTTTTCTGCCCACCACGTGCTTCTGCATACACAAAATAATATCTGAAATTAGTATTTTTAAATAAAATAAATTTAATTAGTTTAAAATTAATTAAACTAACTATATATCATATTAGCGTATAAAAATCCTTATAACATTATTTGTCGCACTTTTAAGTCAACAAAACAATAAAAATTTATAAATCAATTATTTCACTTTGTTTGTTGATTTTTTCCACAATTCTTTACTTTTTGCATCAAAAATATTATTTCTTCAAAAATAATTAATTAAATGAAATCATATAGAAATAAGGTGAATTATAGACAATATCAGCGAAAACAAGTCATTTTAATAGATAAATGTGTACAAATATTTGTATATAAATCCGACACATCAAATACCCCCAAACTTAAGATTTTGCTTGTCCTCGAGCAAAAAGTAGAATCATAAACAAGGGAATAATAATAGTAGACTCAACCCATCACACCAAGAAATCTTATCATGCAAGCATCAAAATTACAATTAAAAATATAAACAATTGCAAATAAAGTAAAACTAAGCATACCCACTTTCTCCAGTGCAATTATTTATTCATAATTCCCAAAAAAAATTCGCATTTGTCATGCAATTAATGTAATTATAGTATGCAACAACTCAATCTGTGATTATCCCTTCTCTCTACTACAAACCGAGTAGCAAACTAGAGTCTTTTTTTTTTTTTTTTTTTTTTTTTTTTTTTTTTTTTAGTCTCTTCTTTAAGTTGTCACTTGCCTTTTGACGCGAATGCAAAACATTTGTGATGAATTCACCCGGTTACTCAACAAGTCACAAACTTAAAGTGCTTTGCATACTCATATTTCAAGTTGCTGTTCTACGTAAGTGTAGACATTTGTGATGAATACCCCTAGTTACTAAGCAACTCAAAACATTGGAGTAGATTGACTTTATTCAAAAAAAAAATTTTATTTTTTATTTTTTTTATTACTCTATTTACTTAAACTCTGTTTAGGACTAGATTAAAGGGGATAATCACAAGAAAAAGCATCACATTTGTTTTTTTATATATAATAGCATGACCCACACAATTTTGTAAGGAATTTTGAAACTCAATAATCCTAAAGTAAATAAGTATGCTTAATATTGCTTTATAAAAAAAATTGTTTATACCAAAAAAAATTGTTTCAATGCTTATCACAATAAAGAACTCAAAAGTGTAATGGTGAGCCCAATTATAATCCTTCTAAAATTGTGTTTTTCTTTTCTAAAAATAAATCATAAATTTGTAAACCTTCCCCCCAAACTTAAATATCACATTGTCCTTAATGGGAAAGAAGAAGAAAAAAAAAAAGAATGCAAAAAGTTTAGAATATCTCCCTTGATTCGTCTTTAAATTTCTGCACGCGCAGCCTTCAGTATTTTGGCGATATCTGGAGCTGTAGATGTCGAAATGGGCTGATTTTTTTTTGCTGGAAAGCTAAGACAATTGTCTACAACTTCTCTTTGAATCAGTTTTCCAGATTTTGACTCCAAACTGCTCGAAAACAGCCATCAATGCAGGTGTTCCAAACAGCTCCGTTTGGCGACTTTCAAAATTGATGCAATCCTACAAGATAAAATCAAAAATCAAAATAAAATCAATTACAATACAAATCAAAACTAAATGCAATAAAATAAAACATGGGTTGCCTCCCAAGAAGCGCTAAGTTTTAAGTCTTCAGCCAGACATGGGGTGAGATGGTTATGTAACGCCAAGATCCAACAACATTAAAACATCTTTTCTAATTTTTCTCTTCAGATGTGGATCTGGTTCAAGCTCCAATTTGAGGCGTTTTCCTTCGTGATGATGATGTCATTGATTCTCCCACCTCTTTGAATTTTTGCTGCAAAAATGAATAAATAGAAGGTTCAGCATCTAAATACATGACATGTTCAAAAATATTTTCTTTCTTAGGTTCAAAAATTTCTGCACTTGTTGGATATACTTCTATATGTGATTTCTCAAATTTAGCCTTATGTTCCTCGCCCAAAATTAAATCAATTTCACTTACTTGAATAGATGACTGTTCTTCAGGAGGAAAATTTATGGAATTAAAAATATCAAAAGTTACTTGCTCATGCTGAATGTGTTCCTCCACAATTTGTTCAATCTCACTTTGCTTTTCAACCACCTTATGTTCTTCATTTTTTTCTTGTGGTTGCTCAATTGTCCTCCCGCTACTTAGTGTTATTGCCTTGAAATCTTCCATGGGGTTGACAACTGTGTTGCTTGGTAATGTTCCTGCAGTTTTGTCATTAATAATATTTAAAAATTGACTAATTTGTACCTCAAGATTGTGAATGGAAGCCGAAGTTGAATTTGCAACATTTTGGATAGCCAAATCTGTCTTTTGCATGTAGTGCATAAACATGTCTTCAAGTGTCGGCTTCTTTTCTTCTGGTGAAAAATTTGAGGGTGTATAACTGCTTCTTGATTGTTGTTCCATGAAAAATTGGGGGTGTTTCTCCATTCTGAATTGTATGTGTTTCCATAATGATTGTTTTGCATTTGAAAGTTTGACACAAAATTTTCATGTTCGGCATTTGATGGAGCAAAAGGGTTCCCCACTTGACAATCTGAACTTGCATGATTTCCTGCACAAAGATTACAAATCATATTAGATTGCATAGCATTAAAATTCTATTTTCTACTTGTTTATATAAAATATCATTTTTTGCATTTAAAGTAGAAAAAGGATCAAGTTCAAAAATTCCAGCCACTTTTCTTGGCATCGTTCTCTCTGAAGACCACTGGTAATGATTTGATGCCATCTCCTCTAAAAGATCATAGGCTGCTGTGTAAGTTTTGCTCATCAGTGCACCACCAGCTGCTGCGTCAACGATAGATCTATGTGTAACTCCCAAACCATTATAGAATGTTTGCATTTGTAGCCAATTTGGTAGTTCATGATTAGGACACTTTCTCAATAACTCTTTAAACCTTTCCCATGCATCATACAAAGACTCAGTCTCAAATTGCATAAATGTGAAAATATCATTCCTTAGTTTTGCTGTCTTTGCTGGAGGAAAATACTTGGCTAGAAATTTTTGTGCAAGTCCCTCCCAAGTAGTAATACTACCTGGTGGTAAATAATGTAGCCAAGCCTTCGCCTTATCTCGTAGGGAAAAAGAAAAGAGTCTCAGTCTAATTGCATCGTCTGATACACCGTTGTGCTTGAAAGTGTCACAAATTTCTAAAAAATCTGCAATGTGAGCGTAAGGATCCTCGTGTGGTAGTCCCCAAAATTGAATAGTCTGTTGAATCATTAGAATCATCGCCGATTTAATTTCAAAATAGTTAGCTTCAATAACCGGCTTCTTTATGCTTGACTCATAAATTGAGGGCATAGCATAGTCTCTCAAAGGCCTGTTTTCATCGTTCGCCATGGCAATGTATGTGTATGTCCTGAAATGTTCGTATTGAAAAACAAAAAGAAGAAAAAAAATAGAAAAACTAAAAAAAACTAAAATAAGAAAAATAAAAGTTAGTCAAAAGAAAATAAAAGATGTAAAATAATAATAAAATAAAAATAATTACAAAGAATCCAAATTAGCAATAATCTAGCAATTTTCAATATCAATAAAAGAATAACTAGTCCCCGGCAACGGCGCCAAAAACTTGATGTTGAATTTGCAAGTGTACAAAATCGCACAAGTAATATAGATAGATGAGTAGAGTGTCGAACCCACAGGGACTAGATATTTTACTGAGTACAGATATCGCTAGATGAATCACTATTTGGAAGATCAAATTTTATAAAGATAAAATAACTAAATTAAATTAATCTAACTAAATCTAACTAAATTGGTGAAGAGGGAGAGGGCTGTGAAACGATGAAGCTCTTGTAATTTGTTTACTGGTAAAATTAGTTCTAGGGCTCTTGGTTCACCTCGTTTATCACACACACAAATTATAATTCCTTATAAATAAAAATATTATCTTTCCCAAATTGTCGACCAAAATCCTAAAGATATTAACCACTCTATCCACGTAGTCTAAAAATTATTCTCAACTAACTCTTCGCCTATCCATCAAATTATTAATTGAGAAATTGGATTTCTTAACGGTCACGTCCTCCAATATACGGTGTTAATTTTTATTAATCACAAATTACCTGTTCGGTCTCTTTATGATTTGAAAAATCATACAAATGTCTATCCACCATGTTGTATGCATAAATAATAAAAATTAAAACACAACCAGGAAAAATAGAGTGATAATAAGGAATTAAAAATTGTGTTTTACAAAACTTGGCTACACCTTAGCCTCTAGAACAATAAATTCAGTTCATATTTGTTTGGGATTGCATCAAAAAATATAGAGAAGAAAAGATAAAAGAATACAAAATTTAAGTCAAACCACTTTTCTGTCTCAAAAGTCGGAGCCAAAAGTATTGCTGTCACGCGCCGTCAAATCAACATATCAGTCTGTCACACTGCCGTTGTCAGGCCGCGTGTCCCAAAACCAAAGCCGAAATTTGCCTTGAAAACCGCGCCAGGTCTGAGCTGTCGAAGCCTGCGCCGCGTGCGTCTGTCAGCTCTGAAGGATGCCGCCAAGTCAGAACGAATGCTGTTGTCGCCTGCACAGGAGCCACCTCAGCGTTCAAAGAAGAAGAGGAAGCTGAAGTCAGCACCCGGTCAGCGCAGCCCGTCCCTGAACGCCACGTCAGCACTGAGTCACGTCGAAGTCAGCGTTCAAAGAAGAAGAAGAAGTAGCCAGTTCTGTCTGCCACCTCACGTGCGGGTCCCACTGCCGCTTCTCTCTCTCCCTTTTTTTTGTTTGTTTTATTTATTTTTTTTTTTTTATTAATTAGTAATGATTAGCCATCACCTCCTACCTTTCTCCTCTCTCCTTTGTTTGCATTTATAGAGTACGGGAAGAGAACTAGGGTTTTCACTTTTTGCAGAAAAGTCCACACTCTTTCTTTATTTCCTTCCTTTAATTGATCTGAATTTATTTATTTCTCTTTCTTTCTTTTCTGCCTTTTCTGCCCACCACGTGCTTCTGCATACACAAAATAATATCTGAAATTAGTATTTTTAAATAAAATAAATTTAATTAGTTTAAAATTAATTAAACTAACTATATATCATATTAGCGTATAAAAATCCTTATAAACATTATTTGTCGCACTTTTAACTCAACAAAACAATAAAAATTTATAAATCAATTATTTCACTTTGTTTGTTGATTTTTTCCACAATTCTTTACTTTTTGCATCAAAAATATTATTTCTTCAAAAATAATTAATTAAATGAAATCATATAGAAATAAGGTGAATTATAGACAATATCAGCAAAAACAAGTCATTTTAATAGATAAATGTGTACAAATATTTGTATATAAATCCGACACATCAAACATACATACGAGCCAAATAAGCTACGTATGAGATTACAGCTACATACGGGCCAGGCGAGCCGCGTATGAGCAAAACCACATATAAAAACAACCATACCGGTATTCTAACAGCCTAGAAGCAGCCAAATGTACTTACTAGAAAAACTTGATATTCTATAATTAGAAACAACAGAAGAATCTACTAATATTCTAAAATAGACATAATACCAATGGAAAGCCCCAAAGCGACATAAAAACCTTCCGACAGCCTAGAAGCAACTAGTGCTACGCTTATCGGAATTCGACAAAATTAGATTTTTTAGAAAGGTGAGAACATCTCCTACAACTTCCTAGCTGAACACTTTTTCAGATTCTGTAAGGAATCCAAAATCCGGTTCATCGAACACGCGCAAACAGTTAACTAAACTGCGGATTTTCAACAAAAAGCTGAAACTTCTACAGCTCGTAACTTTTGCTCTACTTATCGGAATCTAACGAAACTAGACATTTTGAAAAGGTGGGAACATCTACTATAACTTCCTAATTGACCACTTTCTCAGACTCCATAAAGAATTCCAAGTCCGGTCCATCGACCATATGCAAACGATAGCAAAACAGCAGAATTGACAAGAAAAGGCTGAAACTTTGAAAGCCTGTAATTTTTGTTTCACTTATCGGAATCTAACCCAGTAGGGCAATTCGGAAAGGGGAGAATGTCTACTACAACTTCCTAGTTGGTCTCCTCCTCAGATTCAACAAGTAAGACACTCAAAAATAACAAAGAAGCAAAACAGTGAGCGCTTCAGCCAAAGCTGACTGCGCTGTTTTGCAAAGGCCATAACTCTTACTCTGCTTATCAGATCTAACCAAATATGGCAATTTGGAAAGGTGAGAGACTCTACTACAACTCTCTAGTTGAACACTTTCTCAATTTCATTAAGTAAAATACTCGAAAACAACAAACAATCAGAATAGCGAACGCTTCAGCCAAACCTGGCTATTGTGTTTTGTAAAGGCCATAACTCCTACTCCGCTTATCGGAATCTAACCAAATAGGGCAATTTGGAAAGGTGAGAATGTCTAATACAACTTTCTAGTTGGTCACTTCCTCTGATTCCGCAAGTAAAAGGCTCAAAAACGACAAACACGCAAGACAGTGAGCATTCTCAACCAAGCTAGCTGCTATGTTTTGTGACGGCCATAACTTTTGCGCCTCTTATCGGAATCTAACCAAATATGGTATTTTGGAAAGGTGAGAATGTCTACTACAAATTCCTAGTTGGTCACTTTTCCAAATTCCATAAGGAACACCAAGTTCCAGCCCCTTGAACCTAGACCGTTGTTCACCCCCAAAACAGCAAGTGCTGTCTTTTGCCTGCGCTCACTGTTTTGGGGGAAACGGTCGTTTCACACATCAAACCATCTCAGAAAAGTCCCCAAAAATTAGAGCATGCTAATAACACCTAGGAGAACCTCCAAAATTAATTTGGGGTACCTTTAACATGGGTAATTAATTCTAACCATAAAGGCCACAAGATTGAATCTTTAGGGCTTTATCTTGTGTTCTACCACTTCATTCTTGTTTACCATCCTATTCAAGTCCACAACCAATAACATATAATAATAATAAATAAAAATAACAAACATGAGAATGAGAAACCCCCACCCAAATTGATTTGTAGGAAGAACTAGCTTGCTAACTTCTCCTCCTTGCTCCTTGTTCTTGATCTTCCTCAAGAACACCATGAAGAAATGAAACCCATGAAAACCCTTTCTTTTCTTTTAATTTAATCTCTCTTTTCATTTATTTTTCTTCTCAACTTTTTTTCTAAAATTAAAGCAAGTACAAGGGAGAAAGAGAGAGAGAGAGCGAGAGAAGAGATGGAGGAACAAATGAAAGAGGGCTTTTTGCCCTCTTGGTTGGGACCGGCCACTTTTGTAGATGGAGTGAGAGAGAGAGAGAGAGAGAGAGAGAGAGAGAGAGAGAGAGAGAGAGAGAAAGAGAGAGAGAGAGCTTGTGGTAGAGAGAGAGAGCCACATGTCTCTCTTTTTTTTAGGCTCACACAATTTGTGATCTATTTGCAAATTTAAATTGCAATTAAACCCAATAAATTTGCAATCAACACCCTACTCAATCTCTACTCTCCATTTTGATTATGATTGATAAAAAATAAGAGACATTACCCAAAATCACATACTACATGATTTCGTACAAACGTACGAAATCGATACGATTCAAATACGTACATATATCTGATTATACAGATAATTTTTTTATTTGTTAAAACGAATAATCTCTACCGAAAATATTTTAATTCAGAAATAATAATAAAATAATTTTATTTCTTGCTCAGAAGATTCCAGTATCAATTTGATAGAAAACAGATATATACATACTAGTATATATGCATAGATAATGTTTATTAACAAAACCGGGTGATATCCACTAAAAATATTTTATTTCTGAAATAATAATAAAATAATAATTTTTAATATCTGCTTAGGATTTTCCAGACATTTTCTCAAAAATGCATTTTTCAAGATTTTGTACAAGTGCACAAAACTGATACAATACCTGTATATACTTACTAGTATATATATCGAGATAACTTTTTATTAGAAAACCCAAGAAATTTTCATAAAAATATTTTAATTTTAAAAAATAATAATTATACAAATATAATATCCGACCGGAATATTACAATACTCCCTCCTTAGAATAGTTCTGTCCTAAGAACTACGTTAAGTCAGGAAAACAGAAAAACATCCATACTCTAAATAACTCGGGGAAAGAAAGCTTATACGACTTTCCGACTCCTAAGTGACTCATCCACGAACGGTTCTCTAAAGAACCCGACCTTGATCCCAAAGCTGCTTGCAACTCTGCCAAAATCAGGATGTAACTCTCGAATCTTAGTCAGAATCGCTGATACTGGCACTCCATGCTGCTTCATTTTGCCTTCAATGTGGACTTCCGCTAATTTCTCTAGCGTCTAAGTCATCTTTATCAAAAAAAATGTGCAGATTTCGTCAACCGGGTCCAAATAACCCAATTTGAGTCATACATTTTCGAATTTCTGGGTAATCCTGTGATGATATCCATACTGATATTCTGAAATTTTCCTTCATCAACTTGTCGCTTCAGTGCTTCAATCCTTGCATCTTCTGCCTAAGCCTTCTGACTTGCTCACTTAGACTCGGTTTGCAGTTTCCATCGTGCCAAAACTGAGCTCTAATCTTGAGTAATCACTCCAATACTGGCTTGCCTGATCTCATCATCTTGCTTTTTACTTCCTTCACGGTCTTCGACTGAGGTCAATCCTTCACTTATCTCAATCTTCTGCACTTCGGTAGCCATTCCCTCCTT
This sequence comes from Hemerocallis citrina, assembly GCA_017893485.1. Lineage (NCBI taxonomy): Eukaryota > Viridiplantae > Streptophyta > Magnoliopsida > Asparagales > Asphodelaceae > Hemerocallis > Hemerocallis citrina. The sequence continues at coordinate 114,643,236 of CM030367.1, read as the reverse complement.
AGAATAGGACATGGCCACGAGCATCATTTCTGATCTCCAGGATTCTCTCCTATAATTTGCACAAAGCTGATGCTCCTGTAGTTGTTCAGAACTACAATCAAAGGCTCAACATGCCCTTCTCTCGTTCTTGCACGGTCCAACTCTAACAAATCTATACTTAAGGTCTTCCTCCGATTTGGATTTTACAGCCCTTATAGCATAAATCTGCAACGAGGATTGCTTCAGATGGCGTAATCAACAAAACCAAATCTAGAGCCGCCTCCCACACACATCTCAATTCTTGAAAAAATAAATTAGACAAAAGATTATGATGAACAACGATTGAACAAAACGGTTGTATGGATTCCATATATATATAAATTCATTCGGTTACAAAAAGTGTTACATCATATATTACTTCTTCAGTCTAAATAAAATTCAAAATACAACCTTTTAAACTTAGTTGCAACTCCATATGCACATACTGGTACTGGCTCTCCTGCCTTCTTTAGCTTGCCTTCAGTAAGTGTGAACTTCTACCCTTGGTGAACAGGTTCCTTTCCTTTATTGTTCATCTTCGGGGTTGATCTGCCGTCATTTTTATGAAGTTGGGGACAGTTCGGCCTAACATGACCAATCTCCCCACAATTGTAACATGTACGGGTCTCCACCTGGGAGTTTTTCCTCGGACACTGGCTCCTGAAATGACCATGCTCCCCACATCGAAAACAACTTTTTGGCTTGGCGCCTCCAAGTTTGCCCCTCATTTTCTGAGTCTTCTGCTTCTGACCTTGGTTCTCTAACCCTGACGCTGGTGCAGACCTTTTTCCTCGTAGTCGCGGACATACTGATTTCTCGTGCCCCGCTCTCCCACAGAAATGGCATACTACAACCTTGGTGGTGTCCAGGACTTGCTCTCATTCATCCTATAGTCATGCTAATCTGGAATTAAAGTGTCCCTGCTCCTTTGCTAGACTTGCTAATAGTGCTCTGCAAGCACCACCCAGTTGCTTAGCTTGACGACCTCTCTTGGTCCTGCACTTCCTTAGCTTCTTCATTTCCTGACGTATGCTGGCTGCCGCCGCTGTGCGTTGATCCACACTTAGCTCCTGCGGTGGTGAAATCTCCTTTGGCTCCTCGCTCAAGATCATCGGGTCATTCCTTGAAATTGGCTCACTCTCTTCCATCAACACATCCTCGGTTAGGATATCCTCGAACACCATCCTTTAAACACATATATACTGGAATTAGTCCAGATATAGAAAATATTATAAAACATAAGTTGAAAGAAACAATAATATGAATTATAACTATCTACAACTAGCTAAAACCCGAATCCTAAAAGGCATCCAAGTTTAATTTTCCTACTGTGTTGGACAGTAAATTGAAGTCGGCTCTGATACCACTCTGTAACGCCCCGATTTCCATACACTGGGAAACCGTGAAATAAACCAGAATCTTTCCTTCAATTAGCCACAATACACAGAAAAAATAGGAAAATTTGAAACATTTTATTCAACACAAATGTATTACAAGTCCGAATGTAACAAAATTGCAATACATTACATTAGTGTTACAATAATACCTTTACAATCCCAAGTGATACAACTTTCAACAATTTACATCAGAGTACAATGAATAAAGAACAACACTTGGTACTTCACTTGGATGCTTCCCAACAAATAAATAAATTACAATAATTATTACAAATAAAACAATAGTAATCAACATATATTACAGCGGAAAACTTAAATCAAATCGACTCCTACTTCTCTTGCTTTGAGTCCTCCTGAATCCTGTACCTGTACTTCTACAATCCAGTACCTATAATTTTGCAATCCAGTGCCTATAGAAGTGGGGAAGTCCGTATATATACTGATGCTTTAAGGCTGATGACTAGCAGCGATTCTCAACTTTAAGCAAACAGATTGATGAAAAGAGAAACGTGTATATATAATTGATGTGTCAGTGTATGCTATGACTTAGACTCTAATGAAAGATTAACTAATGCGAGGATGCTCTTATTCTAATGCAAGCAAGTCTCCGGAACAGTATGCATCATATACTACATATGCCCCATCTCGAGCCGCTTCTTCATGTATAGGGATTTGAACCTGCGCCATGAATTCTACTCTTGTACTCAACTTGTTTCTGAAGATATAGCGTGACTGATGAGGTTTCTCTGAAACGGTCTAATCCCGTCAATGTAGTATGCTCATGGTGTCTTCGTTTTTCACTACTACCCGGCGTACCGGACCTCATTCAAAAACCAGATGAACCTTCGGAGTTCCTGCAACACAGGTTAGCTCGAAGCATCCCCTGTGCCCCCTAACTCATAGACCGTAGTCTATGGCCTATTCGCTTCCCAACATAGAACATGACGGAGTTCCAGGGGTCCATCCCCTAGCTCCGCCCACCCTTATCATGGCACTTCAGAAATTAACAGACGAGATACGGATCCCGTGCTCCCAACCCGTGAGAAGGCACAGACCGTATCCCTTTGACAAGAAGGTTACAACCCATTAACACCACCTAGTGCCGGTCTATAGGACAGGTCGGATCATAAGGTATCACCCTTAATACCAACTCTTTCCCTTCGGCGAGAAAATGATAATAAATATAGGTTAAGTAGTAATAGCTATAAGTTACTACCCTTACGATGTCACTAACCCTGAACAATCCTAGGGATGACAACAATATTAACACAACATGCTAGGTCTTAAGTTAGACTTCGCAAGATAACTCTACCAGGCTGCTCAACCTAAACTTATCAGAATCCCTAAGGATCTGGTTCATGGCCTATCGATCCAAGACCCCGATAATACGAACATATTCGCATGCTACTACTCTGAACTTGGATTTCGTCAACACTCCCGTCCACGATCAACCAACTCGGTTAAGATCTGACGGTATACGCAAAGTGACTCATCCACAGTCCCTTAGGAGTAAGGTAAACAAACGTCTTGACAGTCGATAGCTCCTAGGGCAATGATATCACCGTAGATGAGCACAACAAACTGCGTACTAGCTAATAAGCTACATACGAGTAAACAAATACATACGAGCTAAACAAGCTACGTATGAAACCAATAACTACATACGAGCCAGGCGAGATGCGTATGAGACAATAACATACACACGAGCCAAATAAGCTACGTATGAGACCACAGCTACATACGGGCCAAGCCAGCCGCGTATGAGCAAAACCACATATAAAAACAACTATACAGGTATTCTAACAACCTAGACGCAACAAAACGTGCTTAGTAGCATAACTTGATCTTCTATAATTAGAAGCAACAGAAGAATCTACTAATAGTCTAAAATAGGCATAATACCAATGAGAAGCCCAAAAGCGACCTAAAAACCTTCTGACAGCCTAGAAGCAACCAGTGCTACGGTTATCGGAATTCGACAAAAAGACTTTTTAGAAAGGTGAGAACATCTCCTACAACTTCCTAGTTGAACACTTTTTCAGATTTTGTATGGGATCCAATATCCGGTCCATCAAACACACGCAAACAGTTCAACTAAACTGTGGATTTTCGACAAAAAGCTGAAACTTCTACAGCTCGTAACTTTTGCTCTACTTGTCGGAATCTAACGAAACTAGACATTTTGAAAAGGTGGAAACATGTACTACAACTTCCTAAATGACCACTTTCTCAGACTCCATAAGGAATTCCAAGTCCGGTCCATCGACCATATGCAAACGGTAACAAAATAGCAGAATTGACAAGAAAAGGCTGGAACTTTGAAAGCCTGTAACTTTTGTTCCACTTATCGGAATCTAACTGTCACGCCCTGCTTCCCAAAAGGAATACAGAATACGGATACGCGACAAAAGTCCAGCGAATGATTTTCATCATCCATAAGCTGTTCAAGAATCTTTACAACATATCACAGAAATAATCAGAGTCGGAAGCAAAAGATACAACCTGACATGCATAACTGAAACAAGATACCAGCAGAAATTACTTGAAACCGAATATAATAATAATCTCAAATAATCAAATTCTCAACAAGTCAAATATCCTGGGTCACATCGCCCAAATACAAATAAATATCCAAGTAATCAAGTACATTTTATTCAAGTTCAAGCAACAAATAATAATAATAATAATAATAAAGCAGAAAATCCAGTACTAATACATCATCTCGCTAATACCATCTGGCAGCTGACCATCCTGATCTGCAATTAGTAAATTTGTAGGAGAAGGAAAAAGAAAATAAGTACCCGTCAATTGCAAGTTATGGGCCACTTATAATGTAGGATACAAGTATATGGGGAAACTAAAAAAATCTAATTAATAGCAGAAACAGACCTAGCATGGTATAGCAGAATCAACTAGCATGGTATACTAACATGTGTGAAGTGTCAAGTGTCAAATAGCCTGCAGACAGATATTCAGATAGTGTCAAATAAAAGTGTCAAGTGATAATATTAGACAGATAACAAGTAATCATATAATCAGATAACAGATAGCTAGATATATATAACGGATTCAGATTCAGATTTCAGATACAGATACAGATACAGATGTCATGTTCTTATAAGTCTTGTATTAATTACTAACTAGGTAGCACTTCGTGTGCCATCCTTTTATCACATGGTTGCTACATTCAAAACATTTACGTTTGTAGATTTCGTAGGGAATCATATAGGGACCGTGTACTTAAGGTTCAGACAGATATAAGATAACAGATCCAGACAGACAGATAATAGACGATCATGCAACAGATAGGACTAAGTCCCCTCCAAGTACACCATCTCGTAGGAAGTATGTAGTTGGGTAATAGATAATCAAAAGCTTGCATGATCTCATAACAGTTAATAGACAATCAGATGGAAACACGAGCCTCCTTCTAAGTATACATTTCTATGCTTTTCCACTACTAGATCTTTCCCTTAACCCCGGCTTCGTTACTTTTATTAGGGTCATCAAACAGGCATGAAAGTGTACGAAATAGTATCAAACTAACATGGTATAGCCAAGTATTAAGTTCAGGGAAACAAATAAACATGCATAGATAATTTACAATCACATAAACGAGCAAAACAGTGTATGTTCATATTCAGGATAGCAAGACAGTAACGTACTAAAACAGTGTATCCCGTCGCTACAGAAATGCAAATATGGATCCGGTAAAGAATCTGAAAAATAGACTTCCAAACGAATCCAGCGAATATAAATAAGTCATATCATATTTCGCAAAATTATAACTCAAAACTGATTTGAATCCAGAAAACACGTTCAGCCAGAAATCACTAAAACGAATTCTCAGTCAGAAAAATAGCATTAAAACTCCTCAAATAAATCCAGGAAAAATCTGCGGTATTCCTCTATAAGTCTAGAATCAAAATATAAAGTTTTATAATATTCCAGTAAAATTAGTTCAGCCATCAAAAATAAGAAAACATCAAGAAACGATACTTTGGCCAATTTGGAATTCCCAACACTGCTGTACGAAAACTGAAATATCTCGTATGTCGTGAAACGAAATCCAAATTCGCTAAAGGGAGATGAAAATATATGAAATAAAATAACTTTCATATTTCATAAACATTTTCCATACAGTAGAAGGAAACAGGGTGAAAATACGATTCTTTCTAGAACAGCAAGCAAAATACAGCAAGTATGACTTTTGTAAACATGCATGAAACGACATATAAAACTCATCAATAAAATCTACCAAAATTCTGGATATTCCCTAGATAGGCATAGAAAAATTGACCAAAGTTTCAGATCAAAATAATGTGTAGCACAAGTAACAAAATAATTTAATCAACAAAATCGTCGAGAAACGAAATCTGGAAACATAATACAGCTCTGTAGTAAAACAGTCATAAGTCACTCATATAAAAACAAAATCGAGCTAGGTCAGAGGGGTTGGAAAGAAGATGAATTCCTCTAAAACTCATGTTTTATACCAAAATTAAGATACTGACTTCAAGACAGTCCAAAACAGCAAACAAAACAGATCAGCGACAAAATACAGATTTTTCCCCTTTAACAACAACTCAACATATATCATCCAAAACTTGTTCAAAGCACAACCAAACATGAAATCTAGTCTAACAAGTGTCCAAACAACATGAAATATGGTAATTAACATATCTAAAGCAAGGCTAACACATAGATCTCAACAAATACCCAAATTCTCACAAAAATTCCACATACATGATCAAATCAAGAACGGGAAAAACCTAAGTTAATTCATGTCAAGATTGTGACATGAGGAAAATATGGTCAAGTTTTCACAATAGAGAAAAAACCCATCAAAGATAACACAACAAGAGTCGTCTCTAGACCCAACTACACTATAGGTGGTATTTTTGACTTGTATCAAACAAAGGAATTGGAGTACAAGTTACTTGCCTTAATCGGAGATGAAGAACGATGAAAATCAAGAATAACGGAATGGATTCCCGGGAAACAGACAAAAATCCACGAACAAGAGATCCACAATCAAGAGCAACGAACTCACGAACAATCGCACGAACACATGACATGCTTTTCAAAGCAAGAGAAGAGAGAACCCACAAAAGAGAGATAGATGATTGGCGGTGCTTGAGGCTTGGAGGGTTGGTCGGCAAGGGGATGAGATGATCGGAGAGGGGTAGGTGATGGAGTATGGTGGTGGTCGGAGGTGGGATGATGGAGGTCGGATGGAGGGGCTATCGGCCTGGAGTGCAGGCCGGGAGGAGAGGGGGTCGGTTCTGGGTGTGCGGGATGGCGTGCGGCGCAAGCAAGGGGGAGAGGCCAGGGGTTTGGATAGGGGCTGGGGTTTAGGTGTTAGGGTTTGAGGGGAGAGAGGGTTATATATATATGAGTTGGGTTATTGGGTAATTGGGTAATTGGGTAATTGGGTTGTGGGTAGATTTGGAGTAGTAATAGGATTGTTAATGGGTATTGATATGGATGAATTGAAGAGTATTCAAAATAGGATTGGGTTCAATTTAGCTTTGGTAAATCTATTAGGGATCAACAATAGGATTAGGAAAAGGATGAGCAACCAATCGCCACCACAAGCACCCAACAACAAAAAAAATAAAGCGGACAAGAGCCAAAAGAAAGAAAAACAATAATTAGCGAAGAACGAAACAAAAGACGAACAAAACCAACACAAGGAACTCAAAATGAAATAAATGAATATATATTGAAAACAAACTCCAATATACAGTTCAGAAAAAAAAAATACAAGAGAGAGTACAATAACCAAGAAAAGAAAAATACACCAAAATACACAAAAATAAAAAACAGGGATTACACTAACCCAATAGGGCAATTCGAAAAGGGGAGAAAGTCTACTACAACTTCCTAGTTGATCTCCTCCTCAGATTCAACAAGTAAGACACTCAAAAACAACAAAGAAGCAAAACAGTGAGTGCTTCAGCCAAAGCTGACGGCGCTGTTTTGCAAAGGCCATAACTCTTAATCCGTTTCTCGGAATCTAACCTAATAGGGCAATTTGGAAAGGTGAGAGACTCTAGTACAACTCTCTAGTTGAACACTTTCCCAATTTCATAAAGTAAAAGACTTGAAAACAACAAACAATCAGAACAACGAACGCTTAAGCCAAACCTGGCTGCTGTATTTTGTAAAGGCCATAACTCCTACTCTGCTTATCGGAATCTAACCAAATAGGGCAATTTGGAAAGATGAGAATGTCTACTACAACTTCCTAGTTGGTCACTTCCTCTGATTCCTCAAGTAAGAGGCTCGAAAACGACAAACAAGTAAGACAGCGAGCATTTTTAGCCAAGCTGGCTGCTCTGTTTTGTAACGGCCATAAATTTTAAGCCTCTTATTAGAATCTAACCAAATAGGGCATTTTGGAAAGGTGAGAATGTCTACTACAACTTCCTAGTTGGTCACTTTCCCAAATTCCCTAAGGAACACCAAGTTCCATCCCCTCGAACCTAGATCGTTGTTCACCCCCAAAACAACAAGTGCTGTCTTTTGCCCGTGCTCGCTGTTTTGGGGGAAACGGTTGTTTCACCCATCAAACCATCTCAGAAAAATCCCCAAAAATTAGAGCATGCTAATAACACCTAGGAGAACCTCCAAAATTAATTTGGGGTACCTTTAACATGGGTAATTAATTCTAACCATAAAAGCCACAAGATTGAATCTTTAGGGCTTTATCTTGTGTTCTACCACTTCAATCTTGGCTACCATCTTATTCTAGTCCACAACCAATAACATATAACAATAATAAATAAAAATAACAAACATGAGAATGAGAAACCCCCACCCAAATTGATTTGTAGGAAGAACTAGCATGCTAACTTCTCATCCTTACTCCTTGTTCTTGATCTTCCTCAAGAACACCACGAAGAAATGAAACCCATGAAAACCCTCTCTTTTCTTTTGATTTAATCTCTCTTTTCTTTTCTTTTTCTTCTCAATTTTTTTTCTAAAATTAAAGCAAGTATAAGAGAGAAAGAGAAAGAGAGAGAAGAGAAAGAGAGAGAAGAGATGGAGGAACAAATGAAAGAGGGCTTTTTGCCCTCTTGATTGAGGCCGGCCACTTTTGTAGAAGGAGAGAGAGAGAGAGAGAGAGAGAGAGAGAGAGAGAGAGCTTGTGGTAGAGAGAGAGCCACATGTCTCTCTCTTTTTGTGGCTCACACAATTTGTGATCTATTTGCAAATTTAAATTGCAATCAAACCCAATAAATTTGCAATCAACACCCTACTCGATCTCTACTCTCCATTTTGATCATGATTGATAAAAAATAAGAGACATCACCCAAAATTACATACTACATGATTTCGTACAAACGTACGAAATCGATATGATTCAAATACGTACATATATCTGATTATACAGAAAAAAAAATTTATTTGTTAAAACGAATAATCTCTACCGAAAATATTTTAATTCAGAAATAATAATAAAATAATTTTATTTCCGGCTCGGAAGATTCCAGTATCAATTTGATAGAAAACAGATATATACAGACTAGTATATATGCACAGATAATGTTTATTAACAAAACCGGGTGATATCCACCAAAAATATTTCATTTCTGAAAATAATAATAAAATAATAATTTTTAATATCTGCCTAAGATTTTCAGACATTTTCTCAAAAATGCATTTTCAAGATTTTGTACAAGTGCACAAAACTGATACAATACCTGTATATACTTACTAGTATATATATCGAAATAACTTTTTATTAGAAAAACCAAGAAATTTCCATAAAAATATTTTAATTTAAAAAAATTATAATTATACAAATATAATATCCGACCGAAATATTACATAGAGCGTGCACGCCCACCTCCCCTGACACTTGTTCTTCTCCTTTGACCCCTTCCATGCGGGGCTTCGTCTCCCCTTCCTTCGTTTACTGCCGACGTTCTTTGGTGGTTCGGCTTAAGCCCCTTCCAATTCATGTCGAACATGTTGAGGCATGTGAACAGCTTCGTTTTACATTTTCAGGCACGAATCGAACCTCGGTTAAGTGTTTTGAGGAAGCTCTATAGGATTCACCCAAAGAATAGCCGGAGTTTAGATATTATCTTACTTCTCGTTGAGGTGTGAAGTTGATCGAGAAACCTGACTTGATCAAATTTTGGAAGGGAAAATTTTTCCATGTTCGTAGTAGTCAACCCTGGGGGTTCCCCACGAGGTAGAGGAAAGAAGTGTCGAAGAGGGCGAAGTCTGAGCATGTCTTAAGTCTTGAGGAGGATGAGATGGTTAGGACACTTTTAGACTGGCCTGCCTTAGATTGGAGAGAATTAACGGACGAATCTCTCTTCGGAGGTGGTCTTAGTCCGATCAACTCTAGTACACATCTTTGATTTTGTTTTATCACTTGTTTTTACTTTTTCCTTTGTATCTTATCTTTCTTTGCATTATATTTTGACCGACCTATGCCTTTTTCTGCAGAGGACCCCAGCATGAACATTGATTCAATGGTTTCGACGCTTATGGGTTAAGCAACAAAGCCCCCGAAGAGAGGAAGAGGAAGAGGATGTCCGCCTAACCCTCTGCCTCGAAAGTTGCTAGGGGTCAGACTAGTGTTTCCCCAGTGGTGAACCTCGAATCAACGCCATCTGCTTTGGTTATTCCCTCGGTCGGGGGATTTACTCTGGGGGCTGCTCTCGCACTCAAGGCACCCCCCCTTAATGCAACCGTAGAGGCCATTCTGACAGACGAGCACAAGAAGCTTTTCATCCCGGACTGACGTGTGAAGAAGCACAAAGAATTTCTTGGGGATTTGACCACGTGTATGCAAGCGGTAAATCATCTCGCGACCCCGAAGGATCGAGCTGCAATGGACGCGGGGTCAGTTGGTGATGTTGCCTTGGAGATTACCAGGGCCAATATGGTGGTAAGTTTTTGTTGTTTTTGATTGGTACTTGACGCTTTATTTTTTATGGGCGTAAACTTGAATATCTTCTTTTATTGATCACTTGCCACTTTGGTCATTTGTTGAAGCGAATGGGGGAGCAAGAGAAGGAGTTGAAGGTGGCAAGTGATAGAGATAGGGCGGAATGTGCCAAGTCTCAGAAGGCATTGGAGGAGATGACTCGCATGTCCGAGACGCAGGAGATGCAAATTGCGTTGTTGGAGTCCTCGTTGGCTAAGGCGAAAGACGAGGTGGCCCGGGGAGAGCAGCAGTTGGTCCCAGAGAGGAAGAAAGTGGCTAAGGAGAAGGAGGACATGGTGAGGACTACTCAGGACGAAGCAAAGGGTTATCTGAGTGGGAATATGGAGAAGGCATATGCCAGAACCCTTCAACATGCGAAGGCGTGAGTTTATGGGTTCAACCGCTCGAGGTACTACCTTTACGACCCCGTTCTTGAAGGTGTCGGGGAGGACGATGAAGAAGATGAACAGGAGGATGAGAAACAGGAGCAAGAGGTCACGCCAAACCCCTTGTCTGCAGTAGTGGTGGCCCCAAACGCAGATGAAGGTGTTGGTCACAAGCTCACTCCTCTCGGGGCTCAGTCGATGGAGGTCGATCTTTGAACCCCCCCCCCCCCTTTTTTTTTCTAGTTTCCTTCAACTCATTTTTGTTTTGCATTTGTAAGGATGTCTTATAGCGGACTGGCCACCGCTTGTTGTATCTTTACATTGCAATGAAATTTCACTTTGCCTTATATGGCTTGTTATTCTTTCCACAATTTTCCTTTGCAAATTCTGTGAATTTGTTATCTTTGATTAAGTGATCTGTCAGCTTATTTTGTAAACAGGTTGTTGTGCATGTGGTCAGTAAAGTGGCTTGCCTTCAATCTAAGATTCTGGTGACAGAGCTAGCGCTCTTTTACTCACGAGAGAGGCTTTCTAAAGTGGAGGCAGAGCTTGGTCACTTGAGAAGAGTCTTGGTTCACAGAGATGTTGAGACGCGGTGTTATGAAGAGATTCTTCAAGAGGTGCCCCCTGAGGATATGGAAGACTACACTTTAGCGACTGTTGGAAATCTTCAAAACATAAAGTCCTTCACCGTTCTTTGTTCACGGTTATAGCCGAAAGAGACGAGCTACAAAACGTATTGCTTGAGAAGAGTTTAGAAGCGGTTCATCTTAAGAGGACGGTCTTTGAGATTTCGCAGGGGGGTAGTACGAGTGGGGTGCCTCGTTTGAAGTTTAGGGTGAAGGATGACTCTTTCAAAGAAAGGCCTATCGAGTTAGAGGTGGAGAACCTTTGTTTAAAGTGACTTTCTGAGGGAGGCAGTGTTAGGGTACCTCCTGCTCTCGTGAAGAGCGTGCTAAGGGAGGCCCTTCCATGATCTGGCTCTGCACTTGCCTGAGGCCCCAAGGAATCCTGGCGATGCTCCGAGTGGTGTGGCCGGCTCCTCTAATGGGGCTCCGATCGGTGGAGTGGAGAGAGTCGTAGGCCCTGACGATGCGACTTTCTCTGTGGGTTTGGATATTACTTCAGATGGCTCGAGGGGGAAGTTCAGCACTGGCACCTCTGTTGGAGGTCGCAAACCGCGTGTGTCCTTAAAGAGGAGTATCCCTCTACCACGGAAGAGGTGAAGTGACGCCTGAGTTAGATTTTGTAGCCGTGTAGTGACTTTGTTTGTCCAATAACACTTGTATCCTTTTCTGAGAAATAAGATTTTTGGCTAAGTGTTGGAGAGTCGTCTTCTTGTAACGGTTTGGTTGTTCAATAACACTTGTAACCATTCTTGTTGTGAAACAAGATTTTTGGCTAAGTGTTAGAGATTCGTTTTCGTATAATGGCTTTGTTTGTTCAGTAACACTTGTAATCTTTTTTATTGTAAAATAAGATTTTTGGCTAAGTGTTGGAGAGTCGTCTTCTTGTAACGGCTTTGGTTGTTCAATAACACTTGTAATGCTTCTTTTTGTGAAACAAGAATTTGGCTAAGTGTTAGAGAGTCGTCTTCTTGTAACAACTTTGGTTATTCAATAACACTTGTGATCCTTCTTGTTGTGAAACAAGAGTTTTGGCTAAGTGTTAGAGAGTCATCTTCTTGTAACGGCTTTGTTTTTTTAGTTTGTAATCTTTTTTTTATTATGAAATAAGATTTATGGCTAAGTGTTGGAGAGTCGTCTTCTCGTAATGGCTTTGGTTGTTCAATAACACTTGTAATCCTTCTTGTTGTGAAACAAGATTTTTGGCTAAGTATTAGAGAGTCGTCTTCTTGTAACGGCTTTGGTTGTTCAATAACACTTGTGAGCCTTCTTGTTGTGAAACACGATTTTTGGCTAAGTGTTAGAGAATCGTCTTCTTGTAACGACTTTGTTTGTTCAATAACAATTGTAACAACTTTCTCGGAAGCAGTGTGGCTAGAGCAGCTCTATTAACCATGAATTGACTCCTCAATTGTCCAGTTTATTTCAGGAGCATTCGAACAGCGAACCGAACCATGCCTTCTTACTTGGGAGCAAGTATCTAAGTAAACTGTGGGTCGTGAATGTACTTCGGACAATGATGATGACGAGTTTTGGGAGCATTCGAATGGCGAGCTACTCTTCGCCTACTTGCTCGGAAGCAGTGTGGCTAGAGCAGCTTTATGAACCATGACATGAATGGACTCTTCAATTGTCCGGGCTGCGACACTTGTACGGCGAGATACACCCCACACACTTGCTCGGAAGCAAGCATGCCCTTGCGATCTTTGAGTCCTGGTGTAACGCCCCGAATCCCAAATATAACTGAATTCGAGAGTTCTACAGGATCTTTCCACTTCATTTAGTTCAAATTTAACAATTCAGCCTCCTTCATGGCACGCGATCCTCTTGCAGTCACCAAACATCCCATAAGCGTCGCCACCGGGACGATACCCTGGAGCAGTATCCACGTCATGTCACGACGCATCGTGAAGACAGCCTGTGAATACTCTCATGCCGCCAATCCAATGACCCTCATACTCATGTTTTTCTCCTACTTTCATCACGTCTCCACTATGTACTAATCCTTAGTTTTTACCAGAATCATGAACAAAATCAAAGCTCTAGAGTTAGCCTCTCCACTAAACCGGACTTATTCATTCATTCAAACATGACCAACCTTGGTCTTTCATTTCAAATTTCATTTCATTTCATTTCTTTCCGATTGCCGGTGGGAGACTTAGCTACTCTTTTGTTTCAATTCCAATTCACAATTTCCAATTTGAGCATTTCCAACTCATAAATTCATTTTCATAATCATAACAGATTTTCCTTTTCATGTTCATAGCTTTTACATTCATATAACTTTCACAAATTCTAATAAATGATTCACTTCATATAAATTCATGAAAAGACAAATAGAGTTTACTGTCACACCCAATATTCAACATAAGATTCACAATCTTTATCATAAAACAATTCATAGAATTTCTTAGATGTCAAAAAGTGCTCTGAACAGTCGACTTAGAAATCATCCAGTCGACTTGTTCAGCCAAAGAAAGTTCTTCAATAATCGCTCGGAAGAGTCGACTGCTGCACATGGCCAGTCGACTATTCCGCAGCATTCGAAATTAAAATATAAATTACGAAGAAGTCGACTGTCGTTCATATTGGTCGGCTGTTCTGGGTAATTCAATTATACAACTTTTCATGTTCGGTGCAGTCGACTGCTACATATATTTGGTCGACTGAATAGCGTTAAATTTCAAATTAAGGACTTAGCTCTTTCTTCTGTTCTTCAAATAGCACATAGCATTTTTATTACACTATAGTATGTTCAATGTCAGCACAAACACATGATTCTTATTCATTTACAAAACATCACAATATAGTTTACGATTAAATGTAAATTTCACATAGCTAGTATTTTCTTTCATCCAAATACAATTTCTAGTCGTACATTCAACTTTTACTCATTATTTGTCTACGGAGATGGATATCAACTCCGAATTTAACATACTAGGAAGGTCAAGATACGACACACATTAAAAACATCATTTCATGAAATTTCGAACTGTACACATTTTATTTCATTGTACCAGTCGACTGTTCACATGATTTGCCTGAAGTGGCGGAAGGTTTGCAGTTGGATCTGAACTACATCGAGTCTCCTGTCGAGATTGTTGATCGTCGAGAGAAAGTCTTGAGGAATAAGACGATACCGATGGTCAAGGTAGTCTGGAGAAACCATTTGGTTGAAGAGGCTACTTGGGAGTCTGAGGAGAGGATGTTGAAGGACTATCCTGAGCTTTTTGCTTGACTGTATCTTTGTATCTTTTGTTCTTGTTGTGAGTGTTGTATTTTGTTTCTCACTCTTGACTGTAGTTCCGGGGACGGAACTATTCTAAGGAGGGAGTGTTGTAATGCCCCGATTTTTCATTTAATGAAAATTATTTATTTTTGCACGTAGTGTGCACGTGCAATATTTTTGGTAAATATTTTCATTATGATAAGTATAGATTTTTAAATATATGCTTTTAATTATTTTGTATAAAGCCTTCTTTCAATTAGAAAAAAAGCCTTTCTTTTTAAAGCCCAAAATTTAATTCAATTTATTATTTTTATAATTATTATTTTGGCCCAAAAAACTAAAGCCCATGTGCTAATTTATTTTAAATACAACTTGTAATGTAGAATACAATTTAAAGGTTATTTTTATATAAAATTTAATGTACAAATTTTTGGAGGCAAATGCTTGCACGTGCATTGCACGTACACGTGCAATATGCACTTCCTATGTAGGCCGGATTGCTTCTTTTTGGAGGGAAACCAAAAATTTGAGTGGAGATCATGCTTGGTGGTTACTTGGTTGTGGGTAGTTAATGCAACTCCTACTTTCATCTTAGCCCTCCATCTTATAACCAATTACTTGATCCTAGCCCTCCATTCTCTTTGATTTTTAGTATAAATACCCCCCCCCCCCCTCCATGGCTAGTTATTCTTGTGCTTATTATTTTCTACAAATCTATAGTTCAAAATACAATATCTAGTAGTTTATTAAGTGAGTAAAAGATTGAGAGTGTGTGGGAGTTTTGTGCTTGCATCATTCAAGAAGAGAAGAGGCCGGCTTTCATCAAACAAGGTGCTCGGGTTTGGCTTGTGGAGTGCTCGGGCTTGGCTTGTGTGCGCGTCAACGAGGAGGAGAATCGTTCGTTTGCAAGGACAATCGTTTAGGAGGCTGCTAGATTGTACTTTTATTCAATAAGGTGGGTAAATTTTCTATATTTCTAATTAGAAATGCATGCTAGATTGAATGGAAAGAATGAAGCATGAAAAGATTAATAAGAGTACACATTTAATTGGAAAAATGAGCTAAATTGATTGAATTGTTGATATGCAATGGTATGTGGTTCTATTATTAAAATTCAAGTTGTGTGCGATATTTTCATGGCTATGAATTGTGTAAAGAAACCTTCATTATTAGCATTAAGAATTATGTGCAAAAAATTAGCGGATTGACAACGTTGCTTTATGTGCTAAAATAGAATTTTTGTTATGACGTTGTAATGAATGAATTAGGATGCAATTGTTATGTTTGTGAAATGATTAAGAGCAGAAAATTGGTGTAGAGATTAGTGAAATTAAAATGTCGAAAGAGAATGTATTAGTAGTAGTATATCAAATTAACCAAATTGTATGGTAGATATGGGTTAATTATTGGGAAAAATATGTTTAATCATTTTAGAAAATTATTTTTATATACTGGGGGATAATTCATGATGGAAATGATAAATCTGAAATTTTTATAGTTTGTTAGTAAGAGCATTTTGAATTGAGATTTTGATGAACATCGAAATATTTTAAATAACAGAGAGCATTGACCTAATTAAATTTCGAGTGGTACTAGTGACAACCCGAGCCCATAGCTCGAGTGGTCGGATCACTCTTAATCGCTACAGTATACATGGGGGATTCTCCGAGGTTGAGGGATCGAATCCCGTTGACACCATTCTTTTTGTTTCGGACATTTTTAAATAAATCAGTTCGGCCGAGAGCACTTAATGCTCTCGCCCTCTCTTCTAAACGTGTGCAGCACTCGGCCTAGTGGCCTGTGCCTTCGGTTGGGTATCCTGTGGTCGCTGGTTCGACTCTGGGCCTCAGCTGTGTGTTTATATTGTGGGAAAAACAATTTTTTTGAGTGTTTTAATGATAAAAAAAAATATGATTATTATCTTAAAAATATGTGGAGCTTATGAAAAATAATATGAGAATTATTTGCATGAAGTATAGTATGTTTAGAGAATAAAAGTATAATTTAGAACTATAAGTTCTACACTTCAATTTTATAAAGTTGTACTTTGCAAATAGACTTAAAATAAAATACTAGAAAAGAAGTGAAATAAAGATAAAAATTATATTTTGTGAAGTGATGTGAATTATTCTCAATGGAGAATAGTTCGACAAATTATGAAGTGTAAATGTCCATCTTTGATTGAATAACTAGCGATGTGGTTTTTAATGTGAAAATAATATTTCATGAGTTACATGATGAATAGTTGAATTTAATGTATAATTATGGACTATTGAACAATTTAGAAATCATGATTGAAAAAAAGAAATACTTTTGAGTATGAAAACTCAACATGTGAACTTATGAGTTGGAAACGCTCAACTTTAGAAATTGTGAATTGGAACTGAAACAAAAGAGTAGCTAAGTCTCCCACCGGCAATCGGAAAGAAATGAAATGAAATGAAATTTGAAATGAAAGACCAAGGTTGGTCATGTTTGAATGAATGAATAAGTCCGGTTTAGTGGAGAGGCTAACTCTAGAGCTTTGATTTTGTTCATGATTCTGGTAAAAACTAAGGATTAGTACATAGTAGAGACGTGATGAAAGTAAGAGAAAAATATGAGTATGAGGGCCATTGGATTGGCGGCGTGAGAGTATTCATAGGCTGTCTTCACGATGCGTCGTGACATGACGTGGATACTGCTCCAGGGTACCGTCCCGGTGGCGACGCTTATGGGATGTTTGGTGACTGCAAGAGGATCGTGTGCCATGAAGGAGGCTGAATTGCCACAGGCTGTCTTCACGATGCGTCGTGACATGACATGGGATTCCCCTCCAGGTTTTCTGTACACGTGCTTGTACTCATAGATCATCTAGGATACCTACCGTAATTACAGTAGTAGATTAAGTCATGGCGAGGGCTTGAACCCTACAAAATGAAGAACGATTAAGGGCTTGCCCTCGGACCTATGTAGTATGGGATGTATAGAATCCGAACAAGTGCGCATTAGTGTCATGTAACATAAATAACTGCATTAAGGACTAAGTGCACAATCACAACACGACATCAATAGGGTAGTCCCTTTAGTTTGATATATGACAAGTTTGTGTTTGTTAAATATGGAAAATAAGTTATACTATTTCCGGCATAGAGAAGATGGTCGTGTATAATGATCGTCGGTTGAATAAACTGACGTACCCACAGTCTTATATGCAGGTAAATGACATGATAAAGGTTAAAGAGGAACAGATGCTTAAAGATTATTCAATGTTGTTGTACATTCATGTAAATATTGTAATTTTACTTCCGCTGTGCAGTGTAAATTGTAATGAATTTATGTAAACTCTGATGTAAAATGAAAAGTTCAAATTTCCTTGTAAAATTGTACTAAAGGAAGTGGAAAGATCCTGTAGAGCATCTCGAATTCAGTGTATTTTGGGATTGATGAACTCAAGAATATTCACAATTAGGATCAATAATCTTATTGCAATTGGACATTTAAATGCTCTATATGTGGTATTTTACTCTTCTTTTCTCTTTTCCATAGGAAACAACCAAAAGCAGCAAAACGAAGCAGATTCCAGACTAATACAGACTGAGAAGACGATATACAGGGAACTGCAGTGCAACAGTCGACTGGCTCTTTACCAGTCGACCGTACAGAGAGATTGCTGGGGCTCGGTACAGTCGACTGCCCCAACATCAGTCGACTTGACTGAGGAATCATGAAGCCACAAATGTCTCGGTGAAGTCGACTTACATCCAACACCAGTCGACTGGTATGCGGCGGAGTGAAAAGATAAGATTCATCCGCATCTAAATCCAAATCTATCCAAACCCAGGCTATATGCGAATAACAACTTCTCCAATAAATAAAAGCTAGAGACAGGGGATTGGCAAGAGCACGTGGTTAGCAGATAAGGAAGAAAATAAGAAAAGAGAAAGAAATAAAACGCCGATCAAATAAGGAAGGAAGAAAAGGAAAGAGGAGGACTTTCCTGAAAAAGTGGCAAACCCTAATTCTCGTGCCGTGTTCTATAAATATCAACCAAGAGGCATTATTTTGGTCTCTCACCACCAGCCGAATCACAGAGTTCCTGAATCATCAAGACATCAACCAAGAGCATTATTCTATCAGCATCGAAGAAGGAGAGAGGAGATCAAGTACTCCGAAGGGAACAAGGCAGTCGACCGTGTGACAGCCAGTCGACCTATTTGCCGGACTTCATCAGTTTATTTCTCCTCTTTTTTAGTTCTTTTATGTTAATCATGTATTCGAACTTGCTAATCAATAAGAGTTTAATTATGTGGAACTAATTTCATAGTTGGGTAGATTGAAACCGTAGTTATGTAATGCTTATATTCTTCTGAATGCTATTCTGTTACTTATTGATTAAACCTGAGAGTATTAGTATAGATTTATAATAGACAAATTTGTTCAGAAGTTCTAAGAGCAGTCGACTGAGAGTGAGAGCAAGTCGACTGCCATACAGAACCTGAGATTATCAAGTTTGCATATTATAAATCTGAATCTGTTATATGAGTATAGAGACGACCCATATCTCATGCTCATAACTTGTAACACAGGAATCCTTAGGGGTTCTTGGTTTAATCAACTTGAGGGATCTAGATCTGATACCAATTTCTAGAACTTTGAGTGTTTGTTCGTTTCCATTGTTCTTATGTTTTCTTTAAGTGCAACTTAGTAGATACCATGCTAAATACTTAAGGGAAGAAACGAATTAGAGCAGATACCATGCCTAATTCTTGGCTAGGGAAACAATACTTTAAGGAGTAGATACCATGTCCTTAAAGGAACGAACATGAGTAATTAGAATAGTAAAGAAGGTGACTTAGCATTACTGACTACAGGTGGAAATCAAAACCCAACTACTTAATAGATATTTGTGATTCAGAACTACTAGATATAGTTTCTAATCTTTTTAATTCGTTAGAACAACACCTTAAGGTCCTTATTTCTATTTTATTGGTTAGTAAGTTAATTTCTACAATCTCTGTGGGATCAACCCTTGCTCGTCACTACGCTTCTATAAACGATTCGTACACTTGCGAGGTTTTAATTTGTGTCTAGTTTATCTATTTTATTTAGATCGTCTAGATTGCACAACAAGTTTTTGGCGCTGTTGCCGGGGATTGTTAGTATTTTAACTTACAAATCAGTAAATCTTTTCTTTTATTTTATTTTCTTTTATTAATAAATATTTTCTCTTTTAGGTTACAGGATTTTGGTGGATGCACGGAAGGCGATCACTTCGTCCAGAGCTACTACCTATTGACGTGGAAACAAAACGCACTTTGCACAGACTAGGTCGGCTGTCTGCAACCAACCAGTCGACTGCTACAAGGAATCAGGTGACTGCACAGAGACCCAATTCACGAGCAACAATGGTTGAGGAAGTACCAAATCGAGTACCAATGCAGGACAAATTCACGCCTAAAAATATTGAGCAACCTTCCTGCATTGTGTATCAACCTAATGTCACAGGGAATATGCATCTCTCTCCCCAATTACTTAGCATGGTTCCCCACTTTAGTGGCAAACCAGACGAAGAGCCTCACCTCCATCTGCATGACTTCTTTGATCTTTGCAGAACACAAAGTGTCCAAGGGCTTACCCCTGAACAAATCAGGTTAATCTTGTTTCCATTCTCTTTAAAACTTAACGCTAAATTATGGTATAATTCTTTGGAACTAGGATCAATTAATTCATGGGAGCAATTGGCAAAAAATTCTTGAAAGAATTCTTTCCAGCCCAAAAGACCAAACAACTGAAAAGGGAGATTCAACTCTTCTAACAAAAAGATGGAGATTTATTCTTCGAAGCATGGAAGGATTTCAAGAACAAGCTTCTCAAGTGTCCTACGCACAATATGCCTAAAGATGATCAGGTACAAGCATTTTATGAGGGCTTAAATGATACTAACAAGGCAATTGTGGATTCAGCTTGCAACGGGATCTTGATGAGGAAAAGTGGTGAGGAGGCCATCGAATTATTTGAAAAACCTAGCGAGAACTCACAGCAATTCTCAACAAGGGGAAGAGGCATTTCTAAAAAACAGAGAGTTTATGAAATTTCTGGTAGTAATAACATACAATTAGAAATGGCAAACATGAACAAAAAAATTGATATGCTTGTTAATGCAATGACAACAATGGGCAGTGTAAAAAATCAAACAGAAAAAATTTGTGCAATTTGTTCTCATTTTGATCATACAACTGACACATGTCCCATGTCTTCTTTCACAGATCAGGAGCATGCAAACTATGTGGGACAAGGAGTATTTCCACCAAAGAACAACCCATTCTCGAACACATACAACCCAGGGTGGAGGAACCATCCAAATTTCTCGTGGAGCAACAATCAAGGCACTCAATCTTCGCAAGGACATGCACGGAACTTCCAAATGGGAAGTGGGTTTGATAGGCCAGTTCAAGAACAGAAGAAGTTGGATTTTGAATCCACCATTTTTCAATTGCTCCAACAACAACATCAAACAAGCAACCAACAAGGGCAGGCAATTCAGAAATTGGAAACTCAAATCGGGCAAATCGCCAAGGAGTTGAGTGAAAGAAAGGCAGGAGAACTTCCTTCACAAACCATACCAAACCCTAGAGGCCAAGAACAGCTCAAATCAGTAACAACTCTGAGAAGTGGTAAGACAATTGATAACAAGGTTGGAACACACACAGAAGAAGCAGAAACACAACCATCGAAAGTTTTGGGTTCCAACAAGGTAAATGAAAAAGAAAGAACAGTTTTGCCACTATTCCCTCAAAGGTTAGTCAAGCAAAAGAAAGAACAATATTTATTTGACATCTTTGAAATTCTCAGAAAGGTAGAAATTAATATCCCCCTACTTGATGCTATTAAACAAATTCCTTCTTATGCCAAATTTTTGAAAGAATGTTGTACTCACAAAAGAATATTTCAGGTTAGGAAGGATGTGGCTTTGACAGAGGAAGTGAGTGCTGTTTAATTAAGGAAATTACCTCCTAAATTGAAGGACCCTGGTAGTTTTACCATTCCTTGCAGGGTTGGTGAGCACTTCTTTGAAAAGGCACTGCTAGACTTGGGGGCAAGCATCAATCTTCTTCCTTACTCTGTTTATGAAAAGCTAGGATTGGGGGAACTCAAACCAACATCCATCACTTTGCAGTTGGCTGATCGCAGCATCAAAAGACCTAGAGGTATTTTGGAAGATGTCCTAGTTCAGGTAAATGATTTCATTTTGCCTGCAGATTTTGTTGTGTTAGATATGGAGGACTCCTCAATGCCATCTTCGTTACCAATCATCCTAGGTAGGCCCTTTATGAGTACAGCTGATATAAAAATTTGTGTTAAAAAGGGTACTATAAGTATGAAAATAAACGGAGAAAAGGTTGAATTCAGAATGTTTGATACACTAAAATTACCACATGATGACCATGAATGTTATAATGTTGATGTGGTACAGGAGATTGTTGATCAAATATTTCAGGTACATAGCATTGAACCACTACAAGCTGCAATTACACAGTCTCTAACATTATCTCATGTTGAATAGGAACACGATGACTGGAGGATAGCAGAAACAGTACATCACCTTGAAACTCCAAAGTCATATACAAGTAAGCTTGCACCTGCAGTTGAAAATTTTGTGTCTGATAACACTTGTGTTACTGCGGGCCAGTCGACTGGTGGACGGGATAAGTCGACTGTCCCGACTGCTACCAGGACGCCAGATGTGGAGCTGAAGCCGCTGCCTGAACATCTGAAGCACGCATATTTGGGTGAAAACCAGACGCTACCAATGATAGTTGCTGCAAACTTGAGTGCACAGGAAGAAGAAAAGCTGCTGAGGGTACTGCGAGAACACAAAGGTGCAATAGGATGGACCATTGCAGATATCAAGGGAATAAGTCCATCCAAATGCATGCATAAAATACTTCTTGAAGACAATGCAAAACCTAGCAGGGAAGCACAGAGAAGGCTTAACCCACACATGAAGGAAGTGGTAAGAACAGAGGTCTTGAAGCTATTAGATGTTGGCATCATCTACCCTATCTCAGATAGCAAGTGGGTGAGTCCTATACATGTGGTGCCTAAGAAAAGTGAAGTCACAGTGGTGAAGAATGAAGAGAATGAGCTTATCCCTACGAGAGTGACCACAGGATGGAGGGTATGCATTGACTACAGGATGCTGAATAACGAAACCAGGAAAGATCACTTCCCTCTTCCTTTTATTGATCAAATATTAGAAAGATTAGCAGGATATAGTCATTATTATTTTTTAGATGGTTATAGTGGCTATAATCAAATTGCTATTGCTCCAGAAGATCAAGAAAAAACCACTTTTACATGTCCTTTTGGTACTTTTGCATACAGGAGGATGCCCTTTGGATTGTGCAGTGCACCAGCTACATTTCAGAGATACATGATGAGTATATTTTCAGACATGGTGGAAAGGTTCATCGAGGTATTTATGGATGATTTTAGTATTTTTGGATCTTGTTTTGATGAATGCCTTAACCATTTGCAGTTTGTGCTTAAGAGATGTGAAGAATGCAATTTAGTGTTGAATTGGGAAAAGTGCCATTTTATGGTACAACAAGGTATTGTTCTGGGACATGTGGTGTCAAAAAGAGGCATAGAGGTGGACAAGGCAAAAATTGACATCATATCAAAGCTACCCCCTCCTACTACAGTCAAGGGTGTTAGGAGTTTTCTTGGACATGCAGGGTTCTATAGATTTATAAAAGAGTTCTCAAAAATCTCCAAACCCCTTTGTGAATTATTGGCTAGGGACATTGAGTTTGCATGGACAGAAGAGTGCACAAATGCTTTTATTACATTGAAAAATCTTCTCATTTCTGCACCTATTGTCATGGCACCAGATTGGAACCATCCTTTCGAGCTTATGTGTGATGCAAGTGATTATGCTTTAGGAGCTGTTTTAGGTCAGAGAATCAATAAGGTACCCCATGTTATTTACTATGCGTCTCGAACTTTAAATAATGCACAGCTTAATTATTCCACTACTGAAAAAGAAATGTTAGCTGTCATTTTTGCTGTAGAGAAGTTTAGATCATATTTGATTGGTTCTAAAGTTATTGTTTTCACTGACCATGCTACTTTGAGATATTTGTTTGCTAAAAAGGATGCTAAGCCTAGGTTGATCAGATGGGTGCTGTTGCTTCAAGAATTCGATCTTGAGATTAGAGACAAGAAAGGAAGTGACAATGTTGTGGCAGATCACATGTCCAGATTACTGCATGAGGAAGAAAGAATTGTGCCCCCACTTAATGAAAATTTCCCAGATGAAAATTTATTTGAAATAAATATACAACTTCCATGGTTTGCAGATATTGTAAATTATCTCACTGCTCATGTTTTCCCTCCAGGTATGACACTTCAGGAAAGAAAGAGACTGGTGGCCATGTGCAAGCACTATTATTGGGATGATCCTTATTTGTTCAAATTTTGCCCTGATCAAATTATAAGAAGATGTGTGGCAGAAGAAGAGAAAATGAGTATTCTACAACATTGCCACCAATATGCATGTGGAGGACATTTTGGACCAAAAAGAACAGCACTCAAGGTATTACAATCTGGTTTTTATTGGCCTAATGTATTCAAAGATGCTTTTTCTTTTTGCAGGACGTGTGACAAATGCCAAAGAACAGGCAACATCTCTTCTAGAAATCAAATGCCACTGCAAAACATCCAAGTAATCGAGCTTTTTGATGTTTGGGGAATCGACTTCATGGGTCCCTTTCCTAACTCATTTTTGGTTATTTATATATTCTTGTGGGTGTAGATTATGTGTCTAAATGGGTCGAGGCTGTCCCCTCAAAAACTAATGATCACAAAGTTGTTGTCAAGTTTTTGCAGGAGAACATTTTCACTAGGTTTGGTACACCACGGGCAATAATTAGTGATGGAGGGAGCCACTTCAATAACTTTCCATTTGCTTCTTTGATGAAGAAATATGGTATTACACATAGAGTGGGTACTCCATATCATCCTCAAACTAGTGGGCAGGTGGAGATTAGCAACAGAGAGATCAAGAGCATTTTGGAAAAGACAGTAAATACAAGGAGAAAGGATTGGTCGCTATGCTTGAACGATGCATTATGGGCCTACCGAACAGCATACAAGACACCCATCGGCATGTCACCATACCGTTTGGTTTTTGGAAAAGCCTGTCATCTGCCAGTGGAGTTGGAACACAAAGCCTATTAGGCCATTAAAAGGTTCAATTTTGATATGAAACAAGCAGGCGACAAAAGAAGATTGCAACTGAACGAGCTTGAAGAGTTGAGGCACGACGCATATGAAAATGCTAAGTTGTACAAGGAAAGGACCAAGTTGTACCATGATAAACAGCTAGCAAGGAAGGAGTTTTATGAAGGACAGAAAGTATTAATTTACAACTCAAGATTAAGACTTTTTCCAGGCAAGCTTATGTCACGATGGTATGGCCCATACATTGTTACAAAAGTCTTTCCACATGGAGCATTGGAGGTTCATAGCAAAGAGAAAATTCAAACATTCAAGGTGAATGGGTATAGGGCGAAGCCGTACATTGAGATGAGTTTAGAGCCGCACGAGGAAGATGTGAATCTTCAAACCATTCAATACATTGCATGAACTCATCAAGTCTAGCTGAAGACAGAAAACACAGCGCTTATTGGGAGGCAACCCAATTTTTCAGGGGAGTACTTACACTCTCTAGTTATTTATTTCTTTAATCATTTCTTTATTTCTTTATTTTATTTTCTTTCCTTCAAACTAGTTGGTAACTCATGCCTATACTTTAAGTTTTGTGCGAACATTGAGGACAATGTTCCATCTAAGTTTGGGGGTATTAGTTATTTACATTTGGAGTCTTTCATTTTTTTTAGGATAAACAATTTCTTATAAAGTAAGAGTAAGGATACTTATTTACTTTAGGATTGTTGAGTTTCATAATTCCTTACAAAATTATATGAGTCATGCGATTATACATAAAAAAAACAAATGCGATGCTTTTTTCTGGTGATTATCCCCTTTGATCTAGTCCTAAACAGAGTTTAAGTAAATAGAGTAAAAACGAAAAGAATATATATATATGAATAAAGTCAATCTACTCCAATGTTTTGAGTTGCTTAGTAACTAGGGGTATTCATCACCAATGTTTACCTTTACGTCAAACGGCAACTTGAAATATAAGTATGCAAAGCACTTAAAGTTTGTGACTTGTTGAGTAACCGGGTGGATTCATCACAAATGTCTTGCACTCGCGTCAAAAGGCAAATGACGACTTAAAGAAGAGACTAAAAAAACACACCAAAAAAAAAAAAAAAAATTCTAGTTTGCTACTCGGTTTGTAGTAGAGAAAATGGATAATCACAGATGGAGTGTTACATACTATAACTATAATTAATTGCATGACAAGTGTGGTTGAGTTTGGAGTTATGAACAGACAATTGCACTAGAGAAAGTGGGTATGCTTGCTTTTACTTTATTTGCAAATTGTTTATAATTTTGATTGCAAAATTTTGATGCTTGCATAATGAGACATTTTCTTGGAGTGATGGGTTGAGACTATTATTTTTCCCTTTGTTCATAATTTCACTTTTTGCTTGAGGACAAGCAAAAGCTAAGTTTGGGGGTATTTGATGAACTCAAGAATATTCACAATTAGGAGCAATAATCTTATTGCAATTGGACATTTAAATGCTCTATATGTGGTATTTTACTCTTCTTTTCTCTTTTCCATAGGAAACAACCAAAAGCAGCAAAACGAAGCAGATTCCAGACTAATACAGACTGAGAGGATGATATACAGGGAACTGCAGTGCAACAATCGACTGGCTCTTCACCAGTCGACCGTACAGAGAGATTGCTGGGGCTCGGCACAGTCGACTGCCCCAACATCAGTCGACTTGACTGAGGAATCATGAAGCCACAAATGTCTCGGTGAAGTCGACTTACATCCAACACCAGTCGACTGGTATGCGGCGGAGTGAAAAGATAAGATCCATCCGCATTTAAATCCAAATCTATCCAAACCCAGGCTATATGCGAATAACAACTTCTCCAACAAATAAAAGCTAGAGACAGGGGATTGGCAAGAGCACGTGGTTAGCAGATAAGGAAGAAAATAAGAAAAGAGAAAGAAATAAAACGTCGATCAAATAAGGAAGGAAGAAAAGGAAAGAGGATGACTTTCCTGAAAAAGTGGCAAACCCTAATTCTCGTGCTGTGTTCTATAAATATCAACCAAGAGGCATTATTTTGGTCTCTCACCACCAGCCGAATCACAGAGTTCCTGAATCATCAAGACATCAACCAAGAGCATTATTCTATCAGCATCGAAGAAGGAGAGAGGAGATCAAGTACTCCGAAGGGAACAAGGCAGTCGACCGTGTGACAGCCAGTCGACCTATCTGCCGGACTTCATCAGTTTATTTCTCATCTTTTTTAGTTCTTTTATGTTAATCATGTATTCGAACTTGCTAATCAATAAGAGTTTAATTATGTGGAACTAATTTCATAGTTGGGTAGATTGAAACCGTAGTTATGTAATGCTTATATTCTTCTGAATGCTATTATGTTACTTATTGATTAAACCTGAGAGTATTGGTATAGATTTATAATAGACAAATTTGTTCAGAAGTTCTAAGAGCAGTCGACTGAGAGTGAGAGCAAGTCGACTGCCATACAGAACCTGAGATTATCAAGTTTGCATATTATAAATCTAAATCTGTTATATGAGTATAGAGACGACCCGTATCTCATGCTCATAACTTGTAACACAGGAGTCATTAGGGGTTCTTGGTTTAATCAACTTGAGGGATCTAGATCTGATACCAATTTCTAGAACTTTGAGTGTTTGTTCGTTTCCATTGTTCTTATGTTTTCTTTAAGTGCAACTTAGTAGATACCATGCTAAATACTTAAGGGAAAAAACGAATTAGAGTAGATACCATGCCTAATTCTTGGCTAGGAAAACAATACTTTAAGGAGTAGATACCATGCCCTTAAAGGAACGAACATGAGTAATTAGAATAGTAAAGAAGGTGACTTAGCATTACTGACTACAGGTGGAAATCAAAACCCAACTACTTAATAGATATTTGTGATTCAGAACTACTAGATATAGTTTCTAATCTTTTTAATTCGTTAGAACAATACCTTAAGGTCCTTATTTCTATTTTATTGGTTAGTAAGTTAATTTCTACAATCTCTGTGGGATCGACCCTTGCTCGTCACTACGCTTTTATAAACGATTCGTACACTTGCGAGGTTTTAATTTGTGTCTAGTTTATCTATTTTATTTAGATCGTCTAGATTGCACAACAGGGATTCGGGGCGTTACACCTGGATGGACTCCGCAATCATTCAGTGTTCTAGTGGGTAGATGATGTTGCACGGGGTATGCCCCATGTAGACTTATACACATAGTGTTGAATATGTTAGTTACTCATTACTTTGCAGTAAAAAATAAAAGACTGGTTTTATTGAATAAACTAGATGACTCTTCACTGCGAGCCTTTAGTACATGTTGTGACCGTTATTAATCGTCGGTCTTTATTACTTGTTCACTTATGACTACTAAGCGAGGGCGTTTAAGCACTCTCCTGGTACTTCATGAGGTGCTCAGCATTTCAAGTCCTCGGTATTCTCTTCCCTCCCAAGTCTTTAAGTTTATAAGCTCCTGGGTGGACTACTTGTGAGACTTTGTACGGTCCTTCCCAATTTGGTGCGAGTTTCTCCTTCTTTCGAGGGTTTGAAATCTCTAGCTTCCAGAGAACCAAGTCTCCTTTCTGGATATTGGTCGGGCGAACTCTCTTATTGTAGAATTTCTCCACCCTCTGTTGATATATGTTTCTCCAAACAAGGGACTTCTCCGAGATTTCTTCAAGGAGATCAAGATTGGCTCAGATTCCATTCGATTTCTGTTCTTCATCAAACGTGAGAAGGCGAGGAGAGGGTATTCCGACTTCAAGTGGAATAAGCGCTTCGGTGCCGAACGTCAATTTGAATGGGGATTCTCCCGTGGAGATTCTCTTTGTGGTCCTGTAGGACCAAAACACACTTAGGAGTTCTTCAACCCATTGTCCCTTCGGGGTTTCATTAATCCTTCTCTTGAGAACATCCAAGGTTTGCCGATTAGCGTTCTCAGCTAGACCATTGGTTTGAGGATGTGATATCGAAGAGAATCGCTTCTCAATACTCAGGTCGGTGCAAAATTTACGAAACCCTTTACCAGCGAACTGCGTTCCATTAACGGTGACCAAGATGCGAGGAATCCCGAATCGACAGACCACGTTCCTTCAGAAGAACTGTTGGACTCTATACTCGGTGATTTTTGCTAATGGTTCAACTTCTATCCACTTTGTGAAGTAGTCAATAGCGACCACTAGGAAGGTCTGCTGTCCAGTTGTAGGAGGAAAAGGTCCGAGGAGGTCCATTCTCCATATTGCAAAAGGTATAGGACTTGATAGGGAACTAAGGTTGGCTTGAGGGGTCCCCTTGATGGTAGAATTATTTTGACAGGGAATGCATTGGCGGACATAAGCTTGAGCATCACTAGAAGAGTAGGCCAATAGTAACCATGATTGAGTACCTTCTGCGCAAGGGACCTTGCTTCGAGATGGTTGCCGCCTATCCCTTCATGTACTTCCTTCAGGGCGTAGTTGGCCTCTTCGAGAGAAAGGCACCGAAGGTAAGGTCGACCATCAGTCTGGATGTAGGAGTGCTTATAAAGGTTCCCTTCTATTAGTATATATCTTTCGGCACCCACTCGAATTTTTCTTAACTCTTTGATATCCCAAGGGAGGATTCCTTTGTCGAGTAAATCGACAAGAGGCTTCATCCAGCAATCCTTGGGTGTTTGAGGGGTTATGGGCATGAGCTCCAATGCTTCTTCTTTGATGCTTGGTTTGACTTCAATAAGTACAATACGGTCGAGCCCATCGAGCGACGAGGAGGCGAGTTTGGAAAGGGCGTCTGCTTGCCCGTTATCTTCTTGCAAAATGCGAGTGACCTCGATCTCTTTGAAGGTGGCCATGATCTTCTTTACATATGCCAAGTACTTGGCCATACAGTCATCCCTCGCCTCGTATTCTCCTTGGATCTGATTTACCACTAATTGAGAGTCACTGAATACTTTGACTCTTCGTGCTCCTGCCCATTTCGCCAGGAGGATACCAACAATTAGAGTTTCATACTCGGCCTTATTGTTGGAGGCTGAAAATCTGAGGCGCAGCGAGTATTGCAGAATGAATTCGTCGGGGTCGGTTAAGATCACCCTAGCTCCGCTCCCTTTAAGTCAAGAGGACCCGTCCACGTATACTACCCATAGTGGGGGTTGTCTCCTTTCTGAGGAGGATCGGGGATTGTAGTTTCGACAATGAATTTGGCTAAAGCTTGGCCCTTAATTGCTGTTCTGGGGTGGTATGTAATGTCATACTGGCTTAGCTCGATCGACCACTTCATCAGTCTCCCCAAGTTGCCAAGTTTGTGAAGGACTTGCTTGAAGGGCTGATTAGTGATGACCCAGATGGAATGTGCTTGAAAGTAGGGTCTGAGCTTTCGGGCGGCAATTACTAGGGCATAGGCCATCTTCTCCATCTTTGATTATCGGAGTTCGGCGTCATGGAGTACCTTGCTTATATAGCAAATGGGCTTCTGTACCCAATCTTCCTCTCTTACTAATACAACACTTAGGGTTTGCTTGGAGGTGTCCGGGTAGAGGTAAAGGGTTTCCCCGGGTATAGGCTTGCTTAAGATGGGAGGATGGGTCAGGTGCTCTTTGAGGCTTTCGAATGCTGCTTGCTGCTCTTCTCCCCACTTAATTTTTTTTTCTCCTCGGAGGGCTTTAAAGAAAGTTAGGTACTTTTCCCCCGACTTGGATAGGAAATGCCCAATAGCAGCGTGACGGCCTGTAAGCTTCTGGAATTCTTTTATGATAGTTGGAGGGGTCATGTCGATGATGGCTTTGATCTTCTCAGGATTGGCTTTGATTCCTTCTTGACTCACCATAAATCCTAGGAACTATCCTGAGGCTACCCCAAAGGCACACTTTGAGGGGTTCAGCCTCATATTATTCATGCGGAGTACATTGAACGCTTCTTGGAGGTTGGCGACATGGTCTTCTTTTCCTAAGGCTCTTTACGAGCATATCATCCATGTATACGTTCATGTTTCAGCCGATCTGTTCCCGGAAGACCTGGTTCACCAAGCATTGATATATGGCCCTGGCATTCTTCATCCCAAAAGGCATGACTCAGTAGCAATACAACCCATGATCGGTAATGAAGAATGTTTTCGAGATGTCTGGCGGGAACATTCAGATCTGATTATATCCCGAAAAAGCATCCATAAAGCTTAGCAACTCATGGCCTGAGGTGGCGTCTATCAATTCGTCTATGCTCGGAAGAGGGAAGGGATCTTTTAGCCATGCTTTGTTGAGATCAGTGAAGTTTATGCATATTCTCCACTTGCCATTGGCCTTCATGACCATTACAACGTTAGCTAGCCACTCGGGGTAACTAACTTCATGGATGATTTGGGCGGCTGGAAGCTTTTCCACCTCTTTTTTAATGGCCCATTATCTATCGGGCGCAAACTAGCAGTGCTTATGCTGAATAGGCTTGACTTCCGAATGCACGCTTAAGCGATGCATGAACAAGTCTTCGGCAATGCCAGGCATATCTTCGGCGGTCCAAGCGAACAGGTCTCGGTCATCCCTGATGCAAGTGACAAGTTGCTCTTTTAGCTGGCGGGGAAGTGTTTTTCTCACTCGGAAACACTTGGCTTTATCCCCTTCGGAGAAAGGGATTTCTACTAGTTCGTCCACAGGTTCGTGCCGCAGCCTGCAGCACACAGAGGCAACATGAGGAATGCCATCCCTGACCCACTGAAAGTGGTAGGGTCCTTTAAAAGGATGAAGCCACCTGTCTTTGAGGGACAAGAAGATCCCTCGGCCACAGATGATTGGACCCGTCAGGTGGAAACCGTTTTCGAAGTGCTTGAGATCCCTGAAGGAAGCAAGGTCAGATTGGCAGCCATCCTTTTGGAAAAAGATGTCGGCATTTGGTGGCAATCCGTCAAACGTGGAATGGGAGAAGGACCGATCACTTGGGAGAACTTTCTAGAGGAATTTGGACAGCACTACTTTCCTTTGGACGTTCAGGAAGAGAAGGCGATAGAGTTCATGAATCTGCAACAGGGAAACATGACCGTCAGGGAGTACGAGACCAAGTTTACTTAGTTGTCCTGCTATGCCCCCAAGATGGTGCACGATGAAGTGAAAAGGA
Source organism: Hemerocallis citrina (assembly GCA_017893485.1). Lineage (NCBI taxonomy): Eukaryota > Viridiplantae > Streptophyta > Magnoliopsida > Asparagales > Asphodelaceae > Hemerocallis > Hemerocallis citrina. The sequence continues at coordinate 114,611,339 of CM030367.1, read as the reverse complement.
AAAAAAATTTGAGCAGGGACTTAGGCCTGCACTGAGGTCAAGAGTGGTGTCCCTATGCATTCGAAGATTCGACAAGCTAGTGCGTAGGGCGGCAGTAAAAGAACTAGACATGAACCGGATCGGCAGATGCAGGGCGAGACTAAAATAAGGAGCCAGGGAAAGAAACCCTTTCGCCAGGGATGAATCTCACCTTGACTGAAGGAGATGCAGGGAACTGCGATGCTATCACCAGCATAGAGGATTCATAGTGGATCATTTTATCTTTTGGTTAAGTAACGAAATGTTGTATTCTCCCTTATGTACCTAAATTTATGGGATGCTAAATTAATTATGATGTTGTGCTTTGAAAATGGTGTGTTATGCTATTCCTGGGGGTTAAATTCTTTTTGTAATACTAGCAAGGTGTCGGGGGGGGGGGGGGCAACACTGCAACCAAAGTCGTGGTGGATTGCAGCGAAGCGGCCTTCATACGAGAAGGTTGGAGCTGCATATCTTGGTCTTATCCTTTTTCTAAGGAGGGAGTGGTCACCGACTCTCAAGTGCAGCGACCGGAGGCTAGGAGGCACGCAGAGATCTTGCATCAGGAATGAGAGGTCAGCTCCAGAATGATCCATGGAGTGAGACATTTTTCAGTAGTCCAGACGAGGGAGGAAATAAGCTCCAGAATGATCTGTGGAGTAGGAATTGGTCTCTAGTATTCCAAGGACGAGAGTGACGCTCATGGGGAAAGATTATGTGACGTTGGCTCCAGAATGATCCATGGAGAGAGATATTCCCCAGTATTCCAGAACGTGGGATGAAATAGGCTCCATAATGTTCTGTGGAGCGGGATTGGTCTCTAGTATTCCAGGGACGAGAGCAACATTCATAAGCAGGTTAGTGGGACATTGACTCCAGAATGATCCAAGGAGTGAGATACTCCCCAGCATTCCAGACGGGGGATGCAATAGGCCCCAGAATGATTTGTGAAGTGGGATTGATCTCCAGTATTCCGAGGAGGAGAGTAATACCCACGAAGAAATTCAAAGATGAGGGAGGCTCCAGAATTGTAATGCCCCGAATCCCAAATACACTGAATTCGAGATGTTCTACAGGATCTTTTCGTTTCCTTTAGTACAATTTTACAAGGAAATTTGAACTTTTCACTTTACATCAGAGTTTACATGAATACATTACAATTTACACTGCACAGTGGAAGTAAACTTTACAATAATGAAACGAATGTACAACAACATTGAATAATCTTTAAGCCTCTGTTCTTCTTTAATCTTTATCAAGCCATTTACCTACATATAAGACTGTGGGTACGTCAGTTTATTCAACCGACGATCATTATACACGGCCATCCTCTCTATGCCGGAAATAGTATAACTTATTTTCCATATTTAGCAAACACAAACTTGTCACATATCAAACTAAAGGGACTACCCTATTGATGTCGTGTTGTGATTGTGCACTTAGTCCTTAATGCAGTTTATTTATGTTACATGACACTAATGCGCACTTGTTCGGATTCTATGCATCCCATACTACATAGGTCCGAGGGCAAGCCCTTAATCGTTCTTCATCTTTGTAGGGTTCAATCCCTCGCCATGACTTAATCTACTACTGTAATTACGGTAGGTATCTTAGATGTTCTATGATCTACGAGCCCATGTCCAGACAGCCTAGAGGGGAATCCCACGCACTGACACGACGCATCGAGCAGGCAACTTATGGACAATTCAGCCTCCGTCATGGAACAATGGCACCACCCACAGCCACTCAAACATCCCACAAGCGTCGCCACCGGGACGATAATTCTGGAGTAGTGTCCACGCCATATCTTAACACATCAAGCAGGCAACCTGTGGATCACTCTCACACTGCTAATCCGATGGCCCTCATACTCGTGTTTTTCTCCTACTTTCATCACGTCTCCACTATGTACTAATCCTTAGTTTTTATCAAAATCATGAACAAAAATCAAAGCTCTAGAGTTAGCCTCTCCACTAAACCGGACTTATTCATTCATTCAAACATGACCAACCTTGGTCTTTCTTTTCAATTTTCATTTCATTTATTTCCAAATGCCGGGGGAGACTTAGCTACTCTTTTGGTTTCAATTTTCAATTCACAATTTCCAATTTGAGCATTTCCAACTCATAAATTTCCATGTTGAGTTATCATACTCAAAAGTAATTCTCTTTTCCAATCATGATTTCTAATTCGTTCAAATAGTCCATAACTATACATGGAATTCATATGCTTTATCAATTATCAATTTCACTTTGAAATTCACATCACTAACGAATATTCACATTTCACATTTTTCACACTATTCTCAAATGAGAATAAATTGCATCACATCACACAATATAATTTCTTTTTGCCACATTAATTTTCTAATCCTTCATTTCAAAATCATTTTTGCAAGATACAATTTCACAAAGAATATCAATGTAGACTATAGTTCTATTTACTCATTTAGTCACAATTATACTTTACTTTATGTAAATCATTCCCAAATTATTTTTATAAAGTCCCATATAATTTTAGAAGAATAGTCATATTTTTCTCATAATTTTTTGATAATTAAAAACCAAAAAAAAAATGTTTTTCAATCTTGCCGAGGGCAAGATTCGAACCCAGAACCACAGAGAACACAGCCGACAGCACAAGCCACTAGGCCGGAGGTGCCAGGCGTCATAAGTATGGCTGAGAGCATTAAATGCTCTCAGCTGCAGTTGATTTTGTTTTAAAAAAAACCGAACGAAATATATGTTGCCCACAGGATTCGAACCGCAGACCTCTGAGAAATAGGCCGCGCGCTCCGACCACTTGAGCTACGTGCTCAGGTTGTCAAGTATAGTTCGAAATTCTTTTTAAAACCATTCTCTCTGTTATTCAAAAACGTTCGATATTCAACAAGTCTTCATTTCATTTTGCTTTCATAAAAATTACTGTATAATGTCCAGGTTGACTAATATCATCATAAACCATATCCAGTATGAAAAATAATTTTTTTGTAACAATTAAAACATATTTTTCATATAATTAATTCGAAATATGAACTATCACTACCACAATTCTTCTCTTTTCGATATTTCTTCGCAATTAGCATTCTAATCTCTTTATCAATAAATTTCACATTGATTCTCTGTCTTTAATCATTTACCCAACATACAAACTCATACTTTAACTTATTCATGCCACATCAACACAAAAAGATCTATTTAACACATGAAATAGCATTATCAATCTACTAACTTTTGTGTGTAATTCTTGATGGTAATAAATGTGTTTTCATCAATCAATCCATGATTCTAATCAATTCACATACAACTTAAATAATATAACCACATATAAAATTGCATATCCATATTCAATCATTCAATGGGTTATTTTTTTTCCTAATTAAAGTGTACTCTTCTTAATTTCTTTCATGCTTCATTCATTCATATCTAACATGCATTTCTAATTTAGAAATATGGAGAATCTACCCACCTCAAATGGAGAGACAAACACAATTAGCAACTTCCTAAACAAAAGTCCTTGCAACCGAATGCTTCTCCTCCTAGATGCGCGCACACGAACCTCCAAGCACACCCAAAACCGAACACTTCTAAGCCAAAACCGAGAGCACTCCTTGATGCCGGCCTCCTCTTCTCCTTGGTGTTGCAAGCACAATCCCACACACTCTCAATCTTTTAACTCACACAATCACTAAGGTATTTGAACTATAGGTTTGGAAGAGAATAATTTGGCACAAGAAGAACTAGCCATGGGGGGGGGGGGGGTATTTATACCAAAAATCAAAGGGAATGGATGGCTAGGATCAAGTGGTTGGTTATAAGATGGTGGGCTAAGATGAAAGTAGGAGTTGCATTAACTACCCACAATCAAGTAACCACCAAGCATGATCTCCACTCCAAAATTTGATTTTCCCTCCAAAAAGATTGCAACCGGCCAAGCATGGGGATGTGCATATTGCATGTGTACGTGCATATTGCACGTGTACGTGCATGCCACTTGGTCCAAAAATTGTACATTAAATTTTTGTATAAAAATAAAATAGTCTTTAAATTGTATTCTACATGACAAGTTGTGTAAAAATAGTTCATGGGCTTTAGTTTATGGGCCAAAATAATTATTATAAAAATAATAAATTAAATTAACCTTGGGCTTTTAAAAGAAAAAGGCTTTTTGTCTAAAAAGAAGGCTTTATAGAAAAATAATTAAAGGCACATATTAAATATCTATACTCATCATGATGAAAAATATTTACTAAAAATATTGCACGTGCACACTACGTGCAAAATAAATAATTTTTCATTAAATGAAAAATCAGGGCATTACAAGAATAATCCATAGAGTGAGATATTCCCCAGTATTTCAGGTGAGGGATGAAATATGCCCTAGAATGATCTGTGGAGTGGGATAGATCTCTAATATTTTGGGATGAGAGCAACACTCATGGGGAGTTCGTGTGATGGGAGACTCTAGAATGATCCATGGAGTGAGATATTCCCCAGTATTCCAGACGATGGATGAAATAGGCCCCAGAATGGTCTGTGGAGTGGGATTGATCTCCAGTATATCGGGACGAGAGCGAAATCCACAAATGGTGTTTGGTTGCTAGGATTTTCGGGACAATGGATGAAATAGGCCCTAGAACGATCTACGAAGTGAGGCTGACTTTCTCGGGACGAGAGCCGGTACTCGCAGGATGATCAACTCTTGGTAGCTGTCTTGACGATGGCTTGTATAGCTGGGGATTGTGAACCCTGTATGAGAAAATGTATTTCTCGAGTTATTTAATTAACTTTTGTTTGCTTTCCCACCAAGTGTAGTTCTGAGGACAAAACTATTCTAAGGAGGGGGTAATGTAACACAACAATTTTTTTTAATGATTTGTACCTAAACTAAATTCTACTATTAATAAAAAAAATATTTTTTTTCTTATGATTGAAATTATTATATTTATTTATAACTAGCTTGACATACAAATATATGGGTATATATGTGTATTTTTGTGTTGGGCTTGAATTGAACCAACATAAAAAACAAAACAAAAAAAATAAAAATAAAAATAAAAAGAGGCCCATTTGGCTGGCCATACCATTGAGAAGAGGAGGGACAAGCACATGGTTTTGCAAAAAACCATTTGCTTGTCTTCTCAAGCAATCCTCTCTCATTCCTTCTTTATTTAACACCCCCTCCTCACTCTCCTATACTCCCTAGTTATGAAATTTTCTAAGAGAAAAATTAAGAGAGAAAGAAAGAGAGCTAGAATCAAGGGTAAGAGCAAGAACGTCAAATTTGGAGCAAGGAGTTGTAGGACCTTTTCTTCATATCTTATAGGTGGGTGATTCTGACCTTATAGTTGTTTTTGTAGTAAAGAAATGGTTGGAATTTAGTGTTGACTCGTTTGTGTTGTCTAAAATTGAATGCATGCAAAAGAGTAGGAGTCTAGAGGCTAGATTCATGCTAAAAGAAACCAAAACAGTAACTTTGTTAAGAAGCAGATTTTTGCCTGTCAGTATGGAGTTAATAGCATGAACACTACTTGATATTTTGGTCTGAAATTTTTAGGGGATGATCATATATGTGTCGTGTACCTTCATTAATGTTTCTAGATTTTTATGATTTTTCCTGCTAATTAAATAAAATACAAACTTGCATGTTGGTCAAAAACAGAACAGATCTTGCTGAATGTTATTGTTGTAGATTAAAATGCTTGGAACTCACTGTGTACTTATGAGAATGACTTCAAATTAATTTATGTTGTTCTATTATCTATATAGAGCTTAAGGTTCAAATTTTATACAATTTGGACTATTATAGCTATGGTAAATAAATCATGCAACCTCAGCTAGTCGAAATGATAAACAGAACTGCTGTTGTTGAATGTTCTGTTTTGGGTGTTAATAAAAAGGGCATAACTCAAGTTCTAATTTATGAAATGACTTGAATTTTGGGTATGTGTTGTGAATGTATGTTATGTGCTTGATTCTTAAATTTCATGTCAATCCAGTAATATTTGATATATATAAGATAATTTTCTTTAACACTGTGCACAAAGTGTTCTGATCTGGAAGTTATTTTGCTGCATGTTAAAGAACCAAGTTTTTGAGCATTTTAACATCGGAATTAGTGAAAATGTTCAACTAGAAAGTTGTAGAGCGCACCTAGAGCTTTCCAGAAAGCCTAAGAATGTGAAATTCGGTGCAGTGTGCTATTTTATATGATCTTTATAGTGTGCTAGTTCTATCAAACCCGAACCCAAGTTTACTGTTTGAAGTGACATTGAGGTGATGGAGCCTTGTATGACTATTTGAGGGTTGTAGGTGTTATTTATAAGCCATACTTTTCTTGGGTACTGATGTGAAATGATTGTAGACAAATTTAGGTCATCCTAGTCATGACATGATTATTTCTAGGTCCTTAGTGAGGGAAAAGAATAGAGTTAAGATAGGTGGATGTGGAATGGTGGGACCCTAGGACTTGGTCTGTATGGATAAAATTTGTGGCGGGTAGATAGGAACCTGTGACCCCGAACGTGTTGGAGCGACGACGTCGGTGCCGATGTGCTCGCCATCTGAGGTGAGAATCTGGCATCGTAGGAGCTAGCACTTGTCGGGAAGACATGGAGCGCGATGATTAGTGGGAGCAGCGACTTGCTTCGGGCCGAGGTAGCGTGCAACTCCAAACGTGACGGGCGGTGGCGATCGATGTGGTCGATTCGCCAGTCTTCGTGGGCCCATGCAGTGGGCCGCGCTTGAGAGCCTAGTTGGACCCTAGTGCGGGTTGGGTTAAGTTCAAATGAGTAAGTTAGAATGAACTAGAACTTAACTAGTGATTATAAAATATCTAGATGTGACCTCAGGGTTAGGTAAGAGACTAGTTGCTAGATCGCCTAGAAAATTGTTTAGTCGGGTAGAACTAGATCACCTAGTAAGTTAATGATTGTAAATTGGATAACTTGAATAGGGTTAGTCCGTGAGTCAAATCCTTAATACAACAACCCAAATATGACCAACTAGAAAGTTGTAGAAGACATGTCCAGCTTTCCATAGAATCCGGATTTGTGTCATTCCGATAAGCGAGTGAGTTTTTATGCTATCGGTAAGGTGCAACCATTGTACAGGGAGTACACAGGCTGATGATTGTAAGACTTTTTAGTGCAACTAGATGGATGAATATGATGCAGTGGTCAACTAGAGATTTGTAGCTTAGATTCTTAGCTTTCCATAATGGGTAACAACACCCAAATCCGAGTCATATTTTGAGAGTTATGACCCTTCTAATTTCTGGACAGAATCAACTTAGTATTGAAATTCTAAATTTTGACTAAGTATTTGGGAGTACAATTTCCCTTTTGTGATTAAGGATTAATGGTCTTACTATTGGGGATAATTGGTGATATTACTTTTCTTAATGTTGTTAAACTTCTGTTGAGGACGATTGTGACTTGAGTTAGTTATTACGGTAGAGTGATACCCTATGACTATCAACTCTAGGCAAATTGGAAACTTCCACCTAGACGTTGGATGTCCGATTGGTGCCACCAAATCATGCTGATGGAGGGTGAACGCGGACCATGGAGATGGACTAAATCCAAGATAGGGGAAGTGGCGAGCAGGAAAATGTGTGGCCGGGGGCCACGGAGCGGTAGGCGAATGTGAGGTTTGGAGTAACCCTATATCACCTTACTTGATTAAATAATTAAGATAAGTTTTGTATAAGAATAATGTGTTAGATATCTGTAACTTGTACTAGTACTAGCAGACCATGGCCGGGTGTTGTACTTTTCCTGTCGTAAGGATACAGATTGTGTTATCAGGTATTGAGATCACGAATCTCGTATCTCGATCTGTTAATTCCTGAAAAGCCAGGATAAACAACGGGAGAGAAACTCCTATCGGATAGGGGGATTGGACCCTCGAGGACGTCATGTTCTTATGTGCGTGGACACGAACGAACCATGGGCTGCTGTCTCGTGGATCTTGATGTCATGAGTGCATGGGTTTGTACCTGTAAGTTCGTCGTGGCTTTTTGGGTGAGGTTCGGGCAGTAGGCACCGGGCACTATATGGCAAACGTGATCACCACTAGAGTGACTGCAGTAACGGACGAGACCGAATAACTGCAACCTCCTCAGATACGGTAAATCTATTAGGAACAGGACAAGTACAAGAGTAGGATGCATGACGAGGGATCAAACCATACAATCAGGAGAGGCGAACTCTTTGGAAAGTATGTAGTATGAGATGCATACTTTTTTATTGAAGTTTATTTTGGGTAAGTATGTAGCATGGGATGCATACGTTCCTAAATAAATTTCATTAGAATAAGTGCATCGTGTGCATTCTTTATTTTGTGCATTAGATTAGGCCATGGCATACATCGACATTGGTTTGACATCACTTTTTCCTTTGCATCAAATATTGGTTATTGAGATTTGGAATCACTATATTATGGCATAGAGAGGATAGCTGTATATAGCATTGCGTCAGTTGTATTCGGCTGACGTGCCCACAGTCTATCTAGTTGCAGGATTGCAGTTTGAGGAGTGCGAGGGAGAACTCAAGCCACGGGAAACATCCAAGTGAAATTTATTGTCCAATTTTATTGTATATTCATGTTGTACCAATTAAATGTAACTGTTGTAATCATTGGAAATTGCAATAACAATTTGATGTAATAAAGGTTTTTAATTTCCTGTGATTTTTGTGTGTTGTGACTCATTTGAAGGAAAGATTCTGGCTTGTGTCACGGGTTCCGGGTATTGGGAACCCAGGGCGTTACAATCCTCCCACTGATCAGATCCGGTAGATCCACTAGACTCTTCGCATCGCGGGGAGAAATATGGTGAGGGCTAGGTTGTCAGGTCTGAGGTGGACCTATGCTGAGGGCTTGGAGGATCTCATTTTTGAAGTCTTGAAGCTCTGCCCTAGTGATTGGCACTTATTCATTTATTCCCACCCTAGGGGCTGTCCTGCTAGTTGAAGTTGGATGCCTCCTCTCTCGGGGAGGTGTTCTTCTGTGATTCCTTGGGGAGCGGCGACCCCTTTACCCCCTGGGAGAAGGAGATCTCCTTCGCCTTTGTGGAGAGGGACTTCTTCTGCATTCCCTGGGAGAGAGGGTTCTTCGGGATCTGGATCTCCTAGGAGAAGGGCTTCTTCTATTCCCCATATGCTCCGGATGGGAGGCTTCCTCACGAATTCTTCTCTCATTGAGATCGGTCCGGAGGTCAGACCCCTGCTGGCGATCGACGATGATTTAACGAAGGTCGGGTTGTAATTGAGGGGGGTAAGGAAGGAGTAGAGGTGCACATTGATCCCCTATTTTCGATGAAAGGCCTTGCGGATGGTTCGAGGAAACTCTGACGAGAGCCCCCCGGAGCAGACATTCCAGGCGGAGCTAGTTGAAGGAGGGGCTCTGGTTACTGCAGTTGAATGGTGAGAAGGGGTTCCTCTAGAGGAGGCGATGGAGGAGGAGGGTTGGCTCGTTGGCCTGAGGCCGCCGCCTTCCCTTTGCCCTAAGGAGGCATGTTGGAAACTTGTGTTTTCTCTGGTAATGTTTTAGTCGGATTTCTTTCAATTTTCCCACTGAAAGCGCCAACCTGTTACTGCTTTTTTTTGTATGGTAGTAACCAGGTGATGTAGATTCTTTGGTGGAACAATCAAGAATCTGACTTTTTGACTTCCGATGATGTGGGCTACAGCAATCGCTTCCACTTGACCTACAAAATGCCTGAAACATCAGGATTGATCCCGGCGATAGGCCCTCTGACGCTCAAGTTAGTAATCAAGAAGAATATGATAGAGCATTTTTATGGAAAAATATTGGTTACCTTCTTTATGGTGGGAGTAGAGAGGTATTTATAGTCGCCTTGGGGGTCAGTTTCAAGATAATGATTTATCTCTACTTCTCTGTGTTTATGCATAAGAAACAGAGTTTAAATCGTTTCATGATAAGAGTGGCAATTTAAACCGCTGCTTAGAGATAATCATGAATTTGAATTACTTTTTAAATGTCCTGGGTTTGTTCATAATGGGCTGTCACTCTGACCCAGGGAGACATACCCATTTTTGGGTTATTGGGTCTGGAAAAAGACCCAGTTTCCATCTTCGGACCTGCTTACAGGTAAAATTACTGTTTTACCCATGAGAGCTTTAAGATTCATGCCCGATTTGAACGGTCCTGATATAGTTCTATTTTTACCGATATCAACCATCGTTAGAGCTTTACGTTAAAGCTTATCATTCATCACCTTCAAGTACGCACCCTTAGAGCATATGCTAGATGCAAGGCGCTCTAAAACCACTCGAACGCCTAGAATTATAGGTGAGTTGATTTGTAGGAATAGGTCTACCGACAAGAGCGAGTGGCCATAGCATCTTCTTACATTGCCATCAAGAGAACTACAAGTATTCACTATGAATGCAACACGCAAACTAGTAAGTCTTTCCCAAAATAAACCTATTTTTGAAACAAAATCCCATAGAGGGTCATATGCCAAACTTATTCCCAGGGTGAGCTAGTTTTTGCCACGTCATTTTAAGTCGTAGTTGGGAACTGCGGCAACTCTTATAATGAAGTCGCAGTTCCCAACTGTGGCTTCTTCAAGAAAATTTTATTTCTTGCTGTTGTTGTCAACTGCGAAAACAATTTAAATAGATGTCGTAGTTGGCAATAACGACTGTGTCTCAAAGTTTTGAGATACAGAGAGCCAAGTGGTGGAGACATAGTTGGATATTTAGAGAAAAATTGTAGGTATTTTTTTGTTAAAGAAAGGTCGTAGTTGGGAACTGCACCCTCATTCTAAACGTAGGCCACAGTTCGATTATGCTGAGGCCATTGTTGCAAATTGCGGCCCTTTATGAGACTCATTAAAAAAACCGAGTTAAGTATCGGGTTCATCCTCCCTCTCCACTTCATTTCTTCATCTCTCCCAACAACTCCTCCAACTACGACCCAAATATGAAAACCCTACTTCCCAAATTCCTCCAACTCCTTCGACACCTCCAACTCAGTCAAAGCCCTTCGTGATTGCCAAATTCACATCCGTATCTCCAATTTGGATATTTACCCGAAGTACACCTCCCTCTCTCAAATTCAAAATCCGAAATCTCGCATCGTCTCCAACATCATCCCCAATCATCTCTAAAATCATCTATGTCGTCATCTCCACCATAAAATTCCAGACTTTTTTCAAGGTATTCATAAAACCCTACATTATTGTTTTTGTTATCCTTATTAAGATTCGTTTATTATGCTAGTCTGAATATAGATTAATGAAAGTTAAGGTAAGGTGTTGTAAACGATTGATTCATAAGAATATGCCTTGGTTGAATACTTCAAATTTAGTTAAATAGAGTAATGTTGATTCATAAGAATTCTCATAGGGATGGCTCGAGCACGGGGCAAACTTGTTCAAAATGCAGTCTAATAGGACACAACAAGCGTAACAAGCGTCGTTGTCGGGGCAACGACATAGGTTGATTATATAGTCACGTAGTACTTTGCATTAGTTCATAATACTATTTTAAAAATGGATTAAATAAACTACTTTATTAATTGACTAATATTTTTAATCTTTATATTCCATATACCAAATTATTTGTCTACTTATTAATCGACTAATATTTTCAATACTATTTTGCATGGTCATCATCTCACTAATGTCACGAATGTGCAATAATGCAGGACCCTTGAGTAGTACTAGCGGGCCCCCGGTAAGTAGTATGCCTTTGGATGTATATTTAATATGTTACTTTTTATGCATTTAACAAAAATTATATATTTATGCAGGACGATACGAATGAAGGAGCTGGTATAAGTGGCCGAGGATGGGGACCATGAACACGCGGTGGATGGATGACCCCCGAGTTGTACTAGCTAGCCGAGGACAAGGAAACACACCTGTACATGTAAGATGAATTGATGTATATTTTACTTTTGAATTTTTATATATAATGTTGTAGCTAATATAACAATCTTAAATGTTTGTGTAGGTTGTAGCTGAACTACCTCCATCGTCTACTGATGTTGACCAATCATCGTGTTCCGTTGGACAAGGAGGTCCAGGTCCACTAGACCCAACACTGTTAACGTTGAAAACAAGTAACATATCTCAGTCCGTGTGGAACAGTGCATCCAAGGACTGTACTTTTCGTATGCATACGACATTGAGAATGCATCCACGTACACACCATTTGTTGGTCGAAGCTGGTTTCTATGGAGTATGATTGATGGCATCTATGAATCTAGATCGTGCTCTACTTACAACTCTTCTTCAGAGATGGCGACCTAAGACACATTCGTTCCATCTTCCCTTAAGAGATGTCTATCGCACTTTAGGATACTGCGTTCATTTCAAGACTTCTTATTGATGGGTTGGTCGTGACTGGAAATATAAGGTTTAATAGGGAGCAGTTGGTTAGAGATTTCTTCGGTGTTAAGCCAGGTGAGATGACTTTTGCCCATTCTATTAGACTCTCTTGGTTTAAGACAATGTTCGACACTTCTTGATCGAAGATTCGAACATATTTCATGTTGAGTGCAGGACCTGGGCTTACATATGACACTATTTGGATGTGTTTTCTTTTTGAACTTGTAACACCCCACATTTTTATTTTATTAAAAATGCATTTTTTTTATTTTGCACATATGATGCACGTGCAAATTTATCCATCACTTTTCTTACTCTCATTTTACAAATTTTAGCATGCATAATTTTATTTTAGCCTTTTTATTTAACCCATGGACCTAAAGATTTAAATCCTAACCCATTAGACCAAATAAAAGAAAAGCCCACTCGAATAATTAAGTTAATAAAATTAAAAGAGAGCCCATGAATCAAGCCCATTAGTTAAATCACAAATTAAGTTGAGCTTGGATGAATACATGATAAGTTACAACTTTTAGTATACATTTAGGACTATATAAATGTATTTATTTTTTGTGTGCATGTGTGCATATGCACACTAGTTGATCTTTGGCCGGTCAAGCACTAGGGGAGCCCGGGTTGTAACCTTGTGGGGAGAGGGAAAGGTTGGAGTTATGGGGGTTAAGGATGTGAAGGGTTGGAAAGGTGGAAGGTTGGGAGTTTTAGGAGTTAGAAAATGAATGGTTGAAGGAAATTAAGGAGGGAGTTATTAGGTTGAGCATTTTGCACTTTAGACCCTAACAATATCCTATAAATAGCACATCATTCCTACTTCTCTTTTGCACCAAAAACAATATCAATATAAGAGAAAGAAAAAGAAAGAGAGTACGAGAGTTCTTATGCTGGGAGGAGTTCTTGCTAGGAGAGGAGAAATTGCTAGGAGGATAAGCTCTTGCTAGGAGTTGTGCTTCCACTTTGTTCAATCTTCAATTGAGGTGGGTGGTTTCTTTGCTTTCTAGTGGTAGAATATGCATGCTAAACACTATAAATGAGTAGTATAACTTAATGTTGATGTGAAAGATATAGATAAAATCCATGCTAGTACAATATGTAATAATCTTGTTGAGACTTAGTAAATAGTTGCCACCATGCTAATTAAAAGAAGAATTCTTTTATAATGTGAATCATGTTAAATGTGTTTGAATTTTTTTTTGTACTTGTTGAGTATGTGGAAATTTTATTGATGAATGTCATATGCAAACCATGCCTTAGGATCTATTGACTAAGAAAGAAGAAAGTAAAATTTGTTAGTGTTGACATATGTATATTTTGCATTGTTGCATTTGAAAACAATAATTTTTCATGAAGGAGATTTTGTGAAATTCTCATGATTGAGAGATGTTGGCATGCTATAAATTTATATAAACTAATTTTTCATGAAGACTATTTTTTATTAAATTCAAGTTTGGAGAAAATACAAGTCTATGTGAAAGAAATGAGGAGAATAATTGTTAAAGAAGTGGAAATAGAGCTTTAATGAAATTAAAATCTGTTATTTTACTGTCTTTAATTTCAATCTCAGTCAAGAAAATTTTATTTCAACTTCTTAGAAAGAATTGATTTTTGGATAAACAAGTTTCATGAAAAGGGATCACTTTCTGAACAATATGAACAAAAATATATTAGTGCAAATCCTAAACAGAAAATACACTTGGACTTACTGGTTAGCCAGTGCAACACAGAGCTTTGTTTGTAAAAGACCTTGGGTTCGAAACTAGATAGTCGCATTTATTTTAATTCTTTTAAATAAAATCCCAAAAACCGAGAGTCGAAATATGAACCCTTTAGCATAGAAAGTTGACGCCAAGTCCATATGGACTTATTGGCTAGCGGGTGGGCTTTGGGCATTTCACTGTGGCTGAGAGAGGGGGATGAAGCTCAGGTTCGAAACCTGATGGGCTCCTCATTTTTTTGGTTGTTTTTAATTTTGATCTCATTTCTTGGTAGGTTTAAATTATGATCTCCTCATTTTTTTTGTTGGTTTTTTTTAAGTCAGAATGGAAATTTGATATCATAAGAAAATTTGGAAATTTTAAATGGTTATATAAGATGATATAAAGTGTGCTAAAAAAATACTGTTTGAAATTTTCATGTTTATTCTTGAGAAAAAAAATAGAATTGAGATAGAAAGTGAATTTTTAACTTAAGATTTAATTAGTAAAAAGTATAAAATTTATATTTTTTTTGAAGAAGAGAAAAATGTGTTTGTGTGAAGTGAACTCTTTGAAAAAGATTGTACTCTTATTTTGTTTAATAAATTTCTTTGTTGTGGTTGAGATACATTGTATGAGCTTGAGTTTAATCAAAAATTTCATGTGATGAAATTATGTGCTTGAAAGGAAATATTTTTTGCTTATAAAGATTTTGAATGAATGAATAAAATCATGGATAGTGACAAAACATTAATCATTCGTGAATAAGTTGAAAATATCTAGGTGTAAGACATGTTTATTGAAGGGTATGTGTACCCATGAATTCTTGTACATGAAAAAGTTGTGATTTAGAATTAGTGAGACCTCGGGTACCGGCACTATTTGACTTGAAAAAAGTTGAGATATATTTTGAAATATGGCCATGGAGCTATCTCATATTCATTGATAAAGTCCGGTAGGAGGTAAAACTAATTCTAGGTTTGGAAATTTATTCATGTCTTAAACTAAATAATTAGGCACGTAAGTGAAGACGTAGTAAACCTGGGCAAAGGTAAATGGGTTACTTCTATATAGTTGGCGGTGAATCTCCGTGGCTATAGACCCTGTTGGCGGACTGTGGTTGCTCCGTGGGAGATGGGCTTTTAAATCCGGGACTCGGCGTAGTCAAGCGGATATTTACCATACTCCATTGTATATGCGTATACCGGGCTAGAGGGGCACTTGCGGGATGATTCGCACGATGAGAGATCAGTTATATCAGCCAGCGAGTCTGGAATCCATATTCGTGGAATGATCTAAACCTTGCTTTATTACTGGGTAGTTTCATGGTGAGGGATCGAACCCTTTATTGTGGAGTACGTAGGTGCTTGCCCTCAGACCTATGTAGTATGGAATGCATAGAATTCGAACAAGTATGCATTAGTGTCATCCTAGTATAATTATGTGCATTAGGCATTAAGGCATCGCATACACTTACATATTTAGCGTAGTCACAATTTAACACTTTATTGTTCATTCAACTTTTGTGATTTGTTAAAGTAATGAGATCGTTATATGTACGGCATAGGGAGGATAGCCGAGTATAACATTTTCGTTAGTTGTAAGTGACTGACGTGCCCACAGCTTAACATGCGGGTAATGGACTTTATAAAGAAATAAAGATGACACGATGCAGTTGATGATTTATATTGTTAAAGTTGTATAAGTTGTATTTGGTTTTCAATTTTGTAATCTTTTATTCTTCCGCAGCAAAAGTGTATTGAACTCTGATGTATCATTGAAAAGTTTTAATTTCCTTGTAAAATTGTACGAAGTGAAGTAAAGATCCTATGAAATCTCGAATCCAGACTTATCTGGAATTCTGGGTGTTACAGTTGGTATCAGAGCCAAGTTCACAAGTAGTTCAAATTTATAAGGAACGACACCCTAGAGTGGACACTAGAGAGTGAGTTTCAACTTATAGAGATTTAAACTTATGTTTGTGTTGCTCTATGAGATAACATTTTTCTCCTTCTTTTCCCTATAAGATGGCCAATCATCACGATCCCCAGAATGAGGCGCCTTGGTTTGTCCACTTCGAGGTTGAAGAGGAAGAACCAATGGAAGAAGAAGAAGAGGACCTATAAGAAAAAGAACCAGAGGAGGAAGAAGAAGAACCATTTAAGATAGAAGAAGAATTTTCCGAGTCTAGGGAGATTACTCCACCTCCGCCTGATCTTCCTGAAGACTCCCCAGAAGAAGAACTCGTTCCAGATAACCCAAATAACATTGTTGCTTCTCTTCGACGAGAATTGGATGCTCAAAAGTGGAGAGTTAATCACTTGGAGTTACAATGGGCAGAAGACAAGGAACGCATCCGGAAGCTGAACTTTCAAGTGTGCGAGCTTGAGAAGGTCCGACTCGTGAATGATCGACATTTCGCCAAGTTAGACCACATCACTCGCTGGGACAAGGAAGAGCGATAACAGAGCTTCGAAGACATGAGGAAGGAAATTCAAGAATTACGGGAAGAGCTCAGAGAAGCCAAGAGAAACCATAGAATCTAGGATGTTTTCTGTAATGGATGTATTGGAACAAAATTTTTCTTTCTGAATGTAAAGAGTTTAAATTTTGAATGAATAAATTTTGTTGAAAATGATGTTATTTGTGTTATTTATGATGATTAATGATAAATTTTATGACTTAGAAATGGCACAAAGGATCATGAACGGCGAAGAGCAAAACGGTGAGAATGGGCTAGATCTAGAGACTGAACTGGCTCGATTCTATCAAACCCTAAATACTGTCGCCGCAAACATCGCTAGAAACAGGGATCAGGGCTAGCAGTGCATGTTCTAGAGGCAATCAGGTTGGTTGAATTGTTCAAGAGGATGAAGCCACCTGTATTTGAAGGACAGGCCAATCCAGACGCAGTTGACGACTGGATCAGACAGATCGAGACAGTGTTTGATGTATTAGAAACCCCGGAGGCCAGCAAAGTGAAATTAGCTACCATTCAACTAGAAAAGGATGCGGGTGTTTGGAGGCAATCGCTAAAAAGGACCTTGTGCAATGTACAACTCTCTTGGGAGTATTTTCTTGATGAATTCAGGAGCCACTACTTTCCATTGGACGTTCAGGAGAAGAAGGCCATGGAATTTCTGAGCTTGCAGCAGGGCAGTATGTCGGTACGGGAATATGAGACCAAGTTCAACCAGCTCTCCAGGTACGCACCTGAAATGATACAAGATGAAGCCAAGGAAGTGCGCAAATTTGAGCAAGGGTTGAGACCAAGTCTGAGATCCAGGATGATACCTTTGGGCATTCGGAGATTTGAGAAGCTAGTCAGAAGGGCTGCTGCAACTGAGTCTGACATGAACCAGTTCCAAGCTGTGCAAGTCAAGCAAAACAATTGGAGTACGGGCAAGAGGCCTGCAGCACCAAGCAACTACAGAAGTCAGCCCCCAGCACAATACTTCAAACCAACTGGAGCCAATGCTGTTGCAGTGGCAGGAAGGGTACCCACGTGCTTCAGATGTGGAGATTCAGGCCACATATCTACTGGGTGCACCAAGCCGCAGTCTTTTAAGATTTGTTTACTGCGTGGCAAGGAGGGCCACTTCAAGTCTGATTGCCCTCAGCTTCAACGGGGAGGACCGAGTTGGCAGCAGTCCAATCATGGGCAAAAGCAGTTCAGGCAAGGGCGGGTGTTCGCCTTAACAGAGGCAGATGCAGATGATGTAGACAATGTGATCACTGGTATGGAAGTGAAGCCTAGTTGTTTTGTTGCTTTTTCCACTTATGTAATAAATGTTATGTAATGAGAGCACTCATATGTAACAGGAGACATTCTAATAAATGGAATAAAAGCTTCGGTGTTATTTGATACGGGATCATCGCACACTTTTGTGTCACCCTCATTTGCAAAAAGATTGGGAGTTGAACCAAAAAAATTTCATGGCAAGGTTTTATCTGTGGCTACTCCATCAGGAGAGAACTTGACAACTGATCGATACTCTGAAGGGTGTGATCTTGAAATCGGAGGTAGGCTCTTGGGCATCGTCCTCATTGAATTGGCAGTTCTGGGAGTTGACGTCATTATTGGCATAGACTGGATGTCATTGTACAATGCCACTATTGAATGAAAGTGCAAGGAAGTTGTGGTGAAGGCACCAGGAGGACCAGCGGTTACATTTCAAGGTAAGAGGAAGTGTAAGCAGTTGGTGGCAGCTTTGTCAGAGCAAAAAGTTCCAGAAGAAGTGAAGCAGATCCAAGTTGTCCGAGGATTCCCAGCAGTATTTCTTAATGATCTACCAGGGCTTCCTCCTCATCGAGATGTAGAGTTCAGCATCACTATTCAACTAGGAAGTGCACCTATTTCCAAGGCACCATACAGAATGGCACCAGTTGAACAAGATGAGATCAAGAAGTAGATCGAAGAATTATTAAGCAAA
Organism: Hemerocallis citrina; assembly: GCA_017893485.1. NCBI lineage: Eukaryota > Viridiplantae > Streptophyta > Magnoliopsida > Asparagales > Asphodelaceae > Hemerocallis > Hemerocallis citrina. Next base: position 114,592,819 of record CM030367.1, on the reverse strand, counting down.
GGATTCATTAGGCCAAGTGCATCATCGTGGGGAGCCCCAATTCTTTTAGTGAAGAAGAATGATGGATCAATGAGGATGTGTATCTACTACAGAGAATTGAACAAGGTTACTGTACAGAACAAGTATCCAATTCCTCGAATCGATGACTTCTTCGACCATCTATAAGGAGCAGTTGTATTCTCCAAGATAGACTTGCAGTCAGGATATCATCAAGACGGATTTCTGAACCAGTCATGGTCACTACGAGTTTTTAGTCATGCCATTTGGAGTCACAAATGCACCGGCTATTTTCAGGGACATGATGAACAGAGTTTTGCGGCCCTGCATCAATTCTTTTGTCGTTGTATTCATTGACGACATATTGGTCTATTCCAAGACAGAGGAAGAGCATGCCAAGCACTTAGCAGAAGTTCTGAAGAAGCTACAGAAGCATCAGCTATATGCGAAATTTTCCAAGTGTGACTTCTGGAAAACCGAAGTCGCCTTCCTGGGTCATATCCTTTCCAAGGAGGGAGTGGCTACTGACCCGCAGAAAGTTGACGCTGTGAAAGACTGGCCAAGACCGACCACAGTGAAGGAGATCAGGAGCTTTCTGGGCTTGACTGGATATTACAGAAGGTTCATTTATGGTTACGCCCAGCTAGTTGTGCCACTCACAAGGCTTACAAGGAAGAATGTGAGTTTCAAATGGTCGGATCAGTGTGAAGCTAGTTTCTAAGGGTTAAAGGAAAGGTTGACTAATGCTCCCATTTTGGCGTTGCCAAGAGCAGGAGTCGACTATGATATCTACAGCGGTGCTTTCCGTCGCGGATTGGGCTGTGTGCTAATACAGGAAGGGAAGGTAATTGTTTATGGGTCTAGGCAGCTGAGACCACATGAAAAGAATTACCCAACCCATGATTTGGAGCTGGTAGTAATCATCTTTGCTTTGAAGCAATGGAGGCATTATGTGTACAGAGAGAAGGTCAACATATACACGGATCACAAGAGTCTAAAATACATCTATCAGCAAAGAGACCTGAATCTGAGGCAGAGGAGATGGTTAGAAGTGTTGGAAGATATCCGACCTGAGATCAAATATCATCTAGGCAAGGCAAATGTTGTGGCAGATGCGCTCAGCAGAAAGTGTAGTTTGTCTCAATTGATCACAACTCAGAAGGAATTGGCAGAGGAGCTTGATCGAGCCGGGTTTGAAGTAGTTTTGCAAGGTTGGGAGCTTCCTTAGCTCAGTTGAGGATTCAACCTGCCTTGAGAGACAGAATTATCGACGGTGGTAAGGCAGATCCAAAAGATGATAGAGTAGGTTGGTATTGGCAAGTTGGCAGAGTTCCAGGTGAAGGATGCAGTGCTATGGTATGGCGAGCGGCTGTGTGTGCTAGATCTAGCGGAACTGAAGGAGAGTATTCTTTAGGAAGCACATGATACTTTGTTATCAGTACATCCAGGAAGTACCAAGATGTACAAGGATATAAAGCTATGCTTCTGGTGGCCAGGGATGAAGCATGATGTAGCCGAATTTGTTGCCAAGTGTACAGTTTGTCAGCAGGTCAAGGCAAAGAATCAGAAGCCCGGCGGTTTGTTGCAACCATTACCCATCTCAGAGTGAAAATGGGACTGTATCAGCATGGATTTCATCACGGGTTTACCCAAGAGTTCCAAAGGCAATGATACAATTTGGATGATAGTGGACCGACTCACTAAATCAGCTTACTTCTTGGCAATGAAGCTTACTTGGTCAATGGAGAAGCTGGCAGAGATGTATGTTGGTGAGATTGTGAAGCTTCATGGAGTTCCACTGTCAATAGTATCCGATCAAGATGCGCATTTCACTTCGCATTTCTGGAGAAGTTTTCAAGCAGCTTAGGGGACAAAGACCGATTTCAGTACCGCCTTTCATCCTCAAACTGATGGGCAGACTGAGAGAGTCAACAGGGTGTTGGAAGATATGTTGAGGTGCTGTGTGTTAGATTTCGATGGCAGCTGGGAGGTCATTTAGCTCTTGTGGAATTTGCCTACAACAACAGCTTTTAGGCAAGCATTGGGATGGCACCGTATGAAGCTCTATATGGAAGAAAATGCAGGACACCGGTTTGTTGGTATGAAGTAGGGGAGCGGCAGCTGTATGGACCAGAGATTGTGCAACAGACCTCGAAAAAGATCGAGCTGATCAGAAAGAGGTTGGTCGACGCACAGAGCAGGAAAAAGAGTTACGCCGACAACAGGAGGAGAGACCTGGAGTTTGATGAAGGTGACTATGTCTTTGTGAAGGTGTCTCCGACTAAAAGGGTGATTCGTTTCGGAAGGGGAGGAAAATTAGCCTCGAGATACATTGGACCCTACAAGATAATGAAGAGAATTGGGAAGACAACTTATCGGTTAGAACTACCAGAAGAGTTGGCCCAAGTGCACAATGTCTTTCATATGTTCATGCTACGAGGCTATATCCCCAGATCCGAGTCATCATTTTCCAGAGGTGCCTGAAGGGTTGCAACTAGATTTGAGCTATGCTGAGCGTCCTATTGAGATCGTGGATCGTCGAGAAAAGCTCTTGAGAAACAAGACGATACCTATGGTCAAAGTCGTTTGGAGGAACCAGTTTGTTAAGGAGGCCACTTAGCATCAGAGGAAAAGATGATGAAAAATCACCCTGAACTCTTTAACTAAAATTTTTGTAACTTTTTTTTTCTTCTTTGTATTTTCTTGCTCCTGAGTGTAGTTCCGGGGACAGAACTATTCTAAGGAGGGAGTGCTGTAACACCCCACATTTTCAATTTATTAAAATTGCATTTTTTTATTTTGCACATATGATGCATGTGCAAATTTATCCTTCTCTTTTCTTACTCTCATTTTACAAATTTTAGCATGCAAAATTTTATTTTAGCCTTTTTATTTAAAACGTAGGCCTAAAGATTTAAATCCTAGCCCATTAGACCAATTAAAAGAAAAGCCCACTAGAATAATATTAATTAAGTTAATAAAATTAAAAGAGAGCCCATGAATCAGGCCCATTAGTAAAATCACAAATTAAGTTGAGTTTGGAATAATACATGACAAGTTATAACTTTTAGTACACTTTTAGGACTATAGAAATGTATTTATTTTTTGTGTGCATGTGTGCATATGCACAGTAGTTGATCTTTGGCCGGTCATGCACTAGGGGAGCCCGGGCTGTAGCCTTGTGGAGAGAGGGAAAGGTTGGAGTTATGGGGGTTAAGGTTGTGAAGGGTTGGAAAGGTGGAAGGTTGAGATTTTAGGAGTTAGAAAATGAAAGGTTGAAGGAAATTAAGGAGGGAGTTATTAGGTTGAGAATTTTGCACTTTAGACCCTAACAATATCCTATAAATAGCACCTCATTCCTACTTCTCTTTTGCACCAAAAACAATATCAAAATAAGAGAAAGAAAAAGAAAGAGAGTATGAGAGTTCTTGTACTTGGAGGAGTTCTTTCTACACAGAGACAACGACAATATGCGAGAAATCGACAATTGTTAATGTCTGAAGATCAACTCGATGAAGAAAGAGAGAGGCGTAGGGAGTATCAAAGAAATATACACTCTAATATGATTGAAGGTATGATTTTATAACATCAATCATATCCTTATCATTCCTGATTTTTAATCTACTTATTTCTATGATCTTTTTTAAATTTAATGTAGGAACAACTGGAGATAATCAAGTGGCAAGAAGAGTTCAAACTATTATGAGACATCATAATTCTGCAAGAAACCATGTGGACACATCTCCCTGTCAACGATTTTATCTACCACCTACAAGAAGGTGCACACATTGTGGGAGGGAACTATTTTTCCAAGAATCCAATGATTTGTGTTGTCAAACAGGTAGAGTACAATTGCCAAGAATATCAGTTCCTCCTGAATTGATGAACCTTTATATTGATCAGTCTGGAGAAGGAAAAACTTTTAGGCAACATATACGTACTTATAACCATGTGTTTGCATTTACTTCCATTGGGGTGCACCTTGATGACAGATTTTCTAATAGAATGGGTATTTACACTTTTCGTGCTCAGGGTACCATATATCATAAGATTGGTAGTCTTATTCCACATAATAATTCTAGACCTCGATATATGTAACTGTATATATATGATACCGAGCATGAACTCGATAATAGATTAATAGAAAGTGATTTGGTGAGTAGGCCAGTTATGGAAAAGCTTCAACAAATTCTCCATGCGCACAATCCATATATTCATAATTTGCGATGTCTTTCAAGATGCTCTAATCTTGACAATTGCAAGCTAATACTTAAGGAAAGACCGAATCATGGAGGACAATATCATTTGCCTACTTCTTCACAAGTTGTTGCAGTGTGGGTTCCCGGAGATAATCCTTATGATTGCCATGAAAGAGAAATTGTTGTGAAAACTTATTCTAATCAACTTCACAATGTTCCAGATACTGCTGGGTATTATGATCCTCTCCAATATCCTCTTTTATTACCTTATGGAAGTCATGGTTGGGATATCCACATTCATAATGACGGAAGAAAAGTGTCATGTAGAGAATATTATGCATTTCAACTTCAGGTATTGATTATAGTTGGTCGATTGTATTTGATATTTGTTCCTAATCAATAAGCAATCTATTTATCTATCATTAATGCTCTAATATATCGAGTTCCTAGATTCATGAAGAAGCGACATCTATTTTCCTTCTTGGTGGGCGATTACTCCAACAATACTTAGTAGACAACTATGTTAAAATTGCAATACAGAGGCTAGGTTGGATTCGCGATCATCAACATGAAATACGTGCTGAAATGTACCAAGGTTTACAAGATGCACAAAATGCAGGCGAGACATTTGCTGGTAAATTCTGTCATTTGTATATAAATCACAAAATGATATGAATAATATTTTCTATCAAACATGTTAACTATCTAATTTGTTGTACTGTTTGTTATTTTGTAGGAAATGTGGGTCGGAGAACTGTGCTACCTGCATCTTATGTCGGAAGTCCCCGAGATATGTATCAAAGATATCAAAATGCAATGTCTTTGGTTCAAAAATATGGCAAGCCTCACTTATTCATTACTATGACTTGCAATCTGTCTTGGTTTGAAATTTTCAAAGAATTACTACTTGGGCAGCTTCCACAAGACAAGCCAGATTTAATTATAAGAATTTTTCATTCTAAACTGGAGGAGTTTAAGAAAGATATATTTGACAGAGGGGTACTTGGGAGAATCATTGCACACGTACATGTCATTGAATTTCAGAAGCGTGGATTGTCTCATGCTCACATATTAATCATTCTTGATGATAGAGATAAAATTATTTCTGTGGATGATTACAATGGGATAGTAAGAGCAGAAATTCCAGATCGGGATGTGGAGCTTGAACTATATGAGATTGTGTTGAAACATATGATTCATGGACCTTACGGGCATTTGAATCCCAAATTAGCTTGCATGAAAGATGGAAAATGCAAGAAAGAGTATCCCAAACAATTTTCTCCTACAACTTTGCAAGGAGAAAACTCATATCCCGTGTATCGCCGATGAGATACTGGTCGATATATCTCTTTAAGGGAGAACTCTAATCAACTGATCGATAATAGATGGGTGGTTCCTTATAACCCATGGCTATTGAAAAAATATAATTGCCATATCAATGTTGAAATTTGTTCGAGTATAATTTCTGTTAAATATATCTATAAGTATGTTTACAAAGGGCCTGATCGTGTGTCCTTTCAAATTCAACCAGGTAATGCTACAGATGAAATATCATAGTACGTTGATGTTCGTTGGATATGCCCTCAAGAAGCCGCCTGGAAATATTCGATTTTTCTATGAATCGAATGTATCCGTCAGTTCTCTCATTGCAAATTCACTTGCCGAAAAAACAACAAGTTCTATATTATGCTCATCAGTCAATTGAGAATGTACCTACTGATGGTCAAATACAAAAAAACGATGTTGACAGAGTTCTTAAAAAAAAATAATGAAGAACCAGAAGCAAGACAATATCTGTACATGGAGTTTCCAGAGCATTACAGGTATGAATTATGGAGACTTTTTGGATATTTCACTTAATCTTCTTCGAATATATCTTTATTGATAACTTTTAATTGTGAAGTGAATAAATAATGACAGTTATATATACTTTTAATTATTGATGATAACATTTACCCTTTTCGAACATGTCTTCATAGGTGGAAGAGCACTGAGCAGAAATGGAGCAAGAGACAAATTAATATTCGTCAAATCGGCAGGATGTATGTCATTTCTCCTCGAGAAGATGATCGCTACTATTTAAAGAAGTTTCTAAATCATGTTAGAGGTCCATTATCGTTTGACTACTTACTTACTGTAAATGGGATTAGATATCCAACATTTAAGCAAGTAATAGAGGTGTTGGGTTTATTGGAGAGCGATAATAGCATCAACAGTTGTCTTCTAGAAGCATCCAATACTCATATGCCATCAGCTCTACGAAGACTTTTTACAACACTATTGATATATTGCAAGCTAGTTGGAGTAAGACAACTCTGGGACCAATTTAAATCATATATCTCAGAGGACTATTCATCTGCAAGCAATCTGAGTGGACTATGTGAAGTACCTTCCGGATCACGTATTAGTCATGGACAATTATATGTCGCTCTGTCCAGGGGGGGTTCGAGATCTACTACAAAACTCTTAATCAAGAATGGACATCTAGCACGTCGACAAGGCATATATACAAAAAAATGTTGTTTACAAGGATGTATTGGTGAAATGTCATGGAGCTTCAAATTAAACGGTAAGTTGGTATTTAAATGTACATGGTTTTCTCAATTTATACATACTATTGTGCACAACTATGAGAAAAAAATATAATTAGACTATCAACATACATGTTGCATTATATCTCTTTATTAACTACATTTTATATGATATATATACCACATTTTATCTTTACTATGAGAAAAAAATATATGTTTTATGTTCTAAGCATTCACATAGTTTTGACATCCCCAATTTGCCTATTCATACCAATTTGCCTATTTATTTACCAATTTGCCTATTCATACTAATATGGAAATGAATAGTAAGGTCCAACTTAGATACACTAATTTTATCCTCTGAAGTGCTTCGAGTGTAAACTTTCCCTTTTTTATTTCCTTGCAGAAGGATAAGGATGATGATTCAGACACCGAAGTAAGTTTCTTGCTTTTATGAGTTTTGCATGATCACTACTTTTCACTTAACTTTGAATCTTATATAAAATTAGTGTTTCCACTTTCACATGACGATGAGCATGATGTTGCTAATGCTGATGATGGTGCCGAATCAGACTTTGAACCATGGATCATGTTTGGGTTCTGGGGTGATTGTCTTTTAAGATGAATTAAGGTTCTCAGGCACTCTTTTTTTCATTATTTTTATTTTCTTATGTTGGATCTTTCCGATTAAATTAACTGCAAAGTTTATGTCCAAATGATCGGTGAATTGTTTTGTTTGCAGAGGCTTTTTAAAGATGAGGCGACCAAGGAGAAAGGAGAGCGAGCCCGAATGGTAAAAACACAAACTTTTTACTGTTTTGGATAATCAGGGTTTATATATGTTTGTGGAGTTTGAATAGATGTTTTCTTAATTGGGTAGGTCTTTGATTTGTTATTGTGTGGATTAGTTTGCGAGTGAATGTAGATTGAATGCAAGAAAGAACTAATTTTTGGAAATTGTAGACATTGTATGGTTATTGGGTTTACTTACTAAGTAAATTTGGGGGGTCTTAAAGTGATTAGAGGTTAAACTTGAAGGGTCTAATTATTGGCTGAAACATAATCACAAACTCTTAATCAACCTTCCACCATTTATACAGTAGTTAGTTGTAGTTGATCATATTGAGAAGCTCAAGTGACTGGGTTTTCAGAATAGTAGGAAATGCAAGAATTGTTAGGTTTATCTATGAGTTGATGTATTGAATATTGGAAAGGAGATGAGAAAGTGATGGATCATGGTTTTTAAGATATTTAAGACATAACCTTTGTTTGGTTTTTTTATCACCAGGGGTGCATAAAAATTAAAGAATCAGATGAATGGTTTTCTAAATCTTTCTTATTATAACCAAATTATTTTTGTTAACAAGTTGATACAGGGTACTGTGTAATTTATTGAATTCAAAATAAATTATGGTGAATTGATGAATTATATTTAAAGTAGTTGAGAGAAACTGCATTTAATTGAATCTGAAATGGCACTATATTATGGATAATTTTCGAATGTTATGTATAATCCCATACGTTCCATAGGAATAAATGTATGATTTTAAAGATAATTTGGATAAAGAGCGATGGAGAGAACAACTTCTATTAGTTTGGAGTAGAAGAGTAGAAACTAAAATCCGAGTACCAGTGCTTATCTTATCCAATAAGAATTTAAGTTCATCACCACATGAGCAACAACATGATAATAACTTCAGATGTTAGTTGTAACGCCCCCTGCCCCTAGCTCAGACAATTTATACAATTTATAAGAAAAATTAGATACTATGTAGTACAACTGCCCACCACAGGCTGCCTCTCAAAAGGTGGTTAACCGAAATGGTGACTCTTGATCATAGGCTATTATATTTATTAATATTATATTCTTTTATTATTACCGATGTGGGATTATTACAAAACTACGGGGTGTTACACACACACCCCCTTCAGAAATCAGTGTCTTCACTGAGCACGGGCATGCACAATCTAGTGCAGGATCTCCTTTCTAGCCGATGTGGAGCGTACCCTGATTCTGCGGGTGGTCCACTATTTCAGGCCGCCACCTCGCTCCCTCTCAGGCATACCCGACGTACATCTGCTAGCTCCATCTCAGGCATACATCTCGCCCACTCTTACCCACACTCGGTGTCGAAAGTCGGCTCTGATACCATTTGTAACGCCCCGGCCCCTAGCTCAGAAAATTTATACAATTTATAAAACAAATTAGATACTATGTAGTACAATTGCTCACCACAGACTGCCTCTCAAAAGGTGGTTAACCGGATTGGTAACTCTTCATCATAGGCTATTATATTTATTAATATTATATTCTTTTGTTATTACCGATGTAGGATTATTACAAACCTATCCTTATTACCTTTCCTTGCATGTCCACACACAACAGAGAAGTGGCCATGTCATTGAAGGAGCAACAGCATGCTTCTGACGTTCACCTCACGTGGGCCCCCTCCCATCCAAATACTATACCTTATATATCAAATAGCCATGCATGCATTATTTACAATTCAAACAGCCACCTTTACCAACCTTTACCATTTTCAACATATATATATTATTATTATTTTTGTTGAAAACTACGGGGTGTTACATTAGTGAAGGCATCCGAGTTCTCTGGTTCAAAATAGATCAAGAGCAAAATCATAGGTACAATTCCATATTTCCAGATTTGTTTCTGAGCTGTGTTATCAGTTGATTTGATTTTTTAATACAGTGAATTTATCAGAGTTCTAACTATGACATAATCTTTTTGGGCCTCTTTTAGTGGCTGGTGTCTTGCAAGTGCTAGCGAAGTCATGATTTGATTCAGACTTGGTTTTGTTGATATGGTTCCAATTCAAATCTTCCTCTTCTGTGGATATGGACTGAGCTATTCTTTTACCTTATTAATGAGAAGAAATAAAAGTTGTACTACAGAAGTTACTAAGTGGAGCTATGTGATTAAATAGAACTTGAAGTAAAAGACGAAGCCTGTTCATTTAACTTGAATGTGTATATATTACTCCAGAAAAAGAAGACTTTGGAAGTGAACTCTACTTTTCAAACTGTCCACTTTGTTGCATTACTCTTCCTTGCATAATAATCTACTTTTCATGTTTTAGGACGGAAGAATTAACTACAATGAGTTTGCAACCATGATGAGAAAAAATAACCAATAGATTGTTCCAATTCGAAGGCTTGAATAACAATTAAATCAGAAATGCAAATATATGTAAATAGCATTTTTTTGTGTGAAAAGCTTCATTGTTAATTACTCTTATCTCTTCAGTCTAATATAGATTAAACAATGCTTTAGATTATTGACCATGAGGTCTAACTCTGTTTTTGGCCTTAGAATGTAACATTTTCTTAATTACGTTGTAAGTATTTGGATTTTCTTTTTCCTACAACACTGTCGAAGAGAGCACTCTCTGCAATGCAGATTATATGTACATCAACGCTAAATTTATAGCAAATGCATACTGACCACAGTAAATGTGCACATATATATATTGAGCTTAGTATGTTGTTCATTTTATTCAGTCCTTGGTTAAAAATCATTCGTATGAATTGACCAAAGAATAGTGGTAACATAATAATTTTGATTTTTCTCCTTTATGTATTGTTGAAGTTTGATTTTATAATCGTTCACACTTATTCTATTATTGAAGCCTGCTATTTTGCAAGTTAAATGTTTTACTATTTCTTTTCTTATACGATATACAAATTCATTTAATTTAATGACTAAACTTTTTTATAGACGTGCATCGCACGTGCATTATACTAGTAACCTTTTATCTGAATGATATGTCGAGAATGATTAAAGATTGCAACTTTGGAAGACTTGAAAAGAAAATATAGAACCCATCAACACCCACAACACACAAGAAGAGGGCACCATGTGAATTACAATTAGAAGGATGTCCTTGCAGAGAGTAATGCGTACTTAGCGTAACAATTTCTGATTTAGGGATTGCTCCTAAGCTGATAGATGAACCATTGTGCATTCAATTTACTGAGAAAACAATGTTGATCGAATTTATTGGAGATTCTTTTCCACATGCACCACTTTATCATTTTTCTAAGCTAGACGAGCCTTCTATTCTTGTGTAAAGCTACTTTTTGTTGAAGAATCTACCACAACTCGTAGTACTAATAGCGGAAGTACACCATAAGCAATGGAAACCACCAAGACTTAGATGAATCAAGAACAAGCCACCACAATATATGCAAGATCTCACAAGAACACAATCAATATGCAGAGATAACCAAGACTTCTTATTTCCCAAGAAATACAAAGATTACAAAAGAGATTACAACTTTCAATCTCTCTCCCTCACCTTTGAGATGCTCGGCACAATTCCCTTTTGAAGTTGAATAATGATAACGTCTCACCAAATCTCTCTAATCTGATGTTACAAGATCATACAAACTCTAGAGTCTACATCCATATATATAGCCCCCAAGTAAACCATAAAAGATAAACACAAATCCAGCTATTGGGCCTTAAACTCATCAGCCCAAAAACAATCAGCGCCGAAGTCGGTCGACCGCAACGTGTAAAGCCAAATCTGAGACACGACTGGTCGACTGCACAGTCGACCGTGCCCCGCTCTGTTGAACCATGTACACTCGAAGAACTCTCAGCAGCTTGGGTCGGTCGACCGCACACCTGGTCGGTGACCGCAACTCTCTAGACTACACTTCTTCTACTTGTTGTTATCTTCTCTTGCTGTCTTTGTCTCATCCTATTCTTCTCCAACTTCAACTACTCAGTACCTACGTGCATTTGAGACCAAAATCCTAACAATCTCCCACTTGGACCAAATACACAACGCTTCAAATTTATTGCAATCTTTACCCCGCATTATCTCTGCCAATCTTCCACTTTCATCAAGTACTCCCCATTCTCATGAAGAGTACCTCCGCCACTCCACCATGTGGAGTACACCAACCACCCCTTATTGCCTCATGAAGGATGTGCTCCACCAATCGCATAGAGCACGAATACCGGAGAAACAACCTTCCGTGTCGGATTCCGTGTTACAAGACTCCCTAACTCGCAGAATCTCCATCAACACCGGATATGGTTCAAAACCTCTCAATGCACCCTCTATACTAGAAGCCTCTATGGACGACACCTCCCCAAAATCCGCGACTGTTCAACCCCTACAGTCCCATTTCGGCTACCCTCATCGACATCACCCTGCATATCGATACCAGTGCTCTCTACCTCACAAGAGCGACTTGACGCTTCGACTGCCATATCGCAAAGTACCCTCACCGCAGCAACATCTTTCCTTCCAGGATCACTTCCATGGCGAGTAGCTCCCACTAAATTAGTAATCTCCCCTCCACAACCAAAAAAACTCGGTTACACCCCACACAACCTACCACTCGATTCCGGCTGAGAGTCAACTACAGGAGAAATGCCCCTCACGTCTTTAAGCAAATACAGTGTTCCATCACGCTTCCTTTTGCAATCACTTTTGAACCTGCAGCTATACACCACTCCCCACTACCAATTATAGTAGACAACCCCTTTTTGTCTAGCCTTTCAATTGATATAAGATTTTCTTCAAGTCTGGAACATGTCTTGTCTCCCGCAAGAAAACACACTGATCATCATTGGCTTTCACACGAACAGTACCAACCCCACGTACAGGACACCGGTGACCATTCCCCCACGATCACATCTCCAAAAGAACCCTCCTCGTAGTCATCAAACACCTCTCTACTCGGAGTGCATTGAAAAAAAGCTCTCGATTCAATACACCAATCTTGAGTGCCCAACTCCTCCCGTGCTGATAAGCATAACTCTTCAACAAGCCTCACTTGAGCTTCCTTTGGGGTATCTCTCTTCGGTTTATCCTACTTCCTATTCATATAAGCCTTGCAACTACGCATCATGTGACCCTTCTTGTGACAATACCAGCACTCAGGCCCATGTGCCCCATCACTGTCATCAGATCCACTCTCAGATGAACTACTATGATCCTTTCTTCTTCGACTGCTCTTAGATGTAAAACCCCCATTTCCTATACCGAAAAACTGTGACATAAGCTAGAATCTTTTCCTTCAATTAGCCACAATACACAAAAAAATGGAAAATTTAAAACTTGTTATTCAACACAAATGTATTACAAGTCCGAATGTTATAAAACTGCAATACATTACATCAGTGTTACAATAATGCCTTACAAGCCCAAGTGTTACAACTTACAATAATTTACATTAGAGTACAACAATTAATTTATAACACTTGGTACTTCACTTGGATGCTTCTCAACAATAAACATATAACAAAAGGAACAATATTTGACACAGTGCTTCACTTGAATGCTCCACTTGAATCATGTACCATGTAGTTTTGCAATCCAATACTTATTGAAGTGGGGACGTCAGTACATATATTGACTCTTTAAGCCTGACGACTAACAGCGAATCTCAATTTAAACAAACAGATTGATGAAAAGAGAAACGTGTATACATAATTTTGATGTGTCAGTATATGTTATGACTTAGAATCTAATGTAGGGTTAACTAATGAAATGATGCACTTATTCTAATGCAAGCGAGACTCTGGAACAGTATGCAGCCCATACTACATACGTCCATATCAATCTGTTTCTCCATATTTGGGAATTTGAATCCGCGTCATGAATTCTACTCTTGTACCTATCTTGTTCCTGACACAATACTACATGACTGATGAGGGTACAGATATGGTCTAGTTCCGCTACTGCAGTACAATAGTGGTGTCTATGTTTGTCACTATTTACCTGGCGAACTGGACCTCACTCAAAAGCCAACACGAACCATAAAGTACTAGCCAACCTTGAGCCGTGCTCTCAACTCGTCATGAAAAGGCATAGAACCTAACGGAATCGTAGGGTCTATTTTCCTAGGAAAACCTCCTGTTCTTATCATGGTACTTTAGGAATTAACAGTCGAGATATGGATCCCGTACTCCCAACTAATCATGAAAAAGCACCCCCCGTATCTTTTTGACAGGGGGATACATCCCAATAACACCACCTAGTGTCAGCCTATAGGAAAAGTCGGATTATAAGGGATCACCCCTAACACCAACTCTCACCCTTCAGCAATTCATAGATAAAAATGGTTAAGTAATAGTTACTATCCTAATGATGTCACTAATCCTAACCAATCAAATGGGATCGTACGAGCTACAAGGTACTCTCAACCTAGAGTCGTACTCTCAACTTGCCATGAGACGACACCAAAAGATTCAAACAAACGAGACATGCTACTGTGCTTCCAACATATTATGAAAAAGCATCAGACGTGTTCCTCTTCAAGAGAGTGTAATAATTGTTGACACAATCTACCAAGTCTCAACCTAGACTTTACAAGATCTCCTCGGATCCACTCATCGCCTATCTATTCAAGAAAATTACTACATACGAGCCCAATGAGCTTCGTATGAGACAAACAAATGCTAATAATTAGCATGAACTATTTTCCAACATAAACATGTTATTACATGACTTATGAGCACAAGGAATACTTATTACTCATAATCAAGTGTATGATTCAAACTACTAACAATTTACGACAACTCTAGTTAACATGAACTAGAATTTCGTGTATAAGCTTACTAACATGAATTAACATGCATGTTAAGCTTATTAATTTAACATACAAGATGAACATTCAAAACATAATCTCTTATACTTAGAAGCAATAGAAGAATCTTGTAATAACCTAGAAGCAATATAACATGCTGCTACAACTTGATCTATTGAACATAGAACAATATAAAAATCTTCTAGCAACCTAGAAGCAATACAACATGCAACTAATAAGAACTTGAAACATAGATTTCTTTTAAGAACCTAGAAGCAAAAAATAACATGCTACTAGCAAAAAACTTGATCTTTTATACATAGAAACAACATATGAAGCCTTCTAACAGCCTAGAAGTAATTAAACGTTCTATGCTTATTAGAATTCAACAAAATTGGACTTTTTAGAAAGGTGAGAACCTCTAATACAACTCTCTAGTTAACTACTTTCTCAGATTCAGTCAATAAGAGGTACAAAAATTTCGAATACTCTAAACAGCGAAACTTCAGCCAAAAGGCCAGCTGCTATCGACTTGTAAAAGTCATAATTCATGCTACGATTATCGGAATCTAACAAAATAGGACTTTTTAGAAAGGTGAGAATATCTACTACAACTCTCTAGTTAACAACTTTTTCAAATTCCGTATGGAACTCAAATTCATGCTCTTTAAACACAAGCTAAGAACAACTAAAGATAGCTGATTGCTGGAAACTTCTAAAGCTCATAGCTTATGCTACACTTATCGAAATTCAACAAAATTGGACTTTTTGGAAAGCAAAGAACATCTACTAAAACGCTCTAGTTAACAACTTTTTTAAATTCCGTATAGAACTCGAATTCCTGCTCTTTAAACACAAGTCAAAATTAACCAAGAACACCAGTTTTACTGAAACTTGTAAATCTCATAGCTTATGCTACGTTTATTAGAATTCAACAAAATTGGACTTTTGGAAAGCTAAGAACATCTCTAAAACTTCTTATTTAACAACTTTTTCCAATTCTGTATGGAACTCAAATTCTTGCTCTTTAAACACATGTCAAAATCAACAAAAAACAGCAGTTATGCTGAAACTTGTAAAGCTCATAGCTTATGCTATGCTTATCGGAAGTCAAGAAAATTGGACTTTTTGGAAAGCTAAGAACATCTACTACAACTCTCTAGTTAACAACTTTTTCAAATTCACTATAGAACTCGAATTCCTACTCTTTAAACACAAGTCAAAATCAACCAAAAAACAGCAGTTTTGCTATAACTTGTAAAGTTCATAGCTTATGCTATGCTTATCAGAATTCAACAAAATTAGACTTTTTGGAAAGCTAAGAACATCTACTAAAACTTCCTAGTTAACGACGTTTTCCAATTCTTTATGGAACTCAAATTCCTGCTTTTTAAACACATGCCAAAATCAACCAAAAAATAACAGTTTTGCTGAAACTTGTAAAGCTCATTGCTTATGCTATGCTTATCGGAATTCAACAAAATTGGACTTTTTGAAAAGCTAAGAATATCTACTACAACTCTCTAGTTAACAATATTTTCAAATTCCGTATAGAACTCGAATTCCTGCTCTTTAAATACAAGTCAAAATTAACCAAGACAGCAGCTTTTTGTTGCTCGCTGTTTTGGATAAACAATTTGTTTAGCCTAGTAAATTAACCCAGAAAAATCTACAAAAATTAGAGCATGGTAAGAACAAGTATGAGCACCTCTCATATTAATTTGGAGTCAAAATTCTAACTTAGCCCAAGTAATTAATTCCTAACCATCAAAACTACATACTAGTTTAAGGTTTTGATCTTTAGGGTCTTATTTGAGTTCTACCGCTTCAATCTTTGTATGCCATTTATTCTAGTCCACAATCATCAATATGTACATGAAATTAGTCCAAGATCTTCAATTAATTAACAATAATAACAATAATAATAATAACAACAACAAATAAAATCAAGTTGAGAAACCCCCACCCTTAATTTCTAGTGGAAGGACTTGCTAGCACTTCCTTCTTGCTCCTTGCTCTTGCTCCTTGTGAAAGAGAACCCATGAAACCCTAACCCATCTTTTGATTCTCTCTTTCTTTTCTATCTTTCTGTTCTTTTCTAAAAAAATCAAATAACTAACTATAAAAAAGGGAAAATATATGAAGGAAAGAGAGAAAGAGGAGAATGAAAATGGGGGAAAATTTTGGGGTTTTGCCCCCATTGGAATGGCCGGCCATTTAAAGGGAGGAGGGAGAGAGAGTGAGGGTGAGTTTGTGGGTGAGGAGAAACCAATGTCATACTCCTTGTGGCTTAATCAATTGATGTTTTGTTTGCAATTCAATATATTGCAATCAACACCCTAATCCAATTATAACCCTCCATTTGATCATGATTATTCAAAAATAAAAGATATTTTTTCAAAATCACATACTACATGATTTCGTACAAACGTACGAAATCGATACATTACATATACGTACATACATGTATATATTATAAATGTACGAAAGCGATACAATATATATATATATATATATATATATATATATATATATATATATATATATATATATATATATATATATATATATTATCCATCAAACCTATCCATCTGTACAAAAAAATAATTTAATTCTGAAAATAAAAATAAAATAATAATAATATAATTTTTATTATCGGCTCGGAAGATTTCAGTACCATTTTGATACAATACAGATGTATACAGACTAGTATATATATATATATAGGTAATGTTTATTAGTTAAACCGGGTAATATCCCCCAAAAATATTTCAATTCGGAAAAATAAAAATAAAATAATAATTTTTTTATATTAGACCGGGATATTACAGACATTTTCTCAAAAACGCATATTTCATGATTTTGTACAAATGCACAAAATCGATACGATACATTTATATACTTACTAGTATATATATATATAAGTAATGATTATTAATAAAGACCAAGCAATTTCCATAAAAAATATTTTCATTTTAAAAATAATAATAATGCAAATATAATATCCAATCGGGATATTACATTAGATATCCCACGTCTCTTCTCAACGTACATTGTGGAATCTCTAGAAGATGATGATGTATATCCCACATTTCTCGCCCTTCTCACCTCCTCGTTCAGAATGCTACTCACCACATCATGTAGAGTCGTCGAATCTGTTATAGTGCCTGTAATAGTCTGTTTTACCGTACCATAACTATCGGGTAAAGTAGATAGAAGTAACAATGATTGCCCCCCTCTCTAAAAACATCAAACTTGCAGCTTCCATCTGGTTATAAACCATACAACAATTGTTCACATGCTCTGTTACTGAACTCCCTTCCCTCAACTTCATATTAACCAATTTCTTCAGATGAAGAATTTGATTAGATGCCGACGGTTTCTTATACATATCCATAGAATCTCCATAGCCTCTTTTATAGTCTTTGCCTTCGAGATATGAAATAATGCCTTTCTACTCAGCCCCAACTGAATCTGCCATAGCGCCTTCTGATCCAAACGATCCCACTCCGCTAAGACCTTCACATCCTTGTCTACACCTACCGGCTTCTCATCAAACAACGGACCATCAAGATCTTTCTGACGAAAATACGCTATCATCTGAATCTTTCACATCGTGAAGTCAGTCCCATCGGGCCTCTCAATCTTCGACTTGCTATCGGTCATCTTGAACCTAGTTGCTCTGATACCACTTGTTGAAGAATCTATCACAACTCGTAGTGCTAATAGCGGAAGTACACCACAAGCAATAGAAACTACCAAGACTTAGATGAACCAAGAACAAGCCACCATAATATATGCAAGATCTCGCAAGAACACAATCAATATGCAGAGATAACCATTACTTCTTATTCCCCAAGAAATACAAAGATTACAAAAGAGATTACAATTCTCAAACTCTCTCCCTCACTTTTGAAACACTCGGCACAATCCTCTTTTGAAGTTGAACAATGATAACGTTTCACCAAATCTCTCCAATCTTATGTTACAAGATCATACAAACCCTAGAGTTTACATCCATATATATAGTCCCCAAGTAAACCCTAAAAGATAATCACAAATCCAGCTATTGGGCCTTAAATTCGTCAGCCCAAAAACAATCAGCGTCGAAGTCGGTCGACCACAACGTGTAAAGCCAAACCCGAGACACGACCGGTCGACTACACAGTCGACCGTCCCCCCTTTGTTGGACCCTGTACACTCGAAAAACTCTGAGCAACTTGGGTCGGTTGACCACACACCCGGTCGGTCGACCGCAACTCGCCAGACTACACTTCTTTTACTTGTTGTTGTCTTCTCTTGTTGTCTTTGTCTCCTCCTCTTCTTCTCCAACTTCAACTACTTAGTGCCTACGTGTATTTGAGGTCAAAATCCTAATATTTTTACCATATGTTCTTTATTAATTCCTTCTACTGCCAAGCTACACTTATATGAGGCTGCGCTCTTTCTTTATGTCTTCTACTATCGGCTGTTTGATTTTCAGCATGATTGCGATATTATTTAGTTTTCCTGATGTGGTGTGCTCTACTATGTAAATGTTCATACTTATCTTCTTCATCTTTAGTGTTGATTAATTTTAGAATTTGAAGCCGTATTAAATAAGAACTTTGTGGGAGAGAAGTTGTACATTTTCTTGGAGAAAAAAATTTGTTATTCATCAAGTAGATGCACAGGGGAGGAGCTACGTGGGGGGCCCGGGGTGGTCCGGGTCCCCCCAAAATTTTGAAAAAACTCTTAAATTTTTTGAATTTTTTTAAAAAACTCCTTAAATCTATTAAATTTTATTATTTGGCCTCCCTAAAAATTATGAAAAATACCTATATATTTATATATAGTTATAGAAATTTTTTTTTGGCCCTCCTGAAAATTTTGTTCTGGCTTCGCCCCTGTAGATGCATGTTTAAAAATTAATGATGTTAGTGTTCACTTGGTTACTACTTTAATTCCGTTGTTGTGCTTCGTTTTTTCATAAGTACTGCCGTTGGCGGCATTACTGATCGAGGCTAAGGATCTTCTGTACTGGTATAGTTTTCTTAATGTAATTTCTTATCTTTTCATGATACCTTTTGTCCTTTTCTTTTAGGCCACAAAAGCTTAGTGGTCGAGATACATTAATTGTCTATACAGATGCTGAAGGCAATTATCAGTTGAAATATTTGCGTGCAATTGCTGTGTCTCTTGCTTGATCTTAATGTTCGCTTCACTGATAATGAACGTACATATCTTGGTAAGTGAATATAGATCTTATTCATCATATACTAGTAATTTCACTGCACGTGCGATGCACTTTTTATCCATGTACGTTTTGATAAAAAGTTTGAGTGGAACGTGCGATACATATAAGTCGGTAGTAATCAGCACTTGTGATCAATGCCTTATACTTTAAAAAATTTGGAGTTGAACGGGTGCTGCACGCAAATTTTTAAATTTTTTGAAGGAAAAATCTTGAATTGTACGTACGGGGATGTGTTACGAAATAGATTTGGAATTGCACGTGCGACGTATGTATTTGCTTTGTGACAAAAAATTTATTATTTCTTTGATGAAGGAAAAAACTTTGATTTACACGCATGATGCACGTGTCAATAAATAGAATTAGAGTTATACGTACAACGTATGTGTTTCATTTGTAACAAAAAATATTAAAAAATTATTTATTTGATTACAAACTCATTGTGACAAAGTGACAAACTCTCAAACTCATTGCGACAAAGTGACAAACTCTTTCATTAGAAGTAGATATAGATATAGGATACCTGACTATCGGAAGTCTTGCTTCTTTATATATTTTAATCCTATTTATTTTCAGCATCTATATGCAGAGATCTCCAAAAGACAGTCAGCCAATATCATTGAAATCAATCGTCACATCCAAACTAACATGCAACAAATTCTGGCAATTTAATCCCGATAATCGCATTCTTCGTCATGTACACGAAGCATGCAGTCCCGCGCAATGCACGGGGTACCCTACTCCTTGACTTCAAAGTTAAAACTTAAAACCTTACCCAACCAGCAAATAGTGTAAGGTTTTAATTTGTAGCATGTGATTGTGTCGCGTGTGTGTGTGTGTGAGAGAGAGAAATAAATCAATAACTTTATATTAACTAATTACGAAAATATACCAACCTTTTTTTGGAAAACGAATGATCTAGACATACCCGTGATCTCTTAAAAAGTAGATACCCATAATTTATCAAATAAGGTGGGAAAATTAAATAGAAGGATATAATTTGATCGATAATAAACGGTGACACGTATCTTTATGTATTCTTTCAATTTGGATCAATAATAGTAGAAATGCAGAGAATTGAGGTACATGAGAAAGGAGAGGGTGAGATATCCAAAACCCCAATTAATCGTACTTTAGGTGTGAATTAGGCATGAAACTTCCAATTAGAAATATCACCATGTTACATGAATTGGGCATCATCTCTGTTAATTTTAAGTTCACTAACACTTTTGTGATAATTCAGTTTACTGTAAAACTTGTATATGATGACCGACTGTCGTACTTGTAATGCATTACAGGTCCGGACTTGATATGAGGCTCAAGAGATGACTGCCTCATGCCCAAAATTTGGGGGGCACTATTTTTTTCTTTTTTCAATGTACACAATTAAGCTCATTTATGAACAAAAGCCAAAGATAAGCATTCCATTTTTTAGTCCGCATAAAAAGATTTTATTTACTAAGGATACCTAAATTTCTAGTCACTATCAAAACTCAAAATTCTCTCCCCTTTTGGCTTTCCGTCGCTCTCCATCTCCTTTACGGCTCTACCTTTTCCGATTTTCCGTCGTTGTCAATCCTCTTTCCTGCCATTCTCTCTCTCTCTCTCTCTCTCTCTCTCTCTCTCTCTCTTAGAGGTAATTGAACAACTTATAATTTTGTTCTTGAATACAATTATCTAGATATTTGAGGCAGTTGGGCTTTAGAGTAGTAGAAGACATCATATATATAGATTTCTTATTTTATTTTTTTATCAATTACCATATCTGATATCTCATATCTGCATATGAGATTGCATACTTAATTAATAATTACTCATGTATATATATTCAATACTTTTATTGTTTGATTGATTTGTTAATTGTTATGTGTCTAGGGTATATTCAATACTCATGTATATATATTTAATACTTTCATTGTTTTATTGTCAATACTTTCACTTAATCAATATTTTTGCTTCCAAAACTGCAAGACGAGTAATATTTAAGTAACCATGTGATGCATTTGAGGAAGCGTTTGATGGCCTAACGATTTTTTCTTTACTTTTTATTATTATCATTATGAACTACCTCAAACATTATTAGTTTTTTTTTAATGTATTGGTCTGGAACATCAATTTTATTTTTTGGTTTAGAATATCTTGAGTTTTATTAGTATTTGATTATGACATATATTATTTTGGATATTATATTTTGTATATTGTTTTATTTGTTAAATTTTGTATTGATAATGCTATTGTATCGCCGTCGATGAAAAGAAAAAACTTATATAAATATGAAGCTCTGAGGGCACCATTTTGGGAGTTTGCCCTAGGTCTCAAAATATCAGGTCCGACACTGCACATATATGACATTTGTAGTTTACGCAAGTATGATATTTGTAATTATTGTCGCTTTTATTTTCTTCGCCACAGAGTTAGTGTCAAGAAAGAGTAATGCTACACTTGCTACCAAATCTACTATATTTTCCTTTACTACCTTAGGTGACACACCACTATTGAATATTTCTACCACATACTCTACAATAATCTCCACTAATAGTGTATCACTTAAGATAGTAAAGAGCAAGGTAATAGATTTGGCAGTAGGTGTAGCATTACTCATAAGATCATACAGTATCGTTGCTGCTAAAATATGGGTATTCGGCAATTGAAAAATATCAATGAACGAGTATCGCTGCAATCGTTTAGAGCTAAATTTGGCCAAAAAAAGTCAAAAAAGATTCAGGCAGAAGAACATCCTCCGTCTAACACTTTAAAAAAAAATAATATTAAAAAATTGTGCGACGGAATATCATCTTCTGTTTGGCCAAATTTCTAAAAAAAAATAAAAAAATTTGCCAGACGAAAGATGATCTTTCGTTTGGCCAAAAAAAAAATTAAATTAAATTAAATTAAAATTGAGTAAATGGCATCTTGGTAAATATTTCGATCGCAATTTTGGTAATTTGTGAAAGATTTTGAAAGAGACATATGCTGGACGGAATGCATTTTTTTTTCTACTTTTTTTTATTTATTCAAATGACATTTTGGTAATTATTTTGATGACATTTTAGTAATTTTTCTGAAAAACTATAGTAAAGAACTTGGCAGACGGAAGATCATCTTCCGTTCGTCCTCTTTTACTTCACAGATGGAAGATCTTCTTCTGTCTTCTATATTTGGCGATTGCTATAATTCTCTGCTATATTTAGCAGCTCACCGTTAATTGCTTTTTCAAAAAGTAGGTTTTTAGCAAACGATAATGGAGACGAAATTGCCAAAAAACGAGTTTTTTTGACTTTTTAGTAAACGATAGTGGATGCTCTAAAAGAAAAAGGCTTTCCCACAAAAGTCCTCCACAAATATTAAATTTTCATATAAGTCCTCAGATCACTATTTTCATATTCGTTCCTACAACCACTCCAAAAGTGATAAGTTCGAAATCCAATTGTAACATCATTAAAATATTTAGTTACTGTTTTTTTTGCCTCTTATAAGAGGTAATTTACAGTAAGAGCCTCTTTGAAGACCTCTTTTTTAGGTGTTTTTTAATATAAAAATAACCTCTTATAAGAGATTTGTCACGCCCCGCTTCCCAAAAAGGAATATAGAATACGGATACGTAACAAAAGCCCAGCGAATAATTTTCATCATCCTTAAGCTGTTTCAGAATCTTTACAACACATCACAGAAATATCAGAGTCGGAAGCAAAAGGCACAACCAACAAGCAATATTGAAACAGATTTACCAACAGAAATTTACTTGAATCCAAATACAATATTCTCAAATAAATCAGAGTCTGGAGAAAATAAATATCCCGGATCACATCGCCCAAATACAAATAATATCCAAATAACCAAATACACTTATTCGATGTTCAAGCAATAATAATAAAAATAATAATAATAAAGCAGAAATCTCCAGCACTTAAAACATTATCTCGCCAATACCTTCTGGCAGCTGACCATCCTGATCTGCAATAGTAAATTTGCAGGAAAAGGAGAAAAGAAGAAAACAAGTACCCGTCAATTGCAAGTCGCGGGTCATAAATAATGTAGGATACAAGCACATGGGGAAACTAACTAAAAGCATGAAATAATGCATCAACAATAATAACTAGCATGGTATACTTAACAGTACAGTTGTTTTATGTCTAAGGCAGTGTCATAAGGTACTAACAGTCTCTAGTAACAGTATCTTAGTATATCAGTGAATCAGGATAAAAGTATATCGATATCAGTCCAACAGTCTCAGTATAACAGTCTCAGTCTAACAGTATCAGCCTAACAATCTCAGTTTAACAGTATCAGTTTTATGTTCTTATAGTCTTGTGTGTATTACTAGCTAGGTAGCACTTCATGCATCCCACCTTACATGGTTGCTACAACAAACAGTTCCGTTTGTAGATTTCATAGGGGATCATATAGGACAGTGTACTTAGGTATCAGTAACAGTAACAGTAGCAGTAACAGTCCGAACCTAGTGGTCCGCCTCCGAGTACACCTTCCTATAGGGAAGTGTGCAATCAGGTAATCAGTAACAGTAACAGTCCGAACCTATTGGTCTGCCTCCGAGTACACCTTCCTATAGGGAAGCATGTAGTCAGGTAATCAGTAAAAGTATAGCAGATGCTCAGTATGGGAAATACGGGCCCCCTTCCAAGTACATATTTCTATGCATTCCCACTACTAGATCTTTCCCATAAACTCCGGCTTGGTTACTTTTAATATGGTTATCAAACAGACATGAATGCGTACCAATTAGTGAAAAACTAACATGATATAATCAGTTTTAGGTTCGGGGAAACAAATATACAAGCATGGATGATATACATTCACATAAACGAGCAAAACAGTGTATATTTATAATTAGGACAACATGACCAATAAGTACTAAAACAGTGATTCTGGTCTCTACAGAAATGCAAACCTGGATCCGTTGAAGGATCCAGAAACTAGACATCCACACGAATCCAACGAGTATAATTAAATCATATAGTACTTCACAACGTCTTAACTCAAAACAAGTTCGATGACAGAAAACATGTTCAGTCAGAAATCAGGAATACGAATTCAAGAGCATAAAAACAGCATGAAAACACTTTGAATAAATCCATGAAAACTCTGGGGTAATCCCCTATATGTCCATAATTAAAATAACAAGTTTCATAATATTCCAGTAAGAATAGATAAGTCATCAAAATGAGAAAGCATCTAGAAAACATAGTTTAGCGAATCTGGAAATCTCAACACTGCTGTACGAAAACTAAGACATCTCGCAACCAGTGAATCAAAATCCAATTCCGCCAAAGGTACATGAAAATAGATAGATTTTACTAACTTTCATATTTCACAAAGAATTTTCATACAGTATAAGGAATTATAGTGAAAATAGAGTTCTTTACTGACCAGCGCGCAAATTACAACATGAGATGATTTTAGAAAAGTGCATGAAACACCACATAAAACTTGTCTTTAAAATTCATCAAAAATCTGGGTAGTCCCTAACTTCATATATAAACACTGACCAAAATATTAGATCAAGATAATATGTGTAGAATAGTTCTTGAAAATAGTTTGTTAATGAAATCAACCAAAAACTGAATCTGGAATGGATCGACACCTCTGTACTAAAACAGCCATAACTCAGTCATACGAAATCCAAATCAAGCAAAACTAGTGGTGTTTGAAAATAGAAAAAATTATCTAAAAGTCATCTTTTATTTTGCAATCAAGATTCTGACTGTAGTATGGACGAAAACAGTAATCAAAACAGAATACCCAGTAAATACAGATTTCACACTTCAAATCTAGAACATCATAACTTCAAGAATATTGATCCAAACACCTCCAAACTTGAAATACAACCTACCAAATGTCTACACATCATGATTTAGGGTTACTAACATGTCCACTCCTATTATTTCACATGGATATTCATCCAAACACAAATTCACACAAATATTTACATACGTGGTTCAAAATCAAGAATTGGGTAAAACCTAGGTTATCTCCTATCAAGATTGGTGTCATAAGTTATCTATGGCCAAATTATCACAATAGAGACAAAACTCATCAAGAAAAACACAATCTTTGGTTGTTTCTAGATCCAACTACACTATAGGTGAACTTTTTGACTTGTATCAAACAAATGAATTGGAGTACAAGTTACTTGCCTTATTATGGAGATGAACACGATGCAAATAGTCCTAGAAGCGAAACCCATGAACGAAATCCTCACCAAGCGCAAATCCAAGCAATCAACGAACAAAAACTCCCATGAACGAAACCCTTCGAAGCAATGATCAAAGTGGCAAATACCCACTTTGAGAAACACCACGAAAAGAGAGTATGGGGATCAAAATTTGCAACTTGATGATGGTGGTGGTGTTCTTGGTGGTGTCGGCTAGCAAAGATGGGTTGTAGGGTTTTGGTGTGGTTGATGTTTGGCCGAAGGTGTAGTATAGTGGCGGTCGGCTATGGAGGAGATGTGGTGCCGGTTTGGGAGATGTAGCCGGGAGCACTTCACAAGGGGGAGGCCGGGATTTAGGAGGAGAGGGAGAGAGATTAGGTTTAGGGTTAGGGTTTTAGGATTAGAGATTATATATATAGGGGATTAATGTGGGTTAATGGGTTGTGGGTTTTAGTATGTAGTCATAGGTATACAAATGGGTAATGGGTGTTGGATAAATAACAAATGGGGATACAATTTAGAGTGAATTCAATGGCTCTAAAAAATCTAATTAGGGGTCAAAGATCATAGGTTTGGGAAATCACCCCCAAAATTCCATCATGTCACCAAAAATATAAAATAAAGAGAACGAGGCCAAGAAAATGAGAAAAAGAACAAAATGATGGAAACGAACAAAAACGACGAACAAACAACACAAGGAGCTCAAAATGAAATAAAATGGATATATATTGAAAACAAATCCAATATACGGTTCCCAAAAATACAAGAGAGATAAAAATACCCAAAAATGAAAAATACCCTCCGAAATACATAAAATGAAAAACAGGGGTTACAAGATTTCTGTTTTTTTTTTTCACCTCTTACAAGAGCCTATATTATCCCAAAGTCTATATATATTACCCCAAAGTATAAAAATAGTGAGATGAAGGACAAGAAAAGATAAGTTCAAATTACTAATATATAAACTAGTTTAATGGCAAGTTAAATTCACAAATCAGTGTAAATCATCAATTATAATTCCGGAACCGAGATAGAGAAGTAGAAACAAAGGAAAACAAAACTTTAAAAAAATAAAAGGAAATTTACAAGTAGCAAAGTGGCTTAAGAATATGCATCTGTCACTAAAGATGGAGGCAGCTAAACAAAATGATCGGTAAATGTTGTCACTAAACACTTTGTTTTTTAAAGACATAATTTATCCATCCACAGTCCAATGATTTCACTATATATTTCTCCTGATACATTTTCTCTGCAGAATTACTATTCCTGACTTCCTATCGGTAAATGTTGCAAGCACTAATAATTTTAACAAAGTGCATAAAATTACTTTGTGCTAAAGAAGATTCATTGAGGTCTTACTTTGTGCAAGAGAATGCGGAAATTTGAGATTGAAATTAGTAACAATTATAATATAGACTTTGGAGTAATATATACTTTTTAAGTGATAGAAGTCTTATAAGAATTTGAAAGAGACTACTAGAAGTCTAAGAGATTTTGAAAAAAATGTTTTATAAGAAATAAAAAAAAAATGCTAAAAAAATTCTTGTAAGAGATGAACCACCTCTTACAAGAGATAAATCGCTTATAAGAGGAGAAAACGAACACTACCTTGAGATCTAGATATTTATCTATTAAACAAAATTTTGTTAAAGGCTCATAACTAGAAGGGTTTGACTAAGGCAGAGATAAGATATTTTTTAGTTAAGAATTTTTAGTAAAATAGAATAAGATTAGAATGACAGAATAACTATTTTAATGCAATTAAATTTTTTATACCAAAAGTTCTGGATATGAACTTTCACGATATTTCATTCGGATCTTATACTATTCGGTAAAATAAAAAGAAGAAAACATGTAAAATATGATGAAAAATACAATTATAAAAACTTGAGGGTTGAATGTAAAAACGCCCTTTCCCATCTCTATTTCAATTCTGAAGTCTGAAACACGAGAGAAAGAGAAGAAAATTCAAACACCTCAACCTTCTCTACCAAATCAGCAAGCTAGCAAATCCTCCCCACCAAAAAAAAAAAAAAACACCAACAACAACAATGGAGTCAACAACGACGAAGCTGATTACCCACGCTTCTACCTTCCTCCTTCCTCCTTCCCCTCAATCCAACGGCGCCCCCGCGCTAACCTACGCCCTGGTCGTCCTCAACCAGCGCCTCCCCCGATTCGCCCCTCTACTCTGGAATCACGGTACCTTCTCCTTTCTAGGGTTTCACTTTCTTGATTTTTTTTTAATTTTTAAAATATTTAATGAAATTCGGCGGTGATTTTCTTTGTAGAGCAGCAAAGTTACGTCTTTGCGCTGACGGCGGCGCGAACCGGCTCTACGACGGGATGCCGGAATCTTTTCCCGATCAGAATCCCCTGGATGTCCGATTCAGGTCAGATTTCTTTTTTTTTTTTTTTATGGGAGCTGTAATAGTAAAGATAGATAATAAACAAAGAAATAATTTAAAAAGGTTTTTTTTTTAGTGATTTTATGAAAAGCAGGGTGTGAGAATTATCGAATATAGATGAAAAAAATCGATAATGCTATGTTCAGGTTCAAGCCGGATCTGATTAAAGGAGATATGGATTCGATAAGGCCAGAAGTGAAGGAGTTTTACATCAATTTGGTAGGTACTTTTTGCGTATTTTAGTAGTATTTCCGGTACAATAAATCTGTTCAGTAGTCATGCTAAATTAAGATATAAACTTTTTTGTATTTAGCATCTGTTTCTTTTTCCACTACTTTATTGCTATTAGAGTGCTAAATTATCTAGTATTGATAACATGCTTAAGAGCATCCACAGTCGTTAGCTAAAATTGCATTTTATGCATAATTTCCAACTGTAGACGCTGCAGCCATTAGCTATTCTGTCTTTTTTTCCAATTTTTTCTACAGTAAAAAGCCAAATATAGAATGAGATATAGCAATATGCATTTTATAGCGTGACGAAACATCATGTTTCGTTTGGATTATTTAATTAATTTTTAATTGATCGGACGAAACATAAACAAAAAGTAAATAATTTTTTTCCCAAATCTTAACCTCTTAATTAGTAGTTAATTAGTTTAATTAGTATTTTAATTAGAATTTTAGTTAAATAATTATTTAATTAATTAAGTTTAGTAAATTAATTACTTAATTAAGGCCTTAATCAAGAAATCCCCACTGGGACGAAACATCATGATGTTTCGTCTCATGTGGGGCCCACGCGAATTTTTTTAATTTTAAAAAACGCTTCAAAAATTCCAAAAAAATCCCCACAAAAAAAATCGACATATGTTTCATTTTTGACGAAATTATGCATTTTTACCTTTTGACGACTGTAGCAAACACTCGAATTGCTAAGGTATAATATGTGCATATTACACCTCAGACGACTGTGGATGCTCTAACTCTCATTTTAACCAAGCTTGAATCGGAGAACAATTACGTAGAGATTGATATGCTTACATTATTGAATTCGGTTGCTTCGGATCTGTTCTCCACCATTTGTGCATAACATTAGAAATTGTGTACGAATCCGACCAGCTTACCGGGTCGACCCGAGTTTAAAAAAATACGAATCTGACCCGATTGACCCGACCTGCGAACCCATTGACCGGGTCAAATGAACCCTGCAACCCGCCCACCAACCCGTGGGTTATCGCACCATTGGACCCGAACGGGTTGACCATTCGACCTGCAGGTCGAACGTTGCAGCAGCAGCAACAACGACAGAAATGGCTATTTTTTTGTGTGTGTGTGTGTGGGGGGGGGTGGTTTTCTCTATAAATACTCCTTAAATGCAATCTAAAAATTTTCACACCTTACTCTCTTATTCTCTCTACTGCTACTACTCAATTCAATCAAAGAAGCTCTCTCAACTCTCGACTACGTCTACTACAAGTCTACAACTCTTAAATACGTCTACTACAACATCGATCGTATTGAATTGTGTCGATTTAACTCTCAACTACGTTTACTTCAACTTCCTCAATAAAGAAGCTCTCTCTTTCTCTTTTTTATGACTACCGACTACGTGACTATGTCTACTACACTTCTCAATCGACTTCGTCTACTTCTACTATTATTTTTGCTCTCATTTCTATATACGATTATCCGCAAAGTACGGCATCAAAATTTCACAATCCTCAACTATTGAATTTTGTTGTAGTTCTAATTTTTTTAATCAAATTTGTTTGTTGATTTTTCGCTTCTCTCTCTTTCAATCCTCCTATTGTTTTTTAGATTTTCTTTTTTAACATATACCTCCTAGATTGTTTTGTATTTTTTCACATATTCTATTAAAACACTAGATTTTTTATATACACTACTACTATAAACCATTTACCATGTCTAGATTATGAGGTAGCGGCTGTAGTCAAAGTGGACAAGATTCCACTAGCTCTTCACGTTGGATTCCGTCAATCCCACAATTAGAATCCGAATATAACCTCATGCTAAACATAGGTTCTCACAATATTCTTCCACACAACATAATGCATGATTTTGAGACACAAACACAACAAACCGAATCCACACAACCCACTAGTAGTAGAAAAACTAGAGGAAAAACTAGTGATTGGCACAAATTTTATACCTTTATTCCTGACGAGGGGAATCCCGGTGTAGGACATAAGATTTGTATAACTTGTAACAAGAGTTACAAATGGAACAAAGGTGAAGGAACATGTACTATTAAATCACACATTTAAAATGTACACCCCGAACTAGTACAAGACCAATAAGGCCAACAAAAAATCAACCATAGGATCGGACAAATGAATAGCCACTCATATGATCCCAAAATTGTTCGTCGAAAAATGGCCTGACGAGTTATTAAAGATGAGTTACATTTTTCCTATTCTGAGAGTAGGAATGTAGAGTATTTTAACTAAAATGCACTAAATCCTCATTTTAAAAGAATCCTTAGAAACACACTTAAGGCCAATTGTTTTAAACTTTACAATGAAATGAGAGACGCTTTAATTGCTCTTTTATTTTCTTTAACTTGTAGAGTATTTTTCGATTGTTGAAAAGGTTGTAACGATATTGCAATGATGGACATAACTTGTCATTGGATCGATAGTGATTGGATGATTCAAAAGAGAATCATATCACTTGCTGCTTTGTCGTATCCCCATACTGATATGGTTATTGCAACTCGTATTTTAGAAGTTTGTGATTTATTTCATATTCGTGATAAAATTTTTAGTATTAATTTTGATAATGCATCTAACAACAATGCTTTGATTGGTATATTAAAAACACAATTAGCTCCTCAATGTGATGAAAATTTTCATGTTAGATTTGTATGTCATATTTTAATTTATGTGTACAAGATGCTTTGAAAATAGCCGAACCATTTGTGCATAACATTAAAATTTTTGTACATTTCATCGCTTTAAGTGGCCCTATGCTTCAACAATTTAAAGCATGGTGTAATCTTAAGAGCGTATGTTTTAGAAAATTTTCTAAAGATGTTAAACATCGATGGAACTATACTTTTGATTTATTAAATGTTGTTACTCAATATAAAGCATGTGTAAATGATTTTTGTCTTGCAAAAAATATGAATTTTTTTTAAATGACTCGCTATGCCGAATTTTTGTTAAAATTTTTAGAACCTTTTAAAACCGCAACTATATCATTTTCAAAATCTTATGATTCTACTTCTAGTAGTATTTTTATTTCACTAATTACTGTGGTGCAAACTTTTCAAGAAATGATTGATGACACTTATATTAGCCATATTGTTAAACCCGCATACACTAAATTTTTGAAGTATTTTAGTCCTCCTATGTTGTATGTATTGCTACAGCTATGGATTCTCGTATCAAATTAGCGAATACGAAGAGTTTCAAATATTTTTTTTACTTGGAGATGAATCTGAAATTGATTGCGACACATTTTTAGCTAGCTTTGAATCGACATTGAAAAACTTGTATAATTATTATTATAGAACTTTTGCATCTAGTAGTACAACTAGTATAGTTACTTCTTTTTGTTCTACTTCTAGAGGTAAGAGTAAGAGTACATTAGAAGATGTCACTGCTAATTTACTTGCTCGTATTTAATCAAAAAAACCTATGACTAATGCACCTAATGAATTAAATTGGTATAATCAACAAGATAGTGAAAGTTCTAGTACTAAGATTGATGTGCTACAATGATGGAAAGAATATGAAAATCTTTTTTCTATTCTTTCACATATGGCTAGAGATCTATTAACTCCTCATATCTTTACTGTTGCTTCAGAAAGTGCTTTTTGTATAAGTGACAGGGTTTTAAAGATTACATAAATCGTTTGAAGGCCCCAATTATTGGAGATGCTTGTGTGCACGGAAGATTGGATGAAGGCTGAAGAAAGAACTCAAGGAATTGCGGTCGACACCTCCACAAGTGGAAACACCTCGTCTGAAGATCAACAACATTAATAGGGAATTTAGAGCAATGAGATTCTAGGGTTTAGGTTAAGTAGGTTAAGTAGAGGTGCAAGACAATAGTCCAATGCCCTCTCTTCAATCTAACTCAGTCATCTTGAACTCTATATTATCATCTTCATTCTTAAACATGTAATTCAAGAAATTTGTATATTTTTCTGTTTTTATTACATGTATTTGTATGTTACAAAGTTGTAAAAAAATCATAAAAGTTGAAATGAATAATATATACAATTTTCTTGAACTCATCTTGTTGTACTTTTTTTTGAACTATTAAATTTATTATAAATTTTTTTTTACAACCCAACCCGCAACACGGCCCGACCTGAAACGGGTTCAACCTGTTCGGGTTCGCTGGTCGAACGGGTTTGGTTTTTTAAATTTCAACTCGTCCCGGACCGGCCCGATTAATCGCTCGACCCGACCCGAGCCCGCCCTACAAGCGGACCAACCCGACCTGTCCCGACCCGACTAGGCCTGCTAGACCCGATTGCCAACCCTAGTGTTAGCCTTTATTACCGATTGAGTTACCTAATTTTAGTGGAACATAACCTTCAACGTGTCCTAGGATGCAGTCATTGCATAATTGATTAGGTTCCATGTGTTACTTAGTTACTACATTGCCATGTTCAGCAGCTTATTCAGGCCAATTTCACATCCTAATAAGCTCATAAGTTATAGCGAGTGCGAATGTTCTCTCAAGTTAAATTGTGCACTTGTGGGTTGACTATCCTGCACATATAGTCGATATGTGCTACATACATTGCTATTGTTGATTTATAGCCAAAATTTGCAGATGACTACTTGTTTGAACTAATTGATTACATGCTATAATTTCTGAACATATTGGTGCAGGAACTATTTTATTTTTTGTGTGTTAATTGTCTAAAAATTATTTTAATACTTTTCTACCTCCGTGTTTGTATCGATCTTAAGCCTACCTTTTCACCTAAAGCTTAAGTGCATCTTGACTTTTCCTTGCAGCTAGATTGTGATGAGATTCCATGCAATTTTAATCAATTAGATTTTTTTTTTTGTTGAAAATTTACCTTTAGATTGCGCATCAATCCGAACCGTGAGACCAGTAACGTTGGTTAGTGCATCATCCTTCTTCCTTGAATTCGCATTTATGGCTTAAATGGTTTAATGTGTTTCCACTTTCGTACTTTTTAGTTTTGATTCGCTCAAACTCGTTTTTTAAATTTTTTGTGAAAATCTAGCAGGCAGGTATTTTAACATACCGAGTCACTGACCCAAATTATATGACTAACTATTAATTTTATGTCAAACATTGTGAGTTTGTACAAGTTGTAAGTAGGACAGCTATGCACAAGAGTGAAACTTCAAACTTCTCACAAATCCTCTAAATCAGTTAGCTGGCTTTAGGAAAATTTATCCTTTTGTATATGAATGATTCCTTGGAGTTCCAAAATCCTAGATTATGCTTAGTTAACACATAAAGGGTACATGTTGATCTCCAGCATGTTTCGCACCTTGATGGTCTGCATCCAAGCTTCAAGAGTCCCAATATGTAACAAATTTATTTTTAACCCTGTATCCACTTAAATTAAAAATGGAATTACGTTAGAATGACAGAGCTGATTTACCAATATGTTAATCTTCTTGGATTATTGAAAATTCAATTCCAGTATGCAAGGTTAGATGGCAAAACACAAAATGTGATGTTGAATGCATTCATGGTCACCTGTTGAGAAATTGTGATTTACAGTTGTATTATTTGGCAAGATTTTGAAGAACATTCCTTGATTAGGTTCTAGAAGGTACTTTTGAGAAGATGGATTAGGAAGGATAATTGCTTCAACTGGTAGCAAAATGTTTCAAAAATGCATTCAAGTTTTTTGAGTTTGCATGAAATAACAAATTTAATGAAATTTCATAACCATGCTACCCATTTCGCTTTCAATGCTTGTTGGATACTGAAACTTTGCGGATAAGTGTATGGAGTAAAAACGATCAGGATTTCACCTGCCTACAGTTGGGACACCCTACTAAGTACTAACATGGCTGTCCCAACTATTGGAGTTCGATTTCTTCAGTCTTCCTTTTTAACTTTCAAAGAGCATCCAAATCTTGATCTCACCAGTGGTCTATAGATCCAAGGGCAAAAACATTTTCACCCTTGCACCCTTTGGTTTGGATGTAACGAGAACTAGGAGAGGAGGGGGGGGATGGGAGATTAGAGTTGTTGAATGGGCAGGAGAGGGAGAGAGCACTTAGATATTTGAGGTTGAGAGAGAGAATAGGGTTTGTTGGAGCAGGGAGGCTCGTCGAGTTTGATGGCACAGTGGGGATGGAGAGCCGAATTTGTCGCCATGGTGGGGATGGCCGACTGGATCTTTTGCCATGGTGGATAGATCTTGCAAGGATGGGTATTTGGGGGTGTCAACCTGTGCTGGATAGATATTGCAAGGATGGGTATTTGGGGTGTCGACTGTGGTTCTTACCATGG
The DNA here is from genome assembly GCA_017893485.1 of Hemerocallis citrina. Taxonomy (NCBI): domain Eukaryota; kingdom Viridiplantae; phylum Streptophyta; class Magnoliopsida; order Asparagales; family Asphodelaceae; genus Hemerocallis; species Hemerocallis citrina. The sequence goes on along the minus strand of CM030367.1, from coordinate 114,558,225 downwards.
ATCTACATGTTTTGATGTTTGTTGGAATGGATCATGGTATTCATGGATTCCAGAAGTTTGGGGGCATTGATGTTCTCTGTCTACCTTGATTCGAGTGTTCGTCAATATTGGTGCAACCAAGGCAAGGAGGGTTAGGGCACAAGTAAGTGTAGCCCAAGAGGCTAATGCACAAGTCGGGTCGAATTATTCAATGTTAGCAGAACCAAGGAGGGTCAGGGCACTAAATTGGGGTTTTTTGTCCATGTTGGTGTAGCATGGAAGTGAGGGCACTGAGTCAGACTAAATTGGGTGATGTTTTTGCACCTCATGGGGTTTAGACGCTAAATTGGGACAACTTGGTCGATGTTAGTGCAACCAATGAGAGTTAGGGCACTGAGTTGAGGACAATTGTTGGAGCTTGATGGATTAATTGACATGCAACCATGGTAGATTTTGGTGACTTCGACTCATGTCTTGTGATTGTCGCAATTTTTGTTGAGCTTGTAGGAGTGGCATGAAGACTACAGACGATGCTAGCAATAGGTAGGAGTTGCTCATGTGAGTCTTGGTGGAGTGAGAATTGGGCTACTCACCTCCTCTTGCAAGCTTTGCTTTGGGTAAGACATTCGATCCTTCAAAGTTTGGGGTTTGATTTACTAAGGTGTTGGCTAAACCAAGGATGGTTGAGGGCTAAATCTTGGTATATTAAATGGGGGTGGATACAAACCACTTGTACTTGTCAACGTGTCAAGGATATATTTGGGTTTGGGCTTAGTTTACTGTACAAGGACTAGCCTTGGATTGTATTTGTCATTGTACTTTGGTTATTTGTTTACTTTTTATTAATGAAACACGGGGGGCTTTTTAACCCACGGTTTTAATTAAAAAAAAAATCAAAGAGTATTGGTAGCAAAGTTTAAATAAAAAACCATAAATAGAAATTATGAGCATTTGCCTAGTAGAGCATTTTATGCGTCACATACCAATGTTCTACTCCAATTTTTCTATATTTCCTTTTGTATGGTCCACAAGAAAGAACACTTTGCTGTTTGGGATTTATAATTGAGGACTTCACAGAAATCTCTGAAATTTTTACCGTGAGCATCTTTATTTTCAGTCTGCCGTTGTTTGTAAACTTTTGATTCTCATGATTTCTGTTGCTTTTTGGAGAACTTGGTTAAGTAGATTCGCAAGGCCTTATCCTCTGCCGCGACCACCAACGACTACGTTGCCTTTATCCCAAATCTCTGTAGTTGGCCACATTAGTCCGTTATCTTCATTCCTATAGTTAAGTCCGTTGGGGTCATCTCCTATAAAAAGTTATGACCTATTGCATCCTTCCTAATTGTCTCGATCGAAGTCTCGTTGGTACACCGCGTTGTTTTTTAAACTACAATGCTATGACTCTTCCTGACTAGTGATGTTGTTACCTAAGAAGCACATTTATGGACATGATGCGAGATGGCATGTCGACACGGACAATTTCTAAAACCTACACTGAAAGAGCTAGTGTCATGTCAAATATTTGTTCGAATTGATACTGCTCCCAAATAGAAATGTGCATGCTTCCCTAGTTCTTATTCATCTCGTGGCACTAACTAAGAAAAGGAAGCAAAGTACGCTGTTAATTTGAACTGCCTTTGCATATAGATAGTGTAATGGGTATGGCATTTCTTTTATGATGCTTATTTGTGGGAATTAATTGAATTTGTTTCTTATGAGTTTCAGGCTTTAATCATTTGCTTTCTGGCTTTTGCAGGGTGTCAAAATAGTGGACCAGTCACATGATCAGGACACAACAGATCTACGCAAGTGCATATCATATATTTGTGATTGCACGCCAGACAAGGAAAAACCTAATGTAAGCCACATATCAGTCTTAATGAACTATTATCAGATTGATGAAAATTGAATTCAACATCCTTTCACCAACTACAAGTTCCATGAAAAAGTGGTTCGAAACCGTGAAGACAGACTGTTAATCATGTTTTTCTATCAAAACTGTAAAGTGCTGCTTGTGAATTCGGTGGTAAACAATACACATCTGACAGTATTATGGTTATAAGATTGATAGTGTTAAAATTATTAAAATCCCATTTTTTCGGTTACTTTTTCTTGAGATGTTATAGATCTTATAATGCACAGGTATTTAATCTTTGATTCCAACATACGGATCCACTTAATCTTTACCACTTATTAATGTTGTTTGTTTTATCATCTGTTCGTGCTTGGATACGACAATCTGGATGGATTATTTGTATTTATGTAATCTAGATACAAGATATTGTAAATCGTTACTGACAGTAGATAACTGCTCTTAAAGGTTTTCTGGGGTTTCATCAGTAGAAAATGCAAAGACTGTCTAAAAATACAATAGAAATAAACGGAATAAATCATACTAGAGAAATAATTTTAAAGGGTGCACAACTATTGAACAATTTAAAAAAAATTATCTTGAATCTGGAAAAATTACAATGGATATATAAGAGTCAAGAAACTTGTAGTTAATGTTACACCTTGAGGTCAAACTAAAGCATTTGGGAAATCTAAAGCTAAAGGAGGAACTAAAAACAGGATTGTAGTTTTTCAAGTTTTCATAGATAGAGTTCATCTTCATAACCCGTAGTAATGAAGTACCAATACTTATAAATCCATCAGACTTCCTTCTATATTCATTAATTTTTTCTCCTTAAAGTGCTAATCTTATCACATTTTTAAAATGCAGCTGTGCATTCTTGTTGCAGGAGCCATTGGAGGAAGATTTGATCATGAGGTTGGGAATCTCAATGTCCTATATGGCTTCTCAAATATCAGAATTATTCTTCTCTCTGATGACTGCTTGATCCACCTTCTTCCGAAAAACCATCATCACGAAATTTATATCCAGCAGTCAGTTGAAGGACCTCACTGTGGACTAATTCCTATGGGTTCTTCATCATCAAGTACCACTTCCACTGGACTGCAATGGGATCTGAGTAAGTAGCATACACTTTTCAGTTTTTCTGCCTGTAGCAGTTTTACATGATCTTATTCAATCGTATTGGCAGTTTGTTTGGACTCATAAAATTATGTTGATAGTTTGGTGCATTTTAAAATTTTATATAGGTTAGAAGTAAGGCTGGAAGTGGTTTTTCTAAAATAAATACGTACATGCTAAACAAAAAAAGTGGTGTGCAGTATCGGATTTCTAAAATAGTTTAAAACATGGTACTGGGGTCGGTATCATTTATTGGATTATTCAATAAATGAAAACTTAAGTAATAAAACTAATGTGTTGTTTGTTGGTAATATCTGACTAATAGAAATATCGGTGGCCTTATTCCCCATCCAGTACGACTAATATTTATAACCTGAGCCGAAGTGTGTCAGATCGGAATCAACAACCTGTCTTAAATGAGGGTTGTTAGGTAATCTTCAGCTCAAGAATCTTTTTTATGCCTTATATAAAAATTGTTCTGTTTAGTTCACGGCTTTATTTGTGTTGATTTGCAATTCCTTATAACAATTCTATCATCTGTCTGCCTTTTCTAGACCATTTACCAAAAATCTAGGAGAATTTGGAGGACACCAACATGTCATTTAGGATTATGACAAACCCTACTCTCATACCCACAATTTCCTCCAAAATTGACTCCTAAACAAGAGAGGGTTGATTGTAGGTCAAGAGGAAATAGCAGTTGTAAATCAGTATTTTCTTTCATAGAGCTTTGTCTATCGATATCTAACCTTATTTTGCCTTGGTTTTGGATGTAGATGATGATCATGGTACTTTATGATTATGCATTCTTTATTGCATAAATCAGTACTAGTAATCTCCGTTGCAGATTTACTGAAATCCTTGTGTGATATTAAAATCTTTTTAATGAAACTAGGGGAGGCTTAGGCCAACCTTTTCAATCAAAAAAAAAAGAAGAAATCCTTGTGTGACTAACATATGACTATTTTGTTCTTCAGCTAACACAAGTATGAGCTTTGGCGGTTTGATTAGTACCTCCAACATTGTTCGGGAAGAGAAGATCACAGTTCATTCCGATTCAGATCTTCTTTGGACAATATCCATAAAAAAGACAGCTTAATAAGATTTTTATTATTTTTATAATTTTTTCCTCTGTTTCTTTGTTGGAAGTTGTCCCACTTTTTAGTTATTCCGCCCTCTTTTGCTAGAAGCAAATCTCATTTGTAAAGATCAAATGATCAATACCTGTATTTTTCAACATGTAATATTGATTATATATTTATTCTGTAGTTGGACGTAACAATTATTCATCTGTATTTTTGACATTGGATATAATAATCATCCATCTGTATTTTGGACATTTTTTCTCTTAACTTTAATTTTCCTAAACCTTTCAAATTTCGATTTGGAAAATTCTGGTTACAAGACCAGGTCTTCGTTAATCTGATCTTTGATTGTCTTTTCTCAATTATGGGCTCTCACGGTCTTGGTCGGATCTTGCTCAAACTTCATGCTATCAAATACGGCTGCAAGATTTGGTGTAAAGAGCGTTTTTGTAATTCCAATGCTCTTAAAAATTTCTTCCTATCTTCCATTGACTCCATTGATAAGCTTGAAGAGCAGGGTCCCATATCGGACTCATTCCGATCCGATCGGAGTTCGTATAAGAGAGAATTCGCTGCCATTCTTAATCGAGATCACATCAAATGGGCACAGAGGGCGAAGATTTGTTGGCTTAAGGAGGGTGATGGTAACACCGCCTTTTTTCATAACTTCGCCTCTCATCGCCAACGATGCAATCGTATTACTTCCATTGTCGATAACGACATTGAGCTTAATTCCGATTCTGACATCCATGCTACCTTCCTTCACTTCTATAAAAATCTCTTGGGCTCTTCTAAACTGCGTTCTATTCATCTTGACTGGGCTCAGTTCTATAATCAAGAATTTCACGACCAACCTAAGCTGGAAGACCCTTTTGGCACCGGGCCCTGATGGCATGTTGGTACCACGACAAATGAGTCGATAAACGGACGTAGAATTCTGTTCACCAAGTCCATGAAGATTGCTGGAGCGTTAGTCACTCACTCCAAACGGCATTCCCAAGAATTCATAATGTCCATGTCGAGTCCGAAAAGCTGTCTTAGGTACATCCTCTTCCCTGACTTGTACTTGATGATATCCGGACCGTAGATCAATCTTGGAAAATACTGCTGCTCCCTGAAGCTGATCGAACATATCGTCGATCCTGGGAATTGGGTACTTGTTCCGAATAATGACTTTATTCAATTCCCGATAATCAATACACATCCTGGATGACCCGTCTTTCTTAACAAGCAACACTGGTGCTCTCCAAGGTGATGCACTTGGTTTGATAAATCCCTTCTGCAAGAATTCTTCAATCTGCTTCTTGACCTCATTCTGCTCTACTGGTGCCATTCGATAGGGTGCTTTGGACACTGGAGCGCTACCTGGCTGAACTGTGATGCTAAACTCGACATCACGGTGTGGGGGAATTCCGGGTAAATCCTCCAAGAAATGAGTGGAAAATTCCTCACCACTGGTATCTTGTTCATCTCTTCAGGTACCCGTACTTCACTAGCAGCTGCAATAATCATTACCTTCGATCTCTTCTCCCCGTGGAATACAAGTTCCACTCCTTCAGCTGAGATGACTACCTCCTTCTCCTTGCAGTCGATGCTTGCCTTGTGCCTCGATATCCAATCCATACCAATAATGACATCTGTTCCGGCAAAACTCAACTCTAACAAATCGATACTTAGGGCTTCTCTGCTAATCTGGTGTTTACATCCCCTATAGCATAGATCTGTAGTAAGGGTTGTCCCTGATGGCGTAGCCACCTTCAAAGCTAACTCTGGGATTGCCTTTTGTGTGCAACTTAATTTTATCGAAAAAGATTTTGACACATAAGAATAAGTCGATCCACTATCGAACAATGCTGCTCAACTCGTCCAGGAAGCCCCCCCCCCATTCTATGTGTCCTCCTCCCATTCTTTGTTTTACAGATTTCCTCCATTGCCTTCCTTGGTATGTCGCGAATTCTAGTCTCAACACTGAGCCTCGGTGCGGCCTTGTCGTTCTTTCTCAGCTTTGTGCTGTGACTCGCCTTCATTTGTCACTCGACTGCAGACTTGCTACCTGCACATCAGGTTATGAATTTGCTTTTTCGACATCCGGTTGCAGATTTGCCTTCTAGACATTCGGTTGCAGACCTGCCCTCCGATATCCAGTTGCAGGTTTCGCCTTCTGGACATTCGGTTGCAGACTTGCCCTCCGATATCCAGTTGCAGGTTTGCCTCCATTGATGTCTGGTAACAGACTAGCCGCCATTTGAACTTGGCTGCACCAAGCTTGTTAGTAAAAACGAAGTACACTGAGACTGGTTCAGATATAGGGAAGATCATAATCATAAGTTGTAAAGCGCTACCATTTGATTTATAATCATCCTATCTGCCAACTAAAATCAATTTATCCGGCCTTCAAGTCTAATTTTCTACCGTGTTAGGCTGCAATTTGAAGTCAGCTCTGATACCACTTCTGTAACGCCCTGGATCCCCGTTACCGGACCTCCGTGACGCAACCAGAATCTTTGCCTTCAAATGCATCTCAACACAGTAATAACATGGAAATTTAAAAACTTTTATTTGTCAAATAAGGTCATTACATCATTAATTACAACCAATATCTTGTTCTTGGATGATGAGTACAATTTACATGAACTCATTACAACCTATTACAAATATTTACAGACTCCACTTGTAAAGTTAACAGCTGCCTCCCGGAATGGCAGCCGACAGCTTACTGCCGAAGCTCCGCTGAACGGTCAATCTGCTTCCTTGGGGCTTTCTTGCTCCACGGCTTGAGTCTTCTGCTGCGCGACTCTGATATCTCTGCACCTGCTCGAAAGGTAGAACCGGTACCTAAAAGGTGGGGAACGTCAATACTTCGACTGACGCAAAGCTGATAATAACAGCGATCCTCTAAACTACAATCACAACCATAATTTTATGCAAAAGAAAAGTGATGTGCCAAACAAGGGTTTAATGGATTCGGGTTCTAGTGCAGTGGTATGCCATGATCTTACGACTAGATGCAATAAATCACATGCCTGACTCTAATGCAAGCAAGACTTTGGAAACGAATGCATCCCATACTACATACGCCCCCAAATCTAGCCGTCTTTCTCCACAGTTTAGGGATTCAAACCCTCGCCATGCATCCTACTCTTGTAGTCAACCTGTTCCCAATAGATTGTCCATGCCCAAGGAGGTTGCAGTTGGTCGGTCTAGTTTCGCCACTGCAGTGCCTAAGTGGTGGTCGTGTTTGCCACTCAGTACCCGCGTACGGACCTCTCCAGAAAGCCGCATTGAATTCGGTTGTAAGACCGTGTAATTCGTGTGTTCACCCCTAACCGGACAATGAACTGATGTGTTCACCCCTAACCGGGCAATGAACTGATGTATGTGTGTTCACCCCTACCCGGGCAATGAACTGATGTATAAAGAAAACCGCATGCATAGGAACGTGATGGCCTCGAGGGTCAAATCCCCCTATCCTCCCGTTCCTTACTCCGGCAAACTTTGGAAATCAACAGATCGAGATACGAAACTGTTGTCGCTAAATTTGGTGTGGGGGCAAACAAATGAATTTGTGGATTCTTAGGGAAACTGAATAGTAAACCTGTATACCTGTTCCATCTGTCTTCGATCGTCGATCCCACCGCGGACCTGCAAACAGTGCGAGACACCGGGGTTGTTCCCGGCGACGCACCCTCCGACGCTCAAGTTAGTAATCTGAAAAGACTATGAAAGAGCGCAAAAACTGGTGAAAGATTGATTACCTCTTAATGGAGATGGATGGGGGGTATTTATAGGCGTCTCAGGGAACAGTTTAGGAATGTAATCCCCGTGATCTGATAGGGAATATTCCCCTTTTCAACAGATTAGGAATGCAATCTGATAAGGTATATTTCCCGTAATCAGATAAGGAATTTAATCCCCAAATCCCAGTGAATAGATAGATGTATATTAGGGCCGTTGATCGTGATCAATCAGGGACCTTGATTCTATCTCGTTGGATTGGGTGCGCAGCGGGTTAGAACCCGCACCCTCTTGTTGGTGGATCCATTCGTGGGTTATTGGGTCCTAGGAGGGAAGACCCAATATCCTTTTTGGTCCTTTTTGTAGGCGAAATTACCGTTTTACCCCCAGGTCCCAAGATTCGCATCTTATTTGGACGGTTCCGATTAAACCCTGTTTTTAGCCATATCACGAGCCCCCCACTCCTAAAGGCTAAATTTGATCGGCCTTTGAGGAGTAGTTTAGCTGTTTTTGATGGCTAGCGGAGTTGTATCGGAGTTCAAATGAAGGGTTTGCGAATCTTGAGGGAGGTAGAGTAGTAATTCCTTATGATCGGGCGGTGTTCTTGTGTGAATATCTTCTCGGCTTCGTAATCTCTCGGTGAACAATTCTGTCGTTTCCCTCTGTCGGGAGTTGCATTTACCGGCGCCACAACTCCGACCCTTCCCAGAGCTCGACGACCAGGATGCCGAGGTCGGAGATCGGTTCGGCGATTCTTTCCGATGGGGAGAGGGTCCTCGGCGTGGCCACGAGCCTGGAGAGGGGGCTCGCCGAAGTCCGAAGGCCAGATTTCCCATGTACAGGGGGTCGGAACCAAGGGCGTTTGGCGGTCAATGTCGACCTTAGGCTTATAGCACGGTCGGTGGCAAAAATGCTCGGTAGCTGGTGCCGAGCTCAAGCCCGTAATACGGTCGGTGGCAAGAACGCTCGGAGCGGGCGCCGAACTCAAGCCCGTAATACGGTCGGTGGCAAGAATGCTCGGAGCTGGTGCCGGGGCTTGAGACTTGAAAATTTTTGGAGATCTTGACTGCCGAACTCAAGCCCGTAATACGGTCGGTGGCAAGAACGCTCGGAGTGGGTGCCGAACTCAAGCCCGTAATACGGTCGGTGTCAAGAACGCTCGGCAGCTGGTGCCGAGGCTTGAGACTTGGAAATTTTTTGGAGATCTTGACTGCCGAACTCAAGCCCGTAATACGGTCGGTGGCAAGAACGCTCGGAGTGGGTGCCGAACTCAAGCCCGTAATACGGTCGGTGTCAGGAACGCTCGGCAGCTGGTGCCGAGGCTTGAGACTTGGAAATTTTTTGGAGATCTTGACTGCCGAACTCAAGCCCGTAATACGGTCGGTGGCAAGAACGCTCGGAGCGGGTGCCGAACTCACGCCCGTAATACGATCGGTGTCAAGAACGCTCGGCAGCTGGTGCCGAGGCTTGAGACTTGGAAATTTTTTGGAGATCTTGACTGCCGAACTCAAGCCCGTAATATGGTCGGTGGCAAGATCGCTCGGAGCGGGTGCCGAACTCAAGCCCGTAATACGGTCGGTGTCAAGAACGCTCGGCAGCTGGTGCCGAGGCTTGAGACTTGGAAATTTTTTGGAGATCTTGACTGCCGAACTCAAGCCCATAATACGGTCGGTGGCAAGATCGCTTGGAGCGGGTGCCGAACTCAAGCCCGTAATGCGGTCGGTGTCAAGAACGCTCGGTAGCTGGTGCCGAGGCTTGAGACTTGGAAATTTTTTGGAGATCTTGACTGCCGAACTCAAGCCCGTAATATGGTCGGTGGCAAGAACGCTCGGAGCGGGTGCCGAACACAAGCCCGTAATACGGTCGGTGTCAAGAACGCTCGGCAGCTGGTGCCGAGGCTTGAGACTTGTTGACTTCGTCAAAGCAGAGGAAGTTGAAAGAGTTTTTGCTCTCTTCGAAAAAGTTTTGGGAATCTGCCGAAGCCACGCCTGTAACGCGGTCGGTGTCAAGAACGCTCGGCAGTTGGTGCCGAGGCTTGAGATTAGACGGTTCTGACGGGTGTGATGGCCCCTGGGTTTCTGACAGATGTGACGTCCATTAATGCTGCGTCCCCTGGGCTTCTGCTGACGTGACTGTCATTAATGCTGCGTCCCCTGGGCTTCTGCTGACGTGACTGTCATTAATGAGCCGTTTGGGCAGGCGTGGCAAACAAGGCGACGGTTGGGGTTGCCTTTTGTCGCTTTGTGGAGGTGGGCCTGTGGTAAAAGCCCATTAGCCTCGATTGATGCGCTGGCTCTATATAAAACCCCCACCCCCTCTTCATTTTTCACTTTTCCACTCTTCGCTCTGTTGTTTTTGCTTGAAATTGCTAGAGCTTCAGGTGATCGCTGACCTTTTTCCGGCGAGCTTTCCGACGATATCTCTGTTCAAGGTAACTTATATTTTAGTTTCTAAACATGTCTATTTCCATCTCTTCTTCTTCGTCCGAGCCCTCCCTTGAAGTCGCCGAAGCTCCGATTTCTAGCCGACCTCACAAAAGCAAGGAGGTGTTCGGCGAAGATTCTGTCGTGGTGGAGCCGAAGCGTATGCCGGAGTTCGGCAGATTACCGGGGCCACTGACTGGGCTTCACAGGGTTCGGGAACTTCCGGAGGAGGACGCCGAACGCATTGTGTATGGGAGGGCCCGGTCGTTCGAGGAGAATGCGGCGAGGGAGACGACAGAGGCCGACGAGACGGTGTCGATCCTCAGCGAAGAGGACTTGGGAGTGATCCGGGGTTGCTTTCAGATCCCGGAGGAGTACGAGCTTATGTTGCCGGGCCCTGGGATTAGGGCCAACTCGCCGCTGCCGGTGACCGTGTGTTGCTGGCCGGTCGATGCCTTTATCGCCGAGGCTCGGCTGCCTCTCCATCCGTTCGCAGTTGCTGTATTAAGGTGGGTCGGGGTCAGCCCCATCCAACTTATGCCGAACGCATGGAGAGTAATAAACGGCTTCGTACTTCACTGCCAAGCCGCTGGGATTCAGCCGGAGCTGAACGTGCTTCGGACCATCTACCAGCCACATCAAGGGAACAGGTCGGCGTACCGGTACTATTTGACTCCGAGGCACGGAGGTCGGCTCGTCGTGTGTCCTGATTCCATCAAGTACTGGCGCGAGAGGTACCTTCTGGTACGCAGTCCGGAGGCCTGGCCCATTCCCGTTAGCTGGGTGGAGGGTGTGCCGAAGAAGGTGAAGGCGCTACCGACACTTCGGCCCGAAGAGGAGGAGGCTGTACGGGTACTCCTGGGTCGGCCGAAGCTTGACTGGAGGGATCTGACCGAGGACGTCCTGTTTAAGGGAGGGCTCGTTCATGCCGATCCCAGTACGCGGCTTCCTCTATTTATTATTGCTGTTTTACTTCTTGCGCTTCATTCTTCATGGTTTGTTCCGAACTAATCAACTTGTCTTATGGTGCAGAGTCTATGGATTATCAGGCAGTGTTGGCACTGAGGGCAGGCCTCGCCAACAAGGCACCGAAGAAGAGGAAGAGGGTGGTCTCCAAGCTGTCCGCGGCGAAGGCTCCGAAGGCTACCGAGGTGGCTGAGGAGGTAGAGATCCTGGAGAGCCCCGCTCCTGAGGGCGGGGTCGCTTCGTCGTCGACCAGGGTCGGCGAATTTCCCATCGCCGCGGCCCTCACTATGGCGACGCCGCCGCTGACGAAGGCGGCCGAGGAGCTTCTGACCGAGGCTCACAAAAGGATCCACGTCCCGGACTGGCAGGTTCGGAAGCACGACGGGTTCCTTGGCAATTCTTTGGCGAGCATGGAGGCCATCAAGCACCTCGCCACGCCGAAGGATCGGGCGGCCATGGAGGCCGGACGGGAGGGAGACGACGTCATCGAGATAGCGCGCTCGGCGGTGTCGGTGAGTGTTGGATCTATTCCCCCCCTTTTTATGCCGAACTTCTTAAGTTATAATTTTTATGAATTCCTTGCATTCCAATCGCAGATCGTCGTTCACTTCAGGCACCTTACCGAGAGGTTGGCGGCCCAGGAGAAGGAGATGAAGAAGGAGAACGACCAAGCTCGGAAGGAGAAGGCCCAGATCCGGAACGAGCTCGACAAGCTCGAATTGAATTTCGAGGCGAAGTCGGCGAGGGTTGCCTACCTCGAGGACAGGGTTGCGACGCTGGAGGACAACCTTCGTCAGCAAAAGGAGGAGGCGGCCAGGCAGATGGCGGAGGCTGCCGAGGCCAAAGCGACGGCGGTGAAGCAGGCGAAGGATGCGACCTTGGAGAAGGCGCAAGGCTTCCTCGCCCAGAATATGGCCAAGGCCTTTGCCGACGCTATCGCCCGGGTGACGGAGGCCTACCCCCACGTGGACTGCTCGGGCTGGAGGCTGTTCCCGGGGCACGTTGAAGGCTTCGACCCCGAATCAGAGGGGGAGGAAGAAGAAGAAGAGGAGAGGGGTGACGACGATCCTGTGGCGGATCCCCCTGTCGGAGCTCAGGGGTCGGTGGTTACCCCATTGGCGACGGTGGCCCCTTCGGATGTGTCGTCCCCGACCCCCGCTCGCCGCCCCGGGAAAGAGGTCGAGCCCTGACTCCGTTTTGTTGTTTCCTCTCTTTTTTTTTTTTTGCTTTTGACGTGTAATGCCTAATAGCGGACTGGCCACCGCTACCCCTTTTTCCTTTTGAAATGAATGAAAAACACAACTTTTTGGGCTCGATCTCGTGTCTTTGTCTGTTGACTGTTGAACGCTCGAGCATTTGTTCGAAAGAACTCCCGAGGTCTGGGACTTAGACGACGTCTGAATTTTTGTTGCTTGTTTGCGTTTCTTTTCAGCTCGCGGTGGTAACTTGTGACGTCGAGCGCCCTCGCTCGGATAGTAAGGTCGGGACCGAGGTTGGTTTGAAGGCGACGAGGCTGTGTTTGGCGAAGTGTCGAGAGCGGCTTTTCGAAGTCGAGCTCGGGTTGCGCCGAGCCGAGGAAGAGCGGAGCCAGCTTCAGCTCATACTTGGTCAGCGAGATCTCGATATCCAGCGCTTGGAGGGCAGGATTGCCGAGATGACCACCTCTAGAGGGGAAGATGGTTCGCCGGTTGCCTTTACTAAGGGGCTTCGGACCAAGTGTTTTCGCCATACTTTGTCGAAGGTGACGGCGGAGAGGGATGGCTTGCTCTCGGAGATCCATCATCCACGAACCGTGGAGGCGGGGCTTCGGACTGAGGGGGAAGCGTTAGCCTCGACGGTGGCCAAGTTGACTACCGAGCGGGATGAGCTTACTGCCGAGGTCGATGTGTTGAAGAGGGCCACGGTGGACAGGGGCATCGAGGTTACCCACCTCCGGCGCCTCGTGGCGAATCGCTCCGATGCCCGGAGTGCCGCAACGCCGCCTCGCTTCGGGGTCGACGTCAGGGACGACTCGCTGCGAGACCGGCACTCAGAACTAGAGGCGGAGGTAGCCCGGCTCAAACCACGTTTGGGGCCAATCAACGTTAGGAGCACTTCATGTACTCGTGCGGAGAGCGACCGCGGCATTTCATTTTACGAGATGGCGATCCGTCCTCCCCTCGGCCATCCCAGCCCGGGAGATGCGCAAAGCTCTGTGGCCATTTCGTCGAGCGGCGCATCCGTCGGCGTGGCTGCCAGAAGCAGTGCCGAGGACACGTCCCAACTTGCTGGCCTGGGATCGGGTTCCGGAGGCAAACGTCGCCGACCTCAAGTGTCCTTGAAGAGGAGCATCCCTGCGCCTCGGAAGCGTTGATGGCTCCGAGTTCGGTGTCTTGTAATCTTCCCTTTTCAGTTCCTTGTAATCTTTAGTGTCTTGTAATATTGATGTACGTAAGGGTTGCTTTTAATAAAATTGGAATCGATTTAATCGTCGCCGTATCGTAGTTGCCCAATTTTTGCTCTAGTCGTGGAGTTGTGGAGCCGAGGTTTGAGACTTGGCGTTTTTTTTTTTTTTTTTTTTTTTTTTTTGGGATCTTGACTGCCGAACTCAAGCGCGTAATACGGTCGGTGGCGATAATGTTCGGCGCGGGTGCCGAACTCACGCCCGTGACGCGGTCGGTGTCAAGAATGTTCGGCAACCCAGTGTTGGAGTCCGAACCATTCAACGGCTGTGGGAGCGACCCCGAATGTCGAACTACTTCTAGTTCGCCTAGGAGCGAACTTGCTAAGTAGAATCGAACCAAGTGTTGGACTCCGGAACCATTGTTAATTCAGGAGGCGTAGGAGCAATTCCGAATGGCGAACTACTTCTAGTTCGCTTAGGAGCGAACTTGCAAAGTAGAATCGAGCCAAGTGTTGGACTCTGGAACCATTGTTAGATTAGGAGGCGTAGGAGCAATTCCGAATGGCGAATCACTTCTAGCTCGCTTAGTAGCGAACTTGCGAAGTGGAATCGAACCAAGTGTTGGACTCCGTACCATTCAACGGCAGTGGGAGCAATTCCGAATGGCGAACTACTTCTAGTTCGCTTAGGAGCGAACTTGCAAAGTAGAATCGAGCCAAGTGTTGGACTCCGGAACCATTGTTAGATTAAGAGGCGTAGGAGCAATTCCAAATGGCGAATCACTTCTAGCTCGCTTAGTAGCGAACTTGCGAAGTGGAATCGAACCAAGTGTTGGACTCCGTACCATTCAACGGCTGTGGGAACAATTCCGAATGGCGAACTACTTCTAGTTCGCTTAGGAGCGAACTTTGCAAAGCAGAATCGAGCCAAGTGTTGGACTCCGGAACCATTGTTAGATTAGGAGGCGTAGGAGCAATTCCGAATGGCGAATCACTTCTAGTTCGCTTAGTAGCGAACTTGCGAAGTGGAATCGAACCAAGTATTGGACTCCGTACCATTCAACGGCTGTGGGAGCAATTCCGAATGGCGAACTACTTCTAGTTCGCTTAGGAGCGAACTTGCAAAGTAGAATCGAGCCAAGTGTTGGACTCCGGAACCATTGTTAGATTAGGAGGCGTAGGAGCAATTCCGAATGGCGAATCACTTCTAGCTCGCTTAGTAGCGAACTTGCGAAGTGGAATCGAACCAAGTGTTGGACTCCGTACCATTCAACGGCTGTGGGAGCAATTCCGAATGGCGAACTACTTCTAGTTCGCTTAGGAGCGAACTTGCAAAGTAGAATCGAGCCAAGTGTTGGACTCCGGAACCATTGTTAGATTAGGAGGCGTAGGAGCAATTCCGAATGGCGAATCACTTCTAGCTCGCTTAGTAGCGAACTTGCGAAGTGGAATCGAACCAAGTGTTGGACTCCGTACCATTCAACGGCTGTGGGAGCAATTCCGAATGGCGAACTACTTCTAGTTCGCTTAGGAGCGAACTTTGCAAAGTAGAATCGAGCCAAGTGTTGGACTCCGGAACCATTGTTAGATTAAAGAGTTAAAAGCAGAGAGATGTAGTAGCAGTGAAAATACTAAAACTTTATTTATTAATATCTAATGATCGGCTGCTTCTAAAGTTGCTAGCCGTTATTACAATGAAAAAATAAAAGAAAAAATCACTACTAGTAAAGGGAAGGGAATGGTTCGACATCTCGAGTTACTTAGAGAGGCGTGGTTGCCTTCTCTTGGTATTTCAAAAGATGGTCGGCATTCCAAGTCCTGGGAATTTCTCTGCCCTCGAGATCTTCTAGCTTGTATGCACCTGGGCGGATCACTTTTGAGATTTTGTACGGTCCCTCCCAATTCGGGGCCAGTTTGCTTTTCTGTCCGGGGAACGAGATGGCCAATTTCCGAAGGACTAGGTCCCCTTCTTTGAGGTCCGTCGGGCGGACCCTTTTATTGTACGCTAGCTCGATCCTCCTTCGGTAAGCTTGCTGGCGTATGGCAGCTCTCTCTCGGATTTCATCTATCAGATCTAAGCTTGCTCTGAGCTCTCTGGCGTTCTGTTCTTCTTCATAAGCTATCAGACGAGGAGAGGGTATCCCGACTTCTAGGGGGATGACGGCCTCGGCCCCATAGGTGAGATTAAATGGGCTCTCGCCTGTTGGGGTCCGCTTAGTGGTGCGGTGATTCCAGAGTACGTTCGGCAGCTGATCGACCCACAGTCCTTTGGAACACTTGTCTAATCTTTTCTTGATGCCCGAGAGAATCTGTCGGTTGGCATTCTCTGCTTGGCCATTCGACTGAGGATGGGAGACGGAGGAGAATCGGTGTTGTATGGAGAGGTCCTCACATAAGGCTCGGAAGGCGGCCCCAGTGAACTGTGTTCCGTTATCCGTGACTATGACTCGGGGAACGCCGAACCGGCAAATCACGTTTTTCCAGAAGAATTGAACGACTCTATGTTCGGTGATTGTAGCCAGGGGCTCGGCTTCTATCCATTTAGAGAAATAGTCGACAGCCACGACTAGGAACTTTAGCTGTCCGGGAGCTGGTGGAAACGGTCCTAGTAAATCCATCCCCCACATAGCGAAGGGGATCGGACTTGATAGGGAGGTGAGCGGTGCTTGTGGAAGGCGTCGGACGTCTGCATACTTTTGACAGGAGCTGCATTGCCGAATGTGTCGCTCGACGTCTCGTAAGAGAGTGGGCCAGTAATATCCGTAGTTCAACATTTTACGCGCTAGAGCCCTGGACCCGGAATGAGCTCCGCCGATGCCCTCGTGGAGCTCTTGCAGGGCGTAGTCGGCTTGCCTGGGGGAAAGGCGCCTTAGGTAAGGCCGACCGTCCACCTGGGTGAAGGAGCGTTTATATAAGATGCCTTCGATTAAAGTAAAATGCTCGGCTCGGGTCCTGATTCTTCTTGCTTCCCTCGGATCTTCAGGGAGGAGTCCGTCCCTTAGGAATTCGACAATGGGTTTCATTTAGCTGTCTTCGAGGAGGACAGGCAACGTTTCGACGGAGTATGGGGTTTTGTCCTCTATGCTTGGTTTTAAGAGGACTTCTATCAATACGGTCTGCTCAAGACCTTGAAGGGAAGAGGAGGCTAGCTTGGATAGGGCGTCGGCCTGAGCATTTTCTTCTCTGGGGATCCTTTGGATGAGAGCCTCGTCAAACAGTGCCATGAGGCTCTTTACTTTGGCCAAGTATTTAACCATTCTATCATCGCAGGCTTCATACTCGCCGAGGACTTGATTGACGATCAACTGAGAGTCACTGAAGATCTGTAGCCGTTGTTCCCCTGCATTCCGGGCCATTCGAAGTCCAGCTATTAGTGCCTCGTATTCGGCCTCGTTGTTCGAGGCTTTAAAGTTTATACGGAGGGAATATTGGAGGACAAAGTCATCTGGGCCTGCCAGGATGACTCATGCTCCGCTTCCTTCGTTGCAAGAGGATCCGTCGACATAGACCGTCCAGACGGGTGGTCCCTTTATCGCTTGCTCGGAGTCGGGGATAGTTGTTTCCACTATGAATTCGGCCAGTGCCTGAGCCTTGATCGCGGTCCGAGGCTGATAAGTTATATCATGTTGGCTCAGCTCGATCGACCACTTCATGAGGCGGCCGGAAGTTTCAGGCTTGTGAAGGACTTGTTTCAGCGGCTGGTCGGTAAGGACGACCACCGAATGGGACTGGAAGTAGGGTCGAAGCTTTCTTGCGGCCATTACCAGGGCATAGGCCATTTTCTCAATCCTCGGGTACCGGAGCTCGGCGTCCCGAAGCACCTTGCTGACGTAGTAAATGGGCTTCTGAGCCCTTTCTTCTTCTCTGACTAAGACCGCACTAAGCGTCTGTTCGGAAGCTGCCAAGTAGCGGTAGAGTGGTTCGCCAGGTATGGGTTTGCTGAGAAGAGGTGGATTGACGAGGTAAGCTTTAAGCTGGTCGAAGGAATCTTGTTGCTGCTGTCCCCACTCGAATCCTTTAGCCCCCCTGAGGGCTTTGAAGAACGGGAGGCACTTTTCCCCGGACTTCGACAGAAAGCGCCCTATGGCGGCTAGGCGACCAGTCAACCTCTGAACTTCTTTGACATTTCTGGGAGGGGCCATGTCCAGTATGGCCTTGATCTTTTCCGGATTTGCCTCAATTCCTCGTTGGCTAACCATGAAGCCGAGGAACTTCCCTGATGAGACGCCGAACGCACACTTGTTCGGGTTGAGTCTCATATTGTGCTTTCTCAAAACAGCAAATGCTTCTTGGAGGTCGGCCACATGATCAACACCTCGGATGCTTTTCACAAGCATGTCATCCACGTACACCTCCATGTTCCGGCCAATCTGGGCCTGGAATACTTTGTTGACGAGGCGCTGGTAGGTCGCCCTTGCGTTCTTTAGGCCGAATGGCATGACTCTGTAGCAATAGAGGCCTTGGTCGGTCACAAAGGATGTCTTCGGGATGTCTGGAGGGAACATTCTTATCTGATTGTAACCTGAGAAGGCATCCATGAAGCTGAGGAGATCATGTCCCGAGGTTGCGTCAATCAGAGTGTCGATGCTCGGTAGAGGGAAAGGATCTTTGGGGCAGGCCTTGTTGAGGTCGGTGAAATCAATACAAATTCTCCACGTCCCATTGGACTTCTTTACCATTACTACTTTAGACAACCATTCTGGGTAGTTTACCTCCTGTATGAATCGGGCTTTCAACAACTTATCTACCTCCTCTTTGATAGCGAGCTGACGCTCGGGGGCGAACTTGCGTCTCTTCTGCTGAACCGGTTTGGATCCCGGATCAACGCTCGGGCGGTGGACTAGGAGTTCTTCGGAGATACCGGGCATATCTGCTGCGGACCATGCGAAGAGGTCTTGATTGGTTCGGATGCATTTCACAATATCTGAGCGTAGGGTGGACGGAAGGGTCTTGCTTACGAAGAACTTGCGCGTCGTCTCTTGTTCAGAGAAGAGCACCTCCTCCAGTTCATCCACCGGCTCGGAGGTCGGTCTTGTAGTGTCTTGAGGAATTTCCAGAGTCTCTAAGGAGAGGATGGGTCCAAGGGTTGAGGTCATGTAGCACTTCCGGGCCTGCTCCTGATTTCCCCTTACTTCCCCGACCCCGGACCGGGTGGGAAATTTCATCTTCAGATGGTATGCTGAGGGAACAGCTTCTAAGGCTGCGAGGCCTGGCCGACCCAAAATGACGTTGTAGGCGGCGGGAACATCCACCACCATGAAGTCCATCAGCTCTGTCCGGGTGGTAGGAGTTTGGCCGGCAGTTACATCGAGGGTGATCACCCCTTCTATAGTTACCGGAACCCCCGTGAACCCATAGAGAGTGTAGCCGGCGGGCTTGAGTCTCTCTCTGTAGAGCTTTAGGCCTTTAAAAGCGGAGAGGAAGAGGATGTTGACTGAGCTGCCGTTATCTACTAAGATCCTCTCCACTTTGAAATTCGCCATGTGGAGGCTAATGACGAGTGCGTCACAATACGGGGTACGAATTCCCTCGAGATCTTCGTCGGAGAACGTGACTGGCACTCCGAGGCCTTTGGGAGGAGTGGTGGCTCGGACCGAGTTAACTTCTCTTATAAAGGCTTTCCGAGAAGAGTTCGAGGTACCCCCCATTGGGCCCCCGTGAATGAGGTGGAGGACTCGTTCTTCCTCGAAGTCTGGCGTCTCTTCTCTTTCCGGACGCTTGTTAGCCCCCCGAGGCGGAGGAGGAAGTTCTGCTCGGTCTTTTCTTACAAACCTGGTCAGCTGCCCTCTCTGGATAAGGGCTTCGATCTCGTTCTTCAGAGCACGGCAATCGCTGGTATCATGCCCATGGTCCCGGTGATAGCGGCACCATTTCTCTTTATCTCTTCTCTTAGCCAGGGTGTTCATCCTCGGAGCAGGGGGTATGACCCCCTCTTTTTCAACTTCCATGAAGATGGTGGAGATGTCAGTAGTGAAGGGAGTGAACTTTTCAAATCTAGGAGGGGGTCGGCGCTGGCCGGCATTATCTTTCTGGAGCTTCTTGGCTCCTTCTTCTTCCGTCCCCTTCCTCTTAAACCCGGAGGCAGACCCCTCCCGGTTGGGTTGTTGCTCGGCCTCTTCGGCCCGGATGTACTTTTCAGTGCGAAGGAGGAGGTCGGAAAAGTCATGTGGTGGTTTCTTGGCGAGGGAGGAGCGGAGGTTGGAATTGAGGACATTGGACTGAAATGCTACCGTAGCGACCGACTGGTCGAGAGATGCTATGGTCCTGGCTTCAGCTGTGAACCTCTTCACATAATCTCTCAGTTTTCCCCCCTTCTTCTGGTGAAGGTGCAATAGGGAGATGCTGGTCTTCTCTGCCCTTCGGCTGCTTACGAAATGCGTGACGAAGAGGGTTTCAAACTGTTCGAAAGAAAATATCGAGGAGGGGGTGAGACGAGAATACCACTCTCGGGCCGGCCCTTTGAGAGTTGCGGGGAAGGTTTTGCAGAGGAGGGCTTCGGAAGCTTGGTGAAGGAGCATTAGAGTTTTAAAACTTTCTATGTGATCAACCGGGTCAGTCTCTCCGGTATAAATCTCGAATTGGGGAGGTTTGAAGCCGAACGGGACAGGCGCATCCACTATGGTTCGGGAGAAAGGGGGTCGGCTAGGACGCAGGGTTCTCCCCCTGAGCTCTTCCTCTCGGTTTATCTGACCCAGGCGTCTCTCTACTTCATGAAGACGGCGGTTCATGGTGTCATCTCTCCGACGGTAATCTGCCGAGCCACGAGACTCGTCTTCGTATGAGGGAGATCGAGGGCTGCGGCGATGGTAACTTCGGGAGCGGCGAGGACTTGGGGTACGCCGGGAGTTGGTAGGAGCGGGTCGAGGAGAGGGAGACCGTTGGCGAGGGCTTCGGACCGGAGGAGGGGATGGGAGCTTCGGCTCAATAGGATTCTGACGAAGGTTGAGAGCCTGCAGGACGGTCGCTTGGAACTGCTGGAACTCGGCACGGGTGATTGGTGCCTCATTGTTCCTGGGCTGTTGCCGACCTACGGGAGAGTGCCTTCTTCGGTAATGATCGGGAGACTCCTTCCTTCCTCTTCGGATGGGGGACCTCCTGTACTCTCGGCGACGAGGGGATCGCTCATGCTGGCGAGAGGCTTCCTCCCGAGCCCGTTTTTCATCCAGATGACGACGGAGGTCATCATCTTTCTGGCGTTTGGGGGCTGCATTGTGGCGACCAGAGGCTCGGGGATGATGGGAGGCCATAGAGTCAGTGGAGGCGTTGTGGATAGAGAGGTTCTCTTGGTGAAGAGGTTGTTTCTGAGGGTTAGGACCCTTTGGATCAGGAGGGGGAAGGTTCTGTTGGAGCGGCTCTTCCGCGGTAGGGGGAGGTTGCCCTTGTTGCTGAGCGGGATCAGGAAGGACTTCTTGCTGGTCAGGGTTGGGTACTCAGTTAGACCCCCTTGATCTGACTTTGCGAGGCGGCATGGCTGAAGAAGACCTGTTCTCGGGGAAGAGGAGAGGTTTCTATTCGTTAGCTTCCCACAGACGGCACCAATCTGTTGCCGCTAAATTTGGTGTGGGGGCAAACAGATGAATTTGTGGATTCTTAGGGAAACTGAATTGTAAACCTGTATACCTGTTCCGTCTGTCTTCGATCGTCGATCCCGCCGCGAACCTGCAAACAGTGCGAGATACCGGGGTTGTTCCCGGCGACGCACCCTCCGATGCTCAAGTCAGTAATCTGAAAAGACTATGAAAGAACGCAAAAACTGGTGAAAGATTGATTACCTCTTAATGGAGATGGATGGGGGGTATTTATAGGCGTCTCAGGGAACAGTTTAGGAATGTAATCCCCGTGATCTGATAGGGAATATTCCCCTTTTCAACAGATTAGGAATGCAATCTGATAAGGTATATTCCCCGTAATCAGATAAGGAATTTAATCCCCAAATCCCAGTGAATAGATAGATGTATATCAGGGCCGTTGATCGTGATCAATCAGGGACCTTGATTCTATCTCGTTGGATTGGGTGCGCAGCGGGTTAGAACCCGCACCCTCTTGTTGGTGGATCCATTCGTGGGTTATTGGGTCCTAGGAGGGAAGACCCAATATCCTTTTTGGTCCTTTTTGTAGGCGAAATTACCGTTTTACCCCCAGGTCCCAAGATTCGCGTCTGATTTGGACGGTTCCGATTAAACCCTGTTTTTAGCCATATCAGAAACCAAGGACTCAATCATGAGTACCGAAAACGTATCCCTACAACAGGAAGGTACAACACCCAACTATGGTCTGCTAGTACTAATGCAATTACAAAACTCCTAATACATCACTCTAATCCCAGCCTTACTCTAATCACCTTGGGTAAAAGATAGGATTGCTTCTAAAAACTTGCCTATCGACATTTGGCCCTGGCGATACCAGTTCGGTTCGCCACTTCCCCTAGCTTGGAGTTTGTCCAGCACCATGGCCTGCATTCACCCCTAACCGGGCAATGAAAGTGCGTGTTCACCCCTCCCCGGGTAATGAACTGAGGTGTGTTTAGCCTTAATGAGCTTAATTTGACGGCACAGCTTGGACGTCCTACGCTTCGGTGGAAGTTCATAACTTAGGGTCGACAGACGTAGGACATCACTCTACCCTAGTGACTAACTCGAGTCACAAATCCACCATGAGAGTCAAACGAAACCAGAAATAGATACCAAACGTCCCCAGAAAAGAGTTATCAACTCTAATTGTATACAGGGGAAAGGTCCACACAACACCTAGTCAAAACTCAAGACTAAGCAACCTACGGTGTTTCTGCCCGAAACTTAAAAAGATCATAACTCCCTCGATACAACTCCGATTTGGGTGTGCAAGCCCAATCCGGAAAGGTAAAGACCTAGGCTACAACTTCCTAGTTGATCATAACTTCAGATTCTATCATCTAAGTCCTCAAAATGGCCTCTCAAGCCTCAGCCTGTATATTTCCTGTACGCTGGCTGCACCTTACCGGTAGCATAAGTCACTACCTACCCATCCGAATGCTGCAAACCCATCTTCTATGGAAAGGCGTGGGTGTCCTCAACAGTCCTCTAGTTGGTCAAAAGTCCAAAATATGCCATTAGATCACCCTAAAACATGTATTACTCCCAAGTGTACCGTCACACACTAAGACTTTCTTAACCAGAGCACTCAGCTCAAATCTCGGTCTCTGCCCAGTATTGTAAAAATCATAATAAATCAACCACTCACTGGAATCACCTCAAATAGGTCTTGTTGGAAATATTTCTTGATGTCTACTCCAATCCTCTAAGGAAATACTTCCTCAAAATTTGCTCTTAAGGAGCCTCAATTGTGTCATCTCTACATGGTGTCTAATCTGACTGAATTCAGCACAGTACGTGCTATAAAAATCATCATAAATCATATACTCATCCAATAGTCATTTACAGTAAAGAAACTAGATATCATAATGAACAACATGAAAAAGGTTTCATATCCAAATTCCAAGTATACACTGTGTTCTTCATGTTTCAAATAAGCACAAAGATCATCCTGTTCTTCAGTCACAGTTCTAGATACTGTTAATAGATTAATTTTTAACATGCCTGTAAAATCATCCAATTAATTTCTTGATTTTCCCATGGAGTCTAGATACGTGTGGGAAAACATGGTAAAAATTCCAGATTAAGATCATGTACCAATTAATTATGAAAAATTAAACAATCTCAAGTCTCACGGTAAACAATTTCTACTACTGCCTTACGGCACTGTTCCACAAATAGATTTTATTAAAATACCAAACAATCTCAGAAAAATCCGAAATAATTCATGAATTAACTAGACATATAAAGGAACAATCTGTAAAAATTTCAAGATTAGATTCGTTGTAGTTTGCTCTCGGGAAATTCTATAAAATGGCATGCAGATCAAGATTCCAGTTCTAGTTTCAAATTTCAACTTCCAATCTCTTAAACAATCATTCTAACTCCTACTACTTCACATGCGTGCAAGAAATCAACAAGGAACAACAAGAAGGTTTAGAGAAACTCCCCACCCTGAGTTGATTGTAGAGTAGATGATAGCTTTGAGCTTCACTTCTTCAAGAATTCACTCCAAGAGCTCCTTCTTCAATCTTTTCCCCTTTCTCTCCTTCTCTTCCTTTTCTTGGGTTTGAGTTCTGAAATTTTCAGAACATGGGATAAGAAATGAGGGGTTTTTAATGGAAAAGAGTAGGGAAAGAGAGGGGAAAGAGGGGGGCCGGATTTTAGGGGTAGTAGGGATAGGGTTTAGGGTGGTTTTGTGAGAAAACCATGGTCTTAAGCCATTGGTTTTGGGGTACAATGGATTGGATGCCCTATTTAGTCCTTAATTGGGTTCTTAGATGAGAGATGAGAGGTTTATCGAGTGTACGCAAGATATACCCATCGTAGTATCATACAATGATATATTTGCATGGGTACCGTACCGAAAACTAGTGTTTATACCAGTATCGGTCCTCCTCATTCTCGTGCATTTTGTAGAACGCAACCATCCTCATGAACCGCCCCGCAAACCTAACCGCACACCAGCGATAGCAAAATCAAACAAAACACTGCAATCATATGCACGCATACAGACTATATATATATATATATATATATATATATATATATATATATATATATATATAAGCATTGTACAATCCAGGGTATTACATTAGTACATTTCGAGTACCCAACTTTGGACCTATATTTCTCATTCATACGGAAACCGTTTTTGGTAAGTGAGTACATTACGGAATAGTACTCGATGAGAGGAACATGATCCAATCAATTTCTGGCGCGACCGGTGGCCGGAGCCCACCGGAATCCGGCCCGGAAAATATGCAAATTTTTTTTTCCAACAATCCCCCACATGAATGGAAATAACCAGACCATGTAATCCAGACACGACAGAAAGATATGTGACAGAAAAAGACTATGAAAATACAATCGAAAAATCACTGCATCAGGAATGGTAGTAATTTTTCAACTTTGAACCTCCTTTAGTGAGTAGCCATTGGATTCACTTGACCAGGTAGTGAACATGATGTCTTGAACTACCCGGGCTTTGATGTGAACCTAGACAATAACTATCACATAGTTTCATCTCCTCACAGAACTAGGTTCTCTTGTTGTGTTCATTTTGGCCTTGAACAACCTTGGTTAATCGTGAGTGAACTTGGAGAATGTAGCCTCACTTCATTTTTCTAGAAACGGACCCATTTCACACTCACAAGGTGATTTCCCATAAAGAGTATCCTGCCATACAATCCTTTTATTTCAAAGCTATAAGAATCATTAAAAGCCAAGCTTATCCTAACTCTTTGCAGGCAGCACTATTTTATCATTCTAAGAGTGGATATGAGATTTTAATCTCTCGGTGCTCCCATTGATTCAACAAGATTTAGTTATCCCCTTGAACCTAGATCTTGGGATCTCCAATTCCTAGGTAGGGTTTCCATCAAGTATCCTTTTTCGTCATAGGCTTTAAATCCCTTCCTCTTGATGATCTCACAACTTGCTCTCGTGAAAAACCTTTAGTAAATGGATCTGCTAGGTTGTCGGCCAATTTTATATACTCTGTAGAGATTATTCCATTAGAGAGCAGTTGTCTAATGGTTTTGTGTTGCCTTCTGATATGACAAGACTTACCATTGTACATACAACTCAGTGCCCTTACTATAGCTGATTGACTGTCACAGTGTACACATATAGCAGGCACTGGTTTTTCCTACATGGGAATATCCTCTAAAAAGTTTCGAAGCCACTCTGCTTCCTCTGCCACTTTGTTTAAAGCAATAAACTCAGATTCCATAGTGGATCTGGCTAGTAGCATTTGTTTAGAGGATTTTCATGACACAACTGCACCACCAAGAGTGAAGACATACCCATTTGTGGATTTCGAGTTCTTGGAGTCCGATATCCAGTTGGCATCACTATAGCCTTCTAGTACTGCTGGATATCTGGTGTAATGCAGCCTATAGCTCTGAGTGTGTCGCAAGTAGTTCAATACTCTAGTTATTCCTTTCCAGTGACTTTGTCCTGGATTACTTATGTAGCGGCTCAGTACATTTACTGAATGTGTCAGGTCCGGTCTTGTACAATTTTTTAAGTACATCAGACTACCGATTACACGTGCATATTCCAATTGTGATATGCTTTCACTCGTGTTTTTGAACAAGTGAAGACTAGGATCCACTGAACTTTTGGTGGTCCCATTAGAGTAATTCTTGAATCTTTCAAGTACTTTCTCAGCGTAATGAGCTTGAGACAAAGTAATTCTCTCAGCCATCCTGGAAACTTTGATTCCTAGTATGACGTCTGCAACTCCCAAATCTTTCATATCAAACTTGCCACTAAGCATGTTCTTAGTTTGTTTCATGATGTCATTTTTGCTCCCAATAATGAGCATGTCATCTACATACAGACACACCAAAATGTATCCATTTGGAGTATCTTTGATGTAGATACACTTATCACATTCATTTATTTTGAAACCATTTGATATCATAACATTATCAAATTTTGTATATCACTACTTTGGAGCTTGTTTCAGTCCGTACAAGGATTTTACAAGCCTGCACACCTTGTTTTCCTGTCCAGGAACTACGTAACCCTCAGGTTATTTCATGTATATTTCTTTCTCTAAATCCCCATTTAGAAATGCAGTTTTAACATCCATTTGATGTATTTCCAGGTTACGTAAAGTTGCAATAGCCATCAACATTCTTATGGAAGCTATTCTTGTGCCCAGAGAATATGTATCAAAGAAATTTAGGCCTTCCTTTTGCTTAAATCCTTGTACCACAAGTCTTGCCTTATGTTTCTCTATTGAACCATCTTGTTTCAATTTTTGTTTGAAAATCCATTTGCATCCTAGAACTTTACACCCAGAAGGCAAATCTACCAACTCCCATGTATGATTTTGCATAATGGAGTCTATTTCACTTTTGATTGCTTCCTTCCACATAGGAACATCAGGCGTAGACATGGCTTCCTTGAATTTTCTGGGCTCATTCTCTAATAGAAAGGCCGTTACAAAGTCAGGATCAAATTACTTTGATATCCTAGCCCGTTTACTACGCTTAGGCTCATCATTATCATGTTCTGGTTCATCAACCAAAGTGCTTGCATTCCCTTGTCCACGTGTACTTTTGGGATACGTAGTATCCTTACACGGAAACACGTGTTCAAAGAAGGACCGTCTGTGCTGCAACCGATTGTGCAGTCACAGTTTGGGTCACTTATGTTTGTTCACTGATAAGTCCACTAACATTATCGTTTTGTGTGTTTTCCATGTTCTGAAACAGTTGAAATAGAACTGTACCTATAAAGAATCTTCACAAAAATTGTTAGAATAGAGAAATTTTTTTGCTTTGAGATTGTTAGAACATGAATTTCATAAAACAGAAAATGCTAACAATATTTGTGAAGAATTACAAATATAGGAAATAAAAGAACAAACCATACAGTACAATACAGAGTCGAGATTTTAATATCTCTGTCCTTAAAGCAAAATTCGCCCCATAGTATGACGGTGGTTGACGAATTGCCTCCCAGGATACAACTGTATTACCTTTTCCTGAAGAACAGCACCCTAACTTTAGAAATCTCAGCGAACCGGAGCTGTGTTGTATTCTCAGACTGTGACTCAGAGGAAGAAGAAGAAGAAGATTCAGAATGGTTTTGAAAATTGTGTGTACCTGCAGACAAAAGTTGCTGGTTTTATAGGAGAATGTGAGTAACTGAAGGGTCCATTACTTTGTAACAGTAGAGTAATGGTTCAAAAACATAACTGATGAGCCATTACTCTGCTGTTACAGAGTAATGGTACCAGCAGTTACAAATTTGAAAAGCCTGAACAGTAACTGGGGAAAAGTTTGGAGCGGGGTAAAAAAATATAGGCCAGAGCCAAGCCAAGCCAAGCCGAGCCGGGCACGCACGCGCGCGCGTGTGTGTGTTACTACACGTTAGTGGTAACCCCAGGGCTACGCCCTTTAGTCCATTTCTTTAGCTTATATACTAAAGAAAATCTTTCCCATCTTCCGATGTGGGATTATTCATTCCAACTGTCCAAGTTAGTACATTTCGAGTACCCAACTTTGGACCTTTATTTCTCATTCATACGGAAACCATTTTTGGCAAGTGAGTACATTACGGAATAGTACTCGACAAGAGGAACATGATCCATTCAATTTACAGCGCCATTTGTGGCCGGATCCCACCGAAATTCGGCCCAAAAAAAATGCAAAAACTTTTTCCAACAGATTCTAGAGGTTGAGTGAAACCCAGGGTGCAGACAGGATTGATAAATGAAAATGTGAGAAGTAGCGAGTGTGGGCTAATATTCTTGGTGTGTTGGTTTATGTCCGGTAGGGTAAACTTGCTCTAGGTCAGACTTATTATGAATATATCTTAAGGATAGGAACTAGGTGGGAGATATGATGAAACTTGAGCAAACAAGAGTATGAGGACCTAGAATGATCCACGGGGTGAGATATTCCCATATAGCTCTAATCTCCAGAGTTTCGAGACGAGTGCAACGCTCACGGGTTATTCGTGTGATAATGGTTCCATAGTGACCTACAGGGTGAGGTATTCTCCATTTATTCCCGAATGTGAGTGAAATAGTCTGCAGATTATTTGAAGGAGTCTGACCTCAAGAGTCCCGGGGTGAGAACCAATACTCACAGTATGTCTAAATCTTGATCTTCGTCATGGTTCTAGGTCTGCATAATGAAGGATTAAAACCTATAATGAGGAGTACGTTATGGGCTTACCCTCAGACCTATGTTGTATGAGCAGCATAAAATCCGAACAAGTGCGCATTAGATTTTCATGGTATGAATAAGTGTCTACATTAGTCATTAGGTTCATAACATACATTGACATATTTAGGGTAGTCACATTTTTTGTTTGTCTTCAAGTTTGTGATTGTTAAAATTGATGATCGCTTTGTTATAGCATTGCATTAGTTGCATTCAACTGACGTGCCCACAGTTCTCAAGTGTTGCAGGATTTGGATTAGCAAGCGATGTGGGCATGAGTTTGGTGTTGATGGATGTTGCAAGGTTGAAGAATGATAATGATATAAGATGTATTATATATGTGTATTTCTACTGCGCATTGTGAAGAATAATATTGTAATGAAAAAGTTTTAATTTCCCTGTATTTTTGTACGAAATTGAAGTAAAGATTCTGGTTGTGCTACGAATTACCTGTGTTTGGAATTTGGGGCATTACAGTTAATGCTTAGAAGAAAAACGTACTCGAGATGAGGCCCCCCTTTCAGAGCACCAATGAAGCAGGCGAAGTCCTTCTCCCCACCGACAGAAGTCCCGACGATCACCCTCACCACAGAGGTGAAGAAACCAGAGGAGCTCAACTCCAGCTAGACGGCAAGCTCCATAAAACCGTTGAGAAGAGGAGGCGCCCATTACTAGAGCCAAGTTCTGAGACTTCCAAGATCAAATCCTCAAAGCCCTCCAAGCTGCCCCGGGTAGGAACCGCCAAGTAAGCGACCACCATCCTAGAACAGTGTGAGAAGAAGAGTCTCAGCGGTCGACCCGATCCGAGGGACTAGAATATCCAATCCTCTGTCGCCTCCAAGAGATGGAGGACTGCCTCGCCAGGATCAACCAAGAGGAGGGTCGTCAAGGCAGAATGTTCTGCCCCAGCCGACCTCCCTTATCCAAGTCAATCCTTGAGGCCTACGTTTTTGAGAGCTTCAAGCCACCGACTTTCGATTCCTACCACAGTGAATCCAACCCGATGGATCACATCGAGAGTTTTAAAAATCTCATGATGATCCATCAAGCCTCGGACGAGCTCCTCTACGGAATGTTCCCGAAAACCCTGAAGGGGTCAGCACGGGAATGGTACTCCTGCCTCTCCCCCGGCTTTTTCTTTGCCTTCAATCAACTCGACGAGCTCTTCCTCACCCACTTCGTCAGTAGCTGTAGGACAGAGACGACGAGTGCCAATTTGCTCGACTTGAAGCAAAGGGAAGGGTAATGACTTAAGGATATTGTCTAGCGCTTCAAGGCCGACTCTCGATCCATCCCCTCCCTTGAACTAGCAGTAGTAGCTACCACCTTTCGACACAACATCCGCAAAACCGACCTCAAAGCATCTCGTCCCAAGAAGAAACTCCTCGGGACTTCTCTGTACTTCTGCTAAAGAGTGAGAAGTATATCTGGGCTAAAGATTCCCGGCATCCTCAGGATCAGAGTGAGCCCTTGTCCGGAGGAGGGGCTTAAGAAGTCCCAGATGGACAAGTCCAAACAATGTCGCCCTCCTCCAACTCCTCGCTTCGAGAAGTTAAATCCCCTCAATGCCAGTATACCAAGAGTCCTTATGGAGATTGAAGGAGAAGGGCTACTCTGCCCCACTTCTAGGATGAACCCAGCAAAAAGGGAAAAAAATGGATTAGAATCGATAGTGCCGATTTCACCAGGTTCACGGCCATTACTTACATGAATGCTAGGATCTCAAAGAAGAGATCAAAACCGTTATTCGATGTTCTCACCTCACCAAGTATACGCAGAAAGACAACCTTAGACCACCCCCGACTTGGGGGGGGGGGGGGTGGGTAACAAGCATGCTGAGAAAATACCCGAGTACCAAGACTCAGGGCACATGGTCATTTTCCACTCCATCCACGGAGGACCAATGGGTGGGGAGTCTAACTCCTCATGAAAGGTGTTCGTCCGAGAGGTGAACTCAGTGCACAACATCTCCCCCAGTTAAGAGCCTGGGGATTCCCGTAACCTTCTCAAACAAGGATCTAGAAGGCATCTAAATGCCTCATTGCGACACAATGGTAATCAGTCTATGTATGGCAAACCACGAAGTGCACCATATCTTGGTGGACAATGGCAGCTCAGTGAACATCCTCTTCTTGGAGACTTTTGAATGCCTCACGCTCTCTAGCGACCGTCTTAAACCAGCCGGGTGTACCCGTCATGGTTTCTCTGGGGCCTGGTCTAAATCGAAGGAATAGTCACCATCGATGTGACTAAGGAAAAACCCTAGCTACTCGAACTAAGGCCATGAACTTCATGGTTATCAACATGAAAGCAGCATGCAACGTCATCGTTGGCCGCCCAGGCCTAGTAGTTCTTCATATCATAGCCTCAACTTTCCACATGAAGATGAAGTTTTCCACATCAGCAAGAGTAAAGGAAGTTAAAGGAAGCCAATAAGTGGCTCGAGCATGTTACTCAGTCACAATGGGGGGCTCGGTCCTTCCCCTCGATGCCGTAGAACTCCCCCAAGAGAGGAGTCAAGTTAACTCCGATTTCGTGGATGAACTACAATACATCACCATCTCCAAAGAAGATCAGACCATGCGCTTTCGGATAAGCAAAGCTCCCTCCCACCAAGTTTGAGGATAACTTCTAACTGGGAGCCCAAAGTCATCCTCCTAGGAGCTTACCGACTTGAAGACCTGGGGACCAGGAGGTATCAAAAGAGCATTTAAGGAAGTTCATCGAGGGTGCTTAACACCCTCCACTAGCAAGAGGTTTTCAATTCGGTGCATGTAATAAGCGATTGCCATTAAGGCAGACACCTAGATTTATTTTTCAATAAAATTCAGCATTTCCTTCTCAGATTCTTGTACTACTATTTGGATGCAAACAACGAGTTAGGTGCTCAGCTAATATTCCGAGTTACACCAACAACTCATCGACACCAAGAAATTTTTTAGGTGCTCAGCTTCTCTTTTGAGCTACACCAACAACTCGTCAACTTTAAACAAGGAGTTAGGTGCTTAGCACCTCTTCTGAGTTACAAGCAACAAGTTCGGTGCTAGGCTTCTCTTCCGAGCAACACCAGCATATCATCAACAACTCATACAGTGAGTTCGGTGCTCTGCTTGCTACTCAAGCTCCCCCGTCCGACATCAAAGAAGTAAAAAAACTCACAGGGCGTCTCACCGCCATCGGGCGCTTCTTCTCCAAGTCTAGGGAGAAGTGCCTCCCCTTTTTCAAAACTCTCAATGGATCAAAAGGATTTGAATGAGGGCAAGTAGAACAAGAAGTCTTTGAACAACTCAAGGCATATCTCACCAATCCTCCGCTCCTAATAAACACCAAGTTGGGATATGTGTTATACCTCTATCTGGCCACTTCAGATCAAACCCTCATTGTCATCTTGGTGAGGGAAGAAGACAGAGTCCAAAAGCTGATCTACTACGTGAGCAAAGTAATTCAAAAGCCAGAGAACTCTGGGTGACTCAAAAGTGATCCATCGAGTTCAGCCAGCATGACAATAACTACCAACAAAGGATGGCTATCAAGGCCCAAGCCTTAGCCAAATTCATCCTTTAAAGCACTATATCCGATACTCCCAAAGAAGGCAAGGACCCTCAAACATGAAGCATGTACGTCGATTGCTCATCTTGCATCAAAGAGAGCGGGGCAGGTGTCGTCTTGCTTATCCTAGACGAGTTCATCCATCATCCTCTAATACTCACTTTGTCTTAATATATGTGCCTCGAACAACATGGCGGAATATGAGGCGCAACAAGTTCTGAGTCCAGCTGGCGCTACTCCCACAACTCGCTAATTCCAAAGGCAAGTTCATAGTCCAACTAAAGTTGCCCCCAGCTTGCTAACTCCAAAGGTGTAACATGATGAACACATTATTATTCACTTTTTAGAGCACTAATCTTAATGTAATTAGACATTTAAAAGCTCTATATATGGTATTTAACTCTTATTCTCTCTTTTCCATAGGAAACAGCTTATAACAGCAAAACGAAGCAGATTCAGGACTTCAAGGACAATACACAGAGAACTGCAGAGGATCAGTCGACTGGTTCCTCAACCAGGCGACTGAACAAGAGAAGCTGAATTTCCACAAGTCTCGACTCAGTCGACTGGTTCGAAGACAAGTCGACTGGTCTGCGGCGGAGTACAAAGTTAAGATATTCGAAGAGTCACCTGCATCTAATTTCACATCTATTTGAATCCAGATTTATGCAAATCAAATCTAAAGACTGGGGGTTTTCAAGAGCACGTGGTTAACAGATAAGGAAGAAAAGAGGAAAAAGAAGAAAGATATTAATCATCAAATCAATTAAAGAAGGATCTTCCTGAAAAAGTGGAAACCCTAATTCTCAGCCGTACTCTATAAATATCAGAATACCATCTCCAGAACGGCTCTCTCCTTCCTCTCTCTCTCCACTCCACGACTCCATCCAACAATCATATATCTCTGGAAGGCGACTCAATCACCAAGTTCCTGAACAAGCATCAAGAACATCACTCCATTAACATCGAAGAAGGAAAGAGAAGATTCAGCAACCAGAAGGCAGTCAACTGTGTGACAGCCAGTCGACCATATTGCCGGAATCCATTAGTTTATTTCTTCTTCTCTCTTATTTCTTTTATGTTGATCATGTATTCAAACTTGTTAAGCAATAAAAGTATTATTATGTGGAACTAATTTCATAGTTGGGTAGATCGAAACCGTAGTTATGTAGTGCTATATTCTTCTGAGATCTTCTAATTACTTATTGATTGAATCTGGTTGAATTGACATAGATTGATGATCATCAAACTTGGATCTTGAAGTCTGAGAGCAGTCGACTGAGGTGAGAGCCAGTCGACTGACATACAGCACGTGAGACTATCAAGTTTATGTTATCATTTATCTAAATCTGTTATATGAAGCATATTGAGACGACCGAATCTCGTGCCCATAATTTGTAACAAAGGAATCTTTAGGGGTTCTTGGTTCAATCAACTTAGAGGATCTCGATCTGATACCAATTTCTAGAACTTTAAGTGTTTGTTCGTTTCCACTGATCTTATGTTTTCTTTAAGAACAACTTAGTAAATACTAGGCTGACTACTTGATGAAAGAAACGAATTAGAGTAGATACCATGCCTAATTCTTGGCTTAGGGAAACAATACTTTAAGGAGTAGATACCATGCCCTTGAAGTGAACAACATG
This sequence comes from Hemerocallis citrina, assembly GCA_017893485.1. Lineage (NCBI taxonomy): Eukaryota > Viridiplantae > Streptophyta > Magnoliopsida > Asparagales > Asphodelaceae > Hemerocallis > Hemerocallis citrina. The sequence goes on along the minus strand of CM030367.1, from coordinate 114,524,725 downwards.
AGTAATTGGAAGTAAATTCAGAAGGCAACTTAGCATTACTAACTATTGGTGGAGATCAACAACCCAACTATTCAAGAGATATTTGTGATTCAAACTCATCTTTCTTAGTTTAATCTTTTTAATTCTTTTAGATTTCTACAACAACCCTTCATCATTTATTATTAGTTTTATTGATTAGTAAGTTGAAGTCTACAATCTCTGTGGGATCGACCCTTGCTATTACTACGATTCGATTCGTGCACTTGCGAGGTTTTTATAATTTGTGTCTAGTTTATCTATTAATTTAGGTACTAGATTTCCAACAACAAGTTTTTGGCGCCGCTGCCGGGGATTGTTTAGTATTTTAACTTACAAGTCAGTAGAATTTTATTAGTTTTTCTTTTCTTTTATTAATACTTTTTCTTTTAGGTTACAGGACTTCGGTGAATGCACGGTAGACGATCACTTCGACCAGAACTACTACCAATTGACGCGGAAACAGAACGCACTTTGCACAGACTAGGTAAGTTATTTGCAGCACACCAGTCGACTGCCCACGCTAACCAGTCGACTGATCAGAGACCTAGTACATATACAGCAATGGCAGAAGAAATACCCAATCGCGTACCAATGCAGGACAAATTCACTCCTAAGAATATTGAGCAACCTTCCTGCATCTCTTTTCAACCTAATGCCACAGGGAACATGCACCTATCTCCTCATTTACTTAGTATGGTTCCCCACTTTAGTGGCAGACCAGATGAAGAGCCTCATCTTCACTTGCAAGACTTTTTCGATCTTTGCAGGACACAAAGCGTCCAAGGGCTCACTGCTGAACAAATCAGGTTAATCTTGTTTCCTTTTTCTTTAAAACTTAATGCTAAGTTATGGTATAATTCTTTGGAACCAGGATCAATTAATTCATGGGAGCAATTGGCAACGAAATTTTTGAAAGAATTCTTTCCAGCCCAGAAAACCAAACAGCTAAAAAGGGAGATTCAACTCTTCCAACAAAAAGATGGAGATTTATTCTTTGAGGCATGGAAGGATTTCAAAAGCAAGCTTCTCAAGTGTCCAACTCACAATCTGCCTAAGGATGATCAGGTACAAGCTTTTTATGAAGGTTTAAATGATACTAATAAAGCAATTGTTGATGCAGCTTGCAATGGAATTCTAATGAGGAAAAGTGGAGAAGAAGCCATTGAACTTTTTGAAGAACTCAGCGAGAACTCCCAACAATTCTCAACAAGAAGGGGACCTTCGAAAAAACAGGGAGTCTACGAAATCTCTAATAATAATAACATTCAATTAGAAATGGCAAACATGAATAAAAAAATTGATATGCTTGTTAATGCAATGTCGACGATGGGTGGAGTTAAAAATCAAACAAATGAAATGTGTGCAATTTGTTCGCATTTAGATCACACAACTGATACATGTCCCATGTCTACTTTTACAGATCAGGAGCATGCAAACTATGTGGGTCGAGGAGTATTTCCACCAAAAAACAATCCATACTCGAACACATATAACCCAGGATGGAGGAATCATCCAAACTTCTCATGGAGCAATAATCAAAATAATCAAGGGAATCAATTCACACAAGGACATACAAGGAACCCTCAGATAGGAAGTGGATTTGAAAGACCAGCTCCTGAACAGAAGAAGTTGGATTTTGAAACCACTGTTCTTCAATTGCTCCAACAACAACATCAAACAAGCAACCAACAAGGACAAGCAATTCAGAAGTTGGAAACCCAAATTGGTCAGATTGCAAAAGAGCTAAGCGAAAGAAAGGCAGGTGAACTCCCTTCACAAACCATACCAAACCCTGGAGGTCAAGAACAGCTCCAAGCAGTCACAACCCTAAGAAATGGTAAGATAATTGACAACATGATTGGAACACACACAGACAAACCAGTCGACTGTCACTACAAGACAGTCGACTGCACAGACAAATCAGAAAAACAACCATCAAAAGCTTTGGGTTCAAGTAAGGTAAGTCAAAAAGTAGGGACAGTTCCACCACCATTCCCTCAAAGGTTAGTCAATAAAAAGAAAGAACAACATTTATTTGACGTCTTTGAAACTCTCAAGAAGGTAGAAATTAATATTCCCCTACTTGATGCTATTAAACAAATTCCTTCTTATGCCAAATTTTTGAAAGATTGTTGTACTCATAAAAGAACATTTCAGGTTAAGGAGGATGTTGCTTTGACAGAAGAAGTGAGTGCTGTATTATTGAGAAAACTACCACCTAAACTGAAAGATCCAGGTAGTTTCACCATTCCTTGTAAAGTTGGTGAGCACTTCTTTGAAAAAGCACTATTAGACTTGGGGGCAAGCATCAACCTTCTTCCTTACTCTGTTTACGAAAAGCTTGGATTGGGGGAACTCAAACCAACATCCATCACCTTGCAATTGGCAGATCGCAGCATCAAGAGACTTAGAGGTATTTTAGAAGATGTCTTAGTTCAGGTAAATGATTTTATTTTGCCTGCTGATTTTGTTGTGTTAGATATGGAGGAATCTTCAATGTCATCATCTCTACCGATCATATTAGGTAGGCCCTTTATGAGTACAGCTGATATAAAAATTTGTGTTAAAAAGGGCATTATAAGTATGAAGATAAACGGAGAAAAAGTGGAATTTAAAATGTTTGATACACTAAAATTACCACAAGATGATCATGAATGCTATAATATTGATGTGGTGCAGGAGATTGTTGATCAAACATTTCAGGTACATAGCGTTGAACCACTACAAGCCACAATCACTCAATCTCTAACTTTATCTCATGTTGAACAGGAATACGATGACTGGGAGATTGCAGAGACAGTACATCAACTTGAAACTCCACAGTCAGACCCAGGTAAACTTGGTCCTGTATTTGAAAAATTGGTGTCTGATAATCTTTGTTTTTCTACAGATCAGGCGCCTGGTGCACAGAGCAAGTCGACTGGTCTTCTAACCAGTCGACTGAACCAAGAAACACAGGATAAGTCGACTGCTGACATGGATCAGTCGACTGTACAGAAGCGCCCAGACATAGAACTCAAGCAGCTGCCCGATCATTTGAAACATGCCTTCTTAGGTGAGAACCAGACGCTACCAGTAATAATTGCTGCCAACTTAACTGCACAGGAAGAAGAAGAGCTGCTGAAGGTATTGCGAGAACACAAAAATGCAATAGGATGGACCATTGCAGACATCAAGGGAATAAGTCCATCCAAATGCATGCATAGAATATTGCTAGAAAACGATGCAAAGCCTAGCAGAGAGGCACAGAGAAGGCTCAACCCCAACATGAAGGAAGTGGTAAGAGCAGAAATTTTGAAGCTACTAGATGTTGGGATCATCTATCCTATCTCAGATAGCAAATGGGTAAGTCCTATACATGTAGTTCCTAAGAAAAGTGGAGTTACAGTGGTAACAAATAAAGAAAATGAACTTATCCCAACAAGAGTAACCACAGGTTGGAGGGTATGCATTGATTATAGGAAACTGAACAATGAAACCAGGAAAGATCACTTCCCTCTTCCTTTTATTGATCAAATGTTAGAAAGATTAGCAGGATATAGTCATTATTGTTTTCTAGATGGTTATAGTGGCTATAATCAAATTGCTATTGCTCCAGAAGATCAAGAAAAGACCACTTTTACATGCCCATTTGGTACTTTTGCTTACAGGAGGATGCCGTTTGGATTGTGCAATGCTCCAGCTACATTTCAAAGATGCATGATGAGCATATTTTCAGACATGGTGGAAAGGTTCATTGAGGTATTTATGGATGACTTTAGTGTTTTTGGATCTAGTTTTGATGAATGCCTTAACCATTTGCAGCTGGTGCTTAAAAGATGTGAAGAATGCAATTTAGTGCTGAATTGGGAGAAGTGCCATTTCATGGTACAACAAGGTATTGTGTTGGGTCATGTGGTGTCCAAAAGGGGAATAGAGGTAGACAAGGCAAAAATTGACATCATATCAAAACTACCCCCTCCCACTACAGTTAAGGGTGTTAGGAGTTTTCTAGGACACGCAGGTTTTTATAGACGATTTATAAAAGACTTTTCAAAAATCTCCAAACCCCTTTGTGACTTGTTAGCCAAGGATGTTGAGTTTATATGGACAAAAGAATGTACAAATGCTTTTAATACATTGAAAACTCTTCTCATTTCCGCACCTATTGTCATGGCACCAGATTGGAGCCATCCTTTTGAGCTCATGTGTGATGCAAGTGATTATGCCTTAGGGGCTGTTTTAGGTCAAAGAATCAATAAGAAACCACATGTTATTTACTATGCTTCTCGAACTCTAAACGATGCACAGCTAAATTATTCTACAACTGAAAAAGAAATGTTAGCTGTTATTTTTGCTGTAGAGAAGTTTAGATCATATTTAATTGGTTCTAAAGTTATTGTTTTCACTGACCATGCTGCCTTGAGATATTTGTTGGCTAAAAAGGAAGCTAAGCCTAGGTTGATCAGATGGGTGCTGCTGCTTCAAGAATTTGATCTTGAGATTAGAGACAAGAAAGGATGCGACAATGTTGTGGCAGATCACATGTCCAGATTACTGCACGAGGACGAGAGAAATGTGCCCCCGCTGAATGAAAATTTCCCAGATGAACAATTATTTGCAATAAATATTCACACCCTCGGGGCAGTCGACTGGTCCCTCAACCAGTCGACTTATCTCTCGGAACAACTACCCTGGTTTGCTGATATTGTCAATTTTCTAACCGCTCATGTTTTTCCTCCAGGTATGACACATCAGGAAAGGAAAAGATTGGTGGATCTGAGCAAACACTATTATTGGGATGATCCTTATTTATTCAAATTTTGCTCTGATCAAATTATAAGAAGATGTGTGGCAGACGAGGAACAAAGGAGTATTCTACAACATTGCCACCAATATGCTTGTGGAGGACATTTTGGGCCAAAGAGAACAGCACTTAAGGTATTGCAATCTGGTTTTTATTGGCCTAAAGTATTCAAAGATGCTTTTTCTTTTTGCAGGACTTGCGACAAATGCCAAAGGACAGGCAACATCTCTTCTAGAAATCAAATGCCACTACACAACATACAAGTAATCGAGCTTTTCGATGTCTGGGGAATCGACTTCATGGGTCCATTTCCTAACTCATTTGGTTATGTATATATACTTGTTGGTGTGGATTATGTGTCTAAATGGGTCGAGGCTGTCCCCTCACGAACTAATGATCACAAAGTTGTTGTCAAGTTTTTGCAGGAGAACATTTTCACTAGGTTTGGTACACCACGAGCAATAATTAGTGATGGAGGGAGCCACTTCAATAACTACCCATTTGCTTCTTTAATGAAGAAATATGGGATTACACATAGAGTGGGTACTCCATATCACCCTCAAACCAGTGGACAGGTGGAGCTTAGCAATAGAGAGATCAAGAGCATCTTGGAAAAAACAGTCAATCCAAGCAGAAGGGATTGGTCACTACGCTTGAACGATGCATTATGGGCTTATAGAACCGCTTTCAAGACACCCATTGGCATGTCACCATACCGTTTGGTCTTTGGAAAAGCTTGTCATCTGCCGGTAGAGTTGGAACACAAAGCTTATTGGGCTATCAAAAAGTTCAATTTTGATATGAAACAGGCAGGTGACAAAAGGAGATTGCAACTAAATGAGCTTGAAGAATTGAGGCACGATGCATATGAAAATGCCAAGCTATACAAGGAAAGGACTAAGTTATACCATGATAAACAATTAGCAAGGAAGGAGTTTTATGAAGGACAAAAAGTATTGATCTACAATTCAAGATTAAGACTCTTTCCAGGCAAGCTCAAGTCAAGATGGTATGGACCATATATTGTCACGAAAGTCTTTCCACATGGTGCATTGGAAGTTCACAGCGAAGAACGAAATCAAACATTCAAGGTGAACGGACACAGGGCAAAGCCATACTTAGAGATGAGTCTAGAACAACAAGAGGAAGATGTGAATCTTCAAACCATTCAATACATTGCATGAACTCATCATGTCTAGCTGAAGACATGAAACACAGCGCTTATTGGGAGGCAACCCAACTTTCAGGGGAGTAATTACACTTTCCCTTTATTCATTATTATTCATTTTTATTTTTATTTTTCAGTCTCTCCTGACTAGATGGTAACACGTGCCTATATCTTCTGTTTTGTGCGAACATTGAGGACAATGTTCCATCTAAGTGTGGGGGTATTAGTTAGTTATATTTGGAATCTTTTGAATTTTTTTTAGGATAAACAATTTCTTATAAAGTAAGAGTAAGGATACTTATTTACTTTAGGATTGTTGGGTTTCATAATTCCCTACAAAAATTGTGTGAGTCATGCGATTATACATAATAAACAAATGTGATACTTTTTCTGATAATTATTCCCTTCAGATCTAGTCCTAAATCGAGTTTAAGTAAATAGAGTGATGCAATATATGTATATATATTTGAATAAAGTCAGTCTACTCCAATGTTTTGAGGGCTTAGTAACTAGGGGTATTCATCACCAATGTTTACCTTTACGTCAAACAGCAACTTGAAATACGAGTATGCAAAGCACTTTACTGTTTGTGACTTGTTGAAGTAACCGGGTGGATACATCACAAATGTTTCGCATTCGCGTCAAAAGACAAGCGACAACTTTAAGGAAGAGACTAAAAAAAAAAAAAAAAAAAAAAAAAAAAAAAAAAAAAAAAAAAGAAAAAAAAAAACTCTAGTTTGCTACTGGATTTGTAGTAGAGAAAAGGGATAATCACAGACTGAGTAGATGCATACTATAACTACATTAATCGCATGACAAATATGACTAAGTTTGGGATTTATGAATAGACAATTGCACTGGAGAAAGTGGGTATGTTTAACTTTACCTTATCTGAAATTGTTTGTAGTTTTATATTTTTCATTTTGATGTCCACATAATAAGAAATCTTGATGGTTGAGCTTATTCTGATTATTACTCCCTATTCATAATTCTAGTTTGCTTGAGGACAAGCAAAAGCTAAGTGTGGGGGTATTTGATGAACACATTATTATTCACTTTTTAGAGCACTAATCTTAATGTAATTAGACATTTAAAAGCTCTATATATGGTATTTAACTCTTATTCTCTCTTTTCCATAGGAAACAGCTTATAACAGCAAAACGAAGCAGATTCAGGACTTCAAGGACAATACACAGAGAACTGCAGAGGATCAGTCGACTGGTTCCTCAACCAGGCGACTGAACAAGAGAAGCTGAATTTCCACAAGTCTCGACTCAGTCGACTGGTTCGAAGACAAGTCGACTGGTCTGCGGCGGAGTACAAAGTTAAGATATTCGAAGAGTCACCTGCATCTAATTTCACATCTATTTGAATCCAGATTTATGCAAATCAAATCTAAAGACTGGGGGTTTTCAAGAGCACGTGGTTAACAGATAAGGAAGAAAAGAGGAAAAAGAAGAAAGATATTAATCATCAAATCAATTAAAGAAGGATCTTCCTGAAAAAGTGGAAACCCTAATTCTCAGCCGTACTCTATAAATATCAGAATACCATCTCCAGAACGGCTCTCTCCTTCCTCTCTCTCTCCACTCCACGACTCCATCCAACAATCATATATCTCTGGAAGGCGACTCAATCACCAAGTTCCTGAACAAGCATCAAGAACATCACTCCATTAACATCGAAGAAGGAAAGAGAAGATTCAGCAACCAGAAGGCAGTCAACTGTGTGACAGCCAGTCGACCATATTGCCGGAATCCATTAGTTTATTTCTTCTTCTCTCTTATTTCTTTTATGTTGATCATGTATTCAAACTTGTTAAGCAATAAAAGTATTATTATGTGGAACTAATTTCATAGTTGGGTAGATCGAAACCGTAGTTATGTAGTGCTATATTCTTCTGAGATCTTCTAATTACTTATTGATTGAATCTGGTTGAATTGACATAGATTGATGATCATCAAACTTGGATCTTGAAGTCTGAGAGCAGTCGACTGAGGTGAGAGCCAGTCGACTGACATACAGCACGTGAGACTATCAAGTTTATGTTATCATTTATCTAAATCTGTTATATGAAGCATATTGAGACGACCGAATCTCGTGCCCATAATTTGTAACAAAGGAATCTTTAGGGGTTCTTGGTTCAATCAACTTAGAGGATCTCGATCTGATACCAATTTCTAGAACTTTAAGTGTTTGTTCGTTTCCACTGATCTTATGTTTTCTTTAAGAACAACTTAGTAAATACTAGGCTGACTACTTGATGAAAGAAACGAATTAGAGTAGATACCATGCCTAATTCTTGGCTTAGGGAAACAATACTTTAAGGAGTAGATACCATGCCCTTGAAGTGAACAACATGAGTAATTGGAAGTAAATTCAGAAGGCAACTTAGCATTACTAACTATTGGTGGAGATCAACAACCCAACTATTCAAGAGATATTTGTGATTCAAACTCATCTTTCTTAGTTTAATCTTTTTAATTCTTTTAGATTTCTACAACAACCCTTCATCATTTATTATTAGTTTTATTGATTAGTAAGTTGAAGTCTACAATCTCTGTGGGATCGACCCTTGCTATTACTACGATTCGATTCGTGCACTTGCGAGGTTTTTATAATTTGTGTCTAGTTTATCTATTAATTTAGGTACTAGATTTCCAACAACATAACACCTGGCGGAAATATTCCACCTACTGTGGCACGTGCATGAAATTCTAAAATTTGATTTGTATTATTCACTTTTTCAATTATTTATTTACTTATATTTCATTCTATTAATTTTATTTTCCCCCAACTCGCTAACACCAAAGGTGTAACACCCGACATAAATATTCCACCTACTGTGGCACGTGCAATTCACATGCATGAAATTTTGAAATTTTGATTTGTATTATTCACTTTATCAATTATTTATTTAATTATATTCCATTCTATTAATTTTATTTTAAATGAACTATTATATTGGGCTATGATTATTTTAGAGTTTATGAATTAAAATAAAAGAATAGTTTTTTAATTTGGTTGAGTCCAACCCAACTCGAGCCCAACCCAAATGGGAAGCCCATGCTTGGTCGGTTGCTTTAGTGAGGGAGATGAGAGGTTTTTTTATTCAATTTAATGTTTTGAAAGCTTTTGAATCTGGGAGCATTTTAAGGAAGGTTATGAAAATTTATATATTGTTGTAACCCCCCAATTCAAGTGATTAAGGGTGATTAATCCATAATTTGAAAAACCTACCCCCACCATTTTGGCCAGCCAAGAACACAAGAGAGAGAGTGTGAGAGAGAGAGAGAGAGAATTTTTCTTCTTGGTGAAATTGTAATGATCATCTTTGGATCTTTGGTTGTGAGCTACTTGGAGGCCCTATTCTAGGAGGAGTAGGCAAGTCAAGGAGTTCATTTTATAACGAATCAAGGTGGGTGTTCTCTTCTACTTCATGCATGATTTTGTAGTTATAGATTTAATTTTGTTCGTATAATCGATTCATGTTGTAGACTACTTTATGAATATGTTAATCATTGCATGTTCGTCGTGTGTTTTATATCTAATTTAATTGTATGAGGATTGATCTTTGTGTAGTGGCATACTAAAATAGATTAAATTGAAATTTTTGACTAGAAATTTGATACATGAGTCATGATTGGATCAAGATTGAAAGACCTCGTTAAAAATCAAATTTTTATTAAGATCAAAACTACAAATTTTCCATAAGGGATTTGATCCATACCCGATTTATAGAGATAACGGGTCTCAAATTTGGGTCTGTTTCCATGGGGTTCGAGTTTGTCTCTTTGGATTCAGATCAGGTGAATAGTTTTGGTACAACTTTTTTTGCAGAAGCAAGGTTAGTAGTTAGTGAGGCTTGCGAGCCTGGTTGTTACATGTGTCTTGGGTGTGTGGAGGTCGCGAGTTTGAGTAGGGGTAGACTCAGATTCAGGTTATTTTCATTTTTTTAGTATTTAGTTTTCTTTTCTTTTAAAATGGATTTGTAATTTAGATTTAAGTTAGATTTGAAATAGATTAGTTCGAGATGTGATCTAGATTTAATTCAGAATTGATTTAAATTTGAGTAGATTAAATTAAGATGTAAATTTGATTTGATTGAGAAGTGATTTTAATTCAGATTAATTTAGATTCATTTTAGATTTGATCTAGCTTTGATTTAGAATTGATTTAGTTTTTGACAAGATTCAATCTAGACCAAATTGAGATTAGTTTTGGGATTAAACTAAGACTAATTTGATTAGAAAATCCTAATCTAAGTTAAAATCTTTAGAAACTCCAATTGTTTATGTGACTGGGTTCACTTTCGGGTCAAATTGCTTTTTGGAAATAAGATAAAAGAGAAAGAGGCTTGAGGGCCTGCTTATTGTGTGCAACTTGGGGTTGAGAGGTTGAAGGTTCGAGTCTCAAGGGGCTCGAGTTATTAGTTCTAATTTGTTTCTTTCGATTATTTTAGAATTAGAGTTTGATTTTATAGAAAATTGCTTAAATCAAAGTTGTTACAAATAATCTAGGATCAAATTCCAGAAGTAATTAGTGAGTAATTACAGATTTGGTAATTGAATTAAAATGTTAGATTAGATATGATTTAATCAAACTAAAAGTTTTGGAATCCTATTATAACTAGTATTGAGAATTTTTTAAATTAAATAAAAGAAAATTTAGTTAATTGAGAACAACTATTTTGGGAAATGGTTACAAGACTGATTTGGATATGAAAACCAATTTCTAATTTTTTTAAGGGTTATGACTAACTCAGAAGACCCTAGAGTGAAAGTCGGGATTTCTAGTTGTGTGAATTCTAGAGGCTGAGCGGATCCAGGATATCTACAGAGATGTGAAATGTTAGGAATGAGCTAGTGGGGCAAGAGATTCTAGTTGATTGAGTTAAATCTGATTGGGTTACGCTAGCTCTATAATAAGTTGTGTTTGCTTTTGAACTAAGGACAGACACTAGAAGGAGTTGTGACAAAGCAGGAGTGAACATGAGTATGAGGGCTTTAGAATTATCCGTGGTGTGAGATATTCCCAGGTATTCCGGGATGTGAGTGAAATAGTCTTCAAAATTATCTGCGGTTAGGGATTGATCTCCAGAATTACCAGGATGAGAGCGATGCTCATGGGACGTTTGTATGATGAATGTTTAAGGATGACTTGTGGAGTGAGGTATTCTCCAAATATTTCTGGATGTGAGTGAAATTGTCTGCAGAATTATCTGAGAGAGGAGATTGACCTCCAGAATTTTCGGGGTGAGAACTAATATTCACATGATATCTAAATCTTGAAGTTCGTCATGGTACCAGGCTGCATAACGAGGGATTGAGCCCTGTAATGAGGAGAATGCTAAGGGCTTTTCCTCGGACCTATGTTGTATGAGCGGCACAGAATCCGAACAAGTGTGCATTAGAGGTGCATCGTGTGCATGAGTGTGTATACGCTAGTCACTAGGTTCATGCTATACTCTGACATCCTTAGGATAGTCACCTTTCATACTTTTCCTCTGCATTCAAGTTTGTGATTGTAAAGTTGAATGATCTCTTTTATATTAGCGTTCAGTTGAATTTAACTGAAGTGTCCGAAGTTCTCAAGTGTTGCAGGACTTTAGTCAGCGAGTGGCGTGGGAACGAGCTTGTGATGGGAGATGTTATAAGATTAAGGATTCATGATGATACGAGTTGTACTTTTATGTGTAAATTCTGCTGTTTATTGTAAATGATACTGTTGTAATGAAAAAGTTTTAAAGGGAATGTTGGAGAAAGGAATGAATGGGAAATGCAGCCACCGAGCTTTCATTCTCGACCAGTGATCCTGTATTTTTGTATTATGTTGTACAAATTTGAAGTAAAGATTTGGATGTGCCACGAATTACCTGTGTATGAAATTCGGGGCGTTACAAAAGGTTAGTTCAGAGTCTAGCTAGAGCTGCTATCAAAATTCGTTAACTCCTAAGGCAAGTTCGGAGTCCAGCTAGAGTAGCTCCCACAACTCGCTAACTCCAAAGATGAGTTCAAAGCTTGACTCAACCCTATAGCTGCACCCTAAACTCACCTTCCGAATGGCTCTTCCCTAGAGCATGGTAATCTTCTCCTTTCTCGCCTCCCGAGCGACCTTCTCCTTCCACAACGGGTTCAGAGTCTAGCTCTTCCCTATAGCCGCTCCCAAAGTTTACCAACTCCAAGCAACAAGCTCAGAGTCCAAAACACTCCCTAGAGCCGCTCCCTCAAACTTACTGACTCCATTCAGTAGGTAGCAATGCAAAGAAGACAAGAGTCAAGACAAAGATACAAGGGAAGATCTCTACTTCACATTAATGCTTTAGCATAGAGTTTGAAAAGTGAAAGTGCTTCTAAGCTTCTCGGCGCCGCTAAGCTCTTGGGTGGCGAAGCTTCTCTTTGAAGCTCCTCTTCTAAGCTCCTCGACAGTAAAGCTCCTCTTCTAAATCTCCTGAGTGGCAAATTTCCTCTTCTAAGGGCCACTGAATCAATCAAAGCTACCTGTTTGTTCCAACTTTCGTGCTCACCTTCTCGGCACACAAGAAGAAGAAGAAGAAGAGGAAAAAAGAGCAAAGCTAAATAATAATTTAAAAAAAACTAGTGTGGCAGTTAACCAATCAAAAGTGTTGACATAGTATTTGACCAGTCAAAGTGCTGACGGGGCTTATTGACGTGGAAGATGACCAATTAGTGTTCGCTACAGCGCCTGCTGCTCTAGCAAATTGTCCACCCTTTCCAAGTGTGATTTCTATGTTATGTATGGCCGTGCCCAGGGGCATATCGGTTGAAGTAGATTCTTCTTTTTTATCAAAAAAAACCCCTTCCCAAACTGTACAAGCTTCTTCCAAAGCATACGGCTTTCTAGATGTATATGATGATATTTAGACAGATGGATATTTCGCCCAGGGGACATCGTCGCGGAGAACAATATCGGGGACAGGCTTCGAAGGTTCTTCCTTAGATATGGAGATAGATTCTGATAGAGATCTAGATCTTTCTATAGATAGATGGATCCATTGATCAATTTCTATTGATCCGGTTTAAAGATCTATGAACAAGAGAGATCCTTTTCGTTGCAGATGACCAATTAATGATGTCGTGGCAGATGAGGTGGCTTACCCATTGATGCGGTGAGACACTAGGCCCTACGTGTGCCCCATCGGGCACCACCCCTCAGCACCGATCAAGTTGTTTGAGAAGAGCGGTTACTTCAGGCTCAAAAAGCATGTCCCCATTACATCCATTCGATCTGCTCCAAAAACTGCGCTCTCCTCCTCGACAAAAAGACAAAACTGCGGATGTCATGCTAACATCAGCAATCTCCTCAGTGCCCAAATCAGTTATCTGATCGCTCCAAAATTTGAGCCCAAAAAAATCTAGAAAATTCCAGACTAATGCAAGAAAATCCAAAAACATTGTTACTTCTCCCAGAAGCTCCGAACAAGGCTCCTAGCATCTCTAATCATCCCTGAAAGTCAAGATAGTTCTTCAAAACATGCAGAACATGGCAAACTACTCCTCAAAGGCTGCAGAATCCGACCTTCAGGAGTGGAGGGCTTGTGATATTGGTAAGCATCGCAACAAATCAGGGCCTTACAATTCATGCACCGCATCTTAAAGCTTCTTAGGGTCAAAATGGTAATTTCGACAACTACAGGTTCGTAAGAGGAACTTGGGCCACATTCAATCTCATCAACTCAACCAGGCTTACAAGAAAGGATTGCCATACAACCCAACAAGAGGATTCCCAGTTAATTAGAGACGGTTAGCCAAATCCTCTATTTTTCATAGTGTTATCAACTTACTATATCTCATCACCAAGGTAATCTAGAATTTAATTCCAAAAAGATAATCCTTTATGTCTATCTTGTGGAGCTTAACCTCTAGGCTATAAGTACCTTTTACCTTCATTTAAGTTAGGTAATCAATGATTTTCCACCAAAAACACATCTCTTTTTCTAAGTTACTGACTTGCGCATCGGATGGTCTTTCGCCGGGGCCAACCTTGGTGTTCAGACTTTGTACAAATTCGTCGACGACATCAACCGTCTAATGCAGATCCAGATGCTCTCAACAGTTCAAATTTAGATCAAGGAGACTTCAACCATCACAATTCAGATCTTATCGACTGTCCAGATTGTAAGTTTCTTTCTAAAAAACAACTCATCATTTGATTGCCCCGACACCAGAAAAAGCAGCACCATTATGCAATTAGTATATTTTAGGTAGAGGGAACAACTTCATATCCAAGAAAGATATTTTGGACTATGATTATGATATGATCTAGATTAGCCCCACTATAGAATATTGTTGGATATTTATTTTTAAATTAAAAATCAATTTTAAATAAGCCCATCTGGGCCTGTTAGAAAACCAATTAATTGGCCCTTAAGAACATGTCAAAACTAATCCATTTGATTTGTAACTAATTGTCTCTTAAGAACAAGTCAAAAACTAATTCCTTTGATTTGTAGCTAATTGGATCTTGAGAACAAGTCAAAACTGATCCCTTGATTCTAGCCCTATTCGGCCTATAAATATTTATTTTTTTTGGAGAGTTTGACACAAGAAATTTTGCTATTTTACATTTCCTACTCGCATTCTCCTATACTCTAAAAAGTTTCTGTATTTCAAGTATTATTTATTTGTCCCGATTTTTGTTGAGCATCCTAAGGAGTAAGTTGGGTCAAACATCGTCTTTATTTGTTCGTGCCAAAAGAAAACTAAGGCTGCGATTGGAGGGTTGTACCTCTAGGGAGTGTCTTGCCAATTAATCTCGCACGTTTGGGCGGAAATAATTCCTTAAGGCAGTGAATACACGCATCACCTTTGACATGCAAATTTCTAAACTTTTAAATTCAAGTAATTTATCTAAATTTAATTGCTTAATATTAAACTATTGCGTAATAGATCTAAAAATCTAAGGAATTAATTACTTTGTTAGATATCGCACATAGTAGTTCTGCATTTCCAGTTGCTTTCAGATTATTTGTTGTACTTTACTAGATCATTGTATAATAGTTAGTCACTCATAATTAATTGCTTCCAGAATTTATAAGTTTTTTATTAAAATAATAACTTTTAACATGTTTAGGTTGCTCTTGGTTTAATTGATCAGTAGCCTTAATCTATATACCTATAACAAATCAACAATCACTTTACATGCTTTGTTTCATTTGTTTACTCTCTATTTGACCATATAAACATAGCCTTGCTTGATCACCTTTATCTAACTGTGTATAGTTACTCAAGTATTTTAATACTTTCCATATTATTAGTTGACTAAAGTATTGAACAATAAGTCTATCGTTAAGATACATGGTTTAGTCGTACACTGCTCCTTTCATTTTTGACAAATCTGAACTGAACATGCAATTATTAATTGGTTTCTCTTGTGATTGTTGATATCTTTATTATTAAATTAGGAGGGATTATGTAGCGCCCCGAATTTCGTATATTAGAAACTCATGACACAATCAGAATCTTTACTTCAAATGAGTACACAACATTCATAAACACCTATTGGACAAAAACTTTCCTCCCTTGATTTTTCAAATTGTTGTTACTCGAATTTCTACATGCTACACTATATAATAGAAACTTGACTATTGCAAGTTTGATCATATAGATAATACTTATTGTTGAATAAAATAAAATAAGTTTATTAGCTTTGTGTTGATTGTGAAATTTATTTGTACCTCAGACTTCACTTTGTGCAAATTTTTCTTCCATGGCCAACTTCAAGGATGATTCTCATTCCACCAAACCCGAGGAATTTTCGGGGCTTAACTTTAAGCATTGGCAAAAACAAATGAGTTTTTTGTTGATCACCCTATGACTCATATCCTCTCTAGAAGCTCCCGCTAAACCCAACCATGTGATTGAGACCCCCGAGTCTCAAGCAACCATAACCACATTGACTACCAAATCTAAAGACATAGAGTTTCATTGCTTGCATCGTATCCTTAGTTGTCCATCTGATAGATTGTATGACATCTATAGTGATTTCACCTCGGCCAAAAAGCTTTGGGACGCTATTAAAGCTGAGTATGGGTTAGATGATGTTACCCATAGGTTTAGTGCATCCTCCTTTAATGACTTTAAACTAGTGGATGATAAACCTATTAATGATCAAGTGCATGAGTTCCAAAACCGAATTAGATACCTGGAATCCAAATGTTCTATTTTCTCAAACGATTATAAAGTTTCTTGCCTTATGGACAAACTCCCTTCTAGTTGGTCCTTCTTTGCAAGAAAACTTAAACATGAACAAGTTGACCTTATAGTTCAAGAAGCCATAGTTAGAGTGAGGGTGAAGATAGACATAAACAGAAAGACAAAGTAGAACACATGTCTAGTGTACTGCCCATGCCCCTTGCTCAGACAATTTATACAATTTAGAAGACAAATTAGATACTATGTAGTACAACTGCCCACCACAGGCTGCCTCTCAAAAGGTGGTTAACCGAATTGGTGACTCTTGATTATAGGCATAGTTATTTATTAATATAATATTCATTTTGAACTCCGATATGGGATTAAATCATACTTACCTCTCCCGTTCTCTCTCCGGATGAAAGAGACAGGTCAAACAAAGGAGGTGGGCCCCATGCACCATGCTGACGTCATCAGCATACCACCACAACACAAAATGGGGTGTTACACACACCCCCTTCAGAAATCAGCGTCCTCACTAAGCACGGGGCATGCACAACCTAGTGTAGGATCTCCTTTCTAGCCGATGTGGAGTGGAGTAGCCTGATTCTGCTAGCTATACAATACCCCGATTCTGCGGGTTGTCCATTTCAAGCCCCAACCTCGCTCCCTCTCAGGCATACTTACCCGTACATCTGCTAGCTCCATCTCAGGCATACATCTCACCCACTCTTACCCACACTCGGTGTCAAAAGTCGACTCTGATACCATTTGTAACGCCTCTGCCCCTAGCTCAGACAATTTATACAATTTAGAAGACAAATTAGATACTATATAGTACAATTGCCCACCACAGGCTACCTCTCAAAAGGTGGTTAACCGAATTGGTGACTCTTGATCATAGGCATAGTTATTTATTAATATAATATTCATTTTGAACTCCGATATGGGATTAAATCATACTTACCTCTCTTGTTCTCTCTCCGGACGAAAGAGACAGGTCAAAAAAAGGAGGTGGGCCCCATGCACCATGCTGACGTCATCAGCATACCACCACAACACAAATTGTTGTGTTTTCAACTGGTGGGGCCCCCCTACACTATTCCTTTTTCATTTAATTACACAAATGCCATTTACTTTTTTACCAAACAGCCAACTATACTTTTCAACATATATTTATATATATTTATACTCTTTGAAAATTACGGGGTGTTACATCTAGAGTCAACCTAACTGAGAATGCCAATGGCCAAGCCAAGAAGCTATTCAAACCCAAGTTCAAGAAGAATTTCAAGAAGAACTTTAGGAACAACCATTTCCATAACCAAGGTAGAAATCCAAAACCCTATAACGGGCCCAAATTCTAAAAGAAATTTTGCTATGTATGTAGGAGAACCAATCACTTTGCCAAGGAGTTCTACTTCAAGAAGACTGACCTGATAGAGGACCTTCCAATGGCCAA
Organism: Hemerocallis citrina; assembly: GCA_017893485.1. Classification (NCBI taxonomy): domain Eukaryota; kingdom Viridiplantae; phylum Streptophyta; class Magnoliopsida; order Asparagales; family Asphodelaceae; genus Hemerocallis; species Hemerocallis citrina. The sequence continues at coordinate 114,507,137 of CM030367.1, read as the reverse complement.
AGTGCTTCTAACCTCAAGTCAACATGATTGAGGCAAGGAACTCAGATTCTACCTTTAGGAATCGAGTGGAGGAGATGTGATTGTAGGCGACGAATCTGCAACATGTGTAGTAGGGAAAGACCGAATTGATCTTGTGATGACATCTGAAAAGACGTTGACTCTTCTTAATGTGTTGCATATTCCCACAATTTGGAGAACTCTAATAATTGGATCTATTTTGCTTAGTGTTGGATATAAGATTGTTTTCGAAATCCAATAAATTTGTAACCTCTAAAAATGATCTTTTTGTGGGAAAAAGTTTCATGTAAGATGCATTATTTAAGCTTAGTATAACCCGTAATATTATTAATGAAAATTGTCTTCCTACTATTTTTAATGTTCAAAATGATTCATTTTTGTTGCATGGTAGACTTAGTCATGTAAACTTAGGTTCTATTAAGCGGATGATACATGCTAATTTATTGCCTAAGTTTGACTTGAACAAAAATAGTAAATGTGAAATATGTGTCCAATATAAACACACTAGAAAATCATTTCCTAACATCATTAGAGACTCAGATCTATTTGAGCTTGTGCACAATGTTGTATGTGATTTGAATAGAATCTCATTAGAGGTGGTAGAATATGTTTTGTTACATTCACTGATGATTATTTTAGATAATGCTATATTTATTTGCTTAAGATTAAAGATGAAGTGTTTGAACACTTTAAGATTGATAGAGTAGAAGTTGAAAATCAACTTGAAAAGAAGATAAAGATTCATTCTGACCGAGGAGGTGAATATACTTCAAATGAAGTAACTCAATTCTGTCAAGAACATGGGATCATTCATGAGGTGACTGCTCCCTACACTCCTCAACAAAATGGCATCGTTGAAAGGAAGAATAGAACATTGTTGGACATGGTGAATTCTATACTTGTTTGTTTTGGTGCTCTTGGTAATTTGTGGGATGAAGCCATTATGACTGCGTGTTATATTTTGAATATGATTCCTATAAGACAACCAATAAGCCTCCTTATGAATATTGGAAAAATAGGCCTCCTAGCATTAACCATCTTAGAGTATCAGGGTTGTTTACCAAAAGTAGGTATTCCTGGACCTAAGAAGAGGAAATTAGGATCCAAAACTGTAGATTCTGTATTTATTGGATATGCTAAAGATAGTAATGCCAACAGATATATAGTTATTCATTCTGACATTAGTGAGATCTTTATTAATTCTGTTATAGAATCTAGGGATGTTATATATTTTGAGAATACCTTTCCTTATAAAACTAGGATCCCTAATCAACCAGCAAATCATTCTTCTAGCTTTTCTCTTGGCATTCCTATCACATCTGAAATCAGTACTTCCTTACTTTTTGAGCCTGAGCCTGAACCTGAAATTAAAGGAAATAATAGAGGTAGAGTTGAGAAATACTTTGGTGAAGATTACTTTGTGTACCTTATAGAAAGTGAGTCATCTACCTATGCTGATGCTATGTCTAGAACTGATGCTCCTTTCGGAAGGAAGTTGTAAATAGTAAGCTTAGTTCTATTATAGAAAACCACACTTGTTATCTTACTGATTTACCCCCTAGTTCTAAACCCGTAGATTGTAAATGGATTTTTAAGAAGAAATTGAAAGCTGATGGATCTATGGATGAATATGAAGCTAGATTAGTAGCTAAGGGTTATACACAAAAGAAAGGTATTGATTATTTTGACACTTACTCTTCTATTGTTAGAATAACTGCTATAAGAACTCTCCTTGCATTAGCTTCTATTCATAAATTGTTAATTCACCAAATGGATGTGTAGACTGTGTTTCTTAATGGTGACTTAGAAGAAGATATTTATATGGAACAACCTAAAAATTTTGTTATTAAAGGACAAGAGAATAAAGTATTTAGATTAGTTAAATCATTGTATGTCCTGAAACAAGCACCTTAGAAATGAAATCATAAGTTTAGTATTACAGTTTACAAATATGGTTTTGTTGTTAATGAATATGATAAATGAATATATATTAAATGGACTGGTTCTGAGTGCATTATTTTACGTTTGTTTGTTGATGATATTCTCATATTTAGCAAAATCATTGATCTTATTCATGATGTGAAACAATACCTTTGTTGCCGCTAAATTTGGTGTGGGGGCAAACAGATGAATTTGTGGATTCTTAGGGAAACTGAATAGTAAACCTGTATACCTGTTCCGTCTGTCTTCGATCGTCGATCCCGCCGCGGACCTGCAAACAGTGCGAGACACCGGGGTTGTTCCCGGCGATGCACCCTCCGACGCTCAAGTCAGTAATCTGAAAAGACTATGAAAGAGCGCAAAAACTGGTGAAAGATTGATTACCTCTTAATGGAGATGGATGGGGGGTATTTATAGGCGTCTCAGGGAACAGTTTAGGAATGTAATCCCCGTGATCTGATAGGGAATATTCCCCTTTTCAACAGATTAGGAATGCAATCTGATAAGGTATATTCCCCGTAATCAGATAAGGAATTTAATCCCCAAATCCCAGTGAATAGATAGATGTATATCAGGGCCGTTGATCGTGATCAATCAGGGACCTTGATTCTATCTCGTTGGATTGGGTGCGCAGCGGGTTAGAACCCACATCCTCTTGTTGGTGGATCCATTCGTGGGTTATTGGGTCCTAGGAGGGAAGACCCAATATCCTTTTTGGTCCTTTTTGTAGGCGAAATTACCGTTTTACCCCCAGGTCCCAAGATTCGCGTCTGATTTGGACGGTTCCGATTAAACCCTGTTTTTAGCCATATCACGAGCCCCCCATTCCTAAAGGCTAAATTTGATCGGCCTTTGAGGAGTAGTTTAGCTGTTTTTGATGGCTAGCGGAGTTGTATCGGAGTTCAAATGAAGGGCTTGCGAATCTTGAGGGAGGTAGAGTGGTAATTCCTTATGATCGGGCGGTGTTCTTGTGTGAATATCTTCTCGGCTTCGTAATCTCTCGGTGAACAGTTCTGTCGTTTCCCTCTGTCGGGAGTTGCATTTACCGGCGCCACAACTCCGACCCTTCCCAGAGCTCGACGACCAGGATGCCGAGGTCGGAGATCGGTTCGACGATTCTTTCCGATGGGGAGAGGGTCCTCGGCGTGGCCACGAGCCTGGAGAGGGGGCTCGCCGAAGTCCGAAGGCCAGATTTCCCATGTACAGGGGGTCGGAACCAAGGGCGTTTGGCGGTCAATGTCGACCTTAGGCTTATAGCACGGTCAGTGGCAAAAACGCTCGGTAGCTGGTGCCGAGCTCAAGCCCGTAATACGGTCGGTGGCAAGAACGCTCGGAGCGGGCGCCGAACTCAAGCCCGTAATACGGTCGGTGGCAAGAACGCTCGGAGCTGGTGCCGGGGCTTGAGACTTGGAAATTTTTGGAGATCTTGACTGCCGAACTCAAGCCCGTAATACGGTTGGTGGCAAGAACGCTCGGAGTGGGTGCCGAACTCAAGCCCGTAATACGGTCGGTGTCAAGAACGCTCGGCAGCTGGTGCCGAGGCTTGAGACTTGGAAATTTTTTGGAGATCTTGACTGCCGAACTCAAGCCCGTAATACGGTCGGTGGCAAGAACGCTCGGAGTGGGTGCCGAACTCAAGCCCGTAATACGGTCGGTGTCAAGAACGCTCGGTAGCTGGTGCCGAGGCTTGAGACTTGGAAATTTTTTGGAGATCTTGACTGCCGAACTCAAGCCCGTAATACGGTCGGTGGTAAGAATGCTCGGCGCGGGTGCCGAACTCACGCCCGTAATACGATCGGTGTCAAGAACGCTCGACAGCTGGTACCGAGGCTTGAGACTTGGGAATTTTTTGGAGATCTTGACTGCCGAACTCAAGCCCGTAATACGGTCGGTGGCAAGATCGCTCGGAGCGGGTGCCGAACTCAAGCCCGTAATACGGTCGGTGTCAAGAACGCTCGGCAGCTGGTGCCGAGGCTTGAGACTTGGAAATTTTTTGGAGATCTTGACTGCCGAACTCAAGCCCATAATACGGTCGGTGGCAAGATCGCTCGGAGCGGGTGCCGAACTTAAGCCCGTAATACGGTCGGTGTCAAGAACGCTCGGCAGCTGGTGCCGAGGCTTGAGACTTGGAAATTTTTTGGAGATCTTGACTGCCGAACTCAAGCCCGTAATACGGTCGGTGGCAAGAACGCTCGGAGCGGGTGCCGAACACAAGCCCGTAATACGGTCGGTGTCAAGAACGCTCGGCAGCTGGTGCCGAGGCTTGAGACTTGTTGACTTCGTCAAAGCAGAGGAAGTTGAAAGAGTTTTTGCTCTCTTCGAAAAAGTTTTGGGAATCTGCCGAAGCCACGCCTGTAACGCGGTCGGTGTCAAGAACACTCGGCAGTTGGTGCCGAGGCTTGAGATTAGATGGTTCTGACGGGTGTGATGGCCCCTGGGTTTCTGACAGATGTGACGTCCATTAATGCTGCGTCCCCTGGGCTTCTGCTGACGTGACTGTAATTAATGCTGCGTCCCCTGGGCTTCTGCTGACGTGACTGTCATTAATGAGCCGTTTGGGCAGGCGTGGCAAACAAGGCGACGGTTGGGGTCGCCTTTTGTCGCTTTGTGGAGGTGGGCCTGTGGTAAAAGCCCATTAGCCTCGATTGACGCGCTGGCTCTATATAAAACCCCCACCCCCTCTTCATTTTTCACTTTTCCACTCTTCGCTCTGTTGTTTTTGCTTGAAATTGCTAGAGCTTCAGCTGATCGCTGACCTTTTTCCGGCGAGCTTTCCGACGACATCTCTGTTCAAGGTAACTTATATTTTAGTTTCTAAACATGTCTGTTTCCATCTCTTCTTCTTCGTCCGAGCCCTCCCTTGAAGTCGCCGAAGCTCCGATTTCTAGCCGACCTCACAAAAGCAAGGAGGTGTTCGGCGAAGATTCTGTCGTGGTGGAGCCGAAGCGTATGCCGGAGTTCGGCAGATTACCGGGGCCACTGACTGGGCTTCACAGGGTTCGGGAACTTCCGGAGGAGGACGCCGAACGCATTGTGTATGGGAGGGCCCGGTCGTTCGAGGAGAATGCGGCGAGGGAGACGACAGAGGCCGACGAGACGGTGTCGATCCTCAGCGAAGAGGACTTGGGAGTGATCCGGGGTTGCTTTCAGATCCCGGAGGAGTACGAGCTTATGTTGCCGGGCCCTGGGATTAGGGCCAACTCGCCGCTGCCGGTGACCGTGTGTTGCTGGCCGGTCGACGCCTTTATCGCCGGGGCTCGGCTGCCTCTCCATCCGTTCGCGGTTGCTGTATTAAGGTGGGTCGGGGTCAGCCCCATCCAACTTATGCCGAACGCATGGAGAGTAATAAACGGCTTCGTACTTCACTGCCAAGCCGCTGGGATTCAGCCGGAGCTGAACGTGCTTCGGACCATCTACCAGCCACATCAAGGGAACAGGTCGGCGTACCGGTACTATTTGACTCTGAGGCACGGAGGTCGGCTCGTCGTGTGTCCTGATTCCATCAAGTACTGGCGCGAGAAGTACCTTCTGGTACGCAGTCCGGAGGCCTGGCCCATTCCCGTTAGCTGGGTGGAGGGTGTGCCGAAGAAGGTGAAGGCGCTACCGACACTTCGGCCCGAAGAGGAGGAGGCTGTACGGGTACTCCTGGGTCGGCCGAAGCTTGACTGGAGGGATCTGACCGAGGACGTCCTGTTTAAGGGAGGGCTCGTTCATGCCGATCCCAGTACGCGGCTTCCTCTATTTATTATTGTTGTTTTACTTCTTGCGCTTCATTCTTCATGGTTTGTTCCGAACTAATCAACTTGTCTTATGGTGCAGAGTCTATGGATTATCAGGCAGTGTTGGCGCTGAGGGCAGGCCTCGCCAACAAGGCACCGAAGAAGAGGAAGAGGGTGGTCTCCAAGCTGTCCGCGGCGAAGGCTCCGAAGGCTACCGAGGTGGCTGAGGAGGTAGAGATCCTGGAGAGCCCCGCTCCTGAGGGCGGGGTCGCTTCGTCGTCGACCAGGGTCGGCGAATTTCCCATCGCCGCGGCCCTCACTATGGCGACGCCGCCGCTGACGAAGGCGGCCGAGGAGCTTCTGACCGAGGCTCACAAAAGGATCCACGTCCCGGACTGGCAGGTTCGGAAGCACGACGGGTTCCTTGGCAATTCTTTGGCGAGCATGGAGGCCATCAAGCACCTCGCCACGCCGAAGGATCGGGTGGCCATGGAGGCCGGACGGGAGGGAGACGACGTCATCGAGATAGCGCGCTCGGCGGTGTCGGTGAGTGTTGGATCTATTCCCCCCCCCTTTTTATGCCGAACTTCTTAAGTTATAATTTTTATGAATTCCTTGCATTCCAATCGCAGATCGTCGTTCACTTCGGGCACCTTACCGAGAGGTTGGCAGCCCAGGAGAAGGAGATGAAGAAGGGGAATGACCAAGCTTGGAAGGAGAAGGCCCAAATCCGGAATGAGCTCGACAAGCTCGAATTGAATTTCGAGGCAAAGTCGGCGAGGGTTGCCTACCTCGAGGACAGGGTTGCGACGCTGGAGGACAACCTTCATCAGCAAAAGGAGGAGGCGGCCAGGCAGATGGCGGAGGCTGCCGAGGCCAAAGCGGCGGCGGTGAAGCAGGCGGAGGATGCGACCTTGGAGAAGGCGCAAGGCTTCCTCGCCCAGAATATGGCCAAGGCCTTTGCCGACGCTATCGCCCGGGTGACGGAGGCCTACCCCCACGTGGACTGCTCGGGCTGGAGGCTGTTCCCGGGGCACGTTGAAGGCTTCGACCCCGAATCGGAGGGGGAGGAAGAAGAAGAAGAGGAGAGGGGTGACGACGATCCTGTGGCGGATCCCCCCGTCGGAGCTCAGGGATCGGTGGTTACCCCATTGGCGACGGTGGCCCCTTCGGATGTGTCGTCCCCGACCCCCGCTCGCCGCCCCGGGAAAGAGGTCGAGCCCTGACTCCGTTTTGTTGTTTCCTCTCTTTTTTTTTTTGCTTTTGACGTGTAATGCCTAATAGCGGACTGGCCACCGCTACCCCTTTTTCCTTTTGAAATGAATGAAAAACACAACTTTTTGGGCTCGATCTCGTGTCTTTGTCTGTTGACTGTTGAACGCTCGAGCATTTGTTCGAAAGAACTCCCGAGGTCTGGGACTTAGACGACGTCTGAATTTTTGTTGCTTGTTTGCGTTTCTTTTCAGCTCGCGGTGGTAACTTGTGACGTCGAGCGCCCTCGCTCGGATAGTAAGGTCGGGACCGAGGTTGGTTTGAAGGCGACGAGGCTGTGTTTGGCGAAGTGTCGAGAGCGGCTTTTCGAAGTCGAGCTCGGGTTGCGCCGAGTCGAGGAAGAGCGGAGCCAGCTTCAGCTCATACTTGGTCAGCGAGATCTCGATATCCAGCGCTTGGAGGGCAGGATTGCCGAGATGACCACCTCTAGAGGGGAAGATGGTTCGCCGGTTGCCTTTACTAAGGGGCTTCGGACCAAGTGTTTTCGCCATACTTTGTCGAAGGTGACGGCGGAGAGGGATGGCTTGCTCTCGGAGATCCATCATCCACGAACCGTGGAGGCGGGGCTTCGGACTGAGGGGGAAGTGTTAGCCTCGACGGTGGCCAAGTTGACTACCGAGCGGGATGAGCTTACTGCCGAGGTCGATGTGTTGAAGAGGGCCACGGTGGACAGGGGCATCGAGGTTACCCACCTCCGGCGCCTCGTGGCGAATCGCTCCGATGCCCGGAGTGCCGCAACGCCGCCTCGCTTCGGGGTCGACGTCAGGGACGGCTCGCTGCGAGACCGGCACTCAGAACTAGAGGCGGAGGTAGCCCGGCTCAAACCACGTTTGGGGCCAATCAACGTTAGGAGCACTTCATGTACTCGTGCGGAGAGCGACCGCGGCATTTCATTTTACGAGATGGCGACCCGTCCTCCCCTCGGCCATCCCAGCCCGGGAGATGCGCAAAGCTCTGTGGCCATTTCGTCGAGCGGCGCATCTGTCGGCGTGGCTGCCAGAAGCAGTGCCGAGGACACGTCCCAACTTGCTGGCCTGGGATCGGGTTCCGGAGGCAAACGTCGCCGACCTCAAGTGTCCTTGAAGAGGAGCATCCCTGCGCCTCGGAAGCGTTGATGGCTCCGAGTTCGGTGTCTTGTAATCTTCCCTTTTCAGTTCCTTGTAATCTTTAGTGTCTTGTAATATTGATGTACGTAAGGGTTGCTTTTAATAAAATTGGAATCGATTTAATCGTCGCCGTATCGTAGTTGCCCAATTTTTGTTCTAGTCGTGGAGTTGTGGAGCCGAGGTTTGAGACTTGGCGTTTTTTTTTTTTTTTTTTTTTTTTTTTTGGGGATCTTGACTGCTGAACTCAAGCGCGTAATACGGTCGGTGGCGATAATGTTTGGCGCGGGTGCCGAACTCACGCCCGTGACGCGGTCGGTGTCAAGAATGTTCGGCAACCCAGTGTTGGAGTCCGAACCATTCAACGGCTGTGGGAGCGACCCCGAATGTCGAACTACTTCTAGTTCGCCTAGGAGCGAACTTGCTAAGTAGAATCGAACCAAGTGTTGGACTCCAGAACCATTGTTAATTCAGGAGGCGTAGGAGCAATTCTGAATGGCGAACTACTTCTAGTTCGCTTAGGAGCGAACTTGCAAAGTAGAATCGAGCCAAGTGTTGGACTCCGGAACCATTGTTAGATTAGGAGGCGTAGGAGCAATTCCGAATGGCGAATCACTTCTAGCTCGCTTAGTAGCGAACTTGCGAAGTGGAATCAAACCAAGTGTTGGACTCCGTACCATTCAACGGCTGTGGGAGCAATTCCGAATGGCGAACTACTTCTAGTTCGCTTAGGAGCGAACTTGCAAAGTAGAATCGAGCCAAGTGTTGGACTCCGGAACCATTGTTAGATTAGGAGGCGTAGGAGCAATTCCGAATGGCGAATCACTTCTAGCTCGCTTAGTAGCGAACTTGCGAAGTGGAATCGAACCAAGTGTTGGACTCCGTACCATTCAACGGCTGTGGGAGCAATTCCGAATGGCGAACTACTTCTAGTTCGCTTAGGAGCGAACTTTGCAAAGTAGAATTGAGCCAAGTGTTGGACTCCGGAACCATTGTTAGATTAGGAGGCGTAGGAGCAATTCCGAATGGCGAATCACTTCTAGCTCGCTTAGTAGCGAACTTGCGAAGTGGAATCGAACCAAGTGTTGGACTCCGTACCATTCAACGGCTGTGGGAGCAATTCCGAATGGCGAACTACTTCTAGTTCGCTTAGGAGCGAACTTTGCAAAGTAGAATTGAGCCAAGTGTTGGACTCCGGAACCATTGTTAGATTAGGAGGCGTAGGAGCAATTCCGAATGGCGAATCACTTCTAGCTCGCTTAGTAGCGAACTTGCGAAGTGGAATCGAACCAAGTGTTGGACTCCGTACCATTCAATGGCTGTGGGAGCAATTCCGAATGGCGAACTACTTCTAGTTCGCTTAGGAGCGAACTTGCAAAGTAGAATCGAGCCAAGTGTTGGACTCCGGAACCATTGTTAGATTAGGAGGCGTCGGAGCAATTCCGAATGGCGAATCACTTCTAGCTCGCTTAGTAGCGAACTTGCGAAGTGGAATCGAACCAAGTGTTGGACTCCGTACCATTCAACGGCTGTGGGAGCAATTCCGAATGGCGAACTACTTCTAGTTCGCTTAGGAACGAACTTGCAAAGTAGAATCAAGCCAAGTGTTGGACTCCGGAACCATTGTTAGATTAGGAGGCGTCGGAGCAATTCCGAATGGCGAATCACTTCTAGCTCGCTTAGTAGCGAACTTGCGAAGTGGAATCGAACCAAGTGTTGGACTCCGTACCATTCAACGGCTGTGGGAGCAATTCCGAATGGCGAACTACTTCTAGTTCGCTTAGGAGCGAACTTGCAAAGTAGAATCGAGCCAAGTGTTGGACTCCGGAACCATTGTTAGATTAGGAGGCGTAGGAGCAATTCCGAATGGCGAATCACTTCTAGCTCGCTTAGTAGCGAACTTGCGAAGTGGAATCGAGATGGCCAATTTCCGAAGGACTAGGTCCCCTTCTTTGAGGTCCGTCGGGCGGACCCTTTTGTTGTACGCTAGCTCGATCCTCCTTCGGTAAGCTTGCTGGCGTATGGCAGCTCTCTCTCGGATTTCATCTATCAGATCTAAGCTTGCTCTGAGCTCTCTGGCGTTCTGTTCTTCTTCATAAGCTATCAGACGAGGAGAGGGTATCCCGACTTTTAGGGGGATGACGGCCTCGGCCCCATAGGTGAGATTAAATGGGCTCTCGCCTGTTGGGGTCCGCTTAGTGGTGCGGTGATTCCAGAGTACGTTCGGCAGCTGATCGACCCACAGTTCTTTGGAACATTTGTCTAATCTTTTCTTGATGCCCGAGAGAATCTGTCGGTTGGCATTCTCTGCTTGGCCATTCGACTGAGGATGGGAGACGGAGGAGAATCGGTGTTGTATGGAGAGGTCCTCACATAAGGCTCGGAAGGCGGCCCCAGTGAACTGTGTTCCGTTATCCGTGACTATGACTCGGGGAACGCCGAACCGGCAAATCACGTTTTTCCAGAAGAATTGAACGACTCTATGTTCGGTGATTGTAGCCAGGGGCTCGGCTTCTATCCATTTAGAGAAATAGTCGACTGCCACGATTAGGAACTTTAGCTGTCCGGGACCTGGTGGAAACGGTCCCAGTAAATCCATCCCCCACATCGCGAAGGGGATCGGACTTGATAGGGAGGTGAGCGGTGCTTGTGGAAGGCGTCGGACGTCTGCATACTTTTGACAGGAGCTGCATTGCCGAACGTGTCGCTCGACGTCTCGTAAGAGAGTGGGCCAGTAATATCCGTAGTTCAACATTTTACGCGCTAGAGCCCTGGACCCGGAATGAGCTCCGCCGATGCCCTCGTGGAGCTCTTGCAGGGCGTAGTCGGCTTGCCTGGGGGAAAGGCACCTTAAGTAAGGCCGACCGTCCACCTGGGTGAAGGAGCGTTTATATAAGATGCCTTCAATTAAAGTAAAACGCTCGGCTCGGGTCCTGATTCTTCTTGCTTCCCTCGGATCTTCAGGGAGGAGTCCGTCCCTTAGGAATTCGACAATCGGTTTCATCCAGTTGTCTTCGAGGAGGACAGGCAACGTTTCGACGGAGTCTGGGGTTTTGTCCTCTATGCTTGGTTTTAAGAGGACTTCTATCAATACGGTCTGCTCAAGACCTTGAAGGGAAGAGGAGGCTAGCTTGGATAGGGCATCGGCCTGAGCATTTTCTTCTTTGGGGATCCTTTGGATGAGAGCCTCGTCAAACAGTGCCATGAGGCTCTTTACTTTGGCCAAGTATTTAACCATTCTATCATCGCGGGCTTCATACTCGCCGAGGACTTGATTGACGATCAACTGAGAGTCACTGAAGATCTGTAGCCGTTGTGCCCCTGCATTCCGGGCCATTCGAAGTCCAGCTATTAGTGCCTCGTATTCGGCCTCGTTGTTCGAGGCTTTAAAGTTTATACGGAGGGAATATTGGAGGACAAAGTCATCTGGGCCTGCCAGGATGACTCCTGCTCCGCTTCCTTCGTTGCAAGAGGATCCGTCGACATAGACCGTCCAGATGGGTGGTCCCTTTATCGCTTGCTCGGAGTCGGGGATAGTTGTTTCCACTATGAATTCGGCCAGTGCCTGAGCCTTGATCGCGGTCCGAGGCTGATAAGTTATATCATGTAGGCTCAGCTCGATCGACCACTTCATGAGGCGGCCGGAAGTTTCAGGCTTGTGAAGGACTTATTTCAGCGGCTGGTCGGTAAGGACGACCACCGAATGGGACTGGAAGTAGGGTCGAAGCTTTCTTGCGGCCATTACAAGGGCATAGGCCATTTTCTCAATCGTCGGGTACCGGAGCTCGGCGTCCCGAAGCACCTTGCTGACGTAGTAAATGGGCTTCTGAGCCCTTTCTTCTTCTCTGACTAAGACCGCACTAAGCGTCTGTTCGGAAGCTGCCAAGTAGCGGTAGAGTGGTTCGCCAGGTATGGGTTTGCTGAGAAGAGGTGGATTGATGAGGTAAGCTTTGAGCTGGTCGAAGGAATCTTGTTGCTGCTGTCCCCACTCGAATCCTTTAGCCCCCCTGAGGGCTTTGAAGAACGGGAGGCACTTTTCCCCGGACTTCGACAGAAAGCGCCCTATGGCGGCTAGGCGACCAGTCAACCTCTGAACTTCTTTGACATTTCTGGGAGGGGCCATGTCCAGTATGGCCTTGATCTTTTCCGGATTTGCCTCAATTCCTCGTTGGCTAACCATGAAGCCGAGGAACTTCCCTGATGAGACGCCGAACGCACACTTGTTCGGGTTGAGTCTCATATTGTGCTTTCTCAAAACAGCAAATGCTTCTTGGAGGTCGGCCACATGATCAACACCTCGGATGCTTTTCACAAGCATGTCATCCACGTACACCTCCATGTTCCGGCCAATCTGGGCCTGGAATACTTTGTTGACGAGGCGCTGGTAGGTCGCCCCTGCGTTCTTTAGGCCGAATGGCATGACTCTGTAGCAATAGAGGCCTTGGTCGGTCACAAAGGATGTCTTCGGGATGTCTGGAAGGAACATTCTTATCTGATTGTAACCTGAGAAGGCATCCATGAAGCTGAGGAGCTCATGTCCCGAGGTTGCGTCAATCAGAGTGTCGATGCTCGGTAGAGGGAAAGGATCTTTGGGGCAGGCCTTGTTGAGGTCGGTGAAATCAATGCAAATTCTCCACGTCCGATTGGACTTCTTTACCATTACTACGTTAGACAACCATTCTGGGTAGTTTACCTCCTGTATGAATCGGGCTTTCAACAACTTATCTACCTCCTCTTTGATAGCGAGCTGACGCTCGGGGACGAACTTGCGTCTCTTCTGCTGAACCGGTTTGGATCCCGGATCAACGCTCAGGCGGTGGACTAGGAGTTCTTCGGAGATACCGGGCATATCTGCTGCGGACCATGCGAAGAGGTCTTGATTGGTTCGGATGCATTTCACAATATCCGAGCGTAGGGCGGACGGAAGGGTCTTGCTTACGAAGAACTTGCGCGTCGTCTCTTGTTCAGAGAAGAGCACCTCCTCCAGTTCATCCACCGGCTTGGAGGTCGGTCTTGTAGTGTCTTGAGGAATTTCCAGAGTCTCTAAGGAGAGGACGGGTCCAAGGGTTGAGGTCATGTAGCACTTCCGGGCCTGCTCCTGATTTCCCCTTACTTTCCCGACCCCGGACCGGGTGGGAAATTTCATCTTCAGATGGTATGCTGAGGGAACAGCTTCTAGGGCTGCGAGGCCTGGCTGACCCAAAATGACGTTGTAGGCGGCGGGAACATCCACCACCATGAAGTCCATCGGCTCTGTCCGGGTGGTAGGAGTTTGGCCGGCAGTTACATCGAGGGTGATCACCCCTTCAATAGTTACCGGAACCCCCGTGAACCCATGGAGAGTGTAGCCGGCGGGCTTGAGTCTCTCTCTGGAGAGCTTTAGGCCTTTAAAAGCGGAGAGGAAGAGGATGTTGACTGAGCTCCCGTTATCTACTAAGATCCTCTCCACTTTGAAATTCGCCATGTGGAGGCTAATGACGAGTGCGTCACAATGCGGGGTACGAATTCCCTCGAGATCTTCGTCGGAGAACGTGACTGGCACTCCGAGGCCTTTGGGAGGAGTGGTGGCTCGGACCGAGTTGACTTCTCTTATAAAGGCTTTCCGAGAAGAGTTCGAGGTACCCCCCATTGGGCCCCCGTGAATGAGGTGGAGGACTCGTTCTTCCTCGAAGTCTGGCGTCTCTTCTCTTTCCGGATGCTTGTTAGCCCCCCGAGGCGGAGGAGGAAGTTCTGCTCGGTCTTTTCTTACAAACCTGGTCAGCTGTCCTCTCTGGATAAGGGCTTCGATCTCGTTCTTCAGAGCACGGCAATCGCTGGTATCATGCCCATGGTCCCGGTGATAGCGGCACCATTTCTCTTTATCTCTTCTCTTAGCCGGGGTGTTCATCCTCGGAGCAGGGGGTATGACTCCCTCTTTTTCAACTTCCATGAAGATGGTGGAGATGTCAGTAGTGAGGGGAGTGAACTTTTCAAATCTAGGAGGGGGTCGGCGCTGGCCGGCATTATCTTTCTGGAGCTTCTTGGCTCCTTCTTCTTCCGTCCCCTTCCTCTTAAACCCGGAGGCAGACCCCTCCCGGTTGGGTTGTTGCTCGGCCTCTTCGGCCCGGATGTACTTTTCAGTGCGAAGGAGGAGGTCGGAAAAGTCATGTGGTGGTTTCTTGGCGAGGGAGGAGCGGAGGTTGGAATTGAGGACATTGGACTGAAATGCTACCGTAGCGACCGACTGGTCGAGAGATGCTATGGTCCTGGCTTCAGCTGTGAACCTCTTCACATAATCTCTCAGTTTTTCCCCCTTCTTCTGGTGAAGGTGCAATAGGGAGATGCTGGTCTTCTCTGCCCTCGGCTGCTTACGAAATGCGTGACGAAGAGGGTTTCGAACTGTTCGAAAGAAAATATCGAGGAGGGGGTGAGACGAGAATACCACTCTCGGGCCGGCCCTTTGAGAGTTGCGGGGAAGGTTTTGCAGAGGAGGGCATCAGAAGCTTGGTGAAGGAGCATTAGAGTTTTAAAACTTTCTATGTGATCAACCGGGTCAGTCTCTCCGGTATAAATCTCGAATTGGGGAGGTTTGAAGCCGAACGGGACAGGCGCATCCACTATGGTTCGGGAGAAAGGGGGTCGGCTAGGACGCAGGGTTCTCCCCCTGAGCTCTTCCTCTCGGTTTATCTGACCCAGGCGTCTCTCTACTTCATGAAGACGGCGGTTCATGGTGTCATCTCTCCGACGGTAATCTGCCGAGCCACGAGACTCGTCTTCGTATGAGGGAGATCGAGGGCTGCGGCGATGGTAACTTCGGGAGCGGCGAGGACTTAGGGTACGCCGGGAGTTGGTAGGAGCGGGTCGAGGAGAGGGAGACCGTTGGCGAGGGCTTCGGACCGGAGGAGGGGATGGGAGCTTCGGCTCAATAGGATTCTGACGAAGGTTGAGAGCCTGCAGGACGGTCGCTTGGAACTGCTGGAACTCGGCACGGGTGATTGGTGCCTCATTGTTCCTGGGCTGTTGCCGACCTACGGGAGAGTGCCTTCTTCGGTAATGATCGGGAGACTCCTTCCTTCCTCTTCGGATGGGGGACCTCCTGTACTCTCGGCGACGAGGGGATCGCTCATGCTGGCGAGAGGCTTCCTCCCGAGCCCATTTTTCATCCAGATGACGATGGAGGTCATCATCTTTCTGGCGTTTGGAGGCTGCATTGTGGCGACCAGAGGCTCGGGGATGATGGGAGGCCATAGAGTCAGTGGAGGCGTTGTGGATAGAGAGGTTCTCTTGGTGAAGAGGCTGTTTCTGAGGGTTAGGACCCTTTGGATCAGGAGGGGGAAGGTTCTGTTGGAGCGGCTCTTCCGCGGTAGGGGGAGGTTGCCCTTGTTGCTGAGCGGGATCAGGAAAGACTTCTTGCTGGTCAGGGTTGGGTACTCGATTAGACCCCCTTGATCTGACTTTGCGAGGCGGCATGGCTGAAGAAGACCTGTTCTCGGGGAAGAGGAGAGGTTTCTATTCGTTAGCTTCCCACAGACGGCGCCAATCTGTTGCCGCTAAATTTGGTGTGGGGGCAAACAGATGAATTTGTGGATTCTTAGGGAAACTGAATAGTAAACCTGTATACCTGTTCCGTCTGTCTTCGATCGTCGATCCCGCTGCGAACCTGCAAACAGTGCGAGACACCGGGGTTGTTCCCGGCGACGCACCCTCCGACGCTCAAGTCAGTAATCTGAAAAGACTATGAAAGAACGCAAAAACTGGTGAAAGATTGATTACCTCTTAATGGAGATGGATGGGGGGTATTTATAGGCGTCTCAGGGAACAGTTTAGGAATGTAATCCCCGTGATCTGATAGGGAATATTCCCCTTTTCAACAGATTAGGAATGCAATCTGATAAGGTATATTCCCCGTAATCAGATAAGGAATTTAATCCCCAAATCCCAGTGAATAGATAGATGTATATCAGGGCCGTTGATCGTGATCAATCAGGGACCTTGATTCTATCTCGTTGGATTGGGTGCGCAGCGGGTTAGAACCCGCACCCTCTTGTTGGTGGATCCATTCGTGGGTTATTGGGTCCTAGGAGGGAAGACCCAATATCCTTTTTGGTCCTTTTTGTAGGCGAAATTACCGTTTTACCCCCAGGTCCCAAGATTCGCGTCTGATTTGGACGGTTCCGATTAAACCCTGTTTTTAGCCATATCAACCTTGTTAATAACTTTGACATGAAAGATCTTGGAGAAGCAAATGTTATACTAGGCATGAAAATATATAGAATCGATAAAGGCATATCATTATCATTGTCACATTCTATAGAATCCATGCTTAAGTAATATTAACTATCATGATTGTAATCCTGTAACTACTCCATATGACCGAATCATTATATTAAAGAAGAACGTTGGTAAGTCGGTGGCTCAATTAAAGTATTCACAAATGATTGGATCATTGTTATATGTTTCTAATAGAACTCGACCCAATATTGCATATGATGTGAGTAGACTCAATAGATATACTCATAATCCTAGCAAAGAACATTGGTATGGATTAGAAAGAGTTTTTAAATATTTACGTGGTACATTGTATTATGCACTGTTGTATACTAGACATCTCAATATATTGTAGGGGTACTCTGATGCAAATTGGGTAACAGATTCACATGATGTAAAATCCACTTTTGGATATATGTTATTGTTAGGTGGCGCTGCTATATCATGGGGTTCTGTGAAACAGATCGTGATTGCTAGAAGCCCCGTGGTAGCAGAGCTTATAGCTCTTGACACAACTTGCTAAATCTGTTATTGACTTGTTGAAGTAGGATATTATAAATGACAAAATTGACAGACATCTGCAGACAAGGTACAAATCAATCAAGGAATTGTTGTCTAATTATGTGTCCCTGGACTATGTTAAGTCGGAGCAGAATCTTTCTAACAATCTGACTAAGGGTCTCTCTAGGACTAAGATCCTAGAATCATCGAGGGGATGGGGTTCATCCCATAAAGGAGTCACCAACAGTAGCAACCCTACTTTATCGATTGGATACGTCCATAGAAGTTCAAAGGATAGAAACAAACTAGACTGGTGATCCCGTGAGAGCACTAACCTTAATATGGAGAAGTACCTAGGTACACTTACTCCAACTGTATTCCTATGGTGATGTAGTACTCATATGTGTGGACATTATATGATGAGTTTTATACTCTTAATAAGTCAGAAGGCTGGATCTCTACGAGGTGCTGTCCACTGCACCTCTTGAAGACTTACCCACGTGAGAGTGTCGTGAGGCTGCGACCGTGGAATTAGTGCTGTTCCACAAATACTCTGTACCGTGTGTACTCTTATGGAAACCTAGCCAAGGAGCCTAGTTCAAGGCATAGTCCACTATGGTTTCCTCATGTTAAAATAATTGCTACTATGTGTAAGTTCAAAGCCGGAAGCTACTTACACTGAATGCACTGTATAAGATGCTCAACTGATTTATGGTTTTCTTTTATTATTTTTTTAATATTTTTTTTTTGTTTTTTTTGGGGGGGGGGGGGGGGATTGTTGGATATTTATTTTTAAATAAAAAATCAATTTTAAATAAGCTCATCTTGGCCCTTTAGAAAACCAATTAATTAGCTATTAAGAACAAGTCAAAACTAATCTCTTTGATTTGTAACTAATTGACTCTTAAGAACAAGTCAAAAACTAATCATTTGATTTGTAACTAATTGGATCTTGAGAACAAGTAAAAACTGATCCTTTGATTCCGAACCTAATTGGCCTATAAATAGTTAGTTTTTTTGGAGTTTGACACAAGCAATGTTGCTACTCTACATTTCCTGCTCTCATTCTCCCGTACCCTAAGAAGTTTCTGTATCTCAAGTATTGTTTATTTGTACCCATTTTTGTTGAGCATCCATCCTAAGGAGTAAGTTTGGTCAAACATCGTCGTCATTTGTTCGTGCCAAAAGAAGACTACGGCTGCGGTTGGAGGGTTGTACCACTAGAGAGTGCCTTGCCAAGTAACCTCGCATGTTTGAGCGGCAATAATTTTTTAGGGCAATGAATATACGCCTCACTTTGGACAGGCCAATTTCTAAACTTTTAAATTCAATTATTTTACCTAAATTTAATTGCTTAATATTAAACTATTCCACAATAGATCTAACAAATATTTCTCCCAATCTTCAAGAATGTTTGAGGGATTATACTCTATGCCGTTTCTTTTTGCCTTTTGGCTTATGTTGTTGATTATTCACACCTCGGGGATGTTAGGGTTAACTACCTTAGTCTCATTCTTGAGTTTGTTTTGTTATCGCTCATCAACAAAATATGGTGACTCTACCAAAATATTTAATCTAAACATACATAAGAAATTAGGATAAAAATGAAAATCTTTACTCGGTGACTTGACTCAGTGATTGTTCAACATGCTGCATATCTAAAAACAGAATCGCCTGGATCATATTTAGAGCTGCACGCACTATCATCATCAATCTCTACTACTATAATGGGAAAAGGCCTTAGTGTAATTTGTCCTTCTACCAACCCGTGCAACACACGTGCCTAAATTTTTACTTTTAAAAATAAATATATGTATTTATTAAGCCGTGCAACGCGCATATAAATTCTCTACTACTATAATGGGAAAAGGCCTTAGTGTAATTTGTCCCTCTACCAATCCGTGCAACACGCGTGCCTGAATTTTTACTTTTAAAAATAAATATATGTATTTATTAAGCCGTGCAACGCACGTGTAAATTACTAGTTGATATATAAAATCTAAAATCACTGTATTAGTTAGGAACAGGGTCAGAGGAGGAAAAAAAAATGAGCTCCTACCTACTCCTCCCCCCCTTTCCCTCCCCCTCTCCCTCCCCTGCTACATCGTCTACCCACGTCCCCTTACTCCCCTCCCTGCTCCCTACCCTTCTCTGATTCTTCTGCTGGTCTCCTATCTATCAGCATCAAGCATCAAACTTCTGCTGCTGCTGTGGGTATCCTTCTCACTAATCTTGATACTTCGATGGCGGCTAACTTTCTCTCGATTCTTGAGCTCAGTGGGTGCGGGCCCAACGAAGGGGTCCGCCACCCACCGGCGTCTATTGATACTGCTTCCGCCAGGGTGGTGACCACGGAACAGAATGCAGTATCTACTTACCGTGCGCAAGCTAGGCAGTCGGTTGCTCCCGAGGATGTGGTCCCTCACTTGCAGGTGGACCCCCATGGGGAGGGTGATCGGGAGCTCAGGCGTGCTCGATCCCCGACGAGTGTACACTATAGTGCACTACCACGCCGTGAAGGGAAGAGTCACGTTCATCACCGCTCCGATTATCACCGTCATCATGAGGGGCAGTACAGGGGGAGGGCCCAACGATGGGGTCCCCCGCCAGGCCAATTTAGGCGGCAAAGGACACCACCGCTTCAGCCTCGCCACCGCCAGCAAGCCAGGGACCAGCATCAGAGAGGTTCAGACTCTAAACCCTACAACCGGCATCAACGAATCTCAAACCCCAACTCTTTGCCACTAGCCAATCCTTCAGTGCAACGTCCTACAAACCCCAACTTTTTGCCACCCCCCAAACCATCGGTGTCACTTATTCACCACTCACATCCTTCCCCTCCACGACATACAAATAGTGATGCTCCCACTCCCGATCACAGGACCAACATTTCTCACTTGAACCCTCTTCAGTCTGCCATTACCGTCCAACCACAACACACCAGCCAACTTCTCCCCTACCACGAACCACTGGAGCTCCTTGACCCGAACTCCTGCGACAAGCCTAGCCTAGGGCCATTGCAAGTCGGGAGTAAGGGGGAAAGAGTCTCAGGGGGTGAGGAAGGAGAGGGGCAGTGGGTTCTGGTCGAGGGTAGGAAAAACAAAGCACTAGAAGGGCCAAGGTACCTTGATAACGCACAGGGGCTACACAAGAAGAAGCAGCGGAAGGGCAAAAAGAAGCCTGCCCCATGTTTCAATTGCGGAGATCTTGGCCATTTCAGAAACGAATGTACCAAGGAGGCTCGTTGCATCAGATGTTTGAAGTGGGGTCACTTATCATATGTTTGTAACAATGTCATAGACACCAACAGCGAGGGAGATCGTCAAGTGACCCGGGGTAGATCACCCGACCAACCTGCGGTAGTTCGCTTGGCTAACAGCCTCGATGTTGTTAAAAGCGAAGAGAAATGGCTTCGGAAGTGGTGTGCGGTGGCCAAGGTGAGAGCTGGTAGGCCGTCGGAATCGCATTTCACGCAAGCCCTCACCGATAAGTGGCCGATGAGAGCCCACGGGGATTGGGTAGTTAAGAAGCTTTGCCATCTTCAGTTTCTAGTCTCATTCCCCACGCCTGAAAAAGTCGAGGAGGTGGTGAGGATGGGGGTGGTCGACTTTGGATTCTTTCAAATTGAGTTCTGCGCATGGACACCGCGCTTCGGAGCGGAGCTTCCACAGGGGGAGGCGTACTGGATTTGGATACATAACATTCCGCTGCATTTTTGGAAGAGGGAGGCGATACAAGAAATCGTGGCGGAGTTCGGAACAGTGATCGAACTAGATGATAAAACTGTTCGCCGCTCAGAGATTATCTCGGCTAGAGCTCTAATCAAGAGTGTTGATATCACCATGATGCCTAGATTCGCGAAAGTATACTCGTTCGAGGAATCGTACTTGGTGCGTTTTGTGCTTGACCATAAGGTTGAAGCTCTCCCGGTCTCACCAAGTGGCACCGCCGCCAAACCCCACAACCCCAACTCCGTCAGAGACTCCAGATCTTACAAAGAAGTCCTATCTCCCTCAAAATCCACCACTCTTGATGGGTTGCATGAGATAGAGAGAGCTCACCGGGATCTTATCAAGGCAGTGAAGGGGGCTGAGCGGAGCAGGAGCGCGACGGCGGAGCTGCCAACGCACAAGGAAAGCCGAAGCTGTCATCACACCGCCAACCCCACTGGTCAGAAGTCTGGTGGGACCCCCGACGCGGTGGAGAGACCGGTGGACCAACTTGGCTCACCAAGGGTGGAGATCCGCACAGCTGTTCAGAGGATAGGGCTTGGCGCATGTGATCCCAAAAAGGCAACTGCTTCAATCTGCACCAAGTCACAGGCAAAACGACAGGAGCTGGTAGAGCAGTCGCGCAGTTTGGGGCAGGCCACAGGCGCTCAGACCATGTCCACCAGAGAGTGGGTGGAAAAGAGGTGGTTTGGTGGCGATAAAGGCGGAGAAAAGGTGGCTACTTTGGGGAAAGAACTGAGTGGAGAGCTGCAAATAGCAAGAAAAAAGAACCCATCTGAGCCCTTGGGTGGTTCAGAGGGAGTTGGTGGCAAGGAGGGTGCCTCTTTTGCTACCGATTTGGGTAAAAAAGGTGGGTTTTTGGGAACTGAAGAGAGCAAAGAGAACCATAGAGTGGGTGAAGACGAAAGAGGTAAGGAGCAGGATGGTGTAGAGACTGTCGAGAAAGAGAAGTCCAAGTTGGCATCGGTTACTGGGATTAATTCAATTACCCTGGCATCTGAAGAGGCCACCGACGTACCCTCCAATGGTAAGAAGACACGTGGCGATCGGGGCAGCTCGTGTCTCACGCCACAGTGGGTGCACCGAAGACTGCAGACCCCCACCGTTTCACCCACCTATCAACTGCTGCCAGCTGTCCTTAGCGGTAAGCTCACCGCTTTGGACAGCGCAGCTTCTGGCGAGAACTTTGAGAACCCCGTTGTGCTGCTTCGCGAGGGAATAAAGACTTATCCGGTGGCAAGCAATAGTAACGTGTTCGGCAGGGCTTTATTTGACTCTCATGGGCCTAGTGTGGGGTCCAAAGAGCATGCCCACTCTCAGTCAAGTTGTGATATCGAGAACGGGCCCAATGAGGGGTCCGTTCCAGAGAAATCTATTGTGATTAGTGATTTGGCGATTGACGGGCCCAAAGAGGGGTCTGAGGGGAAAGGGAACAATCTTGAGGTTGAGTCTACTCTCGCAGACAGTGATGAAGACCCAGAGGGACGGCTTAATCTCGACATAGACTTCTCTCTCTCTGAGGGAGATTCAGAGGAGTCCGAAGTCATTGCGAACACTCAGAGGGAGATCTCGCCTGAGCGCGTACTGTCCACAATTCCAGACTCAGCTCCAGGGTATAGCTCGGGACAGCTTCGTAGACCCGTTGGATTCAGAGTTCAGCATGCTCCTAAGAGGGCTCATGGGGAGTCCTTGGATGACTATCTTGAGGTTGCCGCTGCAGCCAAAGCCGCTAAGCTCGACAACGGAGGTACGACAAGTTATTTAGCATCTATTTTAAATTGCATGTCAGATTCTGATGTTTTACATCTAGCTATTACTTGTGGGTTAGAAGTCTGGGACACTGAGCGTATCGCCTTACTCCTCAATAAAATTCGGGGATGGGAAACGCGTAGAGTGAGGTCATCTAACGATAGCGTTCCCGGAGTCGGCAGGGGGTCGACGACCATTCTTGAGGATGTAGTCGGCCCTACTCCCTCCACAACGTCTGCCCATATCAGTTTCCCCCAATGAATACACTATTTTGGAATGTTAGGGGCCTGGGGGATAGGGGTAAGAGGGGTATGGTGCGAGATGTCATTTGCAACTCCAGGGCAGACGTAGTTGGGCTGCAGGAGACCAAACTCCAGCACGGGCTCAAACTTAAAAGAGTTGGGGGTAACAGGATCAAGGAATGGGTGGTACGCCCTTCGGTCGGTGCCTCCGGGGGGATTGCTATAGGGTTTAATTCGGATCTTCTCTCCTGCGAAGAGGAGCATCGTGGAACGTTCTCCTTGACCGCCCGACTTAAACGACGGTCCGATGATTGGATGCAGACGGTGACTGTTGTCTATGGGCCGAACGTGGCCACTGAGAGAGAGGCCTTCTGGCATGAACTGTCCGATATCCGCCAGCGCTGGTCGGGGCCTTGGATTGTGGGCGGGGATTTTAACATCACTAGATTTGCATTTGAACACAAGGGGAGAGGTGCTAGCGACAGGCACCGAGAGGATTTCAATAGAGTTATCACGGAGCTCGAACTGATTGATATCCCAATCAATGATAGACTATTTACTTGGTCTAATCTGCAAGCGGAGCCGGTTATGGCCAAGCTGGACAGGATTCTGGTTTCTATGGATTGGGAAGCTTTATTCCCTCTCGCATCGGCCAGAACGATCCCTAGACCTACCTCAGACCACACCCCGATCCTCCTCGATGTGGGGAATCGGGCAGATCGCAAATCTAGGAAATTCAGATTTGAAAAGGCCTGGCTGGAGATCCGGGGATTCCACCATTTGGTTATGGAGAATTGGGCTTTGCCTATGACTGGTAGGGACGCAGCTTCTCGATGGTGTGGGAAAATTCGTAGGCTTAGAAAGAGGCTCTGTAAATGGAATCGGTCTCGATTCTCGATCATCTGGCGTGATAAAGAGACCTACCTGGAAGAAATTGATAGCCTGGAGAGGGTGGAAGAATCTAGAATCCTTTTGCAGGAAGAGAGAAACAGGCTATTAGAACTTCGGGGTAACATTGCCAACCTGTATAGACTAGAAGAGATCAAATGGCAACAGAGGTCCAGGATTTCGTGGCTCAAAGAGGGAGACGCGAATACGGCCTACTTCCATCGGGTTGCAAGTGCTAGAAGGAGGTCCAATCTCATCCTGTCTATCCAGACAGATACGGGTACATCGCAAGATGATAAGGTGATCGCCTCTACCTTCCAGTCTTACTTTAAGGGGCTCTTTGGGAAGAAAAATGACTTTAGGATCCCTATGGGTGAGGACTTTTGGCAAGAGTACCAGATGAACCTAGGTCAATGTGTCTCCTCCCTGGAAGAACCTTTCACGGAGTCAGAGGTCAAAACGGCCATTGACCAGATGGGAGCTGACAAATCGCCTGGGCCGGATGGCTTTCCTATGTTGTTCTACCAAGTGTTCTGGGAGGAAATTAAGGGAGAATTTATGGAAGTGATGACGGAGTTTTTCCACAATGACCTAAGGCTGGGGATGTTCAATTTCTCCGAAGTGGTGTTGATCCCCAAACGGGAAGACTCCAAGTGCGTTGGGGATTTTAGACCAATCAGCCTGATAAACTGCTCGGCTAAGATCATCTCTAAGGTTCTTGCTATCCGTTTGGGTGGCATTATGGACAGTCTGATCAGCAAATCACAGACGGGTTTCATTAAGGGCAAATGTATTCTTGACTGCGTGGCCACCGCTGAACAAGTTATCCACCACTGCCATAAAAACAATTCCAAGAACTTCCTCCTCAAGTTGGACTTTGAGAAGGCATACGATTCTGTGGACTGGGAATGTTTGCTAGAGGCTCTCAGGGGGAGAGGTTTTGGGGATAAATGGATTAGATGGATCAAACAATGCTTACTGTCTAGCAAAACAGCCATTTCAGTGAATGGGAGATCCGGTCCTTCGTTTCCGTGCAAGAAGGGACTACGCCAGGGGGATCCTCTGTCCCCACTGCTATTCACTATTGTAGCGGATGTGCTCAGAGGAATGCTAGAAAACTGCAGGAGAAAAGGGTGGATATCGCCTGTGGCCAGCAGCACTGCCAGTCAGGGATGCACGATCCTTCAATATGCGGACGACACCCTTATCTTTGGTAATGGATCTAGAGCGGAAACTATTTGTTTTAAAGGGATCCTTTACTGCTTTGAAGCCTGGTCAGGCCTTAGTATTAATTTTCACAAGAGTGCGCTGACTCCTATCTCACTATCAGAAGCTGAAACTCGGGAGCACGCAACCATCCTCAACTGTGCGATAGAAGAATTCCCAATCAAATATCTAGGGCTGCCGCTCAGACCAGGGAGGCTCACTAAAGCTGACTGGTTACCTATTATTGACAGGGTGGAGGACAGACTGTCCGGGTGGAAGGGCAAATCACTTTCTCTGGGGGGAAGAGTGGTTCTCATCAACTCCGTATTATCCAATCTGCCCATTTACTACATGTCGTTTTTTGAACTCCCAAAGTGGGTGATCCAACGGATCGACCGTATCAGGAAAAGATTCCTATGGAAAGGGGCGGACCCGAATAAGGGAGGATACCACCTTATTAAATGGAAGATCGCTTGCATGAAAAAGAGGCACGGAGGGCTAGGCATCGTTGACCTCAGAGATATGAATTTGGCACTCCTGGGTAAATGGTGGTGGAAAGTGTTTCACAACGGCGGGGAAGGATGGCAGGACTTTATCCAACCTTACCTCCGAGGGAAGGGGACTAGAAGCTTAGGTTTCCGAGTAGGTTCTAAAGTCTCCCGCTTCTGGAAAGGGGTTGCTAAAGCTAGCGGACCGTTCAATTCAGCAATTTCATCTTTGATCGGAAATGGTCGCACCACCAGATTTTGGTGGGACAAGTGGTGCGGTCCTCATACTCTTAAGGAAGATTTTCCAGAGCTGTTTGCTAGAACGAGTCGACCAAATGCCTCGGTGGCGGATTCTTGGAAAAGGGGATCGTGGAGACCGTACTTCCAGGGAACTCTCCCGCCAAGGTTGTTTCAACAACTGCAGGAACTCCAAACGCGCATAGTCCAAACTGGGGTGATATGTGCCCAAGGCCCAGATCACAGGCGTTGGGAGCTGGACAACAGGGGAGTGTTCTCGGTGAGATCTCTTTACCACCGGATTCACTACCGAGGATGCAGGCCCAACTGGGCAACGGTACTTTGGAAGACTAAAGCACCACTGAAAATTAGAGTCTTCCTCTGGCTGGTGCTTAACAATGCCATACTCACTAGAGAGAACCTAGCCAAGAGGAACCCTCACGTTGCGACCAATTGTGGGTTCTGCACCGTACACGTGGAAGATTTGAATCACCTGTTTCTCCACTGCGCCAGAAGCAAGGCCGTCATGGTTGAAGTGCTGAGAGCACTGGGAACAAGTGTCTACCCAAGAGATTATGCGGAGCTGTGGGTCGGCCATAGGTTCACTTCACACCGTCACGATATGAAAGATGCATGGTTTATTGCAATTGCGGCAACAACATGGGTGCTTTGGCTTGATAGGAACAATTTTTACTTCCGTGCTTCATGTAATTCTATTTCTAGTAATCTTACTCATATCATGCATCTAATTTCATTTTGGGCTGCAGCGGCTGCTTCAGGAGCTAGAGGGAGAATCGCTAGGGTTTTCGAGGTGGACGAGTTTGATGACGAGGAGATAGAGATTGGGCCAACTCTGGACTGAGGAGTGGACTCCCGCCCCTCTATTACATTTGTTTGGATCAGGCCTCTGGACTTTGGTTGCCTTTTGGATGTTTGTTTCTGGAGTTTGTATCTTGTATTTTGGTTCTGCGATGATGTAACCCACCCCCAGGGTCTTGTTGGGGGTTATGTTTTATTTCCTGCACTGTACTTTTATTTCCCCGAGACTTCGGGGTTGTTTATTAATTTCTTATTAATGAAACAGGGTGGCATTATCCCACCTTTTCCTCAAAAAAAAAAAACAGGGTCAGAGGAGAGAGAGAGTAATGCCTCCCATAACTCTTAACTCTCTCTCCCTCAAACTAACCGTCGCCTTCGCCTTCTCCTTCTCCTCCTCTCTCTCCCCAAATCCCCAAATCTCACTTCTCCCTCCTCGAAAATTTCTCTCTCTAAAACTAAAACCCTCTCTCTCCTCCCCTCCTCCTCCTCCTCCTCCACGTAACCTTGCCGCCGACATCGTCTCCCTCCTCTCCGGCGATCAGCAGTCCGCCAAAGTCCCCGCCAACGAGGCCGATGAAATCCGGTCCTGCCTCCGGTTCCTCGTCTGTCCTTCTGGAAGGTTCGAGAAGGTTCCGGAGGGTTCGAAGAGGGAGCTGCTTGACGGAGAAGAGGATGATGATGAGATGGTGAGGTGGCCGCCGGCGCCATTGATGGAGCTAGCGAGACTGGCCGTGGATTCCGGCGGGAATCCTGCTGTGATTCAGCGGGCGTTGGATCCGACGGTGATTAAGGTAATGTTAAAGAACTCAAAAGGTTAAGGTTTGGGTTTCGGTTTCGGGTTGCAGTTGAACGGGTAGGATACTTTGGGTTGACACTGAATTTCTTTTAGGCTTTTTAATTTTTTTAACTCTCTTATAGACTGAATTATCAAAAAAAAAAATAAAAATAATGAAAGCTCTCTTATAAACTGATGATTGAAACCAAAAAAGGATTTTTTTTCCCCGGGAAAGTGCACTGCCAATTCTTTAAATTCCAAATAGGACATTCGCAGTTCACAGTTTCTATATGCAACACCACAATGTTGGGCTCACTCTAAAAAAAGCATCACTCTGTTTGTGAGTTTACCTAGTTAAAAGCCAACCACGATAGACAAAAGATTAACATGCCCTTCAATTAAACATATACCAATTTAACTCAATCTGAAGATATGAAATGAGGAGTTTGAGATAAATTTGGGTTTTTACTGATAAAAAACATATGAGGTGAATCTGGAGTAACAAGTTGGAGAAACACTAAAGTAATGTAGATGAGGATCAATAAGGTTGAAGAAGATTAGGGATGAAATTTCTAGGGAAGATGAGAGGAATTATTAACCGTTAAATATTGTGGAAAAGGAGGGAGTTTCTCAGCCATTAGATATAAGAGACATTTGATTAAGGAGGATGATGAGGGGTAATTTAGACATTGTACCACTGATGTAAAACGTAATCCTAAGTAGAGAATTTTCAAGAATTTTAAAGAATTAATTTTACCAACATGTAATGCGGATCAAGTTAGATTTTAAAACAGTTAATCAGTTCGATGGATTTTCAAGAATTGAATTAAGTTTAACAGGCCTAATTAACCAGTTTAAACAATCAATAATTATATCTCTAAGCGTTCTTAGCAAGTAAAAGATGCAATATTGATTTGTACTATAATTAGCAAGTAGAAACGTTCACTCTCAATTATTTGTGGATGACAGATAAATCAAATAATATATTAAAGATGATGAGGCAGTAATACAAACATTTGAAAAGAGGAAAGAGTTTACTGAGGTTCGAAGAACGAGTCGTCGCCACACATGGGGAGGAAGAAGCTGCTGGGTCTGAATCTTGACCACGCTAAACATCAACTAACACCCAATCAAAAGTTGCAATCAATAGCACTGTACTCCGCAAATCTTTAGGATTCTGAATTGGAAATTGGGAGGATTAGGGTTTCAGATTTTGAGTGAATTGGGGATTTGGCATGGAGGGTTTCGGTGAAGGGAGGGGCTGATGGAGTTGGTTGATGGTGAGGAAGCAGGGCGTCGGGTGGTGGTTCAACCAGGTGGTGTTGAGGTGAGGTGGTGCAGGCTGATCGGGCGGCTGCGTAAGGAGGATGGCAAGGCAATGGTGGAGCAGCAAGGTTGCAAGGGGTCGTCTATGGGGCTGCAAGTAGTGGTGGGTTCGGAGAGACGATAGGGAGGAAGAAGAAGGTGGGGTGAGGCTGCGGGATGACGGTGGTGTAGACAGTGGAGGTGGGAGGTGATGGCGAGGCTGTTGGATGGGGACGGAGGAGAGAGAGATTGAGTTGGGATGGGTTTCAGGCTTCGACGGGGAAAAGGGAGAAGAGAGAGATTAGGTTGGGGGTTAGGGTTTAATTAATTTGGGGTAGTTTTAGAGTTTATCACAAAGCCTAAAATTTTATTAGGATTTATCACAAATCCTAATAATTTGATGTCAATTGTATCACACAAAAAAGGGATGAAGAGCAATAACTCAACACAATAATTTTTTTAATCAAGAATAATATAACTTCTCATTAATCTCAAAGCCTATATATAGGCTCAAAATTTTTTTTGATACAAATCTCAAAATATTCTAAAATCTCAGAAATATTCTAATGCATAAAAGAAACATTACAAATCGTAAAACTACTACATATGGCTATAATTGCCAAAACAAAATAAAACAGATTTGATGTCCTCATCAACCGCCTTCTCATTAGAGTTAACAGATTATTCACCCTTTGTTTTAACACCAAATAACTCAAGTGCTTTTTTGGAATGAACCCAACATTGTGGATGTTGTATATGAAAATAGTGATTTGTAGGTGTCTTATTTGAAATTTAAAGAATTGTGAGTATCCTTTCTAGAAATAATCCAACAAAAAAATATGTTACAAACCGCTTAAACAATGTATAAACAAAAGTACATAACTCTAAAATAGAACATAATAATATATTGGGGTTTCTTACTATTGAGGTTGATCCCCGGGCCCACCTCACCCGTTATTTTGAGGTCTCATATAGTCATATGCGACCTTATTGATATGAACCCTCTATGGAAAATTTGAACCTTTCATCTTTGTTCTACGTTGCTTAGATAGCCTAAGAATGTAAAATCAAGTTATTTGAAGTTCATTTGTTTATGTTTTAGTAACAAAATTGTATGGCTAAAAATTCTTTATTTTTCTAATGACATGATGGATGGGGAAATGAATGTCATATAACTTGATTTTACATTCTTACACTATTTTTTGCATGTAGAACAAGATGAATGGTTTGGATTTTCATAGGGAATTTGTATCATGGAGGGTGAAATGGATGTCATATAACTTTTTACATCCTAACACTAGCTTAGGCATGTAGAACAAGATGAAAGGTTCAGATTTCATAGGGAATTTATATCATGGAGGGTCTCAAAATAAGAGGTGATGTAGTGCCTTAGGGGATAACCTCCCAACATATTGTACTGGTTTTATGGATTATCTATTGTTATTGGGGTTATATACAATGTTGTTCTTATCATTTTATGGGCTATGTGCTGTTATTGGAGGGGTTAGGTAAATACTATTATGTACTGTTTTTATGCCTTGAAATATTTTAAGCTTGTGTTTTTTGAATTTTGCTGGAACTTCAGGGTAGGCCATTTTTTATATTTCAACCTAAAAAATATTTAGTTTGTCTCGCAAAATGAACATAATAATATTTGAATGAGAATTATAGTTGTGATAACATGCAAAAAGATAATCTAGCTAGAGTTAAAGGTTTAGTTGAAGGTTTGGATACTTCAGGATTCAATTACACAACCTGATCATACCATATTTGATTATGTGTTGAATCTGTTTTTTAAGATGCAAAATCGAAAATTAAGGTCAATCATCACAAGGGAATGCGGGATATCTACTCGCCTAATAATCTGCTGTATTTATTTATTTACTTATTTTTACAATAGTCTTAGTTTTCTTAAAGAACTGTTATGTAGTTCATATAATTTGATACAGCAGGTTCCTGATGTTGAGGGCCTGGCAAAAGATAAGTGTGAGCTGACAAGGACTCCAACTGCGTTCCGCTTTGCAAACAAGGTATAATTGAATTTGTTGTTTGATAGTCTAGAGACAGAAAAAAATACTTTATTGGATACTCGTAACTGAATACACCTCATATATATAGAAGAGTACAAAGAGTAATATAAATCTAATTTCTATGTGGGACAAAACAGACTACTTTAACACTCCCCTTCAAGCTGGTGCGTAGATATTGTCGAAGTCAAGCTTGCTCAAGAAAGTTTGAAAAAGCTTTGGAGGTAGTACTTTAGTTAGGATATCAGCAAGTTGTTCACCAGACAGGACATATGACAATAAAAAAATAACCTTCTCCCATTCATCTCGAACGAAGTGACAGTCAACTTTGATATGTTTTGTGCATTCATGATACACTGGATTTTCAGAAATATGTATAGCAGCCTTGTTGTCACAGTAAAGAGAAACTAGAGATAAAATGAGATTGTCAAGTCTCGATGAACAGATTTGAGTCATAAAACTTCATGAACCAAATGCCCAATGACTCTTTATTCAGACTCTGCACTTGATTTGATTACCACGGGTTGTTTCTTATTTTTCCAAGCTACGAGATTTTCTCAAAAAAATACAAAGTGCACACTAGTTGAGCGCCTATCATCAACTGATCATGCCCAGTCGGCATCAGAATATCCTCATAAAGAAAGAGAATCACCAGAGAAGTCATTGTCGTAGGCTTTTCTTAAGATAGCGAAGAATGTGAACCACTGCTTCCTAATAAGTGATGGTCGGTGCATGCATAAACTGGCTGACTCGACTAACTGTAAAAATAATATCTGGCCTAGTCATTGGGAGGCATATGAGTTTGCCAACCAGTCTGCGACATCGTCATAGATCAGAGAGCAATGTATTATTGGAGAAAGAGGACAACTTAATATTGGGATTCATAGATGTCATTGTGGCGACATCCCAATATTCTGTCTCAGTAATGATATCAAGGACATACTTTTTTGAGAAAGAAAGATATCATCCTTTGTGCTTGCAACCTCAATGCCAAGAAAATATCGAAGCGGATCAAGATCCTTTATTTAAAATGTTTGAGCTAATCACTGCTTGATGTCTGCGATACCTTGCGAATCACTGCATGTGATAATGATATCATCAGTATAGACTAACAGAATAACAATGTCTTTGCTTTCTTTTTTTGTAAAGAGAATGGTCTGCCTTCTTGAGAAATGAGAACCCATAAAAGCATACAACTTTGTCGAACTTTTCAAACCAAGCCCGAGGAGACTGTTGAAGTCCATAAAAAGACTTTTGAGTGAACATACAAGATTCTCCCTCTATTGCTCAAAACCTGGAGGTTGCTGTATATACACCACCTCTTTCAAGTCTCCATTGAGAAATGCATTCTTGACATCGAGCTGATGAAGAGGCCTAGAGCAATTCTATGCAAAAGATATAAGAATATGAAGAGACATGAGTTTCGCAACTGGAGAAAAAGTCTCTGCATAGTTAACTCCAAATTCCGGTGTATCCTTTAGCGGTAAGGCGAACTTTGAGTCGGTCAATTGTGCCATCAGAATTATGTTTGACAGTGAATACTCATTTACAACTAACTGTCTTACCACCCACAGAAAGGCAAACCATTTGTTAAGCACTATTCTGCTGAAGAGCTTGTATTTTCTCGTTCATTGCTACTGTCCAAGCATGGTGCTTGAGTGCTTCCTGAACAATGTTAGGAATAGAAATGGAATCCAAAAAAGAGGTAAAAGCTCTAAAAAGCTGGCCAGTTTAGGGTAAGAAACAAACTTTGCAATAGGATAGTGAGTACAAGAACATTTAGTCTTACATTGACCAATAGGTAAACCATCTGTGTTAGAGATATTACCGATAGAATTTATTGGCATTGGTTGAACAACAGAGGGTACCGCTTGGATGGTCGAGTCTGAACGAGCATTTCATCTTCTGACATAAACTTGAAGTGGTGGTAGTGGTGATGTGGTGGGAAGATCAAGACTCTACAATAGCCCTTGGTAAGTCGTGATTGTGAGAAAGAATATGTCCAGACAAGGTTTGTGTTCAAAAAATGAAACATCCCCTGAGGTAAACATTTTTTTTTCGTGAAGGGCAATAGTAAAGATAATCTTTCGAAAAATACGATACCCAAAAAACACACATTTAGTAGCACACGGATCAAGTTTGTCAATGTCTGGGTGGAGATTCTAAACAAAACAAGTGCAAAAAAAAAACACAATGTGGTAAAGAAAATGAATTTTTAGATGGAAATATCAGTTTGAATGAGGATTGATTTTGAAGAATAGGAGTAGGCATTCGGTTAATAAGAAAACATGCAGCGAGAACTACAAAACTCCAATAAAACTTAGAGACATTTATTTCAAACATCAGAGAGCGAGCATTGTTAAGTAAATATTGATTTTTGCGTTCTGCCACTCCATTCTGTTGATGAGTGTAGCTGCAAAAAATTTGGTGAATTATTCCATGTTGAAAAAAATTTGTTGAAATAAGAACTCATGTATTCTTCAGCATTATCAGAACGAAACCATTTAAGAGTTGTGTCAAATTGTCTGTATCTTGCAAAAAAATTCTTGAAAAACTTTAAATTTTTCTTAACGATCTTTCAAAAGAAACAACCACATCATTCGAGAGAAATCATCAATAAACATAACAAAATAACGATAGTTATTAAATGTGGAAAATCCAATAGGGCCACAAACTTCAGAATGCACTGAATCAAACAAATGTTCATGACGTTTATTGATGCGTCCTGGGTATTAAACTCTATGATGTTTACCTAACTCACATGACTCACAAGCTATCTTAAATGAAGGCTCATAACTGGAAACTAAGTGTTTGAGAGTCGTAAAGGAAGGATGTCTCAGTCGTCAGTGCCACAATTCCGGATCAGTAAAAGAACAAAAAGTCGAGACTGGAGAATCCAAGATATATTACCCATATTATTCACGATCGGTGCCAATCACTTTCCGTGTCGTAATATCTTGAAACACACAATGAGAAAGAAAAAATGTCACTGAACAGTTTAAATATTTTCAAAGTTTAGGAACTGATAATAAGTTATTAGGAAAGTTAGAAATACGTAAAACCGATTTAAGATGAAGATCCAGAGAAAGAGAGATATCTCCCACTCTTTCAATGGGGAAAGGTGAGCCATTAGCAATACGTACATGATAACTTGGAAGCAAAGAATATGAAGAAAGTGATAAAAGGGACAATGTTTAGAGGCATCTGAATCAATTATCCATTAATGTGAGAAAACATGACAAGCATTACCCGAGTGAATAGAGTTACCAGAAGGAGAAGGCAACATGTTGCGGAAGTTCTGATACTCTTCAGCAGAAATGATAAATTGGGAAGAGGTTGACTCATCCGTAGGAGCAACAATGGATGGAGAAGGTTCCACAGTTGGAGGAGAGGAGGTCGCCATTGGAGCAGACGTAGATTAGATTTGAAGGAGAAGACGAGTGTGAAGAAGATTGGAGAGGAGATCAAAAAATAGCACGCATAACGGAATTGGTGCAAAACGTGGCACTCTTTTTTTCTTTTTTTTCTTTTTTTTTGGCTACAGGAGGAGGTGCAGGTGGTGTTGCCGAGAGCGAGGAGGGGAGGAGACCGGCGGGAGCAGAGAGGGGCGGCGGGAGGTGTTGCCGGGAGGGGAGGGGAGGGGAGGGGAGGGGAGATCGGCGGGAGCAGAGAGGGGTGGCGGAAGGCAGGGAGGTAGGTGGCGGTGCGGGCAGGTGAGGGCAGTGGAAGCTTGACGGCAGGCAGGGAGGACGACAGCTAGCAGAGCAAGGTAGGGTGGCAGTGGGAGAGGAAGATGGACAATAGGGTAGGGTTAGGGTTATGGAGGAGGAAGATGAAGAAGAAGGTAGGAGAAGTTGGGTTCGGGTTCGGGTGAGGACGAAGATGAACAGTGGCTTTTTTATTTTTATTTTATTTATTTATTATTTTTTTTAGGCGAGAGAGAAGGAAAACCCCAACTTTTTGTGGAAAATTTATATGTATACTTTTCTGACTTTGATATCATGTTGTTTGATAGTATAGAGACAGAAAAAGAATACTTTATTGGATATTCATAACTGAATACACTGCCTTCTATATATAGGATAGTACAAAGAGTCATATAAATCTAATTCCGATGTGGGACTAAACAGACTACTTTAACAAAATTGATCTTAATCTGTATAAATATGAACTATCATGGACTATCTAATGAATTCTTGTGCATGTAGGAGCTGAACTCTTACTTTGCTTTCTTGTTCAAATTAATCTTGGAAAGAGCACCAATGGCGGGTTTGAATGTATCTCTCAGTCGGTATGACTTGTTCCATGGCCATCTATTCCTCGCGAGCGACACTGGAAGGCTTGGCATACTGTAAGTGTATAATTGACTGTCAAGTAATTTTTCTTCCGAACAACTATACATAAATCATCATCGAAGTCTTCTTCTTTTTTTTCCTCAAAAAAATGGGGTCAACTAGGAATCACAATCTTTGACTACACAAACCTATTTACAATCAACTTGAATTACCTTATAGGATTCATCTACTAAATTTTGCAACCAAAATTTTCAGTAATTCATTAAGATATTACAAGATTTTACTTTTTCATTCAATAAAATTTTGCAGATTTCATGCTAAAGAATATCCCGCATACGATGAGAAACTGTTTCCCTGTAACATGGGATATTGCCAGACAGGTAATAGTATCCAAAGTACTAAGAAGCACAAATACATATATGCTGACAGACATGAAGAGACAAGCACACTGGACACACTGGAAATTTTGATTAGTATAATAAAATAGGAAGTGCCATGTCACGTATCTGTGTTCAATACAAATGTCCCATGCAAAACAGTTAAAGGTATGAATGGTACAAATAATCCATAACTCGTTCTGAATTCAACTTTCTGTCCATTCATTGGATGTTTATTATTCAACTGTTGATATATGTAAACAAAATTAATACCAGGAGTCTTGAACAATTTGAGGTATCCGAATATCAACAACCAAATAATTTATAGGGTTAAACTTAATTTTTCATTCACTTATTAGTCCTTTTCATTAACATCTGCTAGTGCCGGTATTCAATTTGAGTCCGAATTTGTTATTATCAAACATAGATATTGAATTCAATGTCGGAGCAATAACCGTACCATATCAATTACTGCCATAGGCAATTAAATTCGAATATGGTAATGTCTATATCTGGTCCTCCTGGACACAACCTACAAAAATAGGTGTAACCAGGGCATCTCCCCTGCAATGTCAGTGTAACATCTAATTCCATTCATTGGTATTTCTTTGTTCATGTCAACTGTATGAAAAAGTCATCTTCATTCAGTCATGGTTTGTGAATTGTAACTCAAAAAGAAAAAAAATCATTTTCACACTTCTTATTTGTTTACATCCCAATCTTACACTTACACGGAGATACCAATCATCTTTTCATCAGGATCTAATGTGAGGTATGACGATTCTATGAATCTGAGGAACATCCTGTGGCTAGCACCATTGCCTAGTAACATCACAAAAACTTGGGTTGCACCTGGTATTGTTTCCAGTTAGGTTTACATGTCTTACACATTTGAAATTAGATGATCGTATCTTAGTAAATGTTTTGATAATTTATTTCAGGGACCCTAGTAATCCTGGATGCTCATCCTGACGGAATCATATACAAGAAACTCGTACCCGAGTATGTGGATGATGTGAGAACTATTTACGAAGGTTTGTATCTTACAACTAGTTATGGTATATATAGTTTTATTGCAAAGATTTCGATGATAGTATCACCATTTGTCTAAATCCAAGTTCAGAAAGTTTTATTCGTTTGGTGCAGATGATTTTGGGGAGGTTGTGGTTGATGTCAATTACTTTGAAGTGAGCAACATCGTTCCTGGTGACAACATATTTATTTGCTAGAATTGTTTTGAGAAGCGAGATTCATCTACTAATGGTTTCTACCTATTTGTAAGTTAAGTGTAATGTCTGTGCACTGAACTTCATTCTGATATCATAGCAAGATTATCAAGTTTGAATTCCACACATTTAAATGTAGGGGGTTTTAACGTGTACCCCTAACAAATAAGCTAATATCATATATACCCTTTACAAATGAATAGTATCATATTTGTCCCTAACAATGTGAGAGCATTAACCATATATATATCCATTATTGTAGAAGACAGTTGGGATTGAGATTGAGAATGAGAATAGATTTGAGGTTTAGGGATGAAGTTGATGATGTGGCTGTAAGATTTTGATATTTTTTTGGGAGGTGGGTTCGGCCGGAGGTGGTGGTTGGGCAGTAGGAATAGAGTTGTGTTGCCGGTAGAATTTGATAATTGCTGGCGAAGAAGATGAGGAAACAATAAGATAAATTTTTGCAGCCAATGGTCGAAACTGAAAAGTATCCGGGTACCATTTCCCTATAATCGAACCCGACACAAAGAAATACTACAATCGCTGGCAGAATTCTAACCAAGTGTCAACTTGAGATGGATCTCAAATTGTTAGTGCCAAATGTGATAATATTTATTTGTGAGGAGTATATATAATATTAGCTAATTCAAAAGGAGTATACTTGTTTAAAAACCCTTAAATGTAATAGTGTATTTGGATAGTTGAAATTTGTGTATACATTTAGGGTGCGTTTGGCCTAGCTTTTTTTAGCTTTAAAGCTACTTCAGAAGGAGAAGCTAGAAAGTACAGCTTTGAAATTAAAAGCTGAAGCTGTTTGGATAGTCAGCTTTTTTTTAACTTTAAAGCTACTTTTAAGCTAGAAGTTGTTTGGCAAGATATCAATTAAAAGCTACTTTTATACAAACAGAAACACGTCACGTTCAGATGAATCCCCACCAAACAAAACTCGCACTGCCCGTCATTATTCAAATCTGAATATTTAAATATGTCCAAAAATTGCTTAATGTGTCCTTGATAAGAATAACATATATACAAGTGAATTTCAAATTTAGCAATGTGAGGCTGCTTCTCGACCATGCATGTGAATTTCAACTCTTTTAAACTCCTTATATCATGGAAGGAATAATCAAGAAATTTTTCTTAGTGGGATTAACTTCTTCATATAGATAGTAGTAATTAACAAATTTACTGATCTCATTGGAAAATAGTTCAGCAAGTTGCTTATATTCGGAATTCTAAAAATTTTGGGCAAATTCAGAAAATGATTTGGAAAACTCTAGGGTATATATACAATGAATATCATATTCTGCTAATATTTGGTTGGATAAACTCCAAATAAAAAAGCATAAATATTATTAATTGTAAAAGAATAGGAATCAAAGTAATAACGAGGTCGATGGCGACGGTTGGGACCTCGACGATCATGACGCGGCGGAGGGCGTTCGCCATGGACGCGTCGGTGGACGCGTCGGTGGAATGCAGCTCGAACGCGGCGGAGGGCGTTCGCCATTTTGGGGGGATTTTTTGGGAAGTTAGGGTTTGAGAGTTTGGGGGATTTACGGCGGCGGCGAGGTTCGGCGAGGGAATGGAGGAAGGAGAAGAGGAAGGGGAAGGGGAATTTTTTTGATCTTTGGTTTTGGGTAAAAAAAAGAAGAAAAGGAGAAGCCAGAAGCCAGAAGTAGATCTGGAGAGCTTCTTTTGGAGCTCCTTTTCTTAATAAAAAATAAGCTACTTCTACTTTTTTTGGGCTTTTCAAAATATGTGTTTGGCCCAGCTTCTCCTTCTAAAGGAGAAGCTACGCTAATTTTAAGCTGGGCCAAACACTACCTTAGAGTTCACTGAATAGTTTAATTGTGGACATATATGTACTAAGTTTGATAGTTACATGTTCTGTTTTTACCTGGTCTTTGTTGCATGCTTGTACTATTTTTTGCTTGTTCTCTTTCATTATATATATATTTTGGGCTGGAATCAATTGATTCTATCCGATTCATAAAAAAAAGTTTGATAGTTACATATACGTACATATATATTAATATTATTTGTGTAAATGTGGCGCCTTCAAAAGGCTTTGGGAAGGCTTTGGAGAGAGCCTTCAAAATGCTGTTCACTTTTTATAATTATCATTATACCTTCTTTTATCTTAACATCTTTTCAAGTAACCCTTTCATATCCTCTTAATTAAAATGTGTGTATATATATATATATTTGATAGATGTATTTATAAAATATTAATTCAAATTTTGTTATTTTAGTACTGTTGGAAATGTTTGATGATACTAGGGATAGCGAACGGGTCGAACAGGCCGGGCCGGGCCGAACCCGTACGGGTTGGCACGTATATTGGGCGGGCTCGGGCCAGTTTGGCCACTTATCCGGGCCGGGCCGAAACTTGATTTGGGTGGCCCGCCCAACCCGTGAACCCTTTAGGGTTTAACCCGGGTCGGGTCGGGTCGGGTCGGGTCGGGTCGGGTCGGGTCGGGTCGACCCGCGGGTTGGCCCGTTTATATAGGTAGATTTTTTTTAAAATTTTTTTTTAGCTTAAAATAATAATAATAATAATAATAATAATAATAATACTAAGTAAGTAATAATACTAATAAACATTAAAAATCGTAATAATAATAATAAGATTGAAAGAGTGAAATTGGCAACAAATTTTGAAATATTATTCATAAGAATTTAAGTTATACAATTTTCACAATTTTTAATGAAATGAAAAATTCAATTCACAAATAAGTTTTATACAATAACATATTTCTTATATACAATTTTAATTGACTACAATTTTTCTAATTTAACATAACAAGCAAAGCTATTGTTGTTGTTATTGTTGTTGTTCTTCCGGTGAGTTGCTCCCACTTGTGGACGTTGATAGTGCTTTCCCTTGTGTCCTATCTTCAGCCTTCAACCAGTCTTCTGTGCAAACGAGCATCTCTAACGAGTCGGGCTTCAAGCGATTCCTGTAATCAGTTAGATTCCTGCCACTTGAAGAAAATGCACTCTCAGAAGCAACTGTAGAGACATGAGGAGTTGGTAAATCTTTAGCCATAATTGACAGAATACTGAAAGTGTGTTCATGGTCTTTCCACCATTGTAAAATATCTAGTGGAGAGGTAGAAGGCTCAGAATCTTGTTGGCTATACCAATTTAATTCATTTGGTTGATTAGTCCAAGGTTTTTTTGATTGAATTTGTTCAAGTAAATTAAATGTTCTATCACCAATTCTACTTTTACCCTTACCTTTAGAAGTACCAGAAGAAGAACTAACAACAAAAGTTGTACTACTAGAAGCAAAACGTCTATCATAATAATCATACAAGTTATTTAACGTAGATTCAAACTGAACTAAAAAATTAGCGCAATCAATTACTAATTCTACATTTTTCCCAAGTAATGCAAAAAACATTTCTATCAAACTTTTCGTACCTTCTAATTTGATACGATGATCCATAACGGTAGCAACACAAATCAACATAGGAGGAGAAAAATAATACTTCAAAAAATTTTGGAATGCAGGTTTTACAATCTCACCAACATTGATATTATTTAACATTTCGTTAAATATTTGCATCATGCTAACTAATTCAATAAAAATGCTACTAGAAGTAGATTCGTATGTTTTTGAAAATTTTAAAGTTGCGGTTTTAAAAGGTTCTAAAAATTTCAACAAAGATTCGGCAAAAAACTAATCGCGGGGAGTCATTTCAAAATTGTGCATATTTTTTGCGATACAAAAATCATTTACAACTGTTTTATATTCAGTAACAACATTTAGTAAATCAAAAGTAGAATTCCATCGGTGTCTAACATCCTTTGGAAATCTTCTAAAAGGAACATTTCTAACCCTACACCAAGCTTTCCATTCTTGTAAAATGCTTGGACTTAATGCAATGAAATGTACACAATTTCTAATTTTAACTATATATGGATCGGCTATTTTTAATGCATCTTGAACACATAAATTTATAATATGACATGCACATCTGTTGCCGCTAAATTTGGTGTGGGAGCAAACAGATGAATTTGTGGATTCTTAGGGAAACTGAATAGTAAACCTGTATACCTGTTCCGTCGGGCTTCGATCGTCGATCCCGCCGTAGACCTGCAAAAAGTGCGAGACACCGGGGTTGTTCCCGGCGACGCACCCTCCGACGCTCAAGTCAGTAATCTAGGAAGACTATGAATGAGCGTAAAAACTGGTGAAAGATTGATTACCTCTTAATGGAGATGGATGGGGGGTATTTATAGGCGTCTTAGGGAACAGATTAGGCATGTAATTCCTGTGTATAGATAAGGAATGTAATTCCCAATCCCCAGTGAAAGGATAGATATGAATCAGGGC
Source organism: Hemerocallis citrina (assembly GCA_017893485.1). Classification (NCBI taxonomy): domain Eukaryota; kingdom Viridiplantae; phylum Streptophyta; class Magnoliopsida; order Asparagales; family Asphodelaceae; genus Hemerocallis; species Hemerocallis citrina. The sequence continues at coordinate 114,466,623 of CM030367.1, read as the reverse complement.
CGTTGATTAATATTAATCAGAAACCCCAATTCTATCCTGCTGGACCGGGTTTGTTGCGGGTTGAAACCCGCACCCAGTTGAGGTGGATCCGTTCGCGGGCTTATTGGATCTATGAGAAGGAGACCCAGTACCCGCTTCTGGCCCGTTTGTAGGTGAAAATACTGTCTTGTCCCTAGGCTTTAGGATTCGTGCCCAGTTTGGACGGTCTCGATTAAACCCCTATTTTTAGCCATATCACGAGCCCCCCACTCCTAAAGGCTGAGGGTAATCAGTCTTTGTGGAGTAGTTTGACTGTTTTAGTGGCTAGTGGAGTTGTATCGGAGTCCGAATGGGTGTTTTTGAATCCTGAAGTGGGTGGTAAGGTAACTCCTTCTTCTTTCATGAAGCAATATGGTGTATCGGATCTTTGTCTATTTTCTCGGGCTATTTATTTAACTTTGCGATGTGTCAACTAATTGTTCGGGGGTTTTAGCCGTATGTTCTAGGCAATAATTGTTTGTTCGGGGGCTCAAAAATATCCCCCCGAATTTTTAATTATTTCCTAGAATTTTTAACTAATTTTCCCGAATTTTTAGTGATTTTTTCGCAATTTTTAAATAAATAAAACGATTTAAATAAATAAAAATTAATTTTTAAATACCGATTTATGACGTGGCGTCATCTGGGCCTTTGATCAACGTGGAGCACGAATTTCTGAACGATCAGACGGTCCTTGTTCCTCGGCAGATTTTTTCGCCGTATACGAGGGTCGGCACCTCGGCTCGGAGACTCGACTCCCCGGCTAGATGGGTCGGTGCCTCGGTTCGGAGGATCCGAGGGACGTGGCGTCATCTGGGCCGTCCATCTCAGCGTGGATCCCCGTAAAACGCTATCTTGTCGTTTAGTGGACGTGGCAGAATCTGGGCCGTCCATCATGACGAGCACGTTTTTTCACGAGATCCAACGGTTGATCTGGGTCGGCGTGTTTTTTCGCCATATACGAGGGTCGGTATCTCGTCACCTCGGCTCGGCCTTACATTCTACGAGGTGCATGGGTCGGCTCGGTGGATTAGTGCTTCGACTCGGAGGGTCAGTGTCTCGGTTCGGAAAAGCCGATGGACGTGGCATCATCTGGGCCGTCCATCTCAGCGTGGATCCCCATAAAACGCTATCTTGTCGTTTAGTGGACGTGGCAGAATCTGGGCCGTCCATCATGACGAGCACGTTTTTTCACGAGATCCAACGGTTGATATGGGTCGGCGTGTTTTTCCGCCATATACGAGGGTCGGTACCTCGTCATCTCGGCTCGGCGCATCAGGGCTGTTTGGCCGAGGTGCTGAGTTGGGTGTTTTTAAGGAAGTGTCTCTTGAGGGTTCCACTTCTCTGTGCCCAGTAGCTCGGCCGCTCGGCTGAGCTGTTCGGTAGCTCGGCTGGGCAAGCCGATGGCGGGCAGCTCGGCAGATGCTCGTGGCCGGATCTGGGCCGTTTATCATGGCGCGCATCACGAGGATGGGGTTCAGATCACGAGAAAACGTTATCTTGTCGTTTTGTGGGCGTGGCACGATCTGAACCGTCCATCGGATTCTGTCGCGAATTTTGGAGAGATCCGACGGTGACTTCGCCTCGGGACGATTTTTTGCCATATACGAGGGTCGGTACCTCGTCATCCCGGCTCGGCGCATCAGGGCTGTTTGGCCGAGGTGCTGAGTTGGGTGTTTTGAAGGAAGTGTCTTGAGGGTTCCACTTCTCTGTGCCCAGTAGCCCGGCTGCTCGGCTGAGCTGTTCGGTAGCTCGGCTGGGCAAGCCGATGGCGGGCAGCTCGAAAGATGCGCGTGGCCGAATCTTGGCCGTTTATCATGGCGCGCATCACGAGGATGGGGTTCAGATCACGAGGAAACGTTATCTTGTCGTTTTGTGGGCGTGGCACGATCTGAACCGTCCATCAGATTCTGTCGCGAATTTTGGAGAGATCCGACGGTGACTTCGCCTCGGGACGATTTTTTGCCATATACGAGGGTCGGTACCTCGTCATCTCGGCTCGGCGCATCAGGGCTGTTTGGCCGAGGTGCTGAGTTGGCTGTTTTGAAGGAGCGGAGTGGCTCGGTTGCTCAGCCGAGCTGTTCGATAGCTCGGCCTGGCAGACCGGTGGTCGAGTCGTCGAGTTAGTGATTTGGAGAGTTTTTTGCTTCTCGTAACGTCGCCACTTTTCCGCTTGTCGCTTTGGCTTCTTGGTGGGCTTTTTACGTCTCCCAAGGAGGCCCAACATTTTAGGAGTTATAAGCTTTCACCCCCACTCCCAAGCTCATTTCTTACTTTTTACTCTCAAATCTTCACTTTCGTTCTCTAAGTTCTCTGCTAGCGGCGACTTTCGCTCCAAGGCGTTGCTGTCAGCTGTCGCGTGGGCCAGGCGATTTCCAGCGAGAGCAATCCGATCGTGAACGTCACTTCAAAGGTCAGTTTACTTAGTATAAACAATTTTTCTAGATGATGGTGCTGAGGAGAGGAGGAGGTTGGAGATCCGGAGAAAGGGTAAACAGGTCGCCGAACCGTCTGTAGCCGAGACGAGGCAAGAGAAGAAGAAGAGGAGGGTGGAGACCCAATCTCCCGTAGTGGCGGTGATTGTGGAAAACCCGAAGCAAGCCCCCGAGATGGGACGATATCCTTCTGTCCTGTCCGGGCATTCGGGGATCAAGCAGTACGAGGGCGACATGTTGGAGAAGGCGATCTATGGGAAGTCGAAGATCGTCGAGGAACCTAACCCGGCCCTTCCCACCGAAGCCGACGAGCTCATCTCGGTGTTGTCCGAGAAGGACCTACTTCGGATTAGAAAGGCCTTCGCCATCCCTCCGGAGTACAAACTGATTCTCCCTGGTCCCGGGATGCGAGCGAATTCCAAGCTGCCGTCGTCGGATATGTGCATGTTCGACGTCGACTCCTTGAATGCCGGGCTACGTTTCCCGCTGCATCCTTTCGTCCTTCAGATCCTCGGCTGGTTCTGCCTCGCGCCGACCCAATTCATGCCGAACACATGGCGCCACGTGAACGCCTTTTTGCTTCAGTGCCACAGAGCCGAAGTAGAGCCGGATCTAACGGTCTTCCGAGGAATGTATCGCGTAAACCGGCAGCAGAAGACGGAGTATCGATACTACTTGGGGCCGAGGAAGGGTGTTAGGATTATAGAAAACCCCGACTTAATTAAGGGTTGGAAAGAAAAATATTTTATAATAAGGGGCGAGGCGATTCGGCCTATTCCGACCCGGTGGAAAGTGGAGGTGCCGAAATTCGCGCGAGCCGACCCTGTTTTGTCTGAGGCCGAGGAGGAGGTGGCGAGGAAGATAATGGGCCTTCCGCTGTTGAGTTGGAGGGAGTTGACGGAGGAGGTGTTGTTCGGGTCCGGCCTAAGCCCCATCGACCCGAGTATGCTCCTGACATCTCATTTATTTTCGTTTTTCTTTCAAGTTTTTAGTTCGTCTCGCTAATTTGTTTTTTGTTGTCCGATGCAGAGGCGATGAAGATTGACTTCAACTCCATGATGGCGGATAGGTCCAAGTTGGCCGGGGGCAGAAAGAGGAAGAGGGCGACCGAGGCTGCCTCGTCGATTCCGCAGCCCACTGTCGCTTCTACCATCACTCCGCCCCCTCCGACTACCGAGGCGCCCTCGGAGGTTGTCGTTGCCGAGGAGCCCTCGGTCCCCGTGGCCCCTGGCGTGATTGAGGGGTCCTTTGACGTCAACACGGCGCTGTCGCTCGAGGCTCCGCCATTGACGAAAGACGCCGAAGAAATCCTGACCGAGCAGCACAAACAGTTTTTTGTGCCGAACTGGCGGGTGAGGAATCATGACGGATTCCTCGGCAACTCGCAGATGTCCGTGCAGGTCGTCAAGCACTTGGCGACCCCGAAGGACAGGGCCGCGTTGAAGGCGGGGACGGTTGGCGACGACACCTATGAAGTCGCTCGGTCTCTCGTGTCGGTAAGTATCCTCTTGCGAATTTCTTTAAGTTTGTTGCTCGGCTTGCGCATCACTCTGACAGTTGTCTTTGCAGGCCACTTGCCACTTCGGCCACCTCCTCGAGACATTCGCCGAGCAGGAGAAGGAGCTGAGGGTCGCCAGCGACAGAGATAGGTCGGCAAAGGTTAGGGCGGTCAAGGAACTCGAGGCCGAGCAGAGGAAAGCCGAGGCCTTGGAAGTCCGGGTGGCCGACCTTGTTGCCGACCTGGAGAAAGTCAAGGGGAGCCTCGAGGCGGAGTCTGCCAAGGCCGCCGAGGAGCTGGCTGCGGCGACGAAGTCCTTGGCCGAAGAGAAGGCGGAGAAGGAGGCCTTGGCGACGAAGATCAGGGCCGAGGTGGAGAAGGAGGTCGAAGCCGAGGCGAAGAAGCACATGGCCGAGAACATGGAGCGGTCTTATCAAACGACGCTCGACCACGTCCAAGAACGGATCCCTGGCTTCGAGCGGGTCGGCTACCGACTGTGGCCAGGGTCGTCTTCAGGCGACGAGGGGGAGGAAGGCGAAGGCGACGAGGCCGAAGGCGAAGACGAGGAGGAGGAGACCGACCGACCGGTGGCGGACGGCCAGGTCGAGGGGAGGATCGAGGGGCCATCTGTCAATGCGCCCGTGGTCGAAGCGGCGACGCAGGTGGACCCTTGATCCCCTCGTTAAATTTTTTGTAGTTTTCGTTTTGTTTTTTCTTCCGAGCGTTGTAATGCCTTTTGCGGACTGGCCACCGCTTTTAATGAATGAAAAATATTTTGACTTCGAAATTTTTGTCTAAGTGTTTGGTTCTGTAATGTAGTACTTCAATGCTATCCCTTTCTCATTTCAGATCGCCGAGCGGACTCCTATCACCTCGGCTGATCGGCGTCGAGCCGAGTTGTTTAAGCGATCTCGGGAGGATCGTCTCGAGGGTGAGGTTCACTTGACGAGGAGGATACTTTACAATTTAGAGATTAGGCATAGTGAGGCGTTGGCCGAACTGCACCATCTACGGATAGTCGAGGCCGAGCTATCTGCTAAGGAAGAGGAACTGGCGCGAGTTTCGGCGGAACGAGATGACTTTGCGAAGAAGGTAGAGCAGCTGCAAAGGGTGACGGTCGACAAGAGTATCGAGGTGACCCACTTGCGCCGCATTATATCCGACAGCGCCGAGTATCCTGGTTCGGCAAAGCTTCCTCGGTTTAAAGTGATAGTAAAGGATGACACACTGAAGGATCGGATCGTCGAACTGGAGGAAGAGGTTGCTCGGCTCAAGCCTCAGCCGGTGAGGGCTAACGTCCGGAGCACCTCGTGCACTCGCGAAGAGATCGAGCGAGGGATCACGTTCTATCAAGCGGCGAGCCGGACTCCTATCGTAGGCAGGTCAGCAGCCGACGCCCAAAGCGGTGTAGCGGTGTCTTCAAGTGGTGCTTCGGTTGGAGCAACTGTCAGGGTCAGCGGGGAGGAGGCGTCTCGGTTCGTTGGACTGGAGACGAGCTCGGAGGTCAAGAAGCGCCGACCCAAAGTGTCACTGAACCGGAGCATACCCCTTCCTCGGAGGCAGTAAACGGGTCGTGTCTTGTCTTCGGACTTCGCAAGCTTTTGTTGTTGTAATCCATTTTGTAATTTTATCCAAGTTATTAATAGAATTGGAGTTGTTTTATCCGAACTGTTCTCTGCTGTCTTCTTATTTGTGCTCTAGTCGCGCTAACTAGGGTAGGCTCGAAATGAACCGCGAGGCGGGTGTTCGCATCGTCGAGCACCCTGGCCTCGAAACTCTTTTTGGCTGCGCTTCTGAATCTCGCTTGGTCCCTTCAGGTGCTGCTCGGTTCGGCCGCTAAGGCGCAGTTGTTTCTCAGCTGTGCCTACGTGGCCCGATCGTAGCTTGAAGACCGGAGTGACTTCTGCCGAGCGAAGTGAAGCGATCAGAGCCGTTTGATGATTGCACGAATCTTGAGGCGGGTCCAGTTCCCAAGAAAACGCTATCTTGTCGTTTTGTGGACACGTGGCTGAATTAGATCTGCTCATCACGCCTTAGCACACTTTCTTAGATGATCTGACGGTGGTTTCGTCTCGGGAGGTTTTTTCGCCATATACGAGGGTCGGTACCTCGTCCGCTCGGCTCGACAGTCGCGGGGCAGGTTGGGATGGCCATCTAACCCCGGCCCGTTTGAGGACGAGCCGGTGAGATAAAGTCGAGCCATAGGAGAGATCCGATCGTTAGATTAGTTTAAGGGTTGTGGGAGCAGTTCCGAATGGCGAGCTACTTCTAGTTCGCTTTGGAGCGAACTTGCGAAGTAGAATCGAGCCAAGTGTTGGACTCCGAACCATTCAACGGTTGCGGGAGCAATTTCGAACGGCGATCTACTCCTGGCTCGTCTATGGGCGAGCCGAGGAAGAAGAGTCGAGCCGAATGCTGGACTCCGAACCATCGTGAGGTTAGTTTAAGGATTGCGGGAGCAGTTCCGAATGGCGAGCTACTTCTAGTTCGCTTAGGAGCGAACTTGCAAAGTAGAATCGAGCCAAGTGTTGGACTCCGAACCATTCAACGGCTGCGGGAGCAATTTCGAACGGCGATCTACTCCTGGCTCGTCTATGGGCGAGCCGAGGAAGAAGAGTCGAGCCGAGTGCTGGACTCCGAACCATCGTGAGGTTAGTTTAAGGGTTGCGGGAGCAGTTCTGAATGGCGAGCTACTTCTAGTTCGCTTAGGAGCGAACTTGCGAAGTAGAATCGAGCCAAGTGTTGGACTCCGAACCATTCAACGGCTGTGGGAGCAATTTCGAACGGCGATCTACTCCTGGCTCGTTTATGGGCGAGCCGAGGAAGAAGAGTCGAGCCGAGTGCTGGACTCCGAACCATCGTGAGGTTAATTTAAGGGTTGCGGGAGCAGTTCCGAATGGCGAGCTACTTCTAGTTCGCTTTGGAGCGAACTTGCGAAGTAGAATCGAGCCAAGTGTTGGACTCCGAACCATTCAACGGCTGCGGGAGCAATTTCGAACGGCGATCTACTCCTGGCTCGTCTATGGGCGAGCCGAGGAGGAAGAGTCGAGCCGAGTGCTAGACTCCGAACCATCGTGAGATTGAGGAATTAAAAGCAGAGAGAGATAACAGTATCGAAAATATGGAAAACTTTATTTATTAATACCCAATGATCGGCTGCTTCTAAAGTTGCTAGCCGTTATTACAATGAAAAAATAAAGGAAAAATCACTACTAGTAACAGGAAGGGAATGGTTCGACATCTCGAGTTACTTAGAGAGGCGTAGTTGCTTTCTCTTGGTATTTCAAAAGATGGTCGGCATTCCAAGTCCTGGGAATTTCTCTGCCTTCGAGATCTTCTAGCTTGTATGCACCGGGGCGGATCACTTTTGAGATTTTGTATGGTCCCTCCCAATTCGGGGCCAGTTTGCTTTTCTGTCCGGGGAACGAGATGGCCAATTTTCGGAGGACTAGGTCTCCTTCTTTGAGGTCCGTTGGGCGGACTCTTTTGTTGTATGCTAGCTCAATCCTTCTTCGGTAGCTCTGTTGCCGTATAGCAGCTCTTTCTCGGATTTCGTCTACCAAGTCTAGGCTTGCTCTGAGCTCTCTGGCATTCTGCTCTTCTTCAAAAGCTATCAAACGAGGAGATGGTATCCCAACTTCTAGGGGAATGAGGGCCTCGGACCCATAGGTGAGATTAAACGGGCTCTCGCCTGTTGGGGTCCGCTTCGTGGTACGGTAGTTCCATAGCACGTTGGGCAGCTGATCGACCCACAAGCCCTTGGAGCACTTGTCTAGTCTTTTCTTGATGCCTGAGAGGATCTGTCGGTTGGCATTTTCGGCCTGGCCATTTGACTGGGGATGTGAGACGGAGGAGAAGCGGTGTTGTATGGCGAGGTCCTCACATAAGGCTCGGAAGGCAGCCCCAGTGAACTGCGTTCCGTTATCTGTAACTATGACCCGGGGAACGCCGAATCGGCAGATCACATTTTTTCAGAAGAATTGAACGACCCTATGCTCGGTGATTGTAGCCAGGGGTTCGGCCTCTATCCATTTCGAGAAATAGTCGACTGCCACGACTAGGAACTTTAACTGTCCGGGAGCTGGCGGAAATGGCCCTAGTAAATCCATCCCCCACATTGCGAAGGGGATCAGACTTGATAGGGAGGTGAGTGGTGCTTGTGGAAGGCGTCGGATGTCGGAGTACTTCTGGCAGGAGCTGCATTGCCGAACGTGTCGTTCGGCGTCCTGTAGGAGAGTGGGCCAGTAATACTCGTAGTTCAACACTTTGCGCGCTAGGGCCCTGGAGCCGGAATGGGCTCCGCCGATGCCCTCATGAAGTTCCTGCAGGGCGTAGTCGGCTTGCCCGGGGGAGAGGCACCTTAGGTAGGGCCGACCGTCTACCTGGGTGAAGGAGCGTTTATATAGAATGCCTTCGATTAATATATAACGCTCGGCTCGGGTTCTTATCCTTCGTGCTTCCTTCGGATCCTGGGGGAGGAGTCCGTCTCTTAGAAATTCGACGAGGTGTTTCATCCAATTGTCTTCGAGGAGGACAGGCAATATTTCAACGGAGTCGGGTGCATCGTCCTCTATGCTCGGCTTCAGGAGGACTTCTATCAAAACAGTCTGTTCGAGGCCTTGAAGGAAATAGGAGGCTAATTTGGATAGGGCGTCGGCCTGAGCATTTTCTTCTCTGGGGATCCTCTGGATGAGGGCCTCCTCAAACAGTGCCATGAGGCTTTTGACTTTAGCCAAGTATCTAACCATCCTGTCATCGCGGGCTTCATACTCGCCGAGGACCTGATTGACGACCAACTGAGAGTCGCTGAAGATCCGCAGGCGTTGTGCCCCTGCATTTCGGGCCAATCCAAGGCCGGCTATGAGTGCCTCGTATTCAGCTTCGTTGTTCGAGGCTTTGAAGTTTATACGAAGGGAGTATTGGAGGATAAAGTCATCTGGGCCTGCCAGGATGACCCCGGCCCCGCTTCCCTCGTTACAAGAGGACCCGTCGACATAGACCGACCAGACGGGTGGTCCCTTCATTGTTTGGCTGGACTCAGGGATAGTGGTTTCAACTATGAATTCGGCCAGTGCCTGTGCCTTGATCGCGGTCCGAGGCTGATAAGTTATATCATGTTGGCTCAGCTCGATCGACCATTTCATAAGGCGGCCGGAAGTCTCGGGCTTGTGAAGAACGTGTTTCAGCGGCTGGTCGGTAAGAACGACCACCGAATGGGACTGAAAGTAGGGCCGAAGCTTTCTTGCGGCCATTACCAGGGCATAGGCTATTTTCTCAATCTTCGGGTACCGGAGCTCGGCGTCCCGAAGCACCTTGCTGACGTAGTAAATGGGCTTCTGAGCCCTTTCTTCTTCTCTGACTAAGACCGCACTAAGCGTCTGTTCGGAAGCTGCCAGGTAGAGGTAGAGTGGTTTGCCGGGTATTGGTTTGCTGAGAAGAGGTGGATTGACGAGGTATGCTTTAAGCTGGTCGAATGAGTCTTGTTGCTGCTGCCCCCACTCAAATCCTTTAGCCCCCCTGAGGGCTTTGAAGAACGGGAGGCACTTCTCCCCGGACTTCGACAGAAAGCGCCCTATGGCGGCTAGGCGACCGGTCAACTTCTGAACTTCCTTGACATTTCTAGGAGGGGCCATGTCCAATATGGCCTTGATCTTTTCCGGATTTGCTTCAATTCCTCGTTGGCTAACCATGAAGCCGAGGAACTTCCCTGATGAGACGCCGAACGCACACTTGTTCGGGTTGAGCCTCATATTGTGCTTTCTCAGAACATCAAATGCTTCTTGGAGGTCAGCCACATGATCAACGCCTTGGATGCTTTTCACAAGCATGTCATCGACGTACACTTCCATGTTCCGGCCGATCTGGACCTGGAAAACCTTGTTGACGAGGCGTTGGTATGTCGCCCCTGCATTCTTTAGGCCGAATGGCATGACCCTGTAGCAATAAAGGCCTTGGTCGGTCACAAAAGATGTCTTCGGGATATCCGGGGGGAACATTCTTATCTGATTGTAACCCGAGAAAGCGTCCATGAAGCTGAGGAGCTCATGTCCCGAGGTTGCGTCAATCAGAGTGTCGATGCTCGGCAGAGGGAAGGGATCTTTGGGGCAGGCCTTGTTGAGGTCGGTGAAATCAATACAAATTCTCCAAGTCCCATTGGACTTCTTCACCATTACTATGTTTGACAACCACTCAGGGTAGTTTACCTCCTGTATGAATCGGGCCTTCAACAGCTTGTCTACCTCGTCTTTTATAGCGAGCTGACGCTCAGGGGCGAACTTGCGCCTCTTCTGCTGAACCGGTTTGGACCCCGGATCAACGCTCAGGCGGTGGACCAAGAGTTCTTCGGAGATACCGGGCATGTCTGCAGCTGACCATGCGAAGAGGTCTTGATTGCTTCGGATGCATTTTACGATATCCGAGTATAGGGCGGACGGCAGGGTCTTGCTAACAAAGAACTTGTGGGTCGGCTCTTGCTCGGAGAAAAGCACCTCCTCCAATTCGTCCACCGGCTCGGAAGTCGGCCGAGCGGCATCTTGGGGGATTTCCAGCATTTCTAAGGAGAGGACGGGTCCGAGGGTAGAGGTCATATAACACTTGCGGGCCTGCTCCTGATTGCCCCTTACTTCTCCTACTCCGGCCCGAGTGGGGAATTTCATTTTGAGATGATAGGCAGAAGGGACGGCTTCAAGGGCGGCCAAACCGGGCCGACCCAAAATGACATTGTAGGCTGCTGGGACATCTACGACCATGAAGTCCATTGACTCCGTTCGGGTAGTAGGAGTTTTGCCAGCGGTTATGTCGAGGGTAATCACCCCTTCAATAGTCACTGGCACTCCCGTGAACCCGTGGAGCATGTAACCGGCGGGTTTGAGTCTATCCCGCGAGAGCTTCAGGCCTTTAAAAGCGTCGAGGAAGAGGATGTTGACGGAGCTGCCGTTGTCTACTAAGATCCTCTCCACTTTGAAGTTGGCCATGTGAAGACTGATGACGAGTGCGTCACAGTGAGGTGTGCGGACACCCTCAAGATTTTCGTCGGAGAAAGTGACGGGCACTCCGAGGCCTTTGGGAGGAGGGGTGGTTCGGACTGAGTTGACTTCTCTTATAAATGCTTTCCGAGAGGAATTCGAGGAGCCCCCCATTGGACCCCCATGGATGAGGTGGAGGACTCGCTCTTCCTCACAGTCTGGCGTCTCTTCTCGTTCCGGACGCTTGTTAGCCCCCCGAGGCTGGGGAGGAAGTTCGGCTCGGTCCTTTCTTACAAACTTCGTCAGCTGCCACCTCTGGATAAGGGCTTCGATCTCGTTTCTCAGGGCACGGCAATCGTTGGTGTCATGCCCATGGTCCCGTTGATAGCGGCACCATTTCTCTCTATCTCTTCTCTTGGCGGGGGTGTTCATCCTCGGAGCGGGAGGCAAGACCCCTTCTTTTTCGACTTCCATGAAAATGGCTGAGATGTTAGTGGTGAGGGGAGTGAACTTCTCAAATCTAGGGGGAGGTCGGCGCTGGCCGGCATTATCCTTCTGGAGCTTCTTGGCTCCTTCTTCTTCCGTTCCCTTCCTCTTAAACCCGGAGGTAGACCCCTCCCAGTTGGGTTGTTGCTCGGCCTCTTCGGCCCGGATGTATTTTTCACTGCGAATGAGGAGGTCGGAAAAGTTCTATGGTGGCTTCTTGGCGAGGGAGGAGCGGAAGTTGGAATTGAGGACATTGGATTGGAACGTTGCGGTAGCAACTGACTGGTCGAGGGATGCGATGGTTCTGGCTTCAGCTGTGAACCTCTTCACGTAGTCTCTTAATTTCTCCCCCTTCTTCTGATGGAGGTGCAATAGTGAGATGCTGGTCTTCTCAGCCCTACGGCTGCTTACGAAATGCTTGACGAAGAGGGTTTCGAACTGCTCGAAGGAGAATATTGAGGAGGGGGCGAGGCGAGAGTACCATTCTCGGGCCGGTCCCTTGAGAGTTGCGGGGAAGGTTTTGCAGAGGAGGGCATCGGAAGCTTGATGGAGGAGCATCAAAGTCTTAAAGCTTTCGATGTGATCAACTGGATCGGTCTCCCCGGTGTAAGTCTCGAATTGGGGAGGTTTGAAACCGAACGGCACAGGTGCATCCACTATGGTCCGGGAGAAAGGGGGTTGGCTAGGACGTAGGGTCTTCCCCCTGAGCTCCTCTTCTCGGTTTATCTGGCCCAGGCGCCTTTCTACTTCATGAAGACGACGGTTCATGGTGTCATCTCTCCGACGGTAATCTGCCGAGCCTCGAGACTCGTCTTCGTATGAGGGAGAGCGAGGGCTGCGGCGATGGTAACTTCGGGAGCGACGAGGACTTGGGGTACGCCGGGAGTTGGTAGGAGCAGGACGAGGAGATGGGGACCGTCGGCGAGGGCTTCGGACTGGAGGAGGGGACGGGACCTTCGGCTTATTAGGGTTTTGACGGAGGTTGAGAGCCTGCAGGACGGTCGCTTGAAACTGCTGGAACTTGGCACGGGTGATTGGTGCCTCATTGTTCCTGGGCTGTTGCCGACCTGCGGGGGAGTGCCTTCTTCGGTAATGATCGGGGGACTCTTTCCTCCCTCTGCGGACGGGGGACCTGTGGTACCGGTGGCGAGGAGACCGCTCGCCCGGATGGTGTTGGCGGGAGGCTCCCTCTCGGGCTCGCTTTTCTTCCAGATGGCGGCGGAGATCATCATCTTTCTGGCGATTAGGGGCGGTGTTGTGGCGACCAGAGGCTCGGGGGTGATGGGAGGCCATAGAGTTCGTAGAGGCGTTGTGGATAGAGACATGCTCTTGATGAAGGGGTTGTTTCTGAGGGTTAGGACCCTTTGGATCAGGAGGGGGAAGGTTCTGTTGGAGCGGGTCTTCCGCGGTAGGGGGAAGTTGCCCTTGTTGCTGAGCGGGATTAGGGAGGACTTGTTGCTGCTGATCAGGATTAGGTCCTCGGTTGGACCCCCTCGATCTGACTTTCCTAGGAGGCATGGCTGGAGGAGATCTGTTCACCTGGAAGAGGAGAGGTCTCTATTCGTTAGTTTCCCACAGACGGCGCCAATCTGTTGCCGCTAAATTTGGTGTGGGGGCAAACAGATGAATTTGTGGATTCTTAGGAAAACTGAATAGTAAACCTGTATACCTGTTCCGTCGGGCTTCGATCGTCGATCCCGCCGTAGACCTGCAAAAAGTGCGAGACACCGGGGTTGTTCCCGGCGACGTATCCTCCGACGCTCAAGTCAGTAATCTAGGAAGACTATGAATGAGCGTAAAAACTGGTGAAAGATTGATTACCTCTTAATGGAGATGGATGGGGGGTATTTATAGGCGTCTTAGGAAACAGATTAGGCATGTAATTCTTGTGTATAGATAAGGAATGTAATCCCCAATTTCCTGTGAAAGGATAGATATGAATCAGGGCCGTTGATTAATGTTAATCAGAAACCCTAATTCTATCCTGCTGGACCGGGTTTGTTGCGGGTTGAAACCCGCACCCAGTTGAGGTGGATCCGTTCGCGGTCTTATTGGATCTATGAGAAGGAGACCCAGTACCCGCTTCTGGCCCGTTTGTAGGTGAAAATACTGTCTTGTCCCTAGGCTTTAGGATTCGTGCCCAGTTTGGACGGTCTCGATTAAACCCCTATTTTTAGCCATATCAACATCTAACATGAAAAATATTGTCAGATGGAGGATTTAATACGGATTTTAAAGTAGTAATTGCTACATTGTTATTAGATGCATTATCAAAACTAATACACATAATTTTATCATGAATATGAAAAACATCACAAATTTCTATAATACGATTTGCTATTTCAGCGCCACTATGGGGATACTGCAACGCCGCAAGTGATATGATTCTTTTTTGAAGAATCCAATCATTGTCGATCTAATGACAGGTTAATCCCATCGTTGGAATATTGTTGACACCCGTCTAACAATCCGAAGTTAAACTAACCCTACAAGTTAAACTCCATAAAATTGCAATCAAAGCTTCCTTCATTTCGATGTACATTTTAAAACAATCCGATTTGCAAGTATTTCTCGGAATTCTTCTAAAATGGGGGTTTAAGGCCGTTTGATTAAAATTTTCCAAGTCCCTACTCTCGGGATAGGAAAATGGTAACTCTTCCTTAATGACTAATCGGGTCATTTCCCGACGAACAAGATCGGGATCATAAGGGTGGCTATCAACTAGACCGGTCTTAGGGTTGATTTTTTGTTGGCCTTGTAGTTCAGCAAGAAGGTCTTTATGGTTATGTTGGATGTGCCTACTAATTGTACCGGTGCCGTCACCCCTCTTGAATTTGTATGTTTTACCACATGTTTTACAAACTTTCAAACCTATACCCGGAGTATGTTCGTCCGGGATATAATCGTAAAACTTATGCCAATCACTAGTTTCTTCTCTACTTTTTCTACTAGTACGGGGTTGTGTGGTTTCGGTTGGTTGTTGTTGTTCTTCTTCTTCTTCCAATTGTATGTCACCTACAATCTCGTCGTGTGTACCCCATTGTTGGATAGGAGGATCATGGTATTCTTGGGCGGGCTCACTAGTTGGGACAATTGGTGGCCTACGGGAAGAGGAGGAATCTTGTCCGCTACGACCACTACCGCGTGATCTAGACATAATGTAGTAATGTGCTAAAGTATGTAAAAAAAAAATATATACAATGTAGGAACGGTGAATTATAAAAAAAAAATCTAAAAAACAAGAGGGTTGAGATAGAGAAGATCAAAAAACCAATAATAATTTTAACTACAACGCAAAAAAAAATATATAACGAGAGAGGTATGAAATTTTGATATCGTTCACCGTGGAATACGCGTATGTAAAAAAAAGTGAAAATAAGAATAGAATAGAAATAGAAAGAAGCGCTTTGCCAATTCCGCAATTGAAGAGTTGAGGAGAGCTTGAAGGAGATTTGACGAGGGTTGAAGAGAGTTGAAGACGTTGAATTTTGATTTCGATACGATCGAAAATTGATCGTGTATATGCCTCGTTGTAGACTTGCTTGTTGAATACTACAATTGTTGAAAAATTCTTTAGAAATGATGTATAATAGTAGAGAGAGAAGAGAGTAAGGTGTGGTTTTTTTAGGAGATTTTTGGGGGTATTTATAGGCTCAAATTGTGAAAAAAAACCAAAAAAAAAAAACAAAAAAAAGCCAAAAAATGGCTAAAAGAGCCGTTAACAACGGCTCTGTTCGCCAACGGACCGTTCGACCCGCGGGTCAACGGTCGACCCGTAACGGGTCGAACGTTCGACCCGTACGGGTCCAACGGGTCGTAACCCGCGGGTCGACCCGCGGGTTGGCGGCGGGTTGGAGCGTTTTAAACGGGTTCGCTGGCCGGGTTACGCGGGTTGAATTCGCGTTTTCTTCGACCCGGGTCGACCCGTTACTGTACACGGTTCGACCCGAACCCGCCAACCTCTTAACCGGGCCGGATCGCGGGTGGGTCGCCGATTGACCCGGCCCAGTTGCCATCCCTAGATGATACTTTAACTAATGTAGGAAAAAAAATGCGGCATGTGGTGGTGCTGATTTGGTTTTACTTTGCATCTTATCGTGGACCCCAAGTGTGAATCACACCCAAAACACCCAAAACAAATGATGGATTGATTCATCAAAATCAAATTCACCTCGCCTGGTAATGAATGACTAGGAATCAAGAACACTCAAATCCACATTCAAAATCTTTCAAAGAAACCTCTTCAAAGAAATAACATATGTTCGACAAATTTGTCCTTCTATTTTCTTATGGCTAGGCCAGACTTCAACCAAGAAGAGACTCAAGCTTGATGTAAGATTTTACGAGAGAGAGAGAGAGATATGAGGGAGGAGATCAGGACTAATGTGAGAATGACACTAGCTAGCAGTAACAAGTTAAGAATAAATTAATGGTGGTGAGGTGTGAAGGGCCGCTGGTAGCAAGTGAAACTCCACATCAATTTTAACTAGTATAATGCTCGTGCGATGCACGTCTATAAAGGTGTGTAGGATTTTGAGGAAGAGGCAGATCACTGAAGAGGTTGCATGCATGCATGCAGACAGACATGCACAATTTATTCTATTTGATATTTACATGCATGTGTTAGACCTACTGGCTTTGATAGGAGAAAATTCTTATGAATAAATTGTTCATGCAAGTACATGCAAATCTATACTATTAATTATTTTTCCAAATCTATGCAGACAAGCATGCAAATCTATGCATGTTAATTATTTTTCCAATACATGCAAATTATATTTTTGACTTCCGATATTAACCCTATATTTTTTTTAGCCTTTTATGTTTATAAGGGCATGATAGTAAAAAGCCGCCAAAATGGGGCTTTGCTTAATAATAATATATAGAATATAGATATAGATAAGGGCATGATAGTAAAAAGCCGCCAAAATGGGGCTTTGCTTAATAATAGTATAGATATAGATATAGATAAGGGCATGATAGTAAAAAGCCGTCAAAATGGGACTTTGCTTAATAATATTATAGATAGAATATAGATATAGATAAGGACATGATAGTAAAAAGCCGTCAAAATGGGGCTTTGCTTAATAATAGTATAGATTTAGGCCCACAGACACATAGACTGTACTCTCTCTTATATTTGCAAAAAATAAAATCTCATCCGTAAGATTAGTTAGTTAGTTAGGCCTTAACACCCACATGTACATTACACTATTGTTCCTGTTTAAACTAGGCCTTAATAGCCACACACTGAAACTATTGCCTCTAAACATTTATGTATTTTTTTTATTAATATAATTTTGCTGTGGCTGGAGTCTTTTGACTCTATCCGTTCACATAAAAAAAAAACATTTATGTATTTTTCAGTTGTTATTCTAAGAGCATCCACTATCATTTAGGCTAAAAATATCATATATAACATTTAGCATTTAGCATTCGTCAATGAGCGCTACTATCGTCTCTACTAAATTTGGAGAAAAAAAAAAGAATAAAAAAATCTTATGGATGATCTTCATCAGTCTATCTTTTTTTTTTTAAATAGCTTTATCGTAAATAAGTAATGACATTTTAGTAATATGTGAATGAACAAAAAGGAAAAAGTTGAAAAAGTGAATATTTTAAAAAAAAAAAAAATTAAATGGCATTTTCGTAAATAAATAATGGCATTTTCGTAATATGTGAAAAAATTAGTGGAGAAGTGAACAGACCAGTCCGATTTTTTTTAATGGCATTTTCGTAAATAAGTAATGACAATTTTGTAATTTTTTGAAAAAAAGTTTCTGAAAAAGTTTTCGGACGGAAAATGATCTTCCGTCCGACCATATTAAAAAAAAAAATTTAAACGGACGGAACTTGATCCTTCATCTTCTATATTTATAAGTTGTCTAAAGTCCTTGCTTTCTTTAGCGAACGACTGTTCATTTCTATTTTAAATTTTCGGTTTTTAGCAAACGATAGTGGGAGATTTTTTATTTTTTATTTTTTATTTATTTTTTATTATTTTTTTTAATATTAAATCTCAAATGCTAAATTTTGAGTTTTTAGAAAACAATAGTGATGCTCTAAAGCTCTAGAAAACTCTAGGTAGCCCCTAAACTTCAACTTTGAGAAATTAAACTTCCAGTAGAAATATAAAATTACTCTAAAGCTATAGAAAACTCTAGGTAGCCCCTAAACTCCAACTTGAGAAATTAAACTACTAGTACAAATATAAAATGGTGGTGCTTCTAGACTTCAATTCATAGCCATAGTAGTAATCGTAACTATAATAAGAGTTACACTTCTCACATGTTCAGAGTATACAACTTTCCGAATTTTTTGCCGTACTAGGCCACTTTTTGATAGTATTTGCGTTTTTAGGCCAGGTCCCAAACTATTAGCGTTTGTGGGCTAGCCTCAGCCACGTCAGCAGCGGCCGCTATTGGGAATAGCGGCCTCTTCATAGATACCAATTTTGTGCCCCCACACTTGGCTGTGTACGAAGGGGATCAGGAAATGAAGAGGTCGCTATTGGCACTAGCGACCTCTTCTAACTGAGGTCGCTAGTGACAATCGCGACCTCAGATGGGCCCCCGAATGCTTC
This sequence comes from Hemerocallis citrina, assembly GCA_017893485.1. NCBI lineage: Eukaryota > Viridiplantae > Streptophyta > Magnoliopsida > Asparagales > Asphodelaceae > Hemerocallis > Hemerocallis citrina. The sequence continues at coordinate 114,448,638 of CM030367.1, read as the reverse complement.
TAATTATGAGTCTTGAATGTTTATACTAAGGTCGCGATTACCAATCGCGACCACAGGTATGATAGGTCGCGATTGACATTAGCGATTATGCTGTTTGCCAAATCAGCTTATCCTCTGTGATGTTTATACTAAGGTCGCGATTACCAACCGCGACCACAGTTATGATAGGTCGCGATTGACATTAGCGATTATGCTGTTTGCCAAATCAGCTTATCCTCTGTGATGTTTATACTAAGGTCGCGATTACCAATCGCGACCACAGGTATAATAGGTCGCGATTGACATTAGCGATTATGCTGTTTGCCAAATCAGCTTATGTGAATGTGACTCATAATAGCCTACCACTGTGGTCGCTATTGGGAATAGCGACCTCAGTTGGAGGAGGTCGCTAGTGGCATTAACGACCTTCTTTACACATACTCAGCTCAATCCCCCCGTACTCTACCAAGTGTGGGAGTGCAAATTTGGTGGATATGAAGAGGCCGCTATTCCCAATAGCGACCGTTGCTGACGTGGCAGTGGCTAGCCCACGAACTCTAATAGATTGGGACCTGGCCTAAAAACACAAATACTATCAAAAAGTGGCCTAGTACAGCAAAAAATTCCAACTTTCCAGGGGTAAATTTTTTTAAAAAAAAACCTCTAAAGATTTTTTTTACACCCCCTCATGTTTGTTTGGAGTTAAAAGACCCCCGCACTAACCTTTACCAATTTTACTCCTTCAGATAATTGGATCAAGTCCTCAGATATATCATTGACATGTTTCCACATACGGTTGGAGATAAAATCAATGAATATAAGGCCAGATTATTAAACACAAAGATCTGACTAGTATCCGATCTATTCAAATAGTTCAATATCAAACCAAAATAAAGGCTCATAATCGGATATTTGGATTGATGGGCATGCATGCAACTTTAAAAATTACATAAGACCAAATTCAGAAGCAACTTAGACTGTATATTTAAAATTTTTAAAATTAAAATTAAAAAAAAAAAAAAAAACATCAAAAATGTTAAATTTGTCTCATGCAAAATCCCAATCTAAAGATGAAGTAGCAGGATGAATATTAAAATCCGCTCTTAGACGAGAATAACTGCTTTTATAAAGCCATCATACCCTGGATTGTTTGTAACTTGAGCATATTTACCGACAAAAGGGAAGAAATTTTAGAAGAATGAAGTTTAAATACAGATATTATATTATATATATCTTACCCCATTATGATACCACAGCAAGATGATCAAGCTTGAATTCCATGCATTTAAATGTAATAGCCAATTCTTTATTTGCTTTTATATGTCTCTCTCACGAAGATGTGCCCTTCCTAATGTAAGCAACATCAAATTAAATGAAACTTGTAATTCTGATTGTATTTTTGTCTTCTCATATTTGAAGTGAAACAGTCTTTGGTTGGTTTGGTTCTAGTACAATCGTTACTCAGCTGCTTGTTCTTTCATATATGCAGGTGACCTCTTGGTGATTTGATATGCACATAAACTAAGTTTACTTACTTATAGAAGTATTCTATGGGATTGAGTATTATCAAAATTTGATGATCGTCATCTAGCTTAATTTGAAAGTTTGGTTGCCCAAAGGTATCATCGTAACAACATCAGAAAAATGGATATGGTATTCTAGAAGAATGTAGTTTAGCGAAAGCCGATTCATGAACAAGCAGATTTCAACTTCCCAAGGAAAAATACTTTAGAACTGACTGATCAAATATGAGTTTCAAATTATTAGCTTGAGCATATTATCAGCTCAGGAAACCACCGTACTGATCAAATATTACAGATAGCTAAGAAACATATAAAAAGAGACCGACATCTATCACTTAGACTAAATAACTAATCAAGAATTGTTGATGGTAAAAATAACTGTTGAGAGCCATCTACTAACTGTCAAGGCCGACAAGGTCTTCACCGAAGAGGAGAAGAAGATCTATGTGCTAGACTAGGGCATCAAGCAGTGAGACTCCTTTCTCGGCGACTCGGGGAATTGCCTCGAGGTGGTGACTAATCTCCCTACTTTGCGAGACATGGAGACCTATAAAGCACGGATACTCTGCGGGGGGTCGCGTACCAAGTATCTTATACGTATCGAATACGACACGCTTACGTTCCGCATCCGATACGTATCCGATACGTATCGGGAGTAATTAAAAAAAATAAAAATAAAAATAAAATATCGGATACTCTCCCGATACGCGGCGATACGTAGTCGATACGGCGAGTTATGCCGCGGATATGTTTTTGGTTTATTTTTTTTCGTTCGGCCCGGCCCAAGCCCATCTTTCCCCTTTTTCTTTCTCTCTTTCTCACACCCATCTCTCTCTCACTCACCCCGATCTATGTATTCGAAACCCTAGCCCTCCTCTCTCTTTCACCCTGATCCTCCTCTCTCTCTCTCTCACCCCAACCGAAACCCTAGCCGGCTAGCCCTCTTCTCCCTCTCTCACCCCGATCGGCAATCGAAAGTCGAAACCCTAGCCATTGTCCCTCAATCTCCTCTCTCTCTCACCTCGATCGAATCCCTAACCCTCTTCTCTCTCTCTCACCCAGATAGGCGATCGAAATCCTAGCCAGACTGAAATCTCCTTTCTCTCTCTTCACCCTCAGATAAAGGTACTTTTAAAATTTTAATTTTCAATTATTCATTTGTTATATTGGGATTACCGGATTAGGGTTGTTAGTTATTAGAGTGCAGATTTTAGTGCAACCTCAAGTAGCCTGAGATTGAAATTTTTTGCCGTAATAAGTTAGTTTTTAAAAAATGATGAGTGAATACTTTACTGGAAAATGGTGTATGTTTGGGGATGCATTGCTGTGGTCGATACAGGATCATTTTAATGATGTATGTTTGAGGATATATACAGGATCATTTTAATAAATGTGTGGATACATTGTTGTGGTCGAACTTGATTGTGGCATGGAAATAATGAACTGTCGTAATAACCACACCACAGGAGCTAGGAATTTAGAGGATTAGACTACAGATGCAGTTTTTTTGCCATAATTTAGTTTTCTGTTGATTGTATTTTTAATTAAAATGATTGAAGGAACTATATCAGAAGATGTAAATGTTAGTTAATTCGACATTCAGACTTGATTAGACTACTAGATTAGGGATTGTTAGTTTGTTACTAGAGTGATTCTCATTTCTCATTTCGTAATGTTAGTTTGTTACTAGAGTGATTCTCAATTTATCATTTGTTACAGATTATGGATTGTTATTTGTTAGTTAGTTTATATCATATTTAGTAATTAGTGATGTTTTTGAGAGGATACTAGAGTGATTCTCAATTCTCACATACATGCCACTTTAAGAAAATATTACAAAAACAAAATAACATTACATAATTGTCATAAATTTAACAAATGGTATTCATGAACTCCTTGTAAGTTATCCCTGTATAGGCCTCTTTCTTTTTGTCTTTGCTTGCAAGTTGCAACCTGTTTAACATAGGAAAATTGGAAGAAAAAAATAGTTTAAATACTTGCATAAGATAGAAAAAATTAGTTTAACTATTTAAGTATATAAAAGTGTAAAACATAATAGCTTATAACCTTACATTGTTCAAATAATTTTAACTATTTATTTATTTTTTCTGAAGGATCATGTCAATGTCGAGAGGCAGTGGTACTAGTGGTAGTGGGTCGAGTGCTAGTTCCACTAGTGTATTTTGTCCTAGTGGTGAATTGGATGAGAAAAGTCCTCTTTGGTCATATGTTACTGTAATTGATGCTAGATCAAGTGCGGGAGGAAAGAAAAAATGGAAGTGTAATTTTTGCCAAAAAGATTATTCGGGGTCCTACTCTAGGGTCAAAATACATTTATTAAAGAATGGAGGGCCGAGTATTGCATCATGTACGAAAGTTACAACAGAATATCTATTAGAACTTAATAGACTTATGCAACAGGCTGAAGATAGGCACAAGCAAAAAATCGCAAAGTCCCATTGCCGGGTAGTTCTTCTGGTTCTAGTATTCCTTTAATTCCTTCATTCGGGGCCGCTGGTGGTGGACTAAAGAAAAGAAAGACTCCTTTGGATCAGCATTTTAAAACTGATCAAAGAAATCAGTTAAGGTCTGAAATTGCTAGGATGTTTTACTCAGGAGGTGTTCCTTTCCACTTGGCAAGAAATCCATATTATGTTAGCTCCTACTCTTTGGCTACCAAATTTGGTCCACTAGATGGGTTCATTCCTCCCGGGTACAATGCTTTAAGGACCACATTATTGCAACAATAGAGATCAAACAATGAGAAATTGCTCCAGCCAATTAAAGAGTCATGGGAACAAAAGGGGATCAGTTTGTGTAGTGATGGTTGGAGTGATCCTCAAAGAAGGCCATTGATTAATATTATTGCTGCTGGTGAGAAGGGAGCTATTTTCTTGAAATCAATTGATACTTCGGGGGAGACTAAAGACAAAAATTACATTGTTGACAGATTGGAAGAGGGTCTTATTGAGATTGGGATGCACAATGTTGTCCAAATTATTACAGATAATGCATCCAATTGTAAGGTAGCAGGGTTGATTCTTGAAGGCAGGTATCCCCATATATTCTGGACTCCCTATGTAGTGCATACATTGAATCTTGCTTTGAAGAATATATGTGCAGCTAATAATACAACGAGAAATCAGACTGTTTTCGGTCAGTGTGGATGGATTACAGAAGTTGCAAATGCGGCCAACTTTGTTAAAATCTTTATTACAAGTCATCAATATAGGCTTTCAATCTTCAATAAGTATTCACCACTTAAACTACTTTTTGTGGCTGATACGAGATTTGCTTCTACCATTGTAATATTGCAGAGGATTAAGTTGCTTCAGGAAAGCCTAAGGTTTGTTGTCATTAGCCGCGAATGGAATGATTATAGAGAATATAATCCTACAGCTGCACAAGTTGTCAAAGACACAGTCCTTAATGATTTATGGTGGGATAAAGTGGATTACATTCTGGACTTCACCAGGCCTATTTATGATATACTTCGATTGTGCGACACAGATAAACCAACACTTCATTTGGTTTATGATCAGTGGGACTCAATGATTGAGCGTGTAAGGGCTATCATCTATAGGCACGAACAGAAAGAACCAAGTGAGAGTTCATACTTTTATGATGCAGTTTATGATATTCTTATTGATCGATGGATGCAGAGTTGCACACCACTTCACTGCATGCTCATTCACTTAACCCAAGGTATATTATATATTATTACTAGTACACTCGTGTCATTGTTGTGATGATTTTTCCTTGAAGTAATTTGGTGAGTTAACTAATATGTTATTTGAAATATTGTATAGGTATTATAGTCACGCTTGGCTCAGTGAAGGACCGAATAGGGTGCCTCCACATGTAGATGTTGAAATTTCAAATGAGCGGAACAATTGCTTGAGGAGATATTTTCCTGAAATCGAGAGAACTCTTGTCACCAGCGAGCTCGCTAAGTTTTCAGGGAGTTTACCACCATTTGATGCATTTGATTCCCTAGGAGGTTGTGCCAATATGTACCCTAAAGAGTGGTGACTAATCTATCATGCGTGCACACCAAGACTGCAAAAACTTGCTTTGAAGCTTCTTGGACAGCCGTGTTCTTCATCTTGCTGTGAAAGAAATTGGAGTACCTACAGCTTCACCCACTCCATGTGAAAAAATAAGAACACCCTCAAAGGGCACACGATTTGGTTTATATACATACAAATCTTCATATTCTTTCAAGGAAGAGTGATACATATCAAAGTGGAAGGTCCAAGATGTGGGACATCAGTGGTGATGAATGTGATACATTTGCCGGTGTCGGTGAACTTGAGATTGCAAATTTGTCACTTGATGAACCTGAGATTGAACGAATCCTCTTCACCGAGGATGGTGAAGGACTTGAAGAAATTGACACATCTGCTGCAAGATGAGTCTTTTGAAATAATCAAGAATGTTTATCTAAATTGTATTTGGTTTAAGACTATCGTACTTTTATTTGAACCTTTTGGTTATATAATATTACTATATTAGTATTGATGTGGTAAAATTAGTACGTTTTGTTTGACATTGGTTGTTTGTATTAATTTTAATTATTATGATTTATGTTATTGTTTTTTAATTTTTCATGTTTAGAAAAGTTGGATTGAATGGAATATTTTAGTTTCCTATTTATAACTAAATTTGGCTTTGCTTTCACTTCCAGGATACATTTATTGATTATTAGCTCCATAACAATTGGATAACGATGGACAATTGGACATAGTTATTCAAATATTGAAAACGACAGATAAGAAGTATCTCACTCAGGTATGTTTATTTTTCTTAATGCAATTTTATATTGACGTAAGGAATTCAATTTTTGTTTATAATATATATTATTAATTATTTTTTATTTATTTTATTCAAGCATTTCCTAATGTACCCGTACCCTAGTTTTTGAGAAATCGGCGTATCCGCGTATCCGATAGTACCGTATCGGATACGTGTACCCGTATCCGTGCCTCATAGATGGAAACTCTAGACAATGCTACGACAGACTCCTCCCTCCTCAAAATCTTTCGAGTCGACGTGTCGGTATGCTCGTTTCCTTGTAGTGTGGTTTTTTGTATTCCTTAATGTATCTTTTTAGTTTTGAAGTCTTCCTCCTTGCAGATCGATTGCCACGTCTGCAACTTGATTAAGAAGATCAGGGCCGAGGAGAAGCTCCGAAATGAAAAGGCCACAAGGGGCGAGAATGGCAGAAAGAAGGTGGTGAAGGGTGGGGAGGCGGTTCATCTCAGTGAGATCAGCCGTCTCAAGGCCGAGCACAAAAGGGATTTGGGGAAGGTAGAGAAGGCTTGGGCCATAGAGAAGGAGGCCACAGTTGCCAAGGTGCAGAAGGAGGTGAAGGCTCATCTCCTAGAGGTGATGGAGAAGTCTTACGCAAAGGCTATCAAGGACGTGTTCAAGCGTGTCCTTGGCTTCGATGGGAAGGGGTACAACTTTGACCTTAATCGAAATATCCCCTTTCCTCGTGGTCGTAAGTGTGAAAAAGGCTTGTGAGCCTATTTCGAGTATCTTATGTACTTTATTCTCAAACTTGTAACATAATTTTGATATGAAATAAAGATTGCCAATGTGTTCCGTATTGTTCCTCACTTTGTGTTGTGCTTCGTCATTTTGAGTCAACAAATTGTTGGAGTAGCGTGAGTGACGCACTAAGTTCCGAACTCGTTGATTTGAGTCAACAAGTTGTTGGAGTAGCTCGAGTGATGAGTTGAGGCCCGAAGTCGTTATTGGAGTAGCTTGATAGATGAGCTGAGCTCCGAACTTGCTGTTTAGAGTTAGCAAGTTATGGAAGTAGCTCGGATAACGAGCTGAGATGTGAACTCGTTGTTTCTAGTTAACAGATTTTTGGAGTGGCTCGAGTCACGAGCTGAGCTCTAAACTCTTTGCTTTGAGTTAGTGAGTAGTTAGAGTAGCTCATGTGACGAGCTAAGCCCGAACTCGTTGTTCTGAGTTAGTGAGTTATTGGAGTAGCTTGAGTGACGAGCTAAGCTCCGAACTCATTGTTTTTGAGTTAGCGAGCTGTTAAAGTAGCTCGAGTGAAGAACTGAGCTCCGAACTCGTTATTTTTGAGTTAACGGGTTTTTGGAGTAGCTTGAAGTACGAGCTAGGCACTGAACTCGTTGTTTGAAGTTAGCGAGTTGTTGGAGTAGCTCGAGGGACGAGTTGAGCTCCGAGCTCGCTGTTTCGAGTTAAAGTGTTGTTGGAGTAGTTCGAGCAATGAGCTAAGCTCCGAACTTGCTGTTTGGAGTTAGCGAGTTATTAGAGTAGTTTGGACAACGAGCTGAGCTCCGAACTCGTTGTTTGGAGTTAGCCAGTTGTTGGAGTAGTTTGGGCTATGAGTTGAGCTCTGAACTCACTATTTTGAGTTAGCAAGTTGTTGGAGTTGCTCGAGCGATAAGCTGAGCTCCGAACTCGTTGTTTGGAAAGTTGCTGGAGTAGCTTAAACGACAAGCTGGGCTCCGAACTTGTTGATTGGAGCTAGCGCGTTGTTGGCGTAGCTCGAGCGATGAGTTGATGGCGTAGCTCAAGCAACGAGCTGAGCTCCGAACTCGCTGTTTGGATCTAGAAAGTAGTGCAAGAATTTACGAATGAAGTGTTTGAATTTCATTGAAAAATCAATCTAAGCATTTGCCTTGATGGTTGGCTTTTATTACATGCATTGACTGTTATATTAATCGGTCTTATTACAAATGTAGTGGATGCCTCATTGTACTTCATCAAATGCTCTGTCTTCCAGGTCTTTGATATCTCCTTGCCCCCTAAGCCTTCAAGTCGGTAAGCTCCTGGGCGGACGACTTTGAAGACCTTATAGGTCCTTCAGAGTTGGGAGAAAGCTTTCCCTTCTTGTGTGGCTCAAAGATTCTAAGCTTTTACAGGACAATGTTACCCTTTTACAAATTAGTCGGTCGGACCTTCTTGTTGTAGAACTTTTCCACTCTTTGCTGATAGATTTTGTCTTCGCACAAAAGATTTCTCGTGAAATTCTTCAATGAGGTCGAGGTTACCCCAAAGATCTTCCGAATTATGTTCCTCGTTGAAAGATACACAAGCGGAGAAGGTAGTCCGACATCTATGTGATTAAAGCTTTAGACCCAAAGGTGAGGTTGAACAGAAATTCTCCTGTCGGGGTTCTTTTAGTGGCCCTGTAAGACAAGAGTACGCTTGGGAGTTTTTTGACCCATGGTTCCATGGGTTCTTTATCTAGCCTTTTTTAAGGCCATCAAGAATATTTCTTGTTGGCATTCTCGGGTTGACCTTTGGTCTGAGGATGCAAAATGGAAGAAATGCGTGCTCAATCCCCATATCAGAGTAGAAGGTGTGAAATCTCTCGGCAACGAATTGGGTTTCGTTGTCAGTGACAAAAATCCGGGGTATTCCAAACATGCAGACAATATTTTTCCAAAGGAATTGCTTTATCTTCTGTTCAGTGATGGAGGTCAATGGTTCTACTTCAATCCACTTTGTGAAGTAGTCAATAGCCACAACTAAAAAGTTTCTGTCCAGTTGCAAGGGGAAATTGTCCGTGTAGATCCATTCCCTACATGGCAAAGGGGATAGGTCTTACATTGAGCGAAGGTTGACCTAGGGCCCCATTTTATCGGGGAAAACTTATGGCAGGGGGCTCATTGGCGAAATATCCAAAGGCATCATCAAGGAGTGAGGGCCAATAGTACTCATGTTTAAGAACCTTTCTGCACTAAAGACATTGCGCCTATGTGGCCACCACCGACTCCTTCATGCACTTCTCTAAGGGCATATTGGGTCTCCTTTAGGCCGAGACATCGAAAATAAGGTATGTCGTCTTCCAAAGTGTGTACCCTTTCTGCCCTTGTTCGGACCTTTCCTGCCTTTTTCGGATCCAGTAGGAAGGATTCCTTTGTCGGAAAAGTCTAACGGTGGTTTCATCTAATTGTCTTCGGGTGTTTAAGGAGTGACGACGATGAGCTTTAACATCTCTTCTTCAATAAGTACGGTGTGGTCGAGCCCTTAGAAGGAAGAGGAGGATAACTTAGAAAGAGTGTATGCGTGGTCGTTCTCCTTACGAGGGATGTAGGTGACTTCAGCCTTTCGGAATGTAGCCAGGAGTTTCTTGACGTAAGCCAAATACTTGATCATGCGATCATCTTGGCCTCTTATTCTCCTTGGATTCGATTTACCACCAACTAGAAGTCACTGAACACATTGACCTTTTGGGCCCTTGCTTTCCAAGCTAAGAGGATGATGGCAATCAACGCCTCATATTCAGCCTTGTTGTTGGAGGTTCGAAAACTGAGACGAAGCGAGTATTGGAGAATGAACTCATCTGAACAGAGTAAGATGATACCGGCCCCGGTCCCTTTGATACAGGAGGAGCCATTGACATATACACTCTAGGCTGGAGAATCTTAGCTCACATTAGGGGGTGTCTAGAATAGTGCTTTCGACGATGAATTCGGATTAGTCTTGGACCTTGATGATTGTCCTCGGATGATAGTTGATGTCGTGTTGATTTAATTCGATAAACCACTTCATGAGTCGCCCAGAGGTCTCGGCTTGTAAATAACTGCTTGAGTGGTTGGTCGATAAGGACCAAGACAAAGTGAGTATGGAAGTACGGGCAGAGATTCTGGGTGGCTAATGTGAGAGTGTAGCTCATCTTCTCTATTTTGGAGTAACGACATTCTGCGTCATGTAGTATCTTGCTGATAAAGTAAATCGGCTTCTGGACCTTGTCTTCCTCTCTTACCAAGACAACACTAAGGGTCTGATCCGAAGTGGCCAGATAGAGGTAGAGTACTTCCCTCGGCCCTGGCTTGCTTAGAAGTGGGTGATTGGTTAGATACGCCTTAAGTTGTTCGAAGGCCTCCTGCTGCACTCCTCCCCACTCAAAGCCCTTTGAACTTCGGAGGTCCTTAAAGAAAGGGAGGAATTCTCTTCAGACTCTGAAAGGAAATGACCGATGGCAACGAGATGCCCTGTGAGTTTCTGGATCTCTTTGATGTTGTATGGGGGAGACATGTCGAGTATGGCCTGAATTTTCTCGAGATTGGCCTCAATTCCCCTCTGTCTACCAAAAACTTCTCCAAGGCTACCCTGAAAGCACACTTCGAGGGGTTCAGCCTCATGTTGTGCTTCCGAAGGACATTGAAGACCTCTTGGAGGTTAGCCACATGGTTGATCTGATCTTTGAAAAGTTTGTTCACCAGTCGCTGATAAGTGGCCCCATAATTTTTTAGCCTGAAGGGAATGACACGATCGTATTAGAGGCCTTGGTCAATGATGAAGAATGTCTTCGAGATGTCATGAGAAAACATTCGGATCTAGTTGTATCCCGAGAAAGTGTACATGAAGCTTAGGGGCTCATGTCCAGACATGGCATCAATCAAGGCATCAATGCTAGGAAAAGGAAAAGGGTTCTTCAGATATGCTTTATTCATGTCAGTGAAGTGGATGCAAATTCTCCACTTACCATTAGGGTTCTTCACCAAAACAACATTGGCCAGCCATTCAAGATAGTTGACTTCTTGAATGAAGCGAGAGGCTAGGAGATTGTCGACTTCTTCTTTAACTGTTTTTTTCCTATCAGAAGCGAACTTACGATGCTTCTATTGGACCAGCTTGACATCTGGGTTCATACTTAGGTGATGCATGATCAAGTCTTCTGAGATGCCCGACATGTTACCTGCAGTCCAAGCGAACAAGTCAAGATTCTTCCTGATGCAATTAACAAGTTTCTCTTTGGCTCAGTGGGAGAGTGCTTAGCTAACTCGGAAACATTTGGATTAGTCTCCATGGGATAAGGGGATTTCCTCCAGTTCATTGACTCAGTGGGCATTGAGACGAACCTCGAGAAGATTCAGGCCATACTAGACATGGCCCCTCCAAGAAATATCAAAGATGTCCAAAGGCTTACAGGTCGGTTGGCGGCCATTGACCATTTCCTTTCCAAATGCGGTGAAAAGTCGTTCCTGTTCTTCAAAGCCCTCCGGCTAGCTAAAAGCTTCAAATGGGGAGAACCCCAACAGCAAGCCCTCAACCAGCTGAAGACCTACCTGGCCAACCCGCTCCTCAGCAAACCAGAACCGGGCAAGTCCCTCTACCTCTAGCTGGCCGCATCCGAACACACGCTTTGCGTCGTACTCGTCAGGGAGGAAGACGGGGTCCAAAAACCCATCTATTACGTCAGCAAGGTCTTGCACAAGGCGAAACTTTGATATGCCTGAATGGAAAAAGTCGCTTACTCATTGGTAATGGCCGCTCAGAAACTCCGACCATATTTTCAAGCTCACTCCATTCAAGTCCTAATAGATCAGCCGCTTATGCTCGTCCTCAATAAATCAGAACCAAGCGAGCCACTGTACCTCTGTCTAGCCGCATCCGAACACGCGCTCAGTGTCGTACTCGTCAGGGAGGAAGACGGCATCCTGAAACCCATCTATCACGTCAGCATGGTCCTGCACAAGGTGGAACTCCGATATGCCCGAAAGGAATAAGTCGCTTACTCATTGGTAATGGCTGCTCAAAAACTCTGACCGTATTTTCAAGCTCACTTCATTCAAGTCCTAACAGATCAGCTGCTCAAACTCGTCCTCAATAAACCAGAACCGGGCGAGCCACTCTACCTCTCTCTAGCCGCATCCGAACATGCGCTCAGTGCCGTACTCGTCAGGGAGGAAGACGGGATCCAGAAACCCATCTATTACGTCAGCAAGGTCCTCAACAAACCAGAAAATTCCAGGCGACTAATCAAGTGGTCGATTGAGCTGAGCCAACACGACATCAGCTACCAACCTCGAACAGCCATCAAGGGGCAAGCCCTCGCAGAATTCATCATAGAGTACCATTTCTGAGGTACCCGATATCCCAGAGCCAGATCCCCCTTGGGAGATTTATGTAGATGGATCGTCCTGCGAGGGCGGAAGCGGAGCTGGCATCATAATTCAGAGCCCCGATGATTTCGTCCTCCAGTATTCCTTATGCCTCAATTTTCAAGCCTCTAATGATGAGGCAGAATACGAAGCAATGATCACCAGCCTCACACTGGCCCACAATGCGGGAGCAAGACGAATAAGAGCCTTCAGCGACCCACAACTCGTGGTTAGCCAAATTTCGGGGAATTACGAGGCATGTGATGCTCGGATGGTCCGGTACGTGGCACACGTCAAACTCATCCTGGAAGCCTTCGAGCACGCCGCTGTCGAGCGGATACCCATGGAACTAAATAGTCAAGCCGATGCCTTGTCCACGCTCGCCTCATCGTCCTTCGAGGGCCTCGACCACATGGTCCTCATCGAGGTCCTCTATGAGCCAAGCATCGAGAAGCCCAAGGTCATCTGCCTCAATACGGGCATGCAGTCGCATAATTGGATGGCTCACATCCACAAATTCTTGGCGAAAGGCCAACTATCTGAAGATCCCGTCGAGGCTAGGAAGATAAGGGCCCGGTTACAAAGGTTCACTTTGATTGAGATTATCATCTGCAAACGCTCATACATCAGGGTAGACGGTAGACCTTACCTCCAATGCCTGGGTCCCGATGAAGCGATGTATGCACTGGAAGAGTTACACGAGGGAATTGGAAGGTGCCATATGGGCAACAGGTCGCTCGCGAGCAAGGTGCTCAACCAAGGGTACTATTGGCCGACCATACTGCAAGACGTCCGTGATCTCGTTAAGCAATGCGACCCTTGCCAAAGATTCTCTTCCATCAGACACTTGCCCCAAGCTGAACTCAGGTCGCTGACCAGTCCAGCTCCCTTTGTTGGGAATGGACTTGGTCGGCCCATTTTCGAAGGTCACAGGCCAAATATGTTTCCTCATCGTGGCCATCGATTACTTCACCAAGTGAGTCGAAGCCGAACCCCTGGCCACGATCACCGAGAATCAATCCCGACAATTCTTCTAGAAGCACATCATCTGTCGGTTCGGTATCCCGCGCATACTCATCACCGACAACGGGACTCAATTTACCGGCAAATTTTTTCGAAAGTTTTGCGGACCTCGGCATCCAACAATGGTTCTCATCAATAGCTCATCTCCAATCGAACGGCCAAGCTGAAAACGCCAACCGCCAGATTCTTGCAAGCCTAAAAAATGATTATACCAATCTCCCAAAGGGTTGTGGGTTGATGAGCAGTAGAGCGTCCTATGATCGTATCGAACAACCAAAAGAATCCCTACGGGCGAGTCCCCATTCAATCTGACATACGGGACAGAGATCGTCAACCCACTAGAGATCGAGCTCCCTTCATCTAGGATCATGGGCTTTAATGAGGAATCCAACTCTAGCGACCTCAGGACCAACTTGGACCTGGTCGACGAAATCCGCAAAATATCCTCCATCTAACGAGCCATATATCAGCAGCGAGTTGAGAGGTTCTACAACAAAAAGGTTCATCCGACCGACATTAAGGAGGGCGACCTCGTACTCAGGAGGCTCGCTATTTTCCAACCCCAGCAAAAAGGGCAAACTTGCCCCGAATTGGGAGGGCCCGCAAGGTCTCCTAAGAGGTACGTCCAGGCACGTACCTACTCGAAGACCTGGGGGGTAAGGCAATCAAGAGACCTTGGAATGCGGAGCATCTTACCAAGTTTTGTAAGTAGAGGCGTTCGTAATTGTAATAGGCACTACGCCTCTTTTATGTTGTACCCAAATGTAAACATGTACAAAAGCAATGAAATTTCTTTTCAAAACATGTAAACATGTCAAAACTCAACATCGAGCAAGCAACTGGCTCTCGCTCAAGCTTACTTACGAGAGATTTCTCAATCTCTCACGTCCTCGCCTCTCGGTCTGGACTTCGACCACCTACGAGAGATTTCTCAATCTCTCACGTCCTCACCTCTCGGCCAGAACTTCGACCACCTACGAGTAGGGCTGCAAACGAATCGAGCTATTCGTGAGCTATTCGGCTCGAGCTCGGTCAAAACTCGGCTCGAACCGAGCTCGAGCCAAGCTCGAGCTCAAAACTGAGCTCGTTTCCTTAACGAGCCGAGCTTGAGCTTGGGTTTTTTTTAGGCTAAGCTCGCGAGCTATTCGGCTCGAATACGATCAAAGCTCGGTCAAAGCTCGGCTCGAACCGAGCTCGAGCCGAGCTCGAGCTCAAAACTGAGCTCGTTTCCTTAACAAGCGGAGCTTGAGCCTGAAGGTATTCGACTCGGCTCGGCTCGATTGCAGCCCTACCTACGAGAAATTTTTCAATCTCTCACGTCCTCGTCTCTCGGCCTAGACTTCGACCACCTACGAGAGATTTCTCAATCTCTCACGTCCTCGCCTCTCAGTCTGGACTTCGACCACCTACGAGAGATTTCTCAATCTCTCACGTCCCCGCCTCTAGGCCTCGACTTCGACCACCAATGAGAGATTTTTCAATCTCTCATGTCCTCGCCTCTCGGCCAGGACTTCGACCACCGACAATAGATTTCTCGATCTCTTACGTCCCCGCCTCTAGGCTTGGACTTCAACCACCTACGAGGAATTTCTCAATCTCACACGACCTCGCCTCTCGGCATGGACTTCGACAACCTACAAAAGATCTCTCACATCCTTGCTGCTCAACTCAAACTCCGAAAATCTAGGAGAGTTGCACACTCATACGGCACGGATCGGACTCATGCAAACAAAAAACCCACAAGAAGCAATTCACTATTGTTTTGCTTATTATTATTATTATTATTACAACCAATGAAAGTATATCGATACAATCGGCGAGATAGTTACATCGCTCGCAATCGACCTAAGGCTCCTAATCTGGGGCCGCAGGGTTGGTACAGACCAGTTCAAGGCCGGCCGAACAAGTTTGTTCCTCTGCAAGATCCCCCGAGGCCGCTAAGATAGACACACCCGCAACAGAGCTCTGGGCGTCACCTGGCCTAGCAAGCCCCATCTGCGGGGACGGTAACGAGACCCCGGCAGAAGGGTTGCCCCCTCCAAAGAAACGTTTCGGGATCCAGACATCCCGAGCATTATCTTGTATTGTTGTATCTCTAACTCTTTCTCCACAATGACCTCACGGAGGAAAGATTCGGGCACTGGTCGCCGGGAGGAAGTGCTGGACGATGAAAACGCAATTTTCGCGGTCCCAAGTCACCGTTGGCTATCAACTTCTTCAAGCGTGCCAACTCCAAGCTAAGTCCCTTCGACTTATCCATAAGGTATTGAACAGACCTTCTCGGTCGTGGGCCTATTTACGGTAGTGGATCAGTGCAGACTCTAATGTCATGACCTTACTCCTAAGCCGCACCATCTCGGCACGACCAGGGCCTACCCCCGAGGGTGCATCCATCTAGCAGAGAGAACCATCATTCTGAGCCATATATACTTGGCTAAATTCGCAAAATCTTGCAAGGCTGACTACGCCTCAAAAATCCAAGTTAAAAGGTTCGGCCAAAAAGAAAAAAATCCTCTCATTACCCAAAAATTTTTATACAAATGTGTGATGGCCAGTCCGTGTTCAGCAATTACAAAATACAAAAAAAACGCAACAAATACAGAAGCTACTGTTAGGAAGATGGGCGAACCTCTTCGTCAACGGCAGTCTCGGCATCAGGGTCAGCCCCGGCAACATCTTCATCACCACCACCCCCGGGAGTCAGCGGGTGGTCGGGCAGCTTCATATCATAATTTATCTCGTCAAGCTGCAACTTGGGGTGGTAGTACTTGACATGCTCGATCTCACGGGCATAGACCTCATCCTGAGCCTCGATATCCTTGTCCATGCCGGCCTACTTGATCTGCTTTATCTCACGTGCGGCCGCCTTCTTCAACTCGCCATCCCTCTTCATGCTTGCGTCGGCCTGTGAAGCAAGCTCGGCCTGAATACGGGACTCGGCCACCAACAGCTTCAATTTGAGGTGCTTCATCTCCCGCTTATAGCGTTGAGCGTTCCTCACCTCCCTCTTGAGCTCCTGGTGATGCAGCTTCATCACCTGGGAACCCGCCATGCACGCCTACAGCCGAGGGAATAAGACTTGACGAAAAAATGGCAACCCAAGTATAAAGGGAATCAGAGCGGAACAAAGGTTACATACACGCTCGCCTGAGCCCGCCTTATGCAGCTGAACTCGATGGTGTCACATTCCATGGCCTGCCGGTCCCGAGGCGGGGCGAGCTTCTCGACCACTTCGATCGCCACGGGACCCTCGGACAGGGTATCGGCAACCCGTACGGCCCAGTCAGGGGCCCACGGTCGAAGCCCCATGTCGCCCAAGACCTCCTGGGCCTCCGGATTGACGGGAGGGAGGCCACTCCTCAAAACCTCCGTAACCGTCAGGTTACTTGAGCGGGGGGTTGCCTCGGAGGCCGCCCGAGTCTTTTGCCTCTTCAGCACCGGGTTGCAAGGTTCTTCAGAACCCCCTTGGGAAGAGACCTTCCCCTGCTTCTCCTGTTCGGCCCGGTCGGCCCTTTTTCTTCTTCAACATGGCCCTCCTTGCGGCAATCTCTACTGTGTCCTGCAATAGAAAGAGAAGTGTATAAGACGAAAGAAAAAACTTGAATGAAAAGTAAACAAAAGACATACTAGCAGGAATGGGCTCAGTCCGATCCGAGCTAGATGCCTCTCCATCACATTCGGCCAACCGATGTTGTTGCCTGCACATATTCGATCGACCTCTGCCCACTCCTCTGCCATCAGATCAGCCTTTCGGGGGCCCTTAAAGTTGGTCTTGTAGAAGGTCCACTTCGTGGGTATCACCCAGGGTGTCTGACTCCGAACGACGAAGTATTTTCCCTTCCACCTCTTTATCAAGTCCGGGTGGTGGGGCGAAATATAATAAATCCCAATTTTCTCACCCGAACCCTAGCTTCCTACCATTTTTCAGTGACTGACTAGATCGTCGGAGGACCTGTCGTTGGAATTTATCCGGGTGTTTCTTGGTGCTTTGCAGGTGTTCGGGTCGACCAGCCATCTGCTACCCTTCCGAGCAACCTCCAAAAACCGTCTGGATCTGCGGTTGAGACTTGTCCCTTCCACTTTACAAATTACAGAAACTCACACATGTTGCTCCCACACCGAAAACAAGTAGATCAATCACCTTTGATTGATGGAGGTGGAGGGTATTTATAGACTATGAATCAGTTATGGAAGATAGACCAAAAAGGTATCTTTCACAAATTTGGTTAGAGATTATCATGATAAATGGATAGAATTAGCAACTAATCTCATTTGGGGGGATTTGACTGACAGCTGTAACTGACTGAAAATCTCATTCTTCTTGGCCTGCAAACAAACCTTAATTGTGGTTCTGGTTGGGCTAATAGGTCTTGAGACGTCTCATATTCTTCTAGTAAACTTGTTCTTGCTATGAAATTACTGTATTACCCTTGTCGAATTTAAGATGCGTGTTGAGATCATAAGGGATCAATTTTTACTCATATGATTATCATTTATTGTATTCTCTCTACCTTAATTAATAGTTTACTTATGGCTAAATTTTAATATAAAAAAACACTGAACTTTGGGCCATTTTAAAAAAACCGCACTAAGTTTTTATTTTGGCTAAATTTGAAAAAAAAAAAACCTTGAACTGTGGCCTTTATGCAGAAACCCCCCTGACTTTTTTTATGTAGAAAACCACCCTGAACTATTGTTGCAAAAAACCCACCCCGCCAACGTGAGACTTCTGCGAAAGTTGAGGAAGATTTTTGACAATAATGCGAAAGATATATGATGTTTTTTAAAACAACTTGCAAAGATGAATGAGGTTATCTGATATAAGTAGAAAAGTTATATGTGGTTTTTTGAAATACTTCAGGGGGGACAACCATATTTCAGGAGGATTTTCTGCATAAAGAAAATGTCATGAGGATTTTCTGCATATAGGTCATAGTTTAAGGGGGGTTTTCAAATTTAGCCTTTTAGGCTTTATTTATAAAAAAAACCGCACAAAACTATAGTTTAAAAAACTCACTTTAACGGAGTTAGGTTTCCGTTAGGCTAAATTTAAGCAAACCACTTTCATCTTTCATTTGTGTTTAAAAAAACATCACTTAACTAATCATATGTTTAAATAAACTCTCCCGATCTAACCCTAACCCTAACTCTATTAGTGTGTGTTTTCTTTAAACTATAATTTTGTGCGATTTTTTTATATACAAAAAACTTAGCGCATTTTTTCAATGGTTTTTTTAAAAATTTACTTGTTTACTTATTCATTGTGAGGCAGCTGGCATTTAAAAACTTCAAGCTGAAATTCATTTGATTTGTCTGAGAGCGAAGGGGCAGTTTTGAGTATTAAATATATAGATCATAAGAGTTGCATGACCGTGCCCATAATACCCCACTTATTTTAGATATCTATTGATATAATTATCCCGTACTTAGTATTGTAATTTGTTAACCTATTATGCGAGACGGTCCTAGTCAAGTTTTTAATCATAACCGATGTAAAAAAGGATAACGTTGCAACGTAAGTGCTTTTGTTGATAAACTCGTGTCAGCACCTCATATCGTATGGAGGATTAATAATGAACAAGAAGTTGACATAATGCATTTGGATAGTTGAAATTTGAGTACAAATTTAGAGTTCACTTAGAACATCTAAATTCGTTGGTGAAATTTCCAAAATTTGAAAATTTTGGCCAAAAACAAGCTGCAGTCGTTGGCCAAATTTTCAAATTTTCAATTCAATGTGAACAGTCGCTGGCAAAATTTAAGAGAAGAAATGGCATAAGCCAAAATTTGACAATCGGGATATCATATCCCGTCCGATGGCTACTTTATTATTATTATTTTTTATTAAACAGATCAGAGGGGATATGATATCCCATTCGATTGTTTTTTTTTTAAATTTAAAAAAAAAATATTATGATCATATCCCGTCCCAGAACTCATTTCTCCATTTTTTTTAATCCTATACATTAGGCCTATAGTCCATATTATGGGTCCATTCACTTTTTAATTCAGATTTTTTTTTCGACGGGATATGATATCCCATCCGATATTTTTTTTAAATTAAAAAAAATGCTCCAACAGAAAATGATCTTCCGTTCGTCTCTTTTTTACATTGAAAAATCAAATTTGGAGTTTAGACGACTACAGCTCACTTCCAAATTTTCTATTTCTATTTGCCAAATACCCAAATTTTAACTACCAACGTCTTCAGATGCTCTTAACAGTTTAGTTATTGACATATATGTACAAATTTTGATAGTTATGTACATATGTATTATTATTAATATTATTTGTGTAAATGTGATGTGTACTCACTTGATTGTGCTTTCCAATCAAGTGAGAGGTGTTATTAATTTGTATTTTAAGTCATATTCATATATCATGCCTTACTATGTTTTATTTAACTTGTATCTCAAATACCATTCGTTTGTTTGTATTGTTTTTTTATGTACTTAGCCATTAATAATATCCAAAAATATATATATACAGAGAGAGGGGTATATGAATTATCATGTGCTACGTTCATAGGTAAGGAGGATGCTATTCTTGGCATTGTTCTTCACTTAATTAAATTTCTCTTAAATTATTTAGTTGGAAGTGGGATGATTTTCCTCCCACTTTCCTCGACTTCCTAATCAAAACCCATGAGCCACAATGGGTCTAAGGAGAAAGGATTAAGCCTTAGGTTTAGAAGTTAAAAAGAAGAAGAAAAAGAAAAGAAATTTTTTTCAACATATAGTAGAAAATAAGAGATGTAGTAGAAAATAAGAGAGGTATGATAACTATGAAATTAATAATATAACCAATAAATGCAATATATGTGTCAAGCAAAGTTTCGAGTAACAATATATGTGTCAAGCACTTGACCCTTAGAAGTAAAAATCAATAATATAACCAATAATTGCAAAAATATCAACCTAAATTTATCAACATTTAATAAAAGATGTGAGTAGAGATCTATTATTACAAATGAAAGAGGATACAGGTTCCTTCATATTAAAGAGCTTCTACTAGAGATCAATGTGCAGGTGGCGGGGACCATTAAACGCATGAAAATGGTAATACAGATATCAAATCTTAGAAGCATTGAACTGGCCTAAAAGTTATATTGAGATAGCTTCGTAATCCAAATATATTAAACTAATCTACGCAAGTTTGCTAGAGTAGAATCAACTTTACATATAGTGAATGACTAAATAAATTTATCATCCATAATAAAGCATACCTCTATGACAACTGTGACCCCATCATTGACAATCTTAGGGGATCCATATTTACTCTCCAAGACGACATTCCTACCCTTAGGGCCAAGAGTAACCCCAACTAGGTCCGCGAGCTTATCGGTCTGAAATTGAATAAAAAAGATAAAGGAAAAAGGAATTTAGAAACCTTGAATATCTTAAAAGAGAACTTGGTGAAGAAAATAGAAAACTCACTTGCAACTTTTTAATAGCTGATCCATCCTTGTCTAAGCTTATAGTAAACTTATATCCCTTTATATATGAGTATGTGAGACAGTTGCATTAAAGTTATCATAAGACAAACAAAAAGCATATTGGCATTCACATATACAGAGCTATTGGAAATATTAAAAGATCCAGGATGACTCGCACATTTCACCTAGGCATAGATATCGCAAAAAATCTAGAACATACATTATACTAACTTTCCGCTAAATCAACAACACCAAAGCAATAGGTATAGAACCAGGAATCATTATGAAGACGGCAACAACAACAAAGCTCTCAACCACATGACCCAAATTTCTTCATTTACCTCTCTACCATCATCACCACCATCAAGTCAATAATTCTAATTTTTTTTCTAGCCACCTCCAATTTTCAACTACATATTAATTACAAATCTACCTTCTTTTGATTTGCATTAAACAAACCGAAAACCATACTCATTATGAATACACTCAACTTTTTATATTTTTTGCACGAACTAATTCGTTACATGCAAAATCAACATCACAACCTGCATATGAAACACACTAATTGAACACACAATATTCCAGATGCAACAAATTGAATAGCGCCACACCAAAATCCTATCAAGATCCAAAATTTTCCAGCAACATCAAAATCTAAACCCTAATTATTTGTGAGTTAACCGTCCTATTAATACATCATAATCATAACATTCACAAACCCTAATTATTCTTCTCTCCTAAATTTTTTTTCCCCACAATCAAACAAATCATAATTTCCCCCCAATCCCACAAACCCTAATTATTCTATCAATCTAAAATTCTCAAATTCACAAATTAACCTATTATCAAATTCTCAAATTCAAACCTAGGGTATGAGAGAGAGAGAGAGAGGAAGATGACGATGATTCAGAGTGATGGCGAGGGAATGGCGACGGCAACGGCGACGGCGATGACGGCGTGGGGGCATGGTGGTCGGGGGCACGGCGACGGGGGGGCAGGGGGTCGGGAGCACGGCGATGCGGCATCGATCGACGACGGCGGGTGGAGGGCTACGGCGAGTGGAGGATCGAGAGAGATGGAGAGAGACAGGGATGGCAACTGGGCCGGATCAACCGGCGACCCACCCGCGACCAGGCCCGCCAACCTGGCCTGCTTAGCTTCTTGGCGGGTTCGGGTCGAACCCGGTGAACAGTACCGGGTCGACCCGGGTCGCAATTAAGGCGAATTAAATTCACGAAACCCGGCCCACGAACCCGGTCCAACCCACGAATTGGACCCGCCAACCCGCGGGTTTCGACCCGTTTGACCCGTACGGGTCGAACGTTCGACCCGTGACGGGTCGACCGTTGACCCGCGGGTCGAACGGTCGAAAATGCCGTTGCCGAGAGCTGATCTGGGACAGAACGGCTCTTTGAGCCGTTGGGTGAGTTTTTTTTTTGTTTGTTTTTTTTGTTTTTCCCCACATATTTAGCCTATAAATATCCCCAAAAATTTCATAAAACCACACCTCACTCTCTTACTCTCTCTACTATTATACATCATTTGTAAAGAATTTTTGAACAAGTATAGTATTCATCAAACAAGTGTACAAGGAGGCGTATACACGATCAAATTTCGGTCGTATCGGAATCAAAATTCAACGTCTTCAACATCTTCAACTCTCTTCTACCCTCGTCAAATCTACTTCAACCTCTTCTCAACTCTTCAATTGCGGAATCGGCAAAGCGCTCCTCCATCTTTTCTATTCTATTCTTATTTTAACGGTTTTTTTTACATACGCGTATTCCACGGTGAACGGTATCAAAATATCTCTATCTCTCTCGTTAATTTTTTTTTTGCGTTGTAGTTAAAATTATTGTTCGTTTTTTTGAACTTCTCTATCTCAACCCTCTTGTTTTTTAGATTTTTTTTTGTATAATTCACTGCTCCTACATTGTATATTTTTTTTACATACTTTACTTTAGCACATTACTACATTATGTCTAGATCACGCGGTAGCGATCGTAGGGGACAAGATTCCTCCTCCTCTTCACGTAGGCCACCAATTGTCCCAACTAGTGAACCCGCCCAAGATTACATTAATCCTACTATGGAACAATGGGGTACACACAACATGGATGTTGTAGGTGACATACAATTAGAAGAAGAAGAACAACAACAACAACCCGAAACCACACAACCCCGTAGTAGTAGGAAAAGTAGAGGAGAAACTAGCGATTGGCATAAGTTTTATGATTATATCCCGGACGAACATACTCCGGGTATAGGTTTGAAAGTGTGTAAAACATGTAGTAAAACATACAAATTCAAGAGGGGTGACGGCACTGGTACAATTAGTAGGCACATACAACATAATCATAAAGAACTTCTTGATCAAATACAAGGCCAACAAAAAATCAACCCTAGGACCGGTCAAGTAGATAGCCACCCTTATAATCCCGAACTTGTTCGTCGGGAAATGGCCCGATTAGTCATTAAGGAAGAGTTGCCATTTTCCTATCCCGAAAGTAGGAACATGAAAAATTTTAATCAAACGGCCTTAAACCCTCATTTTAAAAGAATTCCGAGAAATACTTGCAAATCGGATTGTTTTAAAATGTATGTTGAAATGAAGGACGCGTTGATTGCAATTTTATGGAGTTTAACTTGTAGGGTTAGTTTAACTTCGGATTGTGGGACGGGTGTCAACAATATTCCAACGATGGAAATAACCTGTCATTGGATCGACAATGATTGGATTCTTCAAAAAAGAATCATATCACTTGCGTCGTTGCCGTATCTCCATAGTGGCGCTGAAATAGCAAACCGTATTATAGAAATTTGTGATATTTTTCATATTCGCGATAAAATTATGGGTATTAGTTTTGATAATGCATCTAACAACAATGTAGCAATTACTACTTTAAAATCTGTATTAAACCCTCTATCTGACAATATTTTTTATATTAGATGTGCATGTCATATTATAAATTTATGTGTTCAAGATGCATTAAGAATAGCTGATCCATATATACATAAAATTAGAAATTGTGTACATTTCATTGCATTAAGTCCAAGCATTTTACAAGAATGGAAAGCTTGGTGTAGGGTTAGAAATGTTTCTTTTAGAAAATTTTCAAAGGATGTTAGACACCGATGAAATTCTACTTTTGATTTACTAAATGTTGTCACCGATTATAAAGCAGTTGTAAATGATTTTTGTATCGCAAAAAATATGCACAATTTTGAAATGACTCCCAACGATTGGTTTTTTGCCGAATCTTTGTTGAAATTTTTAGAACCTTTTAAAACCGCAACTTTAAAGTTTTCAAAAATATATGAATCTACTTCTAGTAGCACTTTTATTGAATTAGTTAGCATGATGCAAATATTTAACGAAATGTTAAATGATGCCTATATTAGTGACATTGTAATACCTGCATTTCAAAAAATTTTGAAGTATTATTTTCCTCCTCCTATGTTGATTTGTGTTGCTACTGTTATGGATCCCCGTATCAAATTAGAAGGTACGAAGAATTTGATAGAAATGTTTTTTGGATATTTAGAGAACAATGTAGAATTAACAACTGATTGCGCTACTTTTTTAGTTCAGTTTGAATCTACGTTAAATAACTTGTATGATTATTATGATAGACGTTTTGCTTCTAGTAGTACAACTTCTGTAGTTAGTTCTTCTTCTGGTAGTTCTAAAGGTAAGGGTAAAAGTAGAATTGGTGATAGAACATTTAGTTTACTTGAACAAATTCAATCTAAAAAACCTAGGACTAATCAACCAAATGAATTAAATTGGTATAACCAACAGGATACTGAGCCTACTCTTTCTCCACTAGATATTTTACAATGGTGGAAAGAACATGAACACACTTTTAGTATTCTGTCAATTATGGCTAAAGATTTACTAACTCCTCCTGTCTCTACAGTTGCTTCTGAGAGTGCATTTTCTACAAGTGGTAGGGTTCTATCTGATTAGAGAAATCGGTTGAAGGCCGAGGCATTAGAGATGCTCGTTTGCACAGAAGACTGGCTGAAGGCTGAAGATAGGAAGCAAGGGAAAGCACTATCAAGTTCCACAAGTGGGAGCAACTCGTCCGAAGAACAACAACAACAACAACAACAACAACAACAACAATAGCTTTGCTTGTTATGTCAAATTAGAAAACTTGTACTCAATTAAAATTGTATATAAGAAATATGTTATTGTATAAAACTTATTTGTGAATTGAATTCTTCATTTCGTTATAAATTGTTCAAATTGTATAACTTAAATTCATATGAATAATATTTCAAAATTTGTTGTCAATTTTACTCTTTCAATCTTATTATTATTATTACGATTTTTATTGTTTATTAGTATTATTACTTACTTAGTATTATAATTAAACATCATTTGGGGATATTTGAAGAATTGTAGTATTATTACTTACTAGTATTATTACTGAATTACTTACTTAGTATTATAATTAAACATCATTTGGGGATATTTGAAGAATTGTAGTATTATTACTTACTTAGTATTATAATTTTTGAAGAATTGTAGTATTCATCAAACAAAGATATGGTTGTTTGTATACATCATTTGTAAAATTATTATTATTATTATTTTAATTTAAGCTACCAAAAAAAAAACAAAAAAAAAATTATTAAACGGGCCAACCCGCGGGTCGACCCGGCCCAACTCGGGTTAAACCCTAAAGGGTTCACGGGTTGGGCGGGCCACCCAAACGAAAACATAGCCCGGCCCGGCCCGGCCCGTATAAGGGTGCAACCAGGCCCGGACCGGCTACGTATTCGTGCCAACCCGTACGGGTTGGGCCCGGCCCGGTCCGTACGACCCGTTCGCCATCCCTAAGCGTAATATTTTCTGGGAATGAGGGGGTAGAAAATTTGGGGAATTGTTTTTAAGTGAACTCCCTCCTTCTATCCCGGCGTGTTTTATATAAAACGCCGGTATAGTCTTAACCAACCTCGGCGCTTATAAAACGCCGGAGTAGGAGGGGCATTTTGAAATTTTTTTATGCTGGGTTCTACCCCAGCGCTTCTACCAAACGCCGAGATAGAAATGCCGGAGTAGCCCAATTTTGTTGTAGAGAAAGGATATGTGTGTGAAGGAACTGAAAGGCCAGTTTGGAAGGAACTCAAGTGTGTGTGATTGGGAGATTGAATTAACAGAATGAATGAACGAAGAACGACTTTCAGTATTATACTATTCAGTTCATTTGAGGAAGAACTCCAAACTCCACAAGTTTCTTGAGCTTGTGAAAGACTTCGCGATAAGGGTTGATTTGTTTGGAAGGAAAGCAGTTGTAAAAATATAAATCCTTGGGAGACTGTTTACAATTTTTTGTTCATTTATTTCCCTCCCCTCCCCTCCCCTCCCCTCCCTCTCCACTACCGTGAGTTTCTACGTTTTTTTACTTAACTAACAATATATACCCACTCACACTCAATCCCCCCCTTCTCGGGGATGTGGGAGTAAGTCCCCACATTGGTTTTTGTTTTGGTTTTTAGTGGGGGTTTTTTTTTTCTTTTGATTTTTCCCCCTTTTTTTATAACTGAGTTTTAGGTTTATAACTGAGTGGTAGTTTTTTTTTAATGGTTTTTTTGTTTCGGTTTTTTGGTTTTTTGTTTTAATTTAGTTAATTAAGTTTAAACCCTAATTTTTTAAAGATTAATTTCAAGTCAAACAAAAAAGTCATTAACTATTTTAAATTATTTTTGCTACAGTATTACTACAACTCAACCAAAGCTAATCTATAATGAAAAATTATTCCAGCTACAGTAAATCTATATTCAACCAAAGCAATTTTAATAAATCAAATCCAATAATTTACTTTCGCTACAGTGTTCCTCCTTTGCTCAGTAAATCTATATCCAACCAAATCATCCCTATGTGAGGAGGGGATGTGAGAAGTTAGAAATGAGAGACAACATGAGAGTTTATGATGAGATGCATATATAAAATGTTAAACAATGGGGGGTTGCGTTGTGAGATCAATAAGGCTATTTGGAGAACCTATAACTTGAGTAAAGTGAGAGCCTTCTTAACTCTTCTTATTAGGGTTATTTTTATAAATAAAAAATCATCAAGTTCTTGATAGTGATGATTGTCAAATCTGGTGAGGAAATTTAAAAAATTTGTGTTCGTTTAAAGTAGATTTGGGGCTAAGTCCATCAAGATATTTTATTAATCTCAAATCTAGAATTTGTTCATATCAAGATGGATAGGAGGGAGAAGAGAGTAAACACTAAGGGATGGTTTGGTAGCATGTAAACATGCTGCAAAAAAGTAAATTCTAGGGGGAACAGTGTAGCATCGCTTTGGTTGAATGTAGTTAATTTTCTTTTGAATATGTAAACATGCTGCAAAAAAGAAAATTATAGGGAGAACACTGTAGCATCGCTTTGGTTGGATGTAGATTTTTTTTTTTTTTTTTGGTGCATTACTGTAATGCACAAAATTGTACTTTTTTGCCCTTTTTTATATTTTTGTTGATTGTAGTTATTTTTTTTTTTTTTTTGAGTATGTAAACATGCTGCAAAAAAGGAAATTCTAGGAAGAACACCGAGCATCGTTTTGGTTGAATGTAGTTTTTTCTTTTTTTTTTTTGGTGCATTACTGTGATGCACAAATATGTACTTTTTGCCCGTTTTTATTTTCGAGCTTTTTTCATAGAATTTTCGAGCTTTTTTCATAGGAAAAAAGCTCCCGCAACAATATTCATGCTCATTTTATTTGTTAATCTCTCTCTCTCTCTCCCGCTCCGTCCAATCCTAGCTTTTCTTTTGTCCTTTGTTCATTTCACACAAAGCTATTTAAACCAAACAAAATGCCCACTCCTAGCCGATGTGGGACTAAAAGCTACATATAGTAGCTTCGATTTTTTTTTTCTTCAGGGTTTTCTTCTTAACTGGTTTTTTTTTTGTGTGGTTTTTTTTTATTGGGTTTGTTTTAGCTTCTACTTTTAATTTAATTTGGTTTTTTTAGTTTCGGATTTTTTTTGTTTAATTTAATTAAGATCAATAATTAAGGTTATATTGGATTAAATTAATACTAAAGAATTGGATTAATTAATTAAGAATAGATTAGATTAGATTAACTTCAAATAAAACAAAAATAAGAAAGTATTTTAAATTACGGTTGCTACAGTATTCTTACAATTCAAACAGAGCTAATTTTTTATAGAAAACTATTCGTGCTATAGTAAATCTACATCCAACCAAAGCTATTTTAGGAAATCAAATCCAACAATTTACTTACGCTATAGTGTTCCTCCCTCGCTACAGTAAATCTACATCCAACCAAAGCTATTTCAGATAATCAAATTCAAGAATTTATTATCGGTATTGTTTTTCTCCCTCGCTACAGTAAATTTACATCCAACCAAACCACGCTTAACTTGAAGCGACCCTAAAGCATGGGCCCCATTTCTCATGAATTTAATGTAAAAAAATGCCAATCTTCGTTAAACTGCAACATGGGGTGTTGATTTGATTTTGTACTTTTAAGTGGGGCCCATGTTATGACTTGATTTGATTTGATTTTGTAAATCATGTCCAAAAGGATAGATTGATCAATTCCCTTGTTATGACTTGGCATCAACAATAAATCCACCATCACAATTCTTCAAACCCCCACCCCCACCCAATCCTTATTGTTGTTGTTTATTTTGGTGAAAGAACAAACAAATAATAAGTTTATATTTAGAAAAAAAAAACTATTAAAGATCTAACATTTGATCTTCACCGTAAAAAGTAGTTAGAGCTCTTGAGATTGGATATGGATCGTTGATTGAACACCTTGATCTGAACCTGATGGTTGCTGACATAGTCGATGGACCTGCAAAAAGACCGAAACACCAGGGATCACCCCAGTGATAGATCCTCTGACGCTCAAGTCAGAACCAGAGAGAGAAATTGCAGATTACCTACTGACTGGGGGGGGGGGTATTTATATGATTGAGAAATAGTTAGGAGATTGATATGATTCATTAAATTGATATGAATTCATTATCTCATGTTGATTCTTCCCCCTTAAAAGATAGACTCTCTTGTTTGGAGATAAGAGATTTGACTTACAACCCTCACGGGCTAAATGTCTCGCCTAGTAGGTCCAGTCAATTTGCTTGAAAGTGGTTTACGTCTTATTAATGAGCCTAGAGAATGTCTGAACCTGTTAAAGAGGTCTGTTATGGTTAATCAGTCAGTAAAAGCTTTAGGATTTGTGCTGGAACCGTATGACCCTGATTTGTTGCGATTTTTACCATTATCATAAGCCCCCCACTCTTGGAAGACAATTTTTTCGGCTTTTGAGAATTAGTTCGCCTGGTTTTAGAGTTTAGGAGTACAATCTAAGATTTCAAGGACGATTGGACTGGAACTAATCATAAGCATCTAGAGGCGGCATATATTTTCCTAGACTTTTCCAAAATTTTCATGATCTTTTCAGAATTTAAACAATTTTTCCCCAATTAAAAATTGCTTTTTCGAATTTTTAATTAACTATTCCAATTTGTAATTAATTTTCAGAAATTTTAATTACTTTTACAAATTTAATAATTATTTTGGGAATTTTTATTAAACTTTTCGAATTATAAATGATTTTGGGGATTTTTTATTATTTTATCGTCCCGGCACAGCTTTTGGAGTGATCTGGCATGCCGATCAGGATCTGGCTTGCCCGCTGATGAGGTTTGGTGGTTGTGATGGCGCCACAGTGATAGGGGTGATGTGGCTTGATCTTACGCGCTAGCATAATTTTTGGGGCAATCAGACGATCCAGAAGCGAAACATGGCTTCATCAGGGGTGTCCATCATGATCGAGCTCGCCCACTGAGTGAAATCATGCTGCTGAGAATCGAGTGAGTGGGCGATGGTGTCGTGGCTTCATCTCGTGCGTCTATCACGCTCAGGCTCGAGTGTTTGAGGGATCCAACGACTGTTGTCCACTGTGATAACTCTTCAGCTAGCCCGACCATTTCGTCGAGCTACTGTTCATCTTCTCCACTTCAAATTTCTCTGTTTTTGGGCAACCTAGACTTTGAGCAAGCACCGGTCTCGGTGAGCTCATCTTGGTCGAGCTCGTCGATCTTGCTTTGGGTGTGCTGCATTCTCACCAAGTTTATTTCGGGCGAGCTACAAGCTCAGCGAACTTGGAGTTTGGTGAGCTAATCTTTGACGAATGGCGGGGTCTCGGCGAGCTAATCTTCGCCGAACTTGCTTTAGGTGATGGAGCTCAGCAAGTTTGTTTTTGGTGATGGAGCTCGGTGAGCTTTCTTCGGGCGAGTTGTGAGCTCGGCGTAGTGATGGTCTCGGCAAATCTCGTTTTAGGTGATGGAGCTCGGTGCTTTGGTCGGGTTGTGTTGGGTTTGATCATCTCTTGATCGAGCTCGGAGTTGAGTTGAAGTTTACTGCTAGAGTTGATCACCTTCGATTTATAAACTTACTATTATTGGATTTCAAATTTAATCGAGCTAAGCTCTTGTTGTCCCGTCCTGAAACTTTGATATTGGGTTTGTCACGCCCCGCTTCCCAAAAAGGAATACGGAATACGGATACGTGACTAAGTCCAGCGAATAGCTTTCACCATTCATAAGCTATAAGGATCTTTTCAACATTTCACATGAATAAACAAGAAATAAACAAGGAGAAATCAACCACGCATGCATGAATAAACTTATATAACCAACAGAATTTACTTGAAACAAAATTAAATAATCCCAAATAAACCAAATCTGGAAACAAGTTATATAAATTCTGGGTCAAACCGTCCAATACAAAATTCATGAACAATTATATTTATTCAAGAATAACAGGGAAGTAAATTATAGCAAGAACTCCAGCAACTAGAATGTTTGGTCACCAGCGTCTGCAATTTAACAAATTGCATGAAAAGGAAAGAGAAACAAAATGCCCGTCAATGCAAGCTACGGGCCGCTTGTAGTGCAGGCAACAAGTACATGAAAAGATAAATAGATATAGAGTAACAGCGGAAGCAACTACAGAATAAGCATGGAATAGATGTGACAGCAAAACAGAATTACTAACATGAAATCAGGAACAGAATCAAGTAATATGGTATGCTAACAGGGTACAGGTAACAGGTATCATGCAAGCAAGTAAACATGTAACAGATGTTAGGTAGCAGGTACAGGTAACATAAATATGCAGGTGATCATGACTATTCAAGTCTTGTATTTAGTTTATCTAGATAGCACTTCATGCGTCCCAAATTTTACCACATGGTTACTACATTTAGACAAGTCGCATTTAGATTTCGTAGTTGATTATATAGGGCCGTGTACTCAGGTATCAGGTTAAACAGGTAATCAGAATCATGTATCATGTAACAGGTAATCATGCATTAGGTAGGACCTACGGTCCCCTCCAAGTACACCATCCCATAGGGAAGTATGTAGTCGGGTAATAAGTGGAAAACACGGACCCCCTTCTGAGTATACCTTCTCATAGGGAAGTATGTAGTCAGGAATCATTTATACAGATAATCAGAATCATATTTTATGTAATCATATCACAGGTAACAGATGGAAAACACGGGCCCCCTTCCAAGTACACATTTTTATATTTTTCACTACTAGATATTTCCCTTAACCCCGGCTTGGTTATTTGTTATTATTATCAAACAGGCATGTATGTGTACAAAAAAGGGAAAGAATAACATGGTATGAACAAGGAACAGGTTCAGGTCAGACATAAACATGCACAGGTGACAGACAACTCATAAAATGCTAGGACAACGAAACTTTCAGTTCTGGACAGCAAGACACTATTGCACCAAATTTGAGATTCTCGTTGCCACAAACATGAAAATCCGGATCCGTCAAAAAATCTAGAAAATAGACTTTCAGACGAATCTAGCATATATATATAAGTCACATGATAATTGCAGAAACAGGGCTCAAAACAGAATTATATGCAGAAAACATGTTCAGCCAGAATTCACAATGTTGTATTCATAAGCATGAAATTGGTATAAAAGCTTACTGATTAAATCCAAGAAAAATCTGAGGTATTTCCTAGTATGTCTAGTATCAGAAAATAAAGTTTCATAATATTCCAACTCAGATAGTATAGTCAAATAAAATTAGAAAGCAGCAAGATACAGCAAGTTTGTAAATTTGAAACCTCAAACACAGCAGTACTAAAACAGCGATAGATTCCAAATTATAAATCAAAATCCAAATCCGTCAAATGGGTGATAAAATGATACAGTAGTCTACATTTTATGTTTACAAAGTTTTTACCAACAGCAACTCGAATCAGGTCGAAAATATGGTTATTTACTGAACAACATGCAAAACTGGAGATATAGTACTTTGTTCACAAGTATAGAATAGTTTATAAAAGTCATTAATTAAATCTACAAAAAATTGGGGTTAATCTGAGTCAAGTCTATTCATGTCCAGCAAAATATTAGATCTAAATTTTATCTTCAACTTTAGTATTAGATTAAATAGCTCTACAAGAATTCACATAAAACTGAATCTAGAATTTTCAACACATATGTGGTAAAACGTCCATAACTCATACCTCATAAATCAAAACTGCGATATGTCAAAAATTCTAGAAAGTAGACAGCGGGGAATACAATTTATATTCACAAATTTATTTCGTTTACTGACCTTAACAAGGTCAAAAATACTGAAATAAAACAGGCCAACAGTAAAAATAAAAATCTTCATATGCATTTAAATCAAATAGTTCATATGCAACAATTCCAATTTATAACAAAATACAAAACATGATATACTAGATATCCAAAACAACATGGTATGAGTGTCTAACAATTCTACCACAAGATACTACAACTAACACATCAAGCATGCAAGATTCATACAACATATCATGGGTCATGAAACAACATACATACATGCATCAAGAACTTAATTAGATCTAAATTATTTCATGTCGTGTGTGTGACAACGGACGACTATGGATGGATCAACAAGTAGAGACAAGATCTAATAAGGGTTTTCATGAGAATGAACTTAGACACAAAAGCTACAGTACAGGCGGTATTTATTACTTATATATGCAACAAAAAGAATACAAGTTACTTGCCTTGAAATTGATGACGAAAATGATGAGGAGACGAGAATAACGGGAACGGATTACCGGGCACAAGCACGATCGGCACAGATCTCGATGATCAAGATGTGATGATGATTACGAAGTAAATCCGATGGTCAAGATCAAGAGATCAAGATTAGATCTAATCAGATCAGGTGGCTCAGATCTAGGGCTGGATGATGATGATCATGATGTGATGATCAAGATCACCAAGGCAATCGACGACAAGGATTCACTTAACGATGAAGAAGATGATGATGCTCTTTTGGAGGCCGACATCAGTGAGGGTGGTGTCAGCGGGGGTCGTCGGATCTGCGGGGGTGCACGGGGGTGTAGTGGGAGGTGGTCGGAGGTGACATACAGGGCTCGAGCGGCACCGGTGAGAAACTCTGTTTTTCAAAATGAAAACAGGGGAGATGATGGTTCGGCTTGTGGTCAAGAACAAGGTAGTGACGGGTGGTCATGACTGTGGCGAGGGAGGCAGACAGGATGAGGGTGAGGTGGCAGTGCTTGGGTTCGAAGGGTGACGAGGTGCAATCGGGGGGAAGAACTCGAAGGCGATAGAAAGTAGGCAAAGGTGGGGGTTCTTCGGTGGTGATGGTCCAGGCGAGGAGTAGGGCGACGACAATGGGGCAGATGGTGGTGGATGGGTTAGAGGACAGAGATAGGGGAATGAAGTGGGAGGCGTTGGAGGTAGGGGATGATGAATATCGGCAGGATTAAGAGAGGTAATTAGGTTTAGGTTAATTGGTGATTAGGGTTAGGGTAAATTAACAGGGTATATATAGGATTAGTAGTTAGATAATGGGTAGCGGGTTATGGGTATTGGGTTTTAATCCAATAAGAGATATAGAATAGGGTTTTAGGGTATTAATAGTATTGGGTATTAGGGTATCAATAAGATCCAATAAGCGATAGGAAACAACAATAATAAGCCATGAACAAATAAATAAATTAAAATCAACAATTCATCCGGAGATAAAATAATAGGCAAACAAAATTCGAATCAAGAAGATCAAATCAAAGGCGACAAAACAAATAGATGAATTATATAGAGAATGAAGATCGAATACACAGTTCAAAAGGAGCAGGAGAATACAATACAAACAAATACTAGGAAAAAGAAAATACATCCAAAGTACAAGAAAATGGAAAACAAGGGTTACAGGGTTTTGCTCATCTTTGAAGTGCTCGGAGCTTTGGGTTTCTGTCGAGTTAAATTTCTTCGAAAATCTTGGCAAAATTCGAGTTGCGCAGAGCTAGATTGGATCAACTTGGCAGTAGAACTTTGGGTGTTGTTTTTGAAGCTTCGGGGTTTTATCAACCTCGAATTACTGTCGAATTGGGTTGTTGTCGACCAAGAAGCCTACCAACCACTTTCTCAAGCTTGGGTTTGAGTTGGAGTCGGAGTATGATCACCAATGGAGCTTAACTGTTGGGTTTGGCTTCAATCTGAAGTCCTCTGTTTCTTTGAAGCTGGGTATGATGAATCGGCGCATGGAGTTGGAGTTTGTGCTTGATCACCTCCGAAGTTTTTTGTGGAGTTCGGGGTCTCGACGCTTGGTTTTGATCCTCCCTGATGCCCTTTGTAGAGTTAGGGAGCTATCTTCGCAGCCTATGCTAATCCTTGATGTTGGATCACCAAGTTCTTATTTAGTTTGGTTCGAATATCTCTTGAGTTTTCGCCCACCAAGTGTTTGTTGAGCGGTTTACCTCATCAAATTGCTCTTTTGTCGACCAAACGTTGTGCTATTAGCTTGTTTTGTCAATCAAATGTATTGTTTGACCGTTGATTTTTTCGATCAAGCGTACCGTCGCTCGTTTCGTTGAACCGCTCTTTCTTCAACCAAGCATTGCATTGCTCGCTTGTTTTGTTGATCGAGCGCTTCATTGTTAGATGAGTGTTCTGTTGGTCTTGGAGCTGACTGCTTTGACCATTGGATCTAGTGTATGTGGCTGACATAGAAAAGCTATTGTGGAGACAGACTTCGGAAGGTGGTCGGACTGCAGACTTGTTGTTTGATCTCAGCAAGTTTTTTGGGACAACTGTGGGACGGAGTCGAACGTTTGAACTTACTGTTTGTACCTAGCAAGTTTGGAGAGGCAACTCTGAGACGAGGTTGGATGTTTGAACTTGTAGTTTGCGCCCAGCAAGTTTGTAAAGATAACTCCAGAGGCGGTGTTGGTTGTTTGAACCCGCTGTTTGTGCCCAGAAAGTTTGTAGAGGCAACTCTTAGACGGAGTTGATGTTGAACTTTCCGTTTGCGCCCGGAAAAATGAGTATAGACAACTCTAGGACAGAGTGTATGTAGAGTTTGTCGTTTGGTCCCGGCAAGTTTGGAGAGACAACTCTGAGACGGAATTGAACGTAAGGCTTACTGTTTGATCTCAGAAAGTTTGGAGAGACAACTCTGAGATGGAGTTGAAAGTAGAGCTTGACATTTGATCCTGGCAAATTTGGAGAGACAACTCTGAGACGGAGTTGGTAATAGAGCTTGTCGTTTGATCCCGACAAATTTGGAGAGACAACTCTAAGACGGAGTTGGTCATAGAGCTGGCCATTGGCCCCCAACAAGTTTTGTGGAGACAACTCTGAGACAAAGTTGAACGTTTGAACTTGTCGTATGCTCCCAACAAGTTTAGAGAGACAACTCTGAGATAAAGTTGAACGTAGGGCTTGTCGTTTGATCCTGACAAGTTTAGAGAGACAACTCTGAGATGGAGTTGAACATAGGGCTTGTCGTTTGATCCCGGCAAGTTTGGAGAGACAACTTTGAGATGGAGTTGGTTGTAGACCTGCCATTTGATCCCGGTAAGTTTGGAGAGACAACTTTGAGACGGAGTTGGTTGTAGAGCTTGTCGATTGATCCTGGTAAGTTTGGAGAGACAACTATGAGATGGAGTTTAACGTAGAGCTTGTCGTTTGATCCTGGCAAGTTTGGAGAGACAACTCTGAGACAGAGTTGGTCGTAGATCTTACCATTTGATCCCGACAAGTTTGGAAAGGCAACTCTGAGACAGAATTGGTGTTGAGCTTGTTGTTTGCACCCACCAAGCTTGGAGAGGTAACTCTAGGACATAGTTGATGTAAAGCTTACTGTTTAATCCCAGCAAATTTATGGAGACAACTCTGAGATAGAGTTGGAAATTTGTACTTGTTGTTTGCACCCAGCAAGTTTTGTAGAGAAAACTCTAGATCGGCTTTGGATGTCGAGCCTATTGCATGTATATAAGGGGTTGTTGGAAGGACTTGAGAAAAGAGCGGGGCACTGAACTCATTGTATGGAGTTAATGAGTTGTTGGCGGAGCTTCAGCATGGAGCGGGAAACCGAACTTGTTGTATGGAGTCAGCGAGTTGTTGACGGAGCTAGAGCGGAGAGCAAGAGTTGAACTCGTTGCTTGGAGTTAACGAGTTATCGATGGAGCTCAAGCGAAGAGCAAGGTATTGAACTTGTTGTACAGAGTTCACGAGCATTTGTCAGAGCTCGAGCTGAAAGCGGGACGATGAACTCATTGTGCAGAGTTAACGAGTTTTCGATGGGGCTCGAGCAAAGAGCAAGGCATCGAACTCATTGTATGGAGTTAACGAGTTGTTAACGAAGCTCGAGCGAAGAGCAGAGTGAGAACTCATTGTATGGAGTGAACATGCTGTTGACGGAGCTCGAACGAAGTGCAGAGCATTGAACTCGTTGTATGGAGTGAACGTGCTACTGATGGAGCTCGAGCGAAAAGCAGATCGTTGAACTCGTTGTATGAATTGAACAAGCTGCTGACAAAGCTTGAGTGGTAAGCAGGGCATTGGATTCGTCGTATAGAGCTGACGAGTTGTTAACGGAGCTCGAGCGGAGTGTGGGGTGTTGAACTCGTCATATGGAGTTAATGAGTCGTTGACGGAGCTCGTGTAGCGCCCCGGATCCCCGTTACCGGACATCCGTGACACAACCAGAATCTTTGCCTTCAAATGCATCTCAATACAGTAAAAATACGAAAATTTAAAAACTTTTATTTCCATCAGAGTTATTACATCATTAGTTACAAATAATATCTTGTCATTGAACAAGGAATACAAATTACATCAACTTATTACAGATAATACATTGTAACGATTATCGTTTACCACCCAGAACGGTAATCAATTGCTTTCTACTAGAAGCTCCACTGAGCGGTCATGCTACTTCCCTGAGATGCGCCCTGTAGCTCGAATCTTCCGCTGCACTACTCTGATATTCCTGTACCTGCTCGATTGGTAGGCCTGCACACTACCACTCCACTTGGATGCCCTGCTTGTCTTGAGTCCTCCTGCACTCGCGATCCAGTATCCAGTACCTAATTGAGTGGGCATGTCAGTACATATAATGATACAATGCTGATAAGAAAACAACGATCTCCAACTAGCAATCACAACCGGCCTTTGATGAAAAATAGAAATGTGCATCCTCATTTCCAAGTGTCAGTGTATGCCATGACCTGAAGTCTAATGCATAATACAAAGTACAGAAATGAATGCACTTAATCTAATGTCAGCAAGACACTTGATACGCATGCATCCCATACTACATACGTTCCAGATCAAGCCGTCTTCTCCAGTTTCAGGGTTTCGAACCCTTGCTATGCAAATACGATCTACTATTGAACTCAGCCTGTTCCTGATAGATACAACGTGGCAGGTGAATCCAGCAGTTATTATTGCTAAATACAGTGGTGTCCCTGTTTGCCACTAGTGCCCCAATCCGGTCTGGATCACACCAAATGTCGTGATGATCTTACAGATACACAACCGCATATCTATGGCACCGAAGATCCATGGGACAGTGGCCCCATGGTCCATTCGTGTCCACTCAACATAAGAATATGATGGCCTTGAAGGTCTAAGCCCCCAATCCGACAGGAACCCTCCCGTTCTTACCACGACACTTCAGGAATTAACAGATCGAGATTCGCACCGCAGCACGTATCTCTAATGACAGAAAGAGACAACTCTGGTTATCACCGCCTAGTGTTGGCCCTTAGAACAAGTCGGATTATAGGGAATCACCCCTAACATCAACTCGGTCTTCAAGCAAAAAGTAAAGAAATACAATCTGAAATGGCATTGGTTGCTAAAATATGAGAGTTTGTCAAATCATGCATAGTGTCTAACGAATGATTAAGCCCAAATGGTTCTGTCAAAAATAACTAATCACAGAGAAACGATATTCATTGATTGCCCACACCTTTGTAGGTCTTCCACCTAATGTCTCTGGCCCGCGACCCTCAGCGAGCAGTAAGACGGCGCCCAAGGGAGTGCCTCATACCCGACAATAGAAGTGAAACACACATAATCTACTAATATCCAATCATTGACAGACCTAGGAATCAACACATTCTACACGAGGCAAATAACCTAGCCTATCAACCCCAAACACCGGCGATCCGATCTCCCTCGGTCGCCACCTCCTCCATCTCGGATCCCATCCAGTACCCTGGCCCGCGGTCAACCTTCTCTCGGTAAACGATCCGACGACGCTCAGGAAAATTACCATCTTTCTAGGTGGAAATTAATATCAATACTTGCCTATTGGGTTGATAGTCCTAACCACAGCTATGAATACGACAATCAGCTGTAACACTATATCTCCAACTCGATCATAGTTCCATTATGAGTTATAAGCACCAAGAATATCATCTAAGTCCAATATGAAGTTCTTTGAAGGGATAAACACTTTAAACATCTTAAAACTCAATTAGCTCATAATCATAATACTGCAGTATACAGAAAATTACATAATTTATGCTACACTCATCAGAACCCAACAAAATTAGACTTTTTAAAAAGGTGGGAACCTCTACTACAATTTCCTAGTTGACAACTCTCTCAAATTCCTTATAAAAGTCAAGTTTCTGATTTCAAACACAGCTTAAAATCGAACAAAGACAGCAGGTTGATGAAACTTGTAACATTCATAACTTTCAAAATACAAGTTGGAATTGTATGATATTACCCATTCTAGAAAGCTAAGACCCTATACTACAAGTCTCTAGTTAACCACTTCTTCAAATTCAGCCATCTAGAAGCTCTACAATCTCTATATGTTCTCAGCTGTACATTCTTCCATACAATTGCTGCATCTTGCCATTATCATAAAAACTTGCTCACTTATCGGAATTACTCGTTCTTGAATTCTATAGAAAGCTAGGAGTGTCTACTACAACTTCCTAGTTGATCACATGCTCAAATTCATCCATTAAAGCACTCTAAAACTCCAATTTCTATCAGTGTACACACAGGGAAATGAGTTTCTCTACAAAAACCAAGTCATTCCATTAACTTGGTTCTGAACTTAGAAAAATCATAACTTTTGCTATACAAACTGGAATTGCATGATTCATGTTTTTTGGAAAGCTACGACTCTCTACTACAAATCTCTAGTTGATCATTCTTCCAAATTCTCAACACATAATTCCAGAATTCCACAACTTCACTGACTACTCAAAAGCTGAACTGAACTGAACATTGTCCAATCAAAATTCAATATCAATTCAACCACAAGTACAATACTCATGAAATTTTAGATTCAGTAACTAGACATATACAAGTATAACATATTCAAAATTTTATTCAGAATCAAAATAGGCAGAGAGTTATAGCCATTTGAATTTAGTGAAAAACATTCTTCTGCTCTCGGCAATGCAATAAACCCCTGGTTACAAAATAATTTTGAAACCCCATAAAATATTATCTAACGATTCTGAAATTTTAAAACCATGATCTAGACTCACACCAAATACTACAGTAAAAGTTTCATTACAAGATCATGTACCCAAAAGTAGTTATGAATTAATGAACTTCAATTTCAAAACAGAGCAGATTCAGCTTCCAATTCTGGACTAGTTGCAAACATATATTTTTTAAAGTATCAAACGAACTCAGAAAAATGTGAAATTTGAAAATAAAATTGTTGACACATTCCAGAGCACTCAGTAAAAAAATGGAGTTAAAATATCGTACCAATTCTGAGATACAATTTTTGGAAGAGCACCCAAATTTCATAAACACAGCAGTTTTCTTACTGCTCACTGTTTTGAAAAGAAACACCTTGTTGAGCTATCAAATGCACTCTAAAAATTATAAAATAAATTGAGTACACTCAAGATTCATAGTAGAGCATGCCACAAAATTATTAATGCTAAATTCAAGGCCATTTGCGAACTAGAAATTCCCTAACCTCTCAATCTACACCATAAGCACGACTAGCATACAAATTTGTATTTTGGTATAATTTTCCAAGCATACACACATGCTAATCAAGCTAATATTAACTATTAGCATTCCACACAATATCATAATCAAAAAAATAACAATATTAGAGTTTAGAGAACACCCACTAGAAGAAGAAATCCTCAAGCTTCTTGCTTGCTAGCTCTTCTCCTCCTCTCAACTTCTTCTTCACCTTCGTGTTCAAAAAATTGCCTTGAGTTTCTCTCTCTAGAAGTTCTAGAGAGAGAAACTCTCCCCTCCAAAAAAAACCCTAAACCAGAGAAACCCTAGATCTGTGAGTGTGGGGGCGGCGGCTAGGTTTCGCTGCTGCCGCCCCAGGTGCTCCAATCCCGCCGTGCTACCCTCCTTCCCTCTTCTTCCCGGTGTACCGCCCCTCCTCGACGACGGCAGCCAAGTCGGTGTGCCTTCCTGGCTCGACGAAGGTCACACCTCCCCAGATTGCTGGTTTCGTCTCGTCTCCTCAGGTCGCGGAGCGACGTCGTCGCGCCAGAGCATCCTCCCGTGCCTTGTGTCGCGAATGCCATGGATTTGGGGAAGGGGTCGCGATCGCCTTGGTCCTGGCCGATGGCGAGGTGCCCCCCCTGCGCCTCATAACGCTTCCCGACTGATGACCCAAATCTGATTTTGCCCACCTCAAGTGTGTGAGGTCGGTGGTTCGGCATGGGGCTCGTGGGGCCAGTCCGGTGGTGGTTTTGTTGTGGGCGAGGAGTGTGAAGCACGTAGTATTGCACGATTGTGGGGCTTGGGCCCGAAAATGGGGTCCCTCCATGATGTGCGCTCACTTGTTTGGGTGTCCAATGTGTAACACCCCGAATTCCAAAACAGACTGAATTCGAAGTTCCACAGGATCTTTACACTTCTCTTCTTACAATTTTGCAAAGAATTAAAAACTTTATTACATCAGAGTTACATTTACATTACATATTTACACCGGAAGCAATTTACAACAAATTACATGAATAGAAATGTACAACATTTGAATCATTCTTTAAGCAGCATGCATACTTTAGTCTTGTTAATCACTTTATCCTGCATAGAAACTATGGTCACGTCAGTTCATTCAACTGACGCTAGGATATAATACATCAATTTTCTCTTACTTGGAAAGCACAAACTTGTCACAAACAGAACTACGGGGACTATCCTATTGATGTCGTGTTGTGCGGTGCACTTAGTCCTTAATGCAATTATGTATGTTACATGACACTAATGCGCACTTATTCAGATTCTATGCATCCCATACAACATAGGTCTGAGGGCAAGCCCTTAACCGTTCTTCATCTTGTAGGGTTTAATCCCTCCTCATGACTTAAACTACTACAGTAACTACGATAAGTATTCTAGATGGTTTATGAGTTATGAGCTCATCTCCAGACAGCCTGGAGGAGAATCCCACGTCATGACACGACACATCGTGTAGAAGCTATGGACAATTCAGCTTCCATCATGGGACATGACGCCACCTGCAATCACCAAACACCCCACAAGCGTCTCCTGCGGTACGAACTTCTGGAGACATATCCACGTCATGACACGACGCATCGTGTAAACAGCCTAAGAATATTCTCACACCGTAGCTCCGAGGCCCTCATACTCGTGTTTTTCTCTTACTTTCGTCACATTTTCACTATGTGTCTAGTCCTTAACTATTTGAATCATGAATAAAATTAATTCTCTAGAGTTAGCCCTTCCACTATACCGGTCTTAACCATTTATATAACATGAGCCCAAATCTTGGTCTTTTCATTTCAAATCTTATTTCAACAATTTTTTTTCAATGCCGGTATGAGTCTTAGCTACACTCTAGTTCTCAATTTCACTTCATAATCACAAAATCGAGTTTTCATACTCATATAGTCTTTTTTCATAGTTCAATAAATTTTTCCATTTCTTTTCTATAAGTCAATTTCTTACATAAGTTCAATTTCGATTTATATCATTCTTGATGTGGCTAAAAATAGGGGTTTAATCGAGACCGTCCAAACTGGACACGAATCCTGAAGCCCAGGGATAAAATAGTAATTTCACCTACAAACGGGTCTGAAGCGGGTACTGGGTCTCCTTCTCACAGATCCAATAACCCGCGAACGGATCCACCACAACTGGGTGCGGGCTTCAACCCGCAAAAAACCCGGTCCAGCAGGATAGAATTAGGGTTTCTGATTAACATTAATCAACGGCCCTGATTCATATCTATCCTTTTACTGGGGATTAGGGATTACATTCCTTATCTATACACAGGAATTACATGCCTAATCTGTTCCCTAAGACGCCTATAAATACCCCCTATCCATCTCCATTAAGAGGTAATCAATCTTTCTCCAGTTTTTGCGCTCTTTCATAATCTCTCTGATTACTGACTTGAGCGTCAGAGGGTGCGTCGCCGGGAACAACCCCGGTGTCTCGCACTTTTTTGCAGGTGCACGGCGGGAACGACGATCAAACCCCGACGGAACAGGTATACAGGTTTACTATTCAGTTTCCCCAAGAATCCACAAATTCTATCTGTTTGCCCCCACACCAAATTTAGCGGCAACAGATTGGTGCCGTTTGTGGGAACTAACGAATAGAAACCT
Organism: Hemerocallis citrina; assembly: GCA_017893485.1. NCBI lineage: Eukaryota > Viridiplantae > Streptophyta > Magnoliopsida > Asparagales > Asphodelaceae > Hemerocallis > Hemerocallis citrina. The sequence goes on along the minus strand of CM030367.1, from coordinate 114,405,877 downwards.
CTCCTCTTCCCGGTGAACAAATCTTCTCCAGCCATGCCTCCTAGAAAAGTCAGATCAAGAGGGTCCAATCGAGGACCCAACCCCGATCAGCAGCAAGAAGTTCCCATCCAGCCTACCCAACAGCAGGGACAGCTTCCTCCTCAAGCAGAGGACCCACTCCAACAGGACCTTCCTCCTCCAAATCAGCCACCTCCAAAGGGTCCTAACCCTCAAAAATAGCCTCTTCACCAAGAACACGTCTCCGTCCACAACGCCTCTATGGACTCTATGGCTTCCCATCATCTCCGAGCCTCTGGTCGCCATAATACCGCTCTCAACCGCCAGAAAGATGATGACCCCGCCGCCATCTGGATGAAAAGCAGGCCCGAGAGGGAACCTCCCGCCAACACCGTCCGGACGAGCGGTCCCCTCGCCACCGGGAATATAGAAGGTCACCTAACCGAAGGGGTCGAAAAGAATCCCCCGAGCACTACCGAAGAAGGCTGCACTCCCCAGTAGGTCGGCAACAGCCCAGGAATAGTGAGGCACCCATCACGTGTGCCAAGTTCCAGCAGTTCCAAGCGACTGTCCTACAAGCTCTCAATCTCCGTCCCAACACCAACGCACACAAGATTCCATCTCCTCCTCCGGTCCGAAGCCCTCGCCGACGGTCCCCATCTCCTCGTCCTGCTCCTAGCAACACCCGGCGTACCCCAAGTCCTCGTCGCTCCCGAAGTTATCATCGCCGTAGCCCTCGCTCTCCCTCATACGAAGATGAGTCTAGAGGCTCGGCGGATTACCGTCGGAGGAACGACACCATGTACCGCCGTCTTCATGAAGTAGAGAGGCGCCTGGGTCAGATAGACCGAGAAGAGGAGCTTAGGGGGAGGACCTTACGTCCTAGCCGACCCCCTTTCTCCCGAACCATAGTGGATGCACCTGTGCCGTTCGGTTTCAAACCTCCCCAGTTCGAGACTTACACCGGGGAGACCGACCCCGTTGATCACATCGAAAGCTTTAAGACCTTGATGCTCCTCCATCAAGCTTCCGAGGCCCTCCTCTGCAAAACCTTCCCCGCAACTCTCAAAGGCCCAGCTCGAGAATGGTACTCTCGCCTTGCCCCCTCCTCGATATTCTCCTTCGAGCAGTTCGAGACCCTTTTCGTCACCCATTTCGTAAGCAGCCGTAGGGCTGAGAAGACCAGCATCTCCCTATTGCACCTCCACCAGAAGAAGGGGGAGAAATTGAGAGACTATGTGAAGAGGTTCACAGCCGAAGCCAGGTCCATAGCATCCCTCGACCAGTCGGTCGCTGCGGCAGCGTTTCAATCTAATGTCCTCAATTCCAACCTCCGCTCCTCCCTCGCCAAGAAGCCTCCACAGAACTTTTCTGACCTCCTCCTTCGCAGTGAAAAGTACATCCGGGCCGAAGAGACCGAGTAGCGACCCAACTGGGAGGGGTCTTCCTCCGGGTCTAAGAGAAAGGGAACAGAAGAGGAAGGAGCCAAGAAGCTCCAGAAGGATAATGCCGGCCAGCACCAACCTCCCCCCAGATTCGAGAAGTTCACTCCCCTTACCACTAATGTCTCAACCATTCTCATGGAAGTCGAAAAGGAAGGGATAATACCTCCTGCTCCGAGAATGAATACCCCCGCCAAGAGGAGAGATAAAGAAAAATGGTGCCGTTATCACTGGGACCACGGGCATGACACCAACGATTGTCGCGCCTTAAAGAACGAGATAGAAGCCCTTATCCAGAGGGGGCAGCTGACCAGGTTTGTAAGAAAGGACCGAGCCGAACTTCCCCCCCCCCCCCCCGCCTCGGGGGACTAACAAGCGTCCAGAACGAGAAGAGACGCCTGACTTTGAGGAAGAGCGAGTCCTCCACCTCATTCATGGAGGCCCAATGGGGGGCTCCTCGAACTCCTCTCGGAAGGCATTTATAAGAGAAGTCAACTCGGTCCGAACCACCCCTCCTCCCAAAGGCCTCGGAGTGCCCGTCACATTCTCCGACGAAGATCTTGAGGGTGTCCGCACCCCTCATTGTGACGCACTCGTCATCAGTCTCCACATGGCGAACTTCAAAGTGGAGAGGATCTTAGTAGACAACGGCAGCTCCGTCAACATCCTCTTCCTCGCCGCTTTCAAAGGCCTAAAGCTCTCCCGAGATAGACTCAAGCCCGCCAGCTACACGCTCCATGGGTTCACGGGAGTAACAGTGACTATTGAAGGGGTAATTACCCTCGACGTAACCGCTGGCAAAACTCCTACTACCCGAACGGAGTCGATGGACTTCATGGTCGCAGATGTCCCAGCAGCCTACAATGTCATTTTGGGTCGGCCCGGCCTGGCTGCCCTTGAAGCTGTCCCTTCTGCCTACCATCTCAAAATGAAATTTCCCACTCGGGCCGGAGTAGGAGAAGTAAGGGGCAATCAGGAGCAGGCCCGCAAGTGCTATATGACCTCTACCCTCGGACCGGTCCTCTCCTTAGAAACTCTGGAAACCCCCCAAGATGTTGCTCGACCAACTTCCGAGCTGGTGGACGAATTGGAGGAAGTGCTCTTCTCTGAGCAGGAGCCAGCCCGCAAGTTCTTTGTTAGCAAGACCCTCCCGTCCGCCCTATGCTCAGACATTGTACAATGCATCCGAAGGAATCAAGACCTCTTCGCTTGGTCAGCTGCAGATATGCCCGGTATCTCCGAAGAGCTCTTAGTCCACCGCCTAAGCGTTGATCCAGGGTCCAAACCGGTTCAGCAGAAGAGGCGCAAGTTCGCCCCCGAGCGTCAGCTCGCTATAAAAGAGGAGGTAGACAAGCTCTTGAAGGCCCGGTTCATACAGGAAGTGAACTATCCTGAGTGGTTATCGAATGTAGTAATGGTGAAGAAGTCCAATGGGACATGGAGGATTTGTATTGATTTCACCGACCTCAACAAGGCTTGCCCCAAGGATCCGTTCCCTCTTCCGAGTATTAACACCCTGATTGATGCAACTTCGGGACATGAGCTCCTCAGTTTCATGGACGCCTTTTCAGGCTACAATCAGATCCGGATGTTCCCTCCGGATATCCCGAAGACCTCGTTCGTGACCGACCAGGGCCTCTATTGCTACAGAGTCATGCCGTTCGGTCTAAAAAATGCAGGGGCAACATACCAACGCCTCGTCAACAAGGTTTTCCAGGCTCAGATCGGCCGGAACATGGAAGTGTACGTTGACGACATGCTTGTGAAAAGCATCCGAGACGTTGTTCATGTGACCGACCTCCAAGAAGCGTTTGACGTTTTGAGAAAGCACAATATGAGACTCAACCCGAACAAGTGTGCGTTCGACGTCTCATCAGGGAAGTTCCTCGGCTTCATGGTTAGCCAACGAGGAATTGAAGCAAACCCGGAGAAGATCAAGGCCATATTGGACATGGCCCCTCCTAGAAATGTTAAAGAAGTTCAGAGATTAACAGGCCGCCTCGCCGCCATAGGGCGCTTTCTCTCAAAGTCCGGGGAAAAATGCCTCCCCTTCTTCAAAGCCCTCAGGGGGGCTAAAGGATTCGAATGGGGGCAGTAGCAACAGGAGTCCTTCGACCAGCTCAAGGCTTACCTCGTCAATCCCCCTCTCCTCAGCAAACCGATCCCTGGCGAACCCCTCTACCCCTACCGGGCAGCCTCCGAGCAGACCCTCAGTGCAGTCTTAGTAAGGGAAGAAGAGCGGGCTCAGAAGCCCATTTACTACGTCAGCAAAGTGCTTCGGGACGCCGAGCTCCGGTACCCGAAGATAGAGAAAATGGCTTATGCCCTGGTGATGGCCGCGAGAAAGTTTCGCCCGTACTTTCAGTCCCATTCGGTGGTCATTCTTACCAACCAGCCGCTGAAACAGGTTCTTCACAAGCCCGAGACTTCGGGTCGCCTTATGAAATGGTCGATCGAGCTGGCCAACATGATATAAACTATCAACCTCGGACCGCGATCAAGGCTCAGGCGCTAGCCGAATTCATAGTTGAGAGTACTATCCCCGAGTCCAGTCAAACAGTGAAGGGACCACCCGTCTGGTCGGTTTATGTTGACGGGTCCTCGTGCAATGAGGAAAGCGGGGCAGGGATCATCCTGGCAGGCCCAGATGACTTCATCCTCCAATACTCCCTCCGTATAAACTTCAAAGCCTCGAACAACGAAGCTGAATACGAGGCGCTCATAGCCGGCCTTGGAATGGCTCGAAATGCAGGGGCGCAGCGCCTCCGAATCTTTAGCGACTCTCAGCTAGTCGTCAATCAGGTCCTCGGCGAATATGAAGCACGTGACGACAGGATGGTTAAATACTTAGCCAAAGTCAAGAGCCTCATGGCGCTGTTTGAAGAGGCCCTCATCCAAAGGATCCCCCGAGAAGAAAATGCACAGGCCGACGCCCTATCCAAGTTAGCCTCATCTTCCCTTCAAGGTCTCGAGCAGACCGTATTGATAGAAGTCCTCCTGAAGCCGAGCATAGAGAACGAAACACTGGACTCCGTAGAAACATTGCCTGTCCTCCTCGAAGACAATTGGATGAAACCCCTCGTCGAATTCTTAAGGGACGGACTCCTCCCCGAGGATCCCAAGGAAGCACGAAGGGTAAGGACCCGAGCCGAGTGTTACACACTAATCGGAGGCATCCTGTATAAACACTCCTTCACCCAGGTAGACGGTCGGCCCTACCTGAGGTGCCTCTCCCCCGGACAAGCCGACTACGCCCTGCAAGAACATCATGAGGGCATCAGCGGGGCCCATTCTGGCTCCAGAGCCCTGGCGCGCAAAGTGTTGAACTACGGGTATTTCTGGCCCACTCTCCTACGGGACGCCGAACGACACGTTCGGCAATGCAGCTCCTATCAGAAGCACTCCGACATCCGACGCCTTCCACAAGCACCACTCACTTCCCTATCAAGTCCGATCCCCTTCGCAATGTGGGGGATGGATTTACTAGGGCCGTTTCCGCCAGCCCCCGGACAGCTCAAGTTCCTAGTCGTGGCAGTCGACTATTTCTCGAAATGGATAGAGGCCGAGCCCCTGGCCACGATTACCGAGAACAAGGTTGTTCAATTCTTCTGGAAGAGCGTGATCTGCCGATTCGGCGTCCCCAGGGTCCTAATTACGGACAACAAAACGCAATTCACGGGGGCTGCCTTCCGAGCTTTATGTGAAGACCTCGCCATACAACACCGGTTCTCCTCCGTCTCCCATCCTCAGTCAAATGGTCAGGCCGAGAATGCCAACCGACAGATCCTTTCAGGCATTAAGAAAAGGTTAGACAAGTGTTCCAAAGGCTTGTGGGTCGATCAGCTGCCCAACGTGCTCTGGAATTACCGCACCACGAACCGGACCCCAACAGGCGAGAGCCCATTCAATCTCACCTACGGGTCCGAGGTCATCATACCCCTAGAAGTTGGGTTACCCTCTCCTCGCCTGGTAGCTTATGAAGAAGAACAAAACGCTAAGGAGCTCAGAGCAAGTCTAGATCTGATAGACGAAATCCAAGAGAGAGCTGCCATACGCCAGCAAACTTACCGAAGAAGGATCGAGTTAGCATACAACAAAAGAGTCCGCCCAACGGACCTCAAAGAAGGGGACCTGGTCCTCCGAAAGTTGGCCATCTCGTTCCCTAGTCAGAAAAGCAAATTGGCCCCGAACTGGGAGGGACCTTACAAGATTTCTAAAGAAATCCGCCTCGGCACATATAGACTAGAAGATCTTGAAGGCAGGGAGATTCTCAGGACTTGGAATGCTGACCATCTCTTAAAATACCAAGAGAGAGCAACAACGCCTCTCTAAGTAATTCGAGATGTCGAACCGTTCCTTTCCTATCACTTGAAGTAATTTTCTTTTATTTTTCCTTGTAATAATGGCTAGCAACTTTAGAAGCAGCCGATCATTGGATATTAATAAATAAAGTTTAGTTTTTTCATATTTTTGCTACTGTTACATCTCTTTGCTCTTAACTCTTTAATCTAACGATGGTTCGGAGTCCAACACTCGGCTCAACTTTACTTCCCCGGCTCGCCCATAGGCGAGCCCGAAGTAGATTGCCGTTCGGAATTGCTCCCACAGCCGTTGAATGGTTCGGAGTCCAACACTTGGCTCGATTCTACTTCGCAAGTTCACCCCTAAGCGAGCTAGAAGTAGTTCGCCATTCGGAATTGCTCCCACAACCCTTGAACTAATCTAACGATGGTTCGGAGTTCAACACTCGGCTCGACTTTACTTCCCCGGCTCGCCCATAGGCGAGCCCGAAGTAGATCGCCGTTCGGAATTGCTCCCACAGCCGTTGAATGGTTCGGAGTCCAACAATTGGCTCGATTCTACTTCGCAAGTTCGCTTCTAAGCGAGCTAGGAGTAGCTCGCCATTCGGAATTGCTCCCACAACCCTTGAACTAATCTAACGATGGTTCGGAGTCCAACACTCGGCTCGACTTTACTTCCCCGGCTCGCCCATAGGCGAGCCCGAAGTAAATCGCCGTTCAGAATTGCTCCCACAGCCGTTGAATGGTTCGGAGTCCAACACTTGGCTCGATTCTACTTCGCAAGTTCACTTCTAAGCGAGCTAGGAGTAGCTTTCCATTCGGAATTGCTCCCACAGCCATCAAACTAACCTAAGGGTGGTCGGGGTCCTATGGCTCGACTTTACTTCACCGGCTCGTCCTCAAGCGGGCCGGGGGTAGATGGCCATTCCGAACTGCCCCCACGACCATCGAGCCGAGCGGACGAGGTACCGACCCTCGTATATGGCGAAAAAACCTTCCGAGGCGAAACCACCGTCAGATCGTCTCAAAATGTGTGCTAGAGTGTGATGAACGGATCTGATTCAGCCACGCGTCCACAAAACGACAAGATAACGTTTTCTTGGGAAATGGACCTGCCTCAAGATTCGTGCCACCATCCAACGCCTCTGATCACCTCACTTCGCTCGGCCCCAAACGCCGAGCAACAGGCAACCAGAACCAACCTTCGGCAAAAGTCACTCCGGTTACCGAGCTACGAAAGCGCAGACGACCCGTGCCGAGCAAGTATCCAGCCGAGCCTCGAAAGAGTTTGAGTTAAGGTTTAGGGGACTTTCCCCTCGGTTCCAGACTTTGGTCATCACCTCATCCACCGTGATCTCCCCTGACCCTGACACCTACATCGGAGCCGTCAGAGTCAGGAGAAGATCATGGTGAAAGAGCGACCACCCGTCCTCCCGAAGCGACCTCCCCCAAGGTTCCGGACTTCGGTCACCACCTTTTCTACCGCGATCTCCCCCAATCCTGACCCCCACATCGGAGCCGTTAGAATCGGGAGAAGATCACGGTTGAAGAACGGCAACCCATCCTCCCGAAGAGCCTTTCCCTCGGGTCCGGACTACGGTCGCCAACTCTTCTGTCTTGTCCTCCCCCGTCCCTGACACCCACATCGTAGTCGTCAGGAACGGGAAAAGAACAAGGCAGTAGGGTGACCACCCCTCCGAACCTTTGGAGGCGAAAACTTTTCACAAGGCTGGCATCTGCCCAAAGGCAGACACCATCGATGCCACTGAAGCTCAAGACAACAATGACTAAAACTACAAGGGGGGTGTGGTACTTATAGCCTTCCCCCAAGAGACTGTCATTATGACCCTCGGGAGTCCAACAGTCGCGCCTAGGGAGCTGAAGCGCCGCGTATTAATTAAGAGGAACCACTCTCAACGCCGTTGGGAAGGTGGAACGCCCCCACGGATCCCGGAGCACCATTAATGCTGTTAGGGAACTGGTCCCATCTTTTCAGAATGATGCTCGGACGACCAAGGGCCTGCACTCCTAATCAGGCCGCATGGCCGCAGCTTCAAAACAGCTGTACCTTAGCCGCTGTACCGAGCCGCACCTGAAGTCGCCGAGCAAGATTCAGGACCGCGGCAGAAGCGTGAGTTTCGAGGCCAAGATGCTCGACGAAGCAAACACTCGCCTCGCGGTTCATTTCGAACCTACCCTAGCTAGCGCAATTACAGCACAACAAGAAGCCAACAAAGGACAGTTCGGATAAATCAACTCCAATTTTATTAATATAACTTGGATAAATTTACAAAAAGATTACAACAAAACACAGTTCGGAAGTCCAAAGACAAGACACGACCCATCTATTGCCTCCGAGGAAGGGGGACGCTCCGGTTCAGCAATACCTTGGGTCGGCGCTTCTTGACCTCCGAGCTCGTCTCCAGACCAACGAATCGAGATGCCCCCTCGCCTGACCCTGACAGTCGCTCCAACCGAAGCACCACTTGAAGACACCGCTACCCGACTTTGGGCGTCGGCTGCTGTCCTACCTATGATGGGGGTTCGGCTCGCAGCTTGATAGAACGTAATCCCTCGCTCAATCTCTTCGCGAGTGCACGAGGTGCTCCGGACGTTAGCCCTCACCGGCTGAGGCTTGAGCCGAGCAACCTCTTCCTCCAGCTCGGCGATCCGGTCCTTCAGCGTGTCGTCCTTCACAATCACTTTGAATCGAGGAAGTTTTGCCGAACCAGGAAACTCGGCGCTGTCGGATATGACACGGCGCAAGTGGGTCACCTCGATGCTCTTGTCGACCGTCACCCTTTGCAACTGTTCTACCTTCCTTGTGAAGTCATCTCGTTCGGCCGAAACTCGAACCAACTCTTCCTCCTTCGCAGATAGTTCGGCCTCGACTATCTGTAAATGGTGCAGCTCGACCAACCGCTCACTATTCCTCTTCTCTACATTATAAAGTATTCTCCTCATCAGATGAACCTCGCTCTCGAGACGATCCTCCCGGGACCGCTGAAATAACTCTGCTCGGTGCCGATCCGCCGAGGTGATAAGAGTCTGCTCGACAATCTGAAATGAAAAAGGGACAACATTGAAGTACTATATGGCCGAACCAAACACTTAGACAGAAGTCCAAATTCAAAACGCAACACTTTTCATTCATCAAAAGCGGTGACCAAAGGCATTACACTGTTTGAAAGAAAAAACAAAACAAAATACTACAAAAAATTTACGAGGGGATCAGGGGTCCACCTGCGTCGCCGCTTCGACCACGGGCGCATCGCTAGATGGCCCCTCGATCCTTCCCTCGACCTGGGCGCTCGCCACAGGTGGGTCGGCCTCCTCCTCCTCGTCATCGCCTTCGACCTCGTCGCCTTCGCCTCCCACCTCCTCACCGCCTGAGGGCGACCCGGGCCACAGTCTGTAGCCGACCCGCTGGAAGCCGGGGACACGATCCTGAACATGGTCGAGTGCCCTCTGATAGGACCTCTCCATGTTCTCGGCCATGTGTTTCTTCGCCTCAGCCTCGACCTCGGCCTCTACCTCGGTCCTGATGTTCACGGCCAGCGCCTCCTTCTCCGCCTTCAGGTCGGCCAGAGACTTCGCCGACGCGGCCAGCTCCTCGACAGCCTTCGTGGCCTTGGCGGACTCCGCATCAAGTCGCCCCTTGACTCTCTCCAAGTCCGCCAAAAGATCGGCGATCCGGACTTCCAAGTCCTTGACCCGCCGCTGCTCGGCCTCGAGCTGCCGAACCGCCTTGACCTTCTCCGCCCTGTCCTTGTCGCTGGCAGCCTTCAGCTCCTTCTCCTGCGCGGCAAACGTCTCGAGGAGGTGGCCGAAGTGGCAGGTGGCCTGCAAAGACAACGATCAGAGCAATGTGCAAGCCGAGCAGCAAACTTGAAGAAATTTGCAAGAAGACACTTACCGACACAAGCAACCGAGCCACTTCATAGGTGTCGTCGCCGACCGTCCCCGCCTTCAGCGCGGCTCTATCCTTCGGGGTCGCCAAGTGCTTGACAACCTGCACCGACATCTGCGAGTTACCGAGGAATCCGTCATGATTCTTCACCCGCCAGTTCGGCACAAACAACTGCTTGTGCTGCTCCGTTAGGATTTCCTCGGCCGCTTTGGTCAACGGTGGAGCCTCGAGCGCCAGCGCCGTGTTAACATCAAAGGCCCCCTCAATCACGGTCGGGGCCACAGGGACCGAGGGCTCCTCGGCGATGACCACCTCCGAAGGCACCTCAGTAGCCGGAGGAGGCGGGGTGGTGGTAGAGGCGACAGTGGGCTGCGGAGTCGACGAGGCAGCCGCGGTCGCCCTCTTCCTCTTTCTGCCCCCGGCCAACTTGGACCTATCGGCCATCATAGCATTGAAATCAATCTTCATCGCTTCTGCATCGGACAACAAAAAATGAGTCAGTGAGACGAACTAAAAACTTGAAAGAAAAACGAAAATAAATGAGATGTCAGGAGCATACTCAGGTCGATGGGGCTAAGGCCGGACCCGAACAGCACCTCCTCTGTCAACTCCCTCCAACTCAGCAAGGGAAGGGCCATGATCTTCCTCGCCACCTCTTCCTCGGCCTCAGACAGTACAGGGTCGGCTCTCGCAAATTTTGGCACCTCCACTTTCCACCGGGTCGAAATGTGCCGTATCGCCTCACCCCTTAATATAAAATACTTCTCTTTCCAACCTTTAATTGAGTCCGGGTTTTCTATGATCCTAACACCCTTCCTCGGCCCCAAGTAGTACCGATGCTCCGTCTTGTGCATCCGGTTTATCCGATACAGGCCTCGGAAGACTGTTAGGTCCGGCTCTACTTCAGCTTTGTAGCACTGAAGCAAGAAAGCATTCACGTGACGTCATGTGTTCGGCATGAATTGGGTCGGCGGAAGGCAGAACCAGCCAAGGATCTGGAGGATGAAAGGATGCTGCGAAAAACATAGTCCGGCATTCAAGGAGTCGAAGTCGAACATGCACATGTCCGACGATGACAGCCTGGAATTCGCCCGCATCCCAGGGCCGGGGATCATCAGCTTGTACTCCGGAGGGATGGCGAATCCCTTTCTGATCCGAAGGAGATCCCTCTCGGATAGCACCGAAGTGAGCTCGTCGGCTTCGGTGGGAAGGGCCGGGTTGGGCTCTTCGAGGACTTTCGACTTTCCGTAGACCGCTTTCTCCAAAAGGTCGCCCTCGTACTGCCTGACCCCCGAATGCCCGGACAGAACGGAGGGATATCGCCCCATCTCGGGGGCTTGCTTCGGGTTTTCCACAATCACCTCGACCACGGGAGATTGGGTCGCCACCCTCCTCTTCTTCTCCTGCCTCGCCTCGGTGGCCGACGGTTCGGCGACCTGCTTTCCCTTCCTTCGGACCTCCGCCCTTCTCCTCTCCTCGGTGCCATCATCGCCCGAAGACGAGGCCCCACTCCCCGAGTTCACTCTTGACATCTCTAGAAAAAAGCTAAGGCTATGTAGACTGACCTTTGAAGTGACGTTCACGGTCGGAATGTGCTCGCCGGAAATCACCTGGCCCACGCGACAGCTAACGTCACCACTTTGGAGCAAGAGTCGCCGCTAGCAGAGAACTTAGAGAACAAAAGTGAAGTCTTGGAGTGAAAAGTAAGAAATGAGCTTGGGGGTGGGGGAGTGAAAACTTATAACCCCAAGGGATAGTGGGCCTCCTTGGGAACCTCAAAGGCCCACTAAGAAGCCAAAGTGCCAAGCGGAATGTTGCAACGTTACGAAAAGCAAAAAACTCTTCAAATCACTCAAGTCAACAACTCGGCCACCAGTCTGCCAAGCCGAGCTATCGAACAGCCCGGCTAAGCAACCGAGCTACTGAGTCCCTTCAAAACAATGAGCTCAGCGCCTCAGCCAACGCCACTGAGGTTCCGAGCCGAGATGATGAGGAACCGACCCTCGTATATGGAGAAAAATCCTTCCGAGGCGAAGTCACCGTCGGATCTCTCCAAAATTCGCGTCAGAATTCGATGGACGGTTCAGATCTCGCCACGCCCACAAAACGACAAGATAACGTTTTCTCGTGATCTGAACCCCATCCTCGTGATGCGCGCCATGATGGACGGACCAGATCCGGCCATGTGTACCTTCCGAACTGCCTGCCATCGGCCTGCTCAACCGAGCTACCGAATAGCTTAGTCGAGCAGCCGAGCCGCTGGGCTCGAAGAAATGGAACCATCGAGAGACGCTTCCTTCAAAATATCTAACTCAGCACCTCAGCCAACAGCACTGAGCCTCCGAGCCGAGATGACGAGGAACCAACCCTCGTATATGGAGAAAAATCATTCCGAGGCGAAGTCACCGTCAGATCTCTCCAAAATTCGCGTCAGAATTCGATGGACGGTTCAGATCGCGCCACGCCCACAAAATGACAAGATAACATTTTCTCGTGATCTGAACTCCCTCCTCGTGATGCGTACCATAATGGACGGACCAGATCTGCCCACGTGTACCTTCCGAGCTGCCTGCCATCGGCCTGCTCAACCGAGCTACCGAACAGCTTAGTCGAGCAGCCGAGCCACTGGGCTCGAAGAAATGGAACCATCAAGAGACGCTTCCTTCAAAATATCTAACTCAGCGCCTCGGCCAACAGCACTGAGGCTCCGAGCCGAGATGACGAGGAACCGATCCTCGTATATGGAGAAAAATCATTCCGAGGCGAAGTCACCATCGGATCTCTCCAAAATTCGCATCAAAATTCAATGGACGGTTCAGATGTTGCCACACCCACAAAACGACAAAATAACGTTTTTTCGTGATCTGAACCCCATCCTCGTGATTCGCGCCGTGATGGACGGACCAGATCTGGCCACGTGTACCTTCCGAATGGCCTGCCATCGGCCTGCCCAACCGAGCTACCGAACAGCTTAGTCGAGCAGCCGAGCTACTGGGCTCGGAAAAGTGACCCCAATAGGGGACGCAATCCTCAAAGTATCCAACTCAGCACCTCAGCGAATGCCACGTAGACTCCGAGCCGAGATGACGAGGAACCGACCCTCGTATATGGCGAAAAAACTCGCTGACCCATATTAGCCGTTAGATCTTGTCGAAAAGCGCGCTCGTCATGATGGCCGGTTTAGATCTTGCCACATCCACTACACGACAAGATAGCATTTTATGGGGATCTGCGCTGAGATGAATGGCCCAGATGATGCCACGTACCTCGGAGGGTTCGAGCCGAGGAGCCAATCTACCGAGCCGAGGAACCATCCTCTGAGCCGAGGGACCAATCCTCCGAGCCGAGATGACGAGGAACCGACCCTAGTATATGGAAAAAAAATGCTCCAACCCATATCAGCCGTTGGATCTTGTCGAAAAGCGCGCTCGTCATGATGGACGGTCCAGATCTTGCCACGTCCACTAAATGACAAGATAGCGTTTTATGGGGATCCACGCTGAGATGGACGGCCCAGATGATGCCACGTACCTCGGACAGTCCGAGCCGAGGAGACAGCCCACCGAGCCGAGGCACTGATCCTCTGAGCCGAGTCGCTGGCCTTCCGAGCCGAGGAGCCGACCCTCGTATACGGCAAAAAGGCATGCCGAGGAATAAGGGCCGTCTGATCACCCAGAAATTCGTGCTCCGTGATGATCGAAGGTCCGGATCACGCCACGTCATAAAATGGTATTTAAAAATCAATTTTTATTTATTTAAATCGTTTTATTTATTTAAAAATTGCGAAAAATTGCTAAAAATTCGGGAAAATTAGCTAAAAATTCTAGACAATAATTAAAAATTCGGATGGATATTTTTGAGCCCCTGAACGAACAATTATTGCCTAGAATGTACTGTTAAGCCCCCCGAACGATTAGCTAACACATCGCAAAATTAAATAAATGGCCCGAAAAAATAGATAAAAACTCGATACGGCCTCCGAACATCGTATGGCTTCCAAAAAGAAGAAGTTACCTTACCACCCACTTCAGGATTCAAAATCACCCATTCGAACTCCGATACAACTCCACTAGCCACTAAAACAGTCAAACTACTCCTCAAAGACTGATCGCCCTCAGCCTTTAGGAGTGGGGGGCTCGTGATGTAGCTAAAAATAGGGGTTTAATCGAGACCGTCCAAACTGGACACGAATCCTGAAGCCCAGGGGTAAAATAATAATTTCACCTACAAATGGGTCTGAAGCGGGTACTGGGTCTCCTTCTCACAGATCCAATAACCCGCGAACGGATCCACCACAACTGGGTGCGGGCTTCAACCCGCAACAAACCCGGTCCAGCAGGATAGAATTAGGGTTTCTGATTAACATTAATCAACGACCCTGATTCATATCTATCCTTTTACTGGGGATTAGAGATTACATTCCTTATCTATACACAGGAATTACATGCCTAATCTGTTCCCTAAGACGCCTATAAATACCCCCCATCCATCTCCATTAAGAGGTAATCAATCTTTCTCCAGTTTTTGCACTCTTTCATAATCTCTCTGATTACTGACTTAAGCGTCGGAGGGTGCGTCGCCGGGAACAACCCCGGTGTCTCGCACTTTTTTGCATGTGCACGGCGGGAACGATGATCAAACCCCGACAGAACAGGTATACAGGTTTACTATTCAGTTTTCCCAAGAATCTACAAATTCTATCTGTTTGCCCCCACACCAAATTTTGCGGCAACAATTCTCATTCAAGAAAAACAAGTCTCAATAATTCCATTTAATTCTCACTTTATTGTTTCTTTTCTTTACTTGATTCAAAAACACAATTATATTTTTCATTTATCTTTCGAATGCATACATTACCCAAAATAATGAATAAAATCCATAAATGAACACACTTCAAGTTCTTTTTTATACAAAATTCTCTTTTATAATTTAGTATAACTCCTCATGGATTAAATCACTTTTTACACTTATACAAATATCAATTTTATAGAGTTCTACTCAATTTTTGATTCTCAAACTCTTTAATTTAAGTCAAAATAGTGTGCAATATTTTTCATCAAGTCCATGTATTTTTATAATAATTATAATAATTTTTCCTGAATTTTAAAAGTCAAAAATCAATTAAAATAAAATAAAAAACAAAAAAACTGTTTTTAAAATGCCGAACTCAGGATTCGAACCAGCGACCCAAAGCCAAACCCATGCTATAGTGCAGCGCACTGTGGTGCATGCGCAAACCACAAAGGACATAGCACAACCACGACAGAAAGGAGGTTCAAACCCATATGAAACCATTCCTTGAACTCGGATTTTTCCCAAAAAAATAAAACAAAAGCTAATGCCCAGTTTCGAACCCGAGACCCAAGACCAAACCCACGCTACAGTAAGCGCACCCGAACGCACCTGTTAACCAATAAGTTCAAGTGGCTAATCTGATATGAGTTGGGTTTTTAGGGATTTTGATTCAAGTTTCGGTTCACTACGAATTTTATAAAAATAACTATTTTAAAACTCTTTTCTTCTCCAATTTCATTCTAAAATTCGAGAACATAATTTTTAAGTATTTCTAATATATCAGTAAATTAAAACTTAATTTTTGACACAAAAAGTGTAATTTTCCTCTCTAAGTACAATTTTGTCTACAATTTCGAATATGCACATACAAATGTAGTTTCTTTATAATTTTGCATTCAATCTCCCCATAGCTTATTTTATTATTTTTATTATTATTAACCAATCATTTCAGTAACAATTATCCCTTTTTCATGCCACTAACAATTGAATTAGTAAAATTCACATTGCATGGTTATCATTTCAACTAACTAAACTTACAATCATGTCTTCTTAGTTTAGCACAATCAATCAATTAAAGCATGGTAACATGGTTAATTCTAAACAGACAATCACAATTTTGCAAATAATTAACATTCTTTTAACATACATTCAAACCATTGCAATTTTGTCTCATTTTCATAACACATGGCTAAAATAACTAAAGTTTCTTCTTAATTTTATCAACCATACCCTAGCATGATGTCTAATTAGAAGTTTGAGAAAATCACCCACCTCTAATGGAGAGAAAAACTGTAATACCCCGATTTTCCTAATATATATGAAGATTATTTATTTATTTTTCTATTATATGGTGTGCATGTGTAACCTTGTTGACCATTATTTACTTTCATGATGAATAAGAGCATTGTTTTATAAATTACTTTATCCTAAAGCCCAAATATTAATTTACATATTTACTTCTACAAAATATTTATTTTTGGCCCAACTGATTTTAAGCCCATGAATTTAACCCTTTTTTCTACAACTTGCAATGTGTTACATCCTTTTTATTTATTATTTAATGTACAAATTTTGTAGGGTGTTTTGTGTGTGCACGTGCATTCTATGTACACGTGCACAAGCACACAAGCTTGGCCGGATGGGGTAGAGTAGTGGGAGTGAGTTGTGGGTGGTTATTTAAGGTGTGGGTAGTTCCATAACCCCCCTTATCAATCTTAGCCCTTGATCCTCCAACTCCCTAATGCATCCTAACCCTCCATTCCACATATATTCTAGTATAAATACCCCCTCTTATTCTCTATTTCTTTTACACTAGATTAATATTATAAGAGAGGTATTTGTGAGAGTTGTGTGTGGGAGCTTTTCTGTGAAGGCCGAGGAGTACATCTGAAGGATTCGGTGTGGAACAAGGAGCCAGGAGCAAGAAGTGCTGCACCGCATTGAGGACTTTGCTGGATTCGATTACTTCGTCAAATAAGGTGGGTGTTTCTCAGGACTTCTAATGTAGAAAACATGCCGTAATTATAATATTTGTTATTGTGCTCTTGAGGAGTAAGATAGTACGTGATAGAAATGCTTGAGTATGTTTATGTTGATAATTATGGAGGACTAATAGTGTAGAAATGGCACGGAAAACAAAGATGAATTGGGTCGGTGCAGTCGACTATCGTGTAGATAAGTCGACTGGTACGAGATAATTATTTTTATGATGTGGTGATAAACATGTATGCAAATAGACCTAACGGTGTGATTACTAAGTTTGTAATTCCCTATGACACATATGATGGAGGGAAGGTAAATGGATGAAAAGAACTAGCGATGATTAACAAACTTAAGAACTGTCGGAGCAGTCGACTGACACTGTGTTCAGCCGACAGGTGCTGTAATTAAATTATGATTATTTGGAAATTCCATGTAATGGGATATCCCATCATGTTGATCTAGTGTAATGATTTGAGAATTATATCTTCATCTTCGTGAGGAAGTTATGAATACATGTGAATGCGTGTTTAAAAATATTTCCCTCGAAGAAGAGATAACATTTAGTAACTTGAAATTTCATGTTTGCGATGTTACTGAACAATAAGAGACGCTGTGTTTATGAAACATGAATATATATATATATTGTGAATTGATATCATGATGCAAGTGCATGTAAGAACTGTAGATAATCCCTTAATTTGAAGTATGGATCTGTCCGGTCGACTAAATGCGCGTAGCAAGTCGACTGAGCTGAACGTAGAAATGAACTGCTAAAAACCCCAGGACAGACGACTGATGAGATAACAGTCGACTGTCAAGAGGATAACACTGTGAACATGGAAAGTGCAGGACAGCCGACTGGCCAAGTGCAGCAGTCGACTCTCCCGAGTTTTTTTTTATGAAGAATTTGATTTGACTGTACAAGTCGACTGGTTCTTTTCCAAGTCAACTGTACAGAGTGGGTTTTGATATGACAGAAGTTTCATTTTGATTACTGTTAAAGAAAAGGTTGTGATTGATGTTGTTAAACTCTATTTTTGCTGCTGCATGAATGTATATGAAAGGAATCGTATTTCTGAATTGAGAAACTTACATGAAATAAGTCATGCTTGAATGAAGAATTACATGAATATGAAAATTAAGAACATGTTATGCCGAGGCAATGAAAATGAATTCATGAGTTAGACTTGCTCAAACTGGAAATTGTGAATTTGAAATTGAAACGAAAGAGTAGCTAAGTCTCCCCCGGCAATGGAATTGAAATGAAATTGAAAAGAAGACCAGGGTCGGTCATGTGTAAATGAAATGATAAGTCCGGTTTAGGGAGAGGCTAACTCTAGAGCTTTGATTTTATTCATGATTCTATTAAAATAAGGACTAGTACATAGTGGAGATGTGATGAAAGTAAGAGACAAACATTGAGTATGAGGGCTATTGGGTAATGGCGAGAGTGTATCCCAGGAATTCCCATGATGAGTCTGGGTGAGGATACTACTCCAGAGTACCGTCCCAGTGGCGACGCTCGTGGGATGTTTGAAGAGTACGGGTGGTGTCATGTCTACGGTGAGAGCTGAATTACCACAGGATGTCTGCATGATGAGTCATGTCAGCGATGGGATTCCCTCTAGAGTGCCTAGACATGAGTCCGTAGGTCGGAAAATATCTAAGATACTTACCGTAATTACAGTAGTAGTGTAAGTCATGGCGAGGGATTGAACCCTATAAAAATGAAGAACGATTAAGAGGCTTGCCCTCGGACCTATGTAGTATGGGATGCATAGAATCCGAACAAGTGCGCATTAGTGTCATGTAAAATTAAGTAATTGCATTAAGGATTAAGTGCACAATCATGACACGACATCTTTAAGAGTTCTTTTTTTGATTTACATGCTTATATTGAACAAGTTTGTGATTTGTTAAGAAATAAGATTCGTTATACTGTTCCTGGCATAGAGAGGATGGCCATGTATAATTTTCGTCGGTTGAATAAACTGACGTACCTGCAGTTTTGTATGCAGGATAAATTACATGTAAAGTGGAATGGATGCATAAAGATTTTACCATGTTGTTGTACATTTATGTAAATGTTGTATATTTTGCTTCCGCTGTGCAAATGTAAATGTAACATATGATGTAAACTCTGATGTATGATGAAAAGTTTTAATTTCCTTGTAAAATTGTACTAAAGAAAGTGAAAAGATCCTGTAGAACATCTCGAATTCAGTGTATTTGGGATTCGGGGCGTTACAGAGTGGTATCAGAGCCACGCTTTCTACACTTTCCACACTTGTACAAATTTATAGGGAACGACACCCTAGAAGTGGACATTATAGTGTGTGTTTGAGTCTAGAGATTTAAATGTAAGTGACTTACATTTGTGTTGCTCTATGACTTATGCTTCTTCCTCTCTATTCTAAGATGGCTGATCACTTCGACCCTGCTGGAGGTGACGATTGGCATATCATTGAGGAAGAGTACCATCCTGGACAGGCTGATTCCGAGGACGAGTATCACCCTGGGCAAGCAGATTCTGATGATGAGAAGTGGCCTGAATCCCGAGAGATTACCCCACCTCCGGATTCATTTGATGACTCTTCTTCTGATGAAGAAGAACCAGTTCCAAGTGGTCTTGTGACTTCTCTTCAGAGGCAGGTAGAGACACTGCGAGAGAGAGTCGGATTGTTGGAGGCTCAGCTGGCGCAGCGGAAGGACGATTTCTTTGTTCTCAGTCACCGAGTGTGGGAACTTGAGAAGAGAAAGAACCTGACGGATGTGTTGAAAGATGAAGTGGATGAACTGCGGGAAGAACTTCGAGCAGCGAAGAGGACCCGTAGGAGTTAGATTGTTGTAGCTTCTATTTCTTTCGCTCTGATGTCAAAAATGTTTTTTAAATTCGAATGTATAAACTTTGGAATTCAATGAAATGCAAGTTGGTTTAAATTCTTGTCTTATACTTCGAATTTGACGGATCTTTTGCATCAGAATATGTCGAGAAGAGGAGCTAGGAATGGTGAAGGTTTGGACCTGGAGACCGAACTTGCAAGGGTTTACCAGACGCTGAATGCAGTGGCTCAGAACCAATGAAGGGGGCCGGCGAATCCAGTGCCCGAGGTGATTAAGCTGGTGGAATCGTTCAAGAGAATGAAACCACCAGTATTCGAGGGAAAGTCAGATCCAGATGCGGCTGACAACTGGATTCGACAAGTGGAGACGATCTTTGAGGTGTTGGAAACACCGGAGGGCAGCAAGGTCAAGTTGGCGACTTTGCAGTTGGAGAAGGATGCGGCGGTTTGGTGGCAGTCGATGAAGAGGACTATGGGAGGCTTGTTGCTCGGCTGGGAGGAATTTCTGGAAGAATTCCGCAGCCACTATTTCCCCTCCGATGTTCAGGAGAAGAAGGCAATGGAGTTTCTGTCACTTCAGCAAGGCAGCATGTCAGTGAGGGAGTATGAGGCTAAGTTTACTCAGCTCTCCAGGTATGCTCCAGAACTGGTGATAGATGAGGCAAAGAAGGCTCGCAAATTCGAGCATGGTCTGAGGCCGAGCTTGAGATCCCGAATGATACCCCTTGGTATCAGGCGATTTGACAAGCTGGTGAAGAGGGCAGCAGCGACGGAGGCGGATATGGAGCAGTTCCAAGTTGTTCAGAACCGGAGGAACAACTGGCAGTCTGGTAAGAGACCTGCACAATCGGAGAGTTTCAAGGGGCAACCATCTGCACAGAGGTTCAAACCGACAGGGGCGAACGCTATCAGTGTAGCTGGAGGACCTGGAAACAATGTGGGGAGACCTTCTGCAGTCACCTGTTACAACTGTGGTGAGACGGGACATTACAAATCTCAATGTCTTCAACCACGGGCTGGCAATCACAATGTGCCAATACAGCAGACTGGGAAGAGGCCGTACCAGTCAGGGCGAGTATTTGCTTTGACGGAAGCTGATGCTGATGAGGCAGATCAGGTCATCTCTGGTACGGAGGCTGATGTTTAGTGGTTTTGTCATTTCTCCTTCCCGTTTATATTGTGAAACTGTTATGTAATGGTGTGAATTATGTAACAGGCGAACTCTATCTTAATGGAATGAAAGCTGTTGTATTGTTCGATACTGGATCCTCTCATACTTTTGTGTCTCCTAGATTTGCTAAAGTGTTGGGAGTTGAACCGAAGATTTTTCCAGGCAAGATCTTAGCAGTAGCTACTCCATCAGGGGAAACTTTAACCACTGATCGGTATTACGCTGATTGCGAGATTGTGATTGGAGATCGAATCTTTGGCATTGATCTGATCGAGCTGACTATCTTGGAAGTCGATGTTATCATTGGCATTGATTGGATGTCGGTGTACAGTGCAAGCATCGAGTGTAAGACCAAGACGGTAACAGTGAAGGCTCCAGGTGGACCTGAAGTCACTTTCCAAGGGAAGAAGAAGTGTTCTAAGCTGGTGGAAACTATCCGCAAGGAAGAGACTCCTGTGAAATTGCAAGGGATTCCTGTGGTTCGGGACTATCCGACTGTGTTCTTGGAAGATTTTCCTGGGTTACCTCCGCATCGTGATGTAGAGTTCAGCATCACTGTTCAACCGGGAAGTGCACCCATTTCTAAGGCACCGTATAGGATGGCTCCAGTGGAACAGGATGAGGTGAAACGGCAGATTGAGGAACTATTGGGAAAAGGCTTTATTCAACCTAGTGCGTCACCTTGGGGAGCACCAGTGCTTTTAGTCGCAAACCTTTCGGTAGACACCCCTCATTCCTGAACCTAAAGAAGGTGTAAAGCAGCAGTCAATCCCCCCTCAAGGAGGAATCCAAGAAGGAATTAACTCGTCTCTACCGCTTTGCCTCACTCTTGATCATGATTCCCTCGCTTCTAACACAGAGGCGCTTACCTGGCAAAGACAGCGCATTTATCGATTACTCAACAGCACCTCCTCTACGTTCTTGACAGCCCATATTTTTGTCTCAGTAGAGTCTTTCAGTGGCATGTTTCTGTCCTCTTCCCCATTGCTTAGAAAAAGTGAGCCACCGGTTCAGGTACAAGATACTATCATTACCGCCTGGACAATTAGACATCCAACCCGTAATCGCAACGACCCAATTGCAAGAGAAGAAGGATGGATCGATGAGAATGTGTATCGACTACCGGGAGCTGAATAAGGTCACTGTTCAGAATAAGTATCCGATTCCTCGAATTGATGACTTGTTCGATCGTCTACAAGGAGCAGCTGTATTCTCCAAAATAGATCTTCGATCAGGATATCACCAAGTGCGAGTGAAAGCCGAAGATGTGCATAAAATTGCGTTTAGAACTCGGCATGGACATTACGAATTCTTAGTTATGCCATTCAGAGTGACAAATGCACCCGCAATCTTCATGGACTTGATGAACAGAGTTCTGAGGCCGTTTATTGATTCTTTCATCGAGGTGTTTATCGACGATATTCTCGTGTACTCCAAGTCAGAGGCGGAGCACACCGAGCATCTGGCGGTAGTGTTGCAGAAGTTGGAAGAGCAAGGGTTGTATGCCAAGTTATCCAAGTGTGATTTCTGGAAATCTGAAGTGGCATTCCTAGGTCACATCCTTTCTAAGGAGGGTGTGGCAACTGACCCTCAGAAGATAGAGGCAGTGAGAGATTGGGCAAGGCCTACTACAATGAAGGAAGTCAGAAGTTTCCTTGGGATGACTGGATAGTACAGGAGATTCATTCAAGGTTATGCTCAGATAGCTGTACCGCTTACTGGACTGACCAAGAAGAATGTGAGCTTCAAGTGGACTGAGCAATGTGAGGCGAGATTTCAGGAGTTGAAAGATAGGCTGACTACTGCACCTATTTTGGCTTTGCCTAGAGCAGGTGTTGAGTATGATGTTTATAGCGATGCTTCACATCGGGGGCTTGGTTGTGTCTTAATGCAAGAGGGAAGAGTAATCGCTTATGGGTCTAGGCAACTACGACCGCATGAGAAGAATTACCCGACTCATGATCTGGAGTTGGTTGTGATTATCTTTGCCCTGAAGCAATGGAGGCACTATGTGTACGGTGAGAAGTTGAACATGTACACGGACCACAAGAGCTTGAAGTACATATATCAGCAGAGGGATCTCAATCTGAGGCAGCGGAGATGGTTGGAAGTGCTCGAGGATATGCGACCTGAGATCAAGTATCATCCTGGAAAAGCTAATGTTGTTGCTGATGCACTTAGCCGCAAGAGCAGTTTGGCCAGTCTGATTACAACTCAGAGGCATCTGATTGAGGAGTTGGATCGAGCAGGCATTGAGGTTGTCTTGCAAGGATTGGGAGCATCTTTGGCTCAGTTGAGGCTTCAGCCTACTTTGAATGCAAAGATCATTGCAAGTCAGGAGGTTGATGCTGATATCTTGGAGATGAAGGAGCAGGTTGGTGCTGGCAGGTTGCCCGGATTTCAAACCAGGGATGGAGTGCTGTGGTTCGGAGATAGGCTGTGTGTTCCAAATCAGGCGGACCTGAAAGAGAGTATTCTTCAGGAGGCGCACGCTACTCTTTTGTCGGTACATCCTGGGAGTACTAAGATGTACAAGGACATCAAACAGCATTTCTGGTGGTCAGGTTTGAAGCGGGATGTGGCTGAATTTGTCGCGAAGTGTGAGGTTTGTCAGCAAGTCAAAGCCGAAAGTCAGAGACCCGGAGGTCTATTACAGCCGTTACCTATTCCGGAATGGAAGTGGGATAACATCAGTATGGATTTCATCACGGGATTGCCTAAGAGTTCTAAAGGCAATGATGCAATTTGGGTTATAGTCGACCGACTGACCAAGTCCGCTCACTTTTTGGCGATAAAACTCACTGCTTCGATAGACAAGTTGGCTGAGATGTATGTTGGCGAGATTGTCAGACTTCATGGTGTTCCCTCAACTATTGTGTCTGATCGAGATGCGCGGTTTACTTCGCATTTCTGGAGGAGTCTTCAGGCAGCTTTGGGTACCAAGACAGATTTCAGCACTGCTTTTCATCCACAGACCGATGGGCAGACCGAGAGAGTCAACCGTATTCTTGAGGATATGCTTCGGTGTTGTATACTAGACTTCGGAGGCAAATGGGAAAGGCATTTACCTTTGGTGGAGTTTGCCTACAACAACAGTTTTCAGGCTAGCATCGGGATGGCGCTGTACGAAGCTTTGTATGGCAGGAAGTGCAGGACTCCTGTTTGTTGGTATGAAGTTGGGGAGCGGCAGTTGTTTGGTCCTGAGCTTGTACAGCAAACTTCTGAGAAGATTGATTTGATCAGGAAAAGGTTGGTGGAAGCTTAGAGCAGGCAGAAAAGCTATGCAGACAACCGGAGAAGGGACCTTGAGTTTGAGGTTGGTGACTTCGTCTTTCTAAAGGTATCGCCCAGCAAAGGTGTGGTTCGATTTGGCAAAGGCGGGAAGTTAGCCCCGAGGTTTATAGGCCCATATAAGATATTGAAAAGGATCGGGAAAACTGCTTACCGGCTTGAATTACCGGGAGAGTTGTCTCAGGTGCACAATGTCTTCCATGTGTCTATGCTGCGAGGTTATATTCCAGATCCGAGTCATCATTTGCCAGAAGTACCGGAAGGTTTGCAGTTAGACCTGAATTACATCGAGTCTCCTGTTGAGATTGTTGATCGTCGAGAGAAAGTCTTGAGGAATAAGACGATACCGATGGTCAAAGTAGTCTGGAGAAACCACTTGGTTGAAGAGGCTACTTGGGAATCTGAGGAGAGGATGTTGAAGGACTATCCTGAGCTTTTTGCTTGATTGTATCTTGGTATCTTTGTTTTGTTGTTGTGTTTTCTGTTTTTCTCGCTCTTTGCTGTAGTTCCGGGGACGGAACTATTCTAAGGAGGGAGTGATGTAATACCCCGATTTTCCTAATATATATGAAGATTATTTATTTATTTTTCTATTATATGGTGTGCATGTGTAACCTTGTTGGCCATTATTTACTTTCATGATGAATAAGTGCATTGTTTTATAAATTACTTTATCCTAAAGCCCAAATATTAATTTACATATTTACTTCTACAAAATATTTATTTTTGGCCCAACTGATTTTAAGCCCATGAATTTAACCCTTTTTTCTACAACTTGCAATGTGTTACATCCTTTTTATTTATTATTTAATGTACAAATTTTGTAGGGTGTTTTGTGTGTGCACGTGCATTCTATGTACACGTGCACAAGCACACAAGCTTGGCCGGATGGGGTAGAGTAGTGGGAGTGAGTTGTGGGTGGTTATTTAAGGTGTGGGTAGTTCCATAACCCCCCTTATCAATCTTAGCCCTTGATCCTCCAACTCCCTAATGCATCCTAACCCTCCATTCCACCTATATTCTAGTATAAATACCCCCTCTTATTCTCTATTTCTTTTACACTAGATTAATATTATAAGAGAGGTATTTGTGAGAGTTGTGTGTGGGAGCTTTTCTGTGAAGGCCGAGGAGTACATCTGAAGGATTCGGTGTGGAACAAGGAGCCAGGAGCAAGAAGTGCTGCACCGCATTGAGGACTTTGCTGGATTCGATTACTTCGTCAAATAAGGTGGGTGTTTCTCAGGACTTCTAATGTAGAAAACATGCCGTAATTATAATATTTGTTATTGTGCTCTTGAGGAGTAAGATAGTACGTGATAGAAATGCTTGAGTATGTTTATGTTGATAATTATGGAGGACTAATAGTGTAGAAATGGCATGGAAAACAAAGATGAATTGGGTCGGTGCAGTCGACTATCGTGTAGATAAGTCGACTGGTACGAGATAATTATTTTTATGATGTGGTGATAAACATGTATGCAAATAGACCTAACGGTGTGATTACTAAGTTTGTAATTCCCTATGACACATATGATGGAGGGAAGGTAAATGGATGAAAAGAACTAGCGATGATTAACAAACTTAAGAACTGTCGGAGCAGTCGACTGACACTGTGTTCAGCCGACTGGTGCTGTAATTAAATTATGATTATTTGGAAATTCCATGTAATGGGATATCCCATCATGTTGATCTAGTGTAATGATTTGAGAATTATATCTTCATCTTCGTGAGGAAGTTATGAATACGTGTGAATGCGTGTTTAAAAATATTTCCCTCGAAGAAGAGATAACATTTAGTAACTTGAAATTTCATGTTTGCGATGTTACTGAACAATAAGAGACGCTGTGTTTATGAAACATGAATATATATATATATATATATTGTGAATTGATATCATGATGCAAGTGCATGTAAGAACTGTAGATAATCCCTTAATTTGAAGTATGGATCTGTCCGGTCAACTGAATGCGCGTAGCAAGTCGACTGAGCTGAACGTAGAAATGAACTGCTAAAAACCCCAGGACAGACGACTGATGAGATAACAGTCGACTGTCAAGAGGATAACACTGTGAACATGGAAAGTGCGGGACAGCCGACTGGCCAAGTGCAGCAGTCGACTCTCCCGAGTTTTTTTTATGAAGAATTTGATTTGACTGTACAAGTCGACTGGTTCTTTTCCAAGTCGACTATATAGAGTGGGTTTTAATATGACAGAAGTTTCATTTTGATTACTGTTAAAGAAAAGGTTGTGATTGATGTTGTTAAACTCTATTTTTGCTACTGCATGAATGTATATGAAAGGAATCGTATTTCTGAATTGAGAAACTTACATGAAATAAGTCATGCTTGAATGAAGAATTACATGAATATGAAAATTAAGAACATGTTATGCCGAGGCAATGAAAATGAATTCATGAGTTAGACTTGCTCAAACTGGAAATTGTGAATTTGAAATTGAAACGAAAGAGTAGCTAAGTCTCCCCCGGCAATGGAATTGAAATGAAATTGAAAAGAAGACCAGGGTCGGTCATGTGTAAATGAAATGATAAGTCCGGTTTAGGGAGAGGCTAACTCTAGAGCTTTGATTTTATTCATGATTCTATTAAAATAAGGACTAGTACATAGTGGAGATGTGATGAAAGTAAGAGATAAACATTGAGTATGAGGGCTATTGGGTAATGGCGAGAGTGTATCCCAGGAATTCCCATGATGAGTCTGGGTGAGGATACTACTCCAGAGTACCGTCCCAGTGGCGACGCTCGTGGGATGTTTGAAGACTACGGGTGGTGTCATGTCTACGGTGAGAGCTGAATTACCACAGGATGTTTGCATGATGAGTCATGTCAGCGATGGGATTCCCTCCAGAGTGCCTAGACATGAGTCCGTAGGTCGGAAAATATCTAAGATACTTACCGTAATTACAGTAGTAGAGTAAGTCATGGCGAGGGATTGAACCCTATAAAAATGAAGAACGATTAAGAGGCTTGCCCTCGGACCTATGTAGTATGGGATGCATAGAATCCGAACAAGTGCGCATTAGTGTCATGTAAAATTAAGTAATTGCATTAAGGATTAAGTGCACAATCACGACACGACATCTTTAAGAGTTCTTTTTTTGATTTACATGCTTATATTGAACAAGTTTGTGATTTGTTAAGAAATAAGATTCGTTATACTGTTCCTGGCATAGAGAGGATGGCCATGTATAATTTTCGTCGGTTGAATAAACTGACGTACCTGCAGTTTTGTATGCAGGATAAATTACATGTAAAGTGGAATGGATGCATAAAGATTTTACCATGTTGTTGTACATTTATGTAAATGTTGTATATTTTGCTTCCGCTGTGCAAATGTAAATATAACATATGATGTAAACTCTGATGTATGATGAAAATTTTTAATTTCCTTGTAAAATTGTACTAAAGAAAGTGAAAAGATCCTGTAGAACATCTCGAATTCAGTGTATTTGGGATTCGGGGCGTTACAAAAACAAACAAAACTTCTAGGGATCTCCTAGGGTGAACAAGTGAAGCCTTCTCCTCCTAGATCGAGCCACCAATTTATTTCTCCTCCTTGCTTGCAATTCAACCCGAGCCTCACTCTTGCTCCTTGAAAAAGCCGGCCTCTCCTTGGGTTGAAGAACACACACTATCACTCAATCTTTTAAACTCACAATCTACTCAATCTTTTGTCTCACTAATTTGTCTTTCTTTTCTTTCTTTCTATTCTTTTATTTTCAATTCTTTAGGTGTAAGAATGAAGAGTGTAGGGGGGGGTATTTATACAAATTTTAAGGGTAAATGGAGGGCTAGGATTAGTCAAAATGGTTAGGGATCAAGGGTCAAGATGAACTAGGGAGTTATAAAAACTACCCATGATGAAGCAACCAACTATCCACCTCTTCCATCTCTCCCTCTCTCCCATGCATTATCCGGCCAAGGTCAAAAGGGTGCACTTTGCACACTCTAGTGCATGCACGTGCCAACTAGTATCCCCCTTTTACAAGTTTGTTCATGTGAATTAATTAATTGTTCACTAAACTTGTCTACACTACAAGTTAGATTAATAAAAAGAGAAATTAAGTTAAATGGTTTCACTAATGAGCCAATTAAACATGGGCTCTACTAATTAAATTAATTAATTAATTAATTAAGATGGGCTAAAAAGAGACAAATAGGCCTAGAATTTAATTAAGCTTTTAAAAATATTCTTTTTGGAAAATAAAGAGAACAATTTCTTGTTCATGCTATAAAGAAATATTTTTTTTCTAAAAAAAAATACGCGTATGAAATTATCCGTGCAAAACACATAAAATCACAAACTCTTGATAAATAAAAATTTAGGGTGTTACACAACGATGCCGCCGATACTGTCTTCACAGTACCTACTATCAGGCTATTAAGCTTCCTTCAGCTTAGGCCACTGTCTCGTAACAGCGTCGCCTCTTCGCTCGATTTAGAAGTAAGAGTCGAGATGAGTCTGTGTAGTGAGAAATCGCCTGAGAGAGGAAGAGCGTGAGAGAGGTGAAGGTATCCTCTCCACGACTCTCTCCTGGATCGTGGTGTTTGGTGGGGTGAGCGAGATAGTTGTTTGGTGAGAAGTTGTCTTAGAAAGCACAATCGTGAGAAAGGTAAAGGTATCCTCTTCATGGCTATCTCTTTGGTAACGGCTGTAGGAGTTAGTGGCGCGTTTGTAGGATGAGTGGTGGAGTTAGTGGGAGGGTGCGATTGCTGTGCTTGTGCCGTGGTGTCGTAATTCGGTCTGTGCAGCTAGGGCCCAAAGATGGGGTCCCCCCAGCAAGAAGAAGACAGGGATCGGCGGGTGATAATGTAACACCCTGAATTCCAAAATACAACTGAATTCGAAGTTCCACAGGATCTTTTCACTTCTTTCGTACAATTTTATAAGGAAATAAAAATATTCTTACATCAGAGTTACATTATACCTTTACATTATCACAGCGGAAGCAATTTTTACAATAAATTATATGAAACAATATTTAAATCAATCTTGAGCAGCATGTATACTTCAATTGTCAAGCATCTTTACCTTGCATGTAAAACTGTAGGCGCGTCAGTTCATTTACTAACGAAATATTATACACGGCCATCCTCTCTATGCCAGAAACAGTATAACGATTCTCAATACTTAGCAAATCACAAACTTGTTCACAAACAAAACTAAAGGGACTATCCTATTGATGTCGTGTTGTGTTGTGCACTTAGTCCTTAATGCAGTTGTTATGTTATATGACACTAATGCGCACTTGTTTGGATTCTATGCATCCCATTCTACATAGGTCTGAGGGCAAGCCCTTAATCGTGCTTCATCTTATAGGGTCTGATCCCTCTCCATGACTTAAACTACTACGGTAACTACGGTAAGTATCCGAGATGTTCTATGATCTACGAACCCATGTCCAGGCAGTCTGGAGGGGAATCCCACTTACTGACATGACGCATCAAGCAGGCAGACTATGGACAATTCAGCCTCCGCCATGGAACAATGGCACCACCTGCAGTCACCAAACACCCCACAAGCGTCGTCATTGGGACGATAATTCTGGAGTAGTGCTCACGCCATGTCATGACGCATCAAGCAGGCAGTCTGTGAATCACTCTCACACCGCCAATCCGATGGCCCTCATACTCGTGTTTTTCTCTTACTTTCATCACATCACTACTATGCGTCTAAATCCTTAATTTATTAGAATCATGAACAAAAATCAATTCTCTAGAGTTAGCCGTTCTATTATACCGGTCTTAATCCTTTATTCCACATGAACCAAATCTTGGTCTTTTCATTCAATTTCATTTCAATTTATTTCTTTTCAATACCGGTATGAGGCTTAGCTACACTCTAGTTCTCAATTTCAATTCACAATCACACAAAGATTGAGCCTTTCAAACTCATAAGTTCTCTTTTCATGATTAACAATAGTGTTTCCTTTTCATGTTCATAGCATTCATATTAATAAAAACATTTCATAATTCTTCAGGATATTTCAATTCACTTCATGTACAATTTCATGCAAAAGACAAATAAAGTTCACTTTTCTAACTTGTCACATTCAATCTTCATTTTTTCCATTATCAAATCTCTTTTTCAATGTTCTTTCAAATAGCATATTTATTTTATCAAGAGGCAATTTAAAATCTGAGACGTCTAAATAGTCTGGACAGTCGGCTCTTGGAGCATAGTCGGTCGACTATTCAGCAAAAGATTAAAAGACTCAAGAAATGGTCGGGACAGTCGACTGTTAACTTGGCCAGTCGGCTGTACTGTAAAGATTTAAAAACTCGGAAATAAAAGATCAGGGCAGTCGACTGTTACATCATGATCGGTCGACTGTTCAGCAAAAAAAAAATTAAAAGCTCGAAAAATAAATACTCAGAGCAGTCGACTATTTTAGCCTAACGGTCGACTGATGCGGCTAGTTTATTTCAAATTCCCAAAATTCTTTTTCTTTTTGAACTAAAACTCTCCAGTTTCTAATGTATACACAATTTACAATAAACTAGTATTTTAAAATTCATTGTTTACCAATAACACAATGCATTTTTAATTTCATTTGGTGTTCTATGTCCATATTTTCGACGTTTGAGAACACTTAACATTTCTTCATAATTATAAATCTAACTTTCCAAATTTTACTTTATATCTCTAATTGATACTTTATCAACCCACACTCGATCTTGTTCTCTACAATTGGATTGTTCTAATTCAAACAGTTAATTCTACAAGATGCATTTTGACAATTTGTGTCTCACAAGTACAAATTCGTTTCACATGGCATAATTCATAGACATAAAGCATGATGATAAGGTTAATTCTAGCATTTCAATTTCACATCTTTGTTCATTAGCAATCATCTTAATAGTAAATCTTTGAACTACTATTTTATCTCTAATCAACCAAACATGAGACTACAATTTATCAATTTCTTCTCAACTATTTTAGCAAACATCCCTAGCATGGCAACTATATTTAGAAGTATTGAGAAACACCCACCTATATTTGAAGAAACAAATGAAAACTCATAGAATGCAAGAACGTAGTCTTCTCCTCCTAGAATGGATTGCAAATTGCTCCTCCTTCTTGCTCCTTGGTGCAACCCGAGCCTTGCTTGAGCGTGATGATGATGTAACAGGCCTCCAATATGGAACACACACAACTAATGCTCTTAATCTTTTTACTCTCTCTCAATCTTTTACTCTCTTATATACTTCTTTCTTTCAATCAATTTTCCTAGTGTTTTATGCATGAAGAGAGGGGTATTTATACTAGTTTTAGGGTGAGAATGGAGGGCTAAGATTTAATCAAGGAGTTATGGATTAAGGGCCAAGATGAATTGGGAAAGTTGTAGTAACTTCCATGATCACATAACCGCTCCCCTCAATTACACCCACTCTCCCTCTCTCTCAAACCACAATCCGGCCCCTAGAAGGGTGTGCAATGCACACTCTAGTGTGTGCCCGTGCCCTTTCTAGTACCCCCCCATTATTAAGTTGTACCAAAATTAATTAATTAATTGTCTACGAATTGTATCAACATGACAAGTGGTGACAATTAAAGATTAATTAATTTGTGGGCTTAAAAAATAGTGGGCTTTTGGCTCATAGGGCCATTTAATAACATACTTTAATGTATTAAGGTGGGCTTAAATTAGAAGAACACTCTTAGGCTTTTAAAAGAGGTTTTTAGAAAATAAAGAGAAAGAAAAAGAATGTTTATTTGTTCATGTTATAAGGGATAATTTTGTAAGAAAATATACATACAAAATTTCTACGTGCTCTACACGTAAAAGGGCAACAATAGAAATTTAGGGTATTACAGATAAAATCCTGCCAGGCTAGTTTCAGGTGGGTGTGCATGTGCCGTGAAGGTAGTGTACGAAGCTAAACTGACGTACATATAATTTTGCTGGACCGAGCTTTTGTCGGCCCACCCTCTAGGGTTGTTGGAGGAATTTGTTGTTTGTACGGGTCAGGCTGCTTCATTTATGTTTTATTTTCTGTCTGTAGGATGTAATCTGGTCCAGTTGTCTAGGGTTGTATCATTAATTTCTTATTAATGAAACAAGGTGGCTGTATTCCACCTTTTCCTTCAAAAAAAAAACTTCTTCTTCACCTTCAAAACTCCAAGAACCCACAAGCAAATCAAAAACCCTTTTCTTTCTTTCTTTTCTCATCTCATAAATAAAGTAGTAGAAGAGGATGGAGAGTAGAAGAAGTAGAAGAAGATGGAAGTGATGATTTCAGGGTGAAAATGAGATGGAGATAGGGGAAGATTTGAATTTCGGCCATGGGTGGGGTGGGTTTCCTCTTGCTGCCGAAATGGGAAGGAAAGAGGGAGAGATAGGTTAGTGGGATTTTGGGGAATAAAGAGTGAGGTCGAGGGATTTTATTCATTTTTGTGTGAGTCTCTTACACATGCCTACAATAGTACATATATATACATACACATTTATTAATATACATATATACTCATATATATTTATAGACATACACAAACATATAGGTGTATTCAAGTATAAAAATCCAATCCAATACAAATCAATTAAATATGTATACATACAAGTATCCATGCATATATATCATATACAATTCAGTCAAAATATACATACATTCATATATGTATATGTACATCCATATACAAATAAAATATTTATTTGTAAAATAAAATATAAGAATATACTTGATCAAAAGATTATTTTTGCAAAAGATTGTTTCGTTAAAACAATCGGGACAATACACGCAATTTAATTGAGAAGATATCCTGAATATACCTCATCAGGTTCAGAATAACTAATATATCTGAAATTTCTCAATTAAAACTAATAATTATTAGAAAAATACATAATCGCGTGCAATTCTCAACTGTGCATGGATTACGAAGCAAAATAGCTATATGCTTTTTTGCGGGGTATTACAGGTCGAGGAAAGAGCAAGGCATTGAACTCATAGTGTAGCGCCCCAAATTTCAATATGATATCTCAGAAATACGTGACACAATTTCCAGCATCAACCTCAATTGTAATAGTAAACATAGCCAAAACACAAAGATTTTTTTTTCAACTTTTATTACAATAATTATTTACAAAACACGGCGGAAAAACAAACACCTTGAATTCCAAATTTTCTCTTTTACAACACTTTCTTTTACAATTTAAATGAGTCATAACATCATTCTATCTCATGCATCCAAATCCCAAGCTATAAGCACCTACCTGTAAAACATGAGGCTAGAGATAACCCTAACCCCCAAAACTATAGGGGTCAGCCATAATGGTGTGAGTGACATCAAAGAAAACAACATACATAAGGCATAGAGTCATAAACAACATGTATTAATAATAATAACAATGGAATATGAAATAACAATAATTAAAATATTAAAATATAAGATAGTAAATAGTAGGACATGAAAACAACAAGTGAAACTAGACTAAGTGTCAAGTGTAGGAAAAATAGAATACAATATGCATAAAACCAAGTCAAGAAAACATCAATGCTATATGCTGACTCTCTAATGCATACTTGTCGGATTCTATGCATCCTACAATACATAGGTCCGGTGCAAGCCTTTATCGTTCTCCTCTTTATAGGGTTAAATCCCTCGTTATGCAACTAATCCTACTACGGTGATGGGAACAAGATCCAAAATACTCTGCGAATAGGCATCACAACCTTCGATGCGCAAGCATCATGTAAGAATAGCTCAACAAAACCGGAGAATCACCTCCTTGCCGTGTACCCCACGCGAGGTCCTCAACGTGTAGATACACCAAGTACATCCTGTGAATAGGCCTACCGACCCTCGACACGCGAATACACCCTGCATGCTCCGTGAATAGGCCTACAGACCCTCGACACGCGAACATACAAATGTCCTCTCGAGACAGAACAAAACACAAGTCCTGGAACGCATCCGTTGGACCAAAACCAAAAGCATATACTTACGTTTCCAAAGTTCCATCACTCTCCACTAGTACCTGTCCATAGGTTGATTATTATTTAATCACAAAATTCCTCAACTCTAGAGTTAGTGTATCTTGCCAAACTTAATTTCACAATAACAACCCCAAGACCCAACTGGTCTAACTCAACAAAATCTCATCTGCCAGTTCAAAGGACTCCCACTCAACTCCTAGAGATTCACAAAACGAATACCAACACCAAAACTTCCAATACAACTCATAAATCCATCATCAAAATGTTTATAATAAGAAAACCATGTAAATCAACAAAATTCAACTTCCATTTAATGTGCTCATAAATTTCCAAAATTCAATTAAAATATTTAAACCATTAAATAACAGAAAACCATATTTGAAGTTGTAGAATATCACCCAAAACATCAATTCGTTGAAAACACATATAACTCACTTAATAAAGTCATAAGAATGTAATTTAAATTCTATTAGAAACAAAATATAACTTTCTGTAAAATACGAAAATCTGTAGCAAAATGTCATTTAAAAACAATTGTGTAATAACCCACAATATCGAAGAACCAATTATTTAAGGAAAACAAGAGAAAACTCAAGAAATCCTTCAGCCAGAGCAATGACAGTTAACTATTGAACATGGTCACTCGACTGTCCTACGAAAATCCGAAAACTCAAGAAAACCCATTAGCAGTGATAGTGACAGTCGACTATCAAGAGTAGCCAGTCGACTATCCTGCGAAAAATTCGAACACTCAATAAAACTCATCAGCCATGGCAGTGACAGTCGACTATCGAACATGGTCAGTTGACTATCCTGCAAATATCCAAAATTCAATTAAATCGACAGTCGACTGTCGACTCAGTTCAAAGACAAAGCAGTCGCCTGTTATTGCAAACAAAATTCAAGATCAGTAACCACCCAGTAGACTGTCGGCTCTAGTTCGGTCGACTGTCGACTATAGCAGGTTGCAGTTTGTGCATGTTTTAACTGATACGACGATAAAACTTTGTAAAACCAAAATTAAACTTCCTGAGATGATCAAACATAACTTGCATAACATATAGGAGTTTATAAAACAAATCAAACCCATATCAAGATCTCAAAAGAGTAAATCTTTCACAAAAATCTTCAAAACCAGTAAAGTAGTTTATATATATATATATATGCATAGGGTAATTAAACATCAGTTTAAACATCAAAATACATCAAATAGGAGTGGTCTAATGTTCAAAACCATCTCAGTATAAAACCCATCGAAATCCAATCAAAACTCCATCAAAATTCATAAAAACTCTCAAAACAGTGGATTATGAATGTGAAGGTGTGCATATGTGTGTTTGTGCATTAGTTAAATATTCTGAATCCATTGTATATATATAGTATAAGGTTTAAATTCAACTCAGTAAGAAACAACCCAAAATCCAAATCAAAACTTCATCAAAACTTCACAAAGCTCCAAACAAGCTTCGGCGTGCACAACCACAGACCCGAAACAAGCCTCTTTTAAAACTTCAAGACTTAATCTTTTTGATCCAACAAATCCTTCTATAACTTGTTATACACATACCCAATTACTTACATCAATTACTCATGAACATATGCACTCACAACACGCAAATAATCAAGTCTTAACCATCGAAACATCAATAACAAAACTACATGCATACACACCGTAGGGTTCATCTTTAATCAAATTTTGTTTACTTTTATGCAATAATCAACATAAAATCTTTTTATAACAATTTTAAACAGCAAGTATATGAAGAAAACATCCTACTCATGATTTATATTAGGTTCTTTAACAATTTCAAGTCATTAAATTAGGGTTCTAGTCATTAATAGTATAGTTTCATGAAAAGATTCAATTTTTAATTCATCTACTCATCAAAAATGCATTATATCTTCATCCAAACCCTAATATGTTTTCTAATAGACAAATCATCACATACAACATGCATTGAACAAAATAAAATAAATATATGTCACTCACCTTATTGAAGAATCAACCGAAGAAAATAAAGAGAATAAGAAAATTCTTCCTTTCGCAAGAAAATCAAGATTCTCTCTTTAAAACTTCAAGAAAATAATAATAATAAAAATCCTTTGTGTAGCACAGCAAGAGACGGCTGCACCCCACCCTTAAATAGGCCGGAATTATAGGTTTTAGGGTTTTGTAAATAGATTTGCAAAATACCTCTTTTAAATATATCTTTCCATATATAAATCCTTATACTTGGAAATTAAATAAAACCATATTAATTGAGATTTTAAAAAAAAAAAACCCCTAATAGTCATCCGGCACTGTTTTGAAAATCTAGAAAACGAAATTGTACTTTTGCCCCTCTAAGTGGCAATTTTGCAAAAAAAAAACTCTTCTTTATCAAACATGCAAAATAAACCAAATTTATTAAAACAAAAAGTAAAATCTTTACCTCTGAGTTGACTAGGCATCAAGCTCAGCCCAAAAAATCTGAAAATTTGGAGTTATCACTCCAAGTGGTAATTTTGCACAAAAGTCCATCTTTTTGTAATATTTACAAATATGTCCAATAATTATCAAAAAATTCAGAAAATTCAAAAATAATATATAATAATAAATAATGGGTTTCCCCAAAATAATTTTTGACTTTTGAACTTCCCAAGAAAGCATTTGCATGTGTTTTACACATGTCAAAAGATAAATTTTCAGAAAAATGTTTATTAAATCACACAAAATCATTTTAATTCATTTATTAATCTTAAAAACATTATTTTAAAATATGGGGTATTACACGTAGAGCTAACAAGTTGTTGATGGAGCTCGAGCAAAAATCATGGCGTTGAACTTATTATATGGAATTAACAAGTTGTTGATGAAGCTCGAGCAAAGAGAAAGGCGTTGAACTCATTGTTTAGAGTCAACGAGTTTTATGGATCTTGAGTGGTAAGCAGGGCATTGAACTCGTTGTACGGAGCTAACGAGCTGTTGATGGAGCTGAACTCATTGTATGGAGTTAACAAGTTGTTAATCGAGCTTGAGCGAAGAATAAGGCATTGAACTCGTTATATGGGGTTAATGAGTTCTTTGACAGAGGAACTCAATTGGCACACGGATTGCTGAACTCATTTTGTGGGATGAATGAGTTGTACGTGTTATGAATCTTTTTGATATTGAAGTGAAGTCCTTTGTGTTTGTTCAGCATTGAAATAATTCAATTCTTCTTTTTTCTAACAAGTATTCGTGTACACTGAATGATATCTTCGGGATAGAGTTGGGACTGGTCCATTTGCATAGCGCGTCATG
Organism: Hemerocallis citrina; assembly: GCA_017893485.1. Classification (NCBI taxonomy): domain Eukaryota; kingdom Viridiplantae; phylum Streptophyta; class Magnoliopsida; order Asparagales; family Asphodelaceae; genus Hemerocallis; species Hemerocallis citrina. The sequence continues at coordinate 114,368,909 of CM030367.1, read as the reverse complement.
CAAGATGAAGTTGGAGCTTGCTCAAGTGAAGGTGGTAGGAAAGATTTGAGTTTGACCGCCTAAGGAAAGTTTGTCTTGAATTTTATCGTCAAGAATTGAGGCGAACCTGAGGATCTGTTAGCTGGTAGGAGGCCTGTAAAGAGGTTTGTGTCTCTTAGGCAAAACATTCCTTTATCGTGTAGCTGGAAGGACGACTTGTAGGACAGCTTGTTGTATAGTATTTGCAAGACTTTCATAGCTATTCGTAGGCATGAGACGTAGACTCATTGTGATTATGCAATTGTAACGAGACTTGTTGTTTGTGAAATAAGAAATATTTTACATGTCTATGCTTTGTCATGTGATTCGTCGTCTTGGGGGGTTATCTAGTTTTAGGAGCTGCTCTTGGGGAGAGTTGGACTACGAACTTGCCGTTTTGTACTTAGCTAGTTGTAGGAGCAACTCCAGAAGGGAGTTGGTCTCCAAACTTGCTGTATGGATCCTCCAACAAATTGTGAGAGTCACTTCAAGTGGCGAGTTAAACCGTGAAGCTTGCTTCAAGTTTGTTAGAGTAACTACAATCCACGATTTTGGATCTCTAATATGTCTTTAAAGAAAATTTAACAAGTTTTAGGAACAGGTTGAACGGCGAGTTGAGTTCTGAACGTGCTTGATTGCATGTTGCTAAAGTAACTCCAAGCCATGGTTATGGATTCCGAACTTGTTGTTTAGGGACTTTGCAGGTTGCGGGATCATATCGAATTGCGATTTGAGCTCTGAACGTGCTTGATCGCAGGTTGTTAAAGCAACTCCAACCATGAGTATGGACTATGAACCTGTCGTTGAAGTGTTTAACGAGTTTCAGGGGCAGATCGAATGACGAGTTGAGCTCTGAACGTGCTAAATTGTAGGTAGCTAGAGCAACTCGAGCCACATGTATGGACTCCAAACTCGTCTTATTAGGAGCTTCCAATGAGTTTTTTGTGCCATTCTTAAGAGTAAGCTTGACTTTTAACTCATTGTATGCATCTGTAGAGTTGTACAATAATTCTGCAAAAATTAATACTAAATTTTATTGAAAAATAAAACTAAGCGGCTGCTCTAGTGGCTGGCCTTTATTACATGTAGTGACTGCTAGCGAAAGCGGTTTTTATTGAAAAATAAAACTAGTCGGCTGCTCTAGTTTCTGACCTTTATTAGAAAATATTGAAATATATATAGAGGAGGCGGGCGTTAAGCGCCCTTGTTGAAGTTCATGAGGCATTCCACTTTCTAAGTCTCTGCTGATATCTCCTTGCCCCGGGGTCTTCCAATTGATGAACTGTTAAGCGAACAACTTGGTAGACCTTGTCTGGACTTTCCTATTTTAGGGTAGACCTTGTCTGGACTTACCTATTTTAGAGCGAGTCTTTCCTTTGTTTTGCAAAGGGAATGGGAGATCTTCATGTTCGCCAATGTGTTTAGGCAGGACCGTTTCTTTCCGTCGAATATGTGAAGTGGCTTTGGGCAGGGGATTCAGGTTTATTACCGTATTCTGATGAGGACGAATTTAGACCTGGTGGGAGATGACTTAGCAGGTTTGGAAGTTCTTGGTAGGATTGTTTATGGTAGTGGCTTCAATCTTGTTTACGGGCTTGGACTTAATGTGACTACTTTTCGGTGGTAGCTCTATGGCATCGAGGGGGAGAACCGAGCCCTCATTATGGCGGTGTAGCATGCTCTTGCTTCCGGTTTGCTTCCTATAACTTGGCCTATGCCTGTTGTTGTTAGGAAGTTCATTTTCATATGGCAGGCGGAGAAAACTACATGAAAGGTCGCCAAGCCGGGACGGTCAAATATTGCGTTGTATGCGGCTTTGACGTCTACAATTATAGAGTTCAGTGCTTCCATTCAAATAGCAAGGGCTCTTCATGTTGTCACATCGAGTGTGACGATTCCTTCTATTTTAACGGGTACACTGGAGAATCCGTAGAGTGTATAACTGGCCGGCTTGAGTCAGTCTCGGGAGAGCTTCTGGCCATTGAAAGTGTTCATGAAAGGATGTTTACAGAACTGTTATTGTCCACCAGGGTGCAGCATAACTCGTGATCCACCATGCAAAGGTTTATGACCAATGTGTTGCAGTGAGGTGTTCGAACACCTTCTAAGTCCATGTCGGAGAAAGATATTTGGACCCCGGTGTTCTTGGCAGGCGGAATGTTATGTACTGAGTTGACCTCCATGACAAATGCTTTGCGGGAGGAGTTGGAATCTCCCCCCACTGGGCCTCCGTGAATAGAGTGAAGAATGACCATGTGTTCTGAGTCTTATGATCCGGAGGGCCACTCTTGATGCTCATTAGCCCCCGTACCGGAAGGGTTCCGACAATGTTGTTTTGTTGGACAAATTGAAAGAGAGCTCCGGTGAATCAAACCTTCTACTGTTTCTTTAAGGTCTCGGCAGTTGTCGGTAGTGTGTCCATGGTCTCAATGAAATGTGCACCACTTGTTTCTATCCCTTCTCTTACTAGTTGTGGTCATCTTGGAGGAGGGGATTATTTCATCATTCTCAACTTTCATGTGGATGACTGACACACTCGTGTTAAGGGGAGTGAACTTGTCGAAGCGTGGTGCTGGTGAACTTCCATGAGGATGGTGGAAGGTGTTGAGCTGCACCGTCTTTCTAAAATTTACTGGGTCCTTCCTCCCTCGCATTCTTTCGTTTGTACCCGAAAGATGGATCCTTCTGGCCCCGAGGATAAAGATCTTCCTCGGCTTTAATATACCTGTTACTCCTTTCCAGGAGCTCAATGTAATCTTTAGGAGGTTTCTTTGTGAAGGAGGCTTTCAGTTCTTTGTGAGCGACGTTGTGGCAAAAAAAAGGCAGCCGCCACCGATGAGTCTAGGAAAGAGATGGACCTTGCTTCGGCTGTGAAGCACTTGACAAAGTCTTTCAGTAGTTCTCCGTCCTTTGCTTTAATTTCAATAAGGAAGCACTTTTTTTAGCCTTGCGGCTAGTACCGAAGTGTGCTTTGAAGAGCTCCTCGAGTTGGTTGAAGGAGAATATTAACTCTAGAGTAAGGCAGGAGTACTATTCTCTTACTGATCCTTTCAAAGTTGCGGAGAATGTTCGACACATGAGCGCATCGGTGGTATTTTAGACCATCATGAGAGTTTTAAAACTCTTAATAGGTTAGCCAGATCAGATTCAACATAGTAAGATTTAAACTGAGGAGCTTTGAAGTTCTTTGGAATGAGTGAAAGGAGGTCGACTGGGGCGGTAGGTCCTGCTAGAGCGGTTCCCTTCATTCTTCATCTGTTTCAGACGGTCTTCCACTTCTTGGATGCAGCGAAGGACTTGGTCGTCCTTACCCTTGGATCTAGTTGAGTCACTAGATTCTTCTTCTCTTGGAGGAGTAAAGTGGCGACTTTATGAGCGTCGACCCTAATCATGAGTACCTCGGATGGCTCGGAGGATGTTATGCTTGAAGTTTTCCAGTTCGGCTCTAGTGACTGTGGCCGCTTGGTCTTTGTTTCTATCAAGATGCTTTCGATTCTCACGAGTCGGGCTTCTTTCTGCAGTGTGCCCCTATTGTTGATTCTTGATTTTAATGATTACAATACAATGCAAAATTTGTTGTGCTATTTCTCATATATTGCAGGTTGTATCAAAGTTTATCATATATAATACACAAAGGCCTCAAAGCAAATTGATAAAGCAAGTCACAATGTTCTAAAGCTGAAGAATGATCAAGCAAAGCTTCATACAAAGACAAAGGCTAAAGCTTCACTCAAGACTCAAAACTCGAGACTCAAGTCAAGACCAAAGCTTAAATATCTTATATTTTGTGTCTTGTAAAAACAAATGTAATTTTTCTCTTTGTTAAGTCTTAGATTAATGTATAGCCTTATCACACACACACACACTCACACATAATTTTATAACTGTGTGTTTTACAAAATCTAAAGGTCGAAATAGCTTGAACTAGATCAGCTGTTGAGTACCAGTCGACTGCCATTAAGGATCAGTCGACTGAATCTGTACAAAATTGTCTGATCTTCTTCAAACTCTGGCCAGTCGACTCATAACGGCAACCCAGTTGACTGTTCAAGTCATTTCGACAGTTTACTGATTTCAAAACTTGTATTTTCGAATTTAAAAAATTATATCCGTTGTTAAACAGTTGTAGGAACTGTTTCTACAACGTCCAAGGATTCTACCCTATAAATAGAGCCTTCGAATCACCATGGAAAGGTTCCAAGAATTTTTGAGAAAAGTTTAAGTATTTTTGCTTTCAAGAGAAAAAGTTTTCATACAAAGCACTCTAATCTCTAAGTCTTGGTTCTCTGATTTCAGTCCAGCATAACATCGAATTCGTTTTGGACTGAATTCAGAAGTTGACCGAATAGCCACTTGCAAAATCACAAACACTACAAGGCTATAGGTTGATTGTAAACATCTTCATTGCTTTCTTTTACTCTCGGTTGTGAGAGTGGTTCCTCTCGATGGGAAAGTAGGACTCTAGGGTGTAGAGTCAGTTTTTCACTCTTGGTGGAAGAGTGGGTTTGCTCTCTCTAGTGGTGAAAGATGACTACGGGTTGGACAAGGTTGTTGTCTAACGCCGTAGGGTATTCTTGTACATTTTCAAGAATAGTGGAAAATCTCAAGTGGGTTGCTTGGGGACTGGATGTAGGTCGGGAGGACCGAACCAGGATACATCGTGTGAACTCTGTGATTGGTATCTCTATGGCTGTATCTCTTTGAACTCTTTTCATTACTTGCATTTCAGTTTACTCGAAATCTTTCTGGTAAGTCGATCGGATCTCCATCCTAAGTCGACGGATCAGACTGATATAACAATCGTCTTAAAAACTCTTTTGGCAAGTCAACTGTCTCTCCTATTCACGTCGACTTATCAAACTAATCTCAAAAATATTCTTCTACTCTGACGCCCCAGTCGACTGATATCACTTTTACAGTCGACTGGACAGAAGATAACTTTCAATTTCGCAATTATTTTTTATACAACACTATTCACCCCCCCCTCTAGTTTTCTTGCTTTGCCTACAGGATCCAACACTTAGTATCAGAGCCTAGATGAGTGCAATGGCAACTACTTCTAATGCAAATCAATACTATGAAGGCCAATCTACAAAAAAGGTCACCCCTCTTCGATTGAACCAATTACAACCATTGGAAGTGTAGAATGAAGATCTACCTTCAGTCCATCAACTATGAAATATGGAACATGATAGAGACCGAGTACACTGCTCCTACCATTCCATATGCACAATGAAACGACGACATGAAGAACCAAACAATGAACAATGCAAAGGCAATGAATGCGCTATTTTGTGCCCTTACAAAGGAGGAGTTCAACCGTGTGTCCAATGCAACAACCACACATTAAATTTGGCACACACTCGAGGTAACTCATGAAGGAACAAATAAAGTAAAAGAATCTAAAATATCTTTTCTTGTTCACAGGTTTGAAATATTCCACATGAAAGAGAATGAGAATGTGTCTGAGATGATTACAAGGTTCACTGACATTACCAATTCACTTGTGGCACTTGGAAAGATGTACACTCAAGCCGAGATGGTGAGGAAGGTACTTCGTGCACTAACCTCCGAATGGGAGAAGAAGATCACTGCCGTAGAAGAGGCCAACGATTTAACACAACTTTCTCTTGAGAATCTTGTGGGAAATCTTATGGTGTATGAGGTACAACATGAAGAGCGCAAGAAGGATCAAGAACCTCAACAATTCAAGAAGAAGACACTAGCATTCAAGGTCATGTCGGACTCCAAGGATGACGAAGAAGATGAGGAAGAGATTTCCATGTTCACGAAAAAGTTCAAAAAGTTCCTAAGGAAAGGTAAGTTTAATTCAAAATCTGAGGAATCTAATGAACCTCCAATTTTTTTCAGGTGTAACAAAACATGCCATATGAAGAATGATTGCCCACTAGAGAACGTGAAATCTAAGGGAAAGGCGTCCAACTTCAAGAAGGACAACAAGTTCATGAAGAACGAAAAGGCGTATCAAGCAACTTGGGATGATAGCAACTCTTCATCGGAAGAAGAAAATGAAGAGACAAACGAGGTTGCTAATGTTTGTTTTATGGCGCTTCAAAATCAAGTAAGTAATGATTATGACTCTAATGATTTACTTTATGCTTTCAACGAGATTTTTCAAGAACTAAAAAAAGAAAAAAATTAGAGTTAAGAACTTGGAGAAAGTGATTCAAACACTTTCTCAAGAGAATCTTAACCTTGATAAAGAAGTGAAATCTTTAAATTCTCGTCTTTCTAATTTAGATATAAATCTTGTATCTCTAAAGAAAGATTATAAAGAGATATCCAAGAATGTATCTAAATTTAATAAAGAAAAGGAGAATTTAAATGATGTTCTTCGAAATCAAGTTCAATCCAATAAAAGGTTTGGACTTGGTTTTCAAAAATTTCTTGAAAAATCTCATGCTTCCAAGAACACTAGTGTAAATAAACCTGTATCTATTTTCAGTGTTAAGCATCAACTTTATGAGTTTTTTGAAAAGCCTAAAACTTTAAATTTTCATGATAAAGGCAAATCTATAGTTCAAACCAGTCGACTGAACCCATCAATCAGTCTCCTGTCCAAAGGTACTGAGTCTTATTCAACGAGACAAACACCTCAAATAATTCGACCTATACTACCTCACAGTCGACTGCATATTAGTCACAGTCGACTGAAAGGTATAATAAAGTGACTGGACATAGCAAAAATGTATGGGTTCCAGTCAACCCGAGTCCGAAAGATAAAATTGCCTATATTAATTCATATATGCTTACTGTATGTAATTCAGCTAATTATATTTCTGCATATGGTGAAAAATCAAACTCTTCTTGGATTTTGTTTCCAAAAAACTAATCTATTTTGGACCCAATGAAAAGGGTACCATATTCACATTGAATATTTTATAGGTACCTAAGAGTGATCGTTGGATACTTGACAGCGGATGCTCAAAGCATATGACTGATCATGCTAACCTCCTATCTTCCATTCAAAACTTTGATGGAGGAACAGTCACTTTTGGTGACAACAACAAAGGAAAGGTCATTGGAATTGGTATGGTCGGCAAGTACACTAACCCTTCTATAGGAGATGTTTTATTAGTTAGTGGACTTAAGCATAACTTGTTGAGTATTAGCCAACTATGTGATAAGGGTTATAAAATCATGTTTGAAAAATATGCATGCTTAATTTATGATTCTACCATGCAAAATATAATTTTTCAAGGATTTAGAAAAAATAACATTTATGAACTATGTTTAAAGGCATATGATTTTTCGAATGATTTTTGCTTAGTAACTTCTAATAATGATTCTTGGCTATGGTATAAACGTTTTGGCCATGTGAATATGAAAAATCTCTCTAAATTGTCTAAGTAAAACCTAGTTAAAGAGCTGCCAAGACTATCCTTTAAAAATGATAAGTTATGTGATGCATGTCAACTAGGTAAACAAATTAAATCTACTTTTAAAATAAAAGAAATAATTTCTACTAGTAGGCCGCTCGAATTAATCCACATGGATTTATTTGGCCCTACTAGAGTTGCTTCTTTAAATAAAAGTAGGTATGTATTTGTTTTAGTAGACGATTTTTCACGATTCACTTGGACTTTCTTTTTAAAACATAAAAATGATGCTTTTGTAGAATTTGCTAATTTTTGTAAACGAATTCAAAATCAAAAGTCTCTAATTATAGTCACTATTAGAAGTGATCATGGCGGAGAATTTGAAAATAAAACGTTTGCAGAATATTGCAACAAGAATGGTATAACTCATTCATTTGCATTTCATAGAGCTTCACCACAAAATGGAGTGGTTGAAAGGAAGAATAGGACTTTGCAAGAATGTGCACGTACCATACTTGTTGAAAGCAATTTACCTAAGTAATTTTTAGCTGAAGCCGTTGCTACAACTTGTTATGTTTTAAATAGAATTTTGATTAGGCCTAAACAAAAGAAAACATGTTATGAACTATTTTTTGATAGAATTCCTAAGGTCTCTTACTTCAAAATATTTGGATGTAAGTGTTTTATTCTGAACATTAAGGATAATTTAGATAAGTTTGATCCTAGATCTAATGAGGGTATGTTTATAGGATACTCAAATAGGAGTAAGGCAGATAGGATCTTCAACAAGTCAACAATGACTATTGAAGAATCCATGCATGTTGTATTTGATGAATCTCTGTCTTCAACGACTTTAATTGAAGATGATGAAACTGATTCATCACCTTTAAATAAAGTAATTACATCTTTAGAGCAAACTAGCTTTCTGGATAAGTCGACTGATAAGGAAGTCAACTCGACTGTTGTAAATCAGTCGACTGATGGATTGGTCAGGTCGACTGATCCTGTTATGATGTCTCCAACTTTACCAAAATCTTTTGTTAAAGTTAGAGATCATCCTCATGACTTAATAATTGGTGACATTTCACATGGTATTCAGATAAGATCACATGTTAACATGCTCTCTCACACAGCTTTCTTGTCGGATTTTGAGCCGAAGAATATACAAGAAGCTTGTGAGAATGAGTTTTGGATGAATGCCATGCAAGATGAGTTAAACCAATTTATAAGGAATGATGTATGGAATTTAGTTCCACGACCTCCTGATCATACAATAATTGGTACCAAATGGGTATTCAAGAATAAGTTAGATGAATCAGGACAAGTTGTTAGGAACAAAGCTGGACTAGTTGCTCAAGGGTATAATCAAGAAGAAGGCATAGATTTTGATGAAACATATGCTCCTGTTGCTAGATTAGAATCAATTCGTATCTTATTATCTTTTGCTTGTTTTATGAATTTTATACTTTTTCAAATGGATGTTAAAAGTGCTTTTCTTAATGGGTTTATGAAGGAAGATGTTTATGTTAAGCAACCACTAGGTTTCGAACATGAACAATTCCCAAACCATGTTTTTAAATTGAAAAAGGTTTTATATGGTCTTAAACAAGCACCTCGTGCTTGGTATGATCGATTGAAAACTTTTCTTTTAGAAACGGGTTTTGAAATAGGTAAAGTAGATACTACTTTGTTTATTAGGAGAATTAAGACCGATATTTTGATCATACAAATATACGTAGATGACATAATTTTTTGTTCAATTAATAGTAATCTATATCAAGAGTTTGCTAACACCATGAAAAACGAGTTTGAGATGAGTCACATGGGTGAACTCAATTATTTTCTTGGACTACATATTAAGCAGTCACATAATGGCATATTTATTAATCAAGAAAAATATGCTAAGGAATTACTCAAACGGTTTAACATGGATAACACGAGTAGTAAGACCACACCTATGGCTACTACCACTATCCTTGACAAAGATGAATTAGGTAAGAGTGTCGATCAAAAACTCTATCGAGGTATGATTGGCTCACTCTTATATATAACTGCTAGTAGATCAAACATTATGTTTAATGAATATTTGTGTGCTAGGTATCAGTCAAGTCCTAAAGAGTCTCTCTTAAAAGTTGTGAAACGTATTTTAAGATACCTTAAAGGCACGTCTGAATATGGTCTATTTTATCCACATACCGATAACTTTCAACTTTTGTCATATAGTGATGCGGATTTTGCCGGTAGTAAAACTGATCGCAAGAGCACTAGTGAGACATGTCACTTTTTGGGACATTCACTAGTCTCTTGGTGCATTAAGAAGCAAAATTTGGTATCACTATCTACTATAGAAGCTGAATATATCGCTGCAAGTTTGGCTTGTGCCCAAATTTTGTGGATGAAAAAACCTTATTAGACTATGGTATTTCATTTGAAAAACCTGCTATAATGTGTGACAATACCAGTGCCATTAACTTATCTAAAAATCTGGTTCAACACTCACGTACGGAACATATTGATATTCGACATCATTTTCTACGCGATCATGTTTTAAAGAGAGATATTTCTTTAGACTTTATTTCTACTGATAAATAAGTAGCAGATATCTTTACTAAACCACTTAAGGAAGACACATTTATCACCTTAAGGAGAGAACTAGGGATTTGTAGTTTTCATGATGTTTCTTGAATTTTTCTCTGGTAAGTCGACTTACAAGTATTTTTCAGGCGACTGCCAAGTATCTTTATTTTTCAAAGTTTTTGTCTGAGTTTTATGCTCTGGACAGTCAACTGTGCAAAGTACCCAGTCGACTGATCAGTTGTATTAGTGCTATGTTTGTTTTTTTTATTTTGCTCTCGACTAAGTCGACTGCCCTCTAAGACCATTCGACTATCGCGAATCAATTTTCTTCAAATTCGAATTTTGGTACATCTTTTGAGGTGACTGTTCACTTTTTTACTGTTCTTTGACCATATCTGAACCATTGCTATCCCTCTCCTTGATCTCAGCCATACATTCCTGTGTAAAAACCTTAAACCTACCCCCTCTCTTTCACTTTTACCTTATCTTTGTCTCCCAAATATGAAGAAGATTGATGAGCTGCTTTTTCTATTTTAATGTATTTTCTACTTTTATGTAATCTTTTGAACTTTGTCTTTTAAGTTTCCATGTATAAACTTGGTTTAGTTTTATTCTATGTCTAAAACTTGGCTTTGTTTGTTATCTTTTGTTCTCTTGCATTGCTATATATTTTTCCCCTCCTATTTTGTTTTTGTTTTTGTTTTTGTTGATGACAAAGGGGGAAAAAAAGAGCTAGTATGTGTTGCTTTGTTATGTGATGTGTTGTTTTGTTTTGAGTAGCATATCTCCGGGCATGTTTTTTAAACCTATGCATGTTGAGTAGCATATCTTTGTGCATGCTTTTTAAACCTATGCATGTTGTACATTTGATAGGGGGGCATGTGTAATATCTATTTCCATTATTGTAAGCTATTGTGTTGTCATCATCAAAAAGGGGGGGAATGTTGATTCTTGATTTTGATTATTACAACACAATGCAAAGTTTGTTGTGCTATTTCTCATATATTACAGGTTGTATCAAAGTTTATCATATATAATACACAAAGGCCTCAAAGCAAATTGATCAAGCAAGTCACAATGTTCTAAAGCTGAAGAATGATCAAGCAAAGCTTCATACAAAGAGAATGGCTAAAGCTTCACTCAAGACTCAAGACTCAAGTCAAGACCAAAGCTCATATGTCTTATATTTTGTATCTTGTAAAAACAAATGTAATTTTTTTCTTTGTTGAGTCTTAGATTGAAGTACAGCCTTGTCACACACACACATTCATACATAATTTTATAACTGTGTGTTTTACAAAATCTAAAGGACGAAACAGTTTGAACTAGATCAGCTGTTGGTACCAGTCGACTGCCGTTAAGGACCAGTCGACTAAATCTGTACAAAACTGTATGATCTTCTTCAAACTCTGGCCAATCGACTCATAACGGCAATCCAGTCGACTGTTCAAGTCGTTTCGACAGTTTACTGATTTCAAAACTTGTATTTTCGAATTTAAAAAATTATATCCGTTGTTAAACAGTTGTAGGAACTGTTTCTACAACGTCCAGGGATTCTACTCTATAAATAGATTCTTAGAATCACCATGGAAAGGTTCCAAAATTTTTTTAGAAAAGTTTAAGTATTTTGCTTTCAAAAGAAAAAGTTTTTCATACAAAGCACTCTAATCTCTAAGTCTTGGTTCTCTGATTTCAGTCCAGCATAACATCGAATTCATTTTAGACTGAATTCAGAAGTTGACCGGATAGCCACTTGCAAAATCACAAACACTACATGTAGAACCCCGTATTTTCAAATATTATTTTAAATATTTGAAAATGAATTAAAATGATTTTCTGGAATTTAATAAATATTTCCTAAAGATTTATCTTTTTACACGTGCGAAACACGTGCAAATATATTTGGTATAAAAAACCAATTTTATATTTTTAGTAAATTCTCCTAATTATAATGAAGTATATTCTAAAATTTGGGATTTTTCTGAGTAGAAAAACTATTTTTATAAATACCTCGAAAGAGAGGGGCTTTTATGTAAAAAGCCGTTTGGATCTGAAATCAGTTATGAAAATTCTTTTTTACTGATGTTTTGGTTTCCCATGTTTAGCATTTAAATTTAAATATATCTATATTTTATTTAAAGTCGATTTGGTGAAGATTTAAACAAAAATGGTGTTTTTGCAAATATGGAATTTATGTAGAATCTTGTGTAAATATTTTTTTGGAAAGTAAAAGTCAAATATTTTGATTGGAAAATATAATATGTATTATTAGATATTATTTCTGATTTTTCTGGATTTTGTGAATATTTTATGATGTATATGTAAATATTACAAAAGGGAGGGCTTTTGTGCAAAATCACCACCTTGAGTTGTAAATCCGAATTTTTCTTATTTACTGGGCTGTTCTGGATTGTTTAACAACTCAGAGATAAAATATTTGATTTGGTTTTGATTTGGTTTTGATTTGGTTAACCTATTTAACTAAGGAAAGGTTAAAAATGTAAAGTTATATTTTGGGAAGACTATTTTGCAAATGCACTTCTAAAACCCTAAATCCTTATTTCCGGCCTGTATAAAAGAGGGTGTGCAGCCTTCATTCACTGCACAACTCAAGTTTTATTATATCTTTTATTTTCTTGGTGATTAAAGAGGAGGATTTTGGATCTCACAAAAGAGGGGCTTTCTTGTTGGATCTTTTCATTCCTAAGGTGAGTGATATTGTTTTGTTTTATTTTATTTTGTGAGTGATATGAACTTTGTTTTGTGATTTGATTTATGTGAACGATTGTTTTGTTGTTTGTTTGACATGTATGTTTACTTGGTGTATTTCGTATGAGAACGATGCATTGGTTATTGTTGTATTATGTATGTAAAATCTATGAACGTTTCGTAGATCTTGATTGAAGAATTCTTTATTGCTTGAAAACATGTTCAAGATTTGATTATGGTTATGATAATAAGGGATTGGATGGATGGACATCTGGATCTTGTGATTACAAATCAGATTTTGGTTATGAGTTGTGGAAGAAATTTAGTATTGAGAAATCCTAATGGAAGAATTAGGAATTAAGAACATGAGAATTAAGTTTTGAGATATTGGTTGATTTGAGGAATTGTATCTATAATGAGGATTATTTGAGAGTGTCGTTTTGACCTGAATACAAATTATTTTAGTAAACAATGATCACTTTTTGAAAACCCTAATTTTGATTATCATGAACAACCAAAACCTTGCAGTCTGTAGGCCGACAGTCGACTGGTACGACCTTTCAGTCGACTGGTATGACCCGGCTACTAGATCTTTAGTTTTCTTGAAAATCTGTTCCGGACAGTCGACTTAGACCCCTTTTCAGTCGACTGGCACACTTAGAATTTATTTTTCAAAGTTATTGTAAATTTTTCTCTGGTAAGTCGACTTATAATCTCTAGTAAGTCGACTTATGGCTTTTATAAGTCAACTTATATTCTCTGATAAGTCGACTTATGGCTTTTATAAGTCAACTTATATTCTCTGGTAAGTCGACTTATGGCTTTTATAAGTCAACTTATATTCTCTGGTAAGTCGACTTATGGCTTTTATAAGTCAACTTATATTCTCTGGTAAGTCGACTTATGGCTTTTATAAGTCAAATTATATTCTCTGGTAAGTCGACTTATGGCTTTTATAAGTCAACTTATATTCTCTGGTAAGTTGACTTATGGCTTTTATAAGTCAACTTATATTCTCTGGCAAGTCGACTTATGGCTTTTATAAGTCAACTTATATTCTCTGGTAAGTCAACTTATGATTTTATAAGTCAACTTATAATACTTAACTTATTTTCTTAAAATTACTGGATTTTCCTCTGGACAGTCGACTGGTGAGTTTTGCAGTCGACTGTAGATACTTAGATTTTATTTTCTTAAAGATGTTAGTTTCCACTCTGGACAGTCGACTGGTGAACTTTTGCAGTCGACTGGTCCTGATACTTTTCTAAGGTGCTTCAATGTTCTTTAAACGACTATTTCTTTAAATGTTTTGGATCTATAACCTACCCTTATAAATATTATTCTTCTATAGAACATATGCTTTCAATATATATTATGCTTGGATTTGGATTATGGAATTTATTAAAGATTTGAGTTTCGTTGAGTGGAGAGATGTCTCCTTTGATCGTTTGACGATGGAATAGTGAGTTATGGTCATATTGAGGTCTCTAGGAGTTGAGTGGGAGTTCTGCGAACCAGCAGGATATGCTAACTCTAGAGATATGGATTTTTAGTGTATTTGATAATAATCGACGAAAGTATAGATTCATGATTTGTTAGTCCAACTAAAGAGATATTTAGATGTTCGCGTGTCGAGGGTCTATGGACCTATTCACGGAGCATGCAGGGTGCATTTGCATGTCGAGGGTCGGCAGACCTATTCACGGAATGTATCGGGTGTATCTGCACGTCGAGGGTCTTGAAGGCCTATTCGTGGGGTACATAATATTTAGATGTTCGCGTGTCGAGGGTCTACGGACCTATTCACGGAGCATGCAGGGTGCATTTGCGTGTCGAGGGTCGGCAGACCTATTCACGGAATGTATCGGATGTATCTGCACGTCGAGGGTCTTGAAAGCCTATTCGTGGGGTACATAATATTTAGATGTTCGCATGTCGAGGGTCTACAGACCTATTCACGGAGCATGCAGGGTGCATTTGTGTGTTGAGGGTCGGTAGACCTATTCACGGAATGTATCGGGTGTATCTGCACGTCGAGGGTCTTGAAGGCCTATTCGTGGGGTATATGATATTTAGATGTTCGCGTGTCGATGGTCTACGGGCCTATTCACGGAGCATGCAGGATGAATTTGCGTGTCGAGGGTCGGCAGACCTATTCATGGAATGTATCGGGTATATCTGCACGTCGAGGGTCTTGAAGGCCTATTCGTGGGGTACATAATATTTAGGTGTTCACGTGTCGAGGGTCTACGGGCCTATTCACGGAGCATGCAGGAAGCATTTGCGTGTCGAGGGTCGGCAGACCTATTTACGGAATGTATCGGGTGTATCTGCATGTCGAGGGTCTTGAAGGCCTATTCGTGGGGTACATAATATTTAGGTGTTCGTGTGTCGAGGGTCTACGGGCCTATTCACGGAGCATGTAGGATGCATTTGCGTGTCGAGGGTCGGCAGACCTATTCACGGAATGTATCGGATGTATCTGCACGTCGAGGGTCTTGCAAGCCTATTCGTGGGGTACACGGCAGGGAGATGATTCTCCGGTTGTTGTTATTGAGTTATCTTTCTTGATGCTTGCGCGTCGAGTGCGGTGACGCCTATTTGCGGAGTCTTCTGAATCTTGGTTCCCATCACCGTAGTGAGGTTAATTGCATATGGAATTGTGTTTTCTTGACTTGGTTTTATGCTTGTGTTTTCAGTTTTCCTACACTTGACACTTAGACTAGATTCACTTGTTGTTTTCATTCCATGATGTTTTCATGCTTTACATCTTTTGTTATTTCTCATCCATTTATCCTTGTTGTTAATACATGCTGTTGATGACTTTATGTTTTATGATTAAATTATGTTGTTTTGTTTTTATATCACTCACACCATTTATGGCTGACCCCTTTAGTTTGGGGGTTAGGGATCATCTCTAGCCTCAAGTGTTACAGGTTGTTGCTTAGAGTTTGGAGGCTTGGATGCTTGAGATAGATTTGAGTTAAACTGATGTAATAGAGTTTTGTGTAAAAATTTGTAAAGAGAAGTGTTGTAAAAGAAAGTTGTAGTTCAAGGTGTTTGTATTTCCGCTGTGTTTGAAAAAGATTGTTGTAATGAAAGTTTGGAATAAAATTATTTGTGTTTTTGGACTATGTGTACTATTACATTGAAGTTGATGCTGGGATTGTTCCACGTATTTTCTAAGTTATTATATTAGAAATTCGGGGCGCTACACTACAAGGCTATAGGTTGATTGTAAACATCTTTATTGTTTTCTTTTACTCTCGGTTGTGAGAGTAGTTCCTCTTGGTTGGAGAGCAGGACTTTAGGGTGTAAAGTCAATTTTTCACTCTTGGTGGAAGAGTGGGTTTGCTCTCTCTAGTGGTGAGAGAGGACTACGGGTTGGACAAGGTTGTTGTCCAACGTCGTAGGGTATTCTTGTACATTTTCAAGAATAGTGGAAAATCTCAAGTGGGTTGCTTGGGGACTGGATGTAGGTCGGGAGGACTGAACCAGGATACATCGTGTATACTCTGTAATTGGTATCTCTGTGGTTGTATCTCTTTGAACTCTTTTCATTACTTGCATTTCCGTTTACTCGAAATCTTTCTAGTAAGTCGACTGGATCTCCATCCTAAGTCGACTGATCAGACTGATATAACAATCGTCTTAAAAACTCTTCTGGTAAGTCGACTGTCTCTCCTATTTACGTCGACTTATCAGACTAGTCTCAAAAATATTCTTCTACTCTGACGCCCCAGTCGACTGATATTTCTTTTACAGTCGACTAGACAGAAGATAACTTTCAATTCCGCAATTATTTTTTATACAACACTATTCACCCCCCCCCCCCTCCTCTAGTGTTTCTTGCTTTGCCTACAGGATCCAACACCTATTAGAGGAGGAGTGTCTTGGGTTTTGCCTTTGGGGAAAGTTGCTTCTCCGGTTCTCTTGACGTTCTGAGCGGGAGACCTCTCCTTGTGCACGCCTCTCGTCCAACCGAATCTTTAGATAGTTCCCATGTTGTTTGGCATTGATGATTTGACGGAGATCTCTTGACCCCCGGGGACCTCCCGAGGCCATCGAGTCGCTGGAAGCATTGTGGACTAAGATATGGTTGTGCGGAGGGTGTTGTCCATGACGGCTTTGTCGGGAGCCCCCCAGTGCCTCTCCGTTGACGGGAGCTTGATTAGGCTATTGAGACAGATCCACGGGAGGAGCTTGCTGACAAAGAGAGTTGGCTTGACGGCTTGAGTCTGCTGCTCTCCCTCTTAGTCTCGGTGGCATGGCAGTAAGTCTGATCTTTGAAGTAGATATGTGTAGTTTCCCAGAGACGGCGCCAATTTGTTGTTACTTATTTTGGTGTGGGAGCAAACATATAGTGAGTTTATATTTTGAAGGAAACTACTAAAGATCAAACATTTGATCTTCGCCGTAAAAAGTAGTTAGAGTTCTTGAGATTGGATCTGGATCGTTGATTGAACACCTTGATCTGAATCTAACGGTTACTGATGCAGCCGATGGACCTGCAAAAAGCCTGAAACATCGGGGATGGCCCTAACGACAGACCCTCCGATGCTCAAGTCAGAACCAGAGAGAATTTTGAGTGAGAAATTGCAGACCTTCTAACTGGGGGGGGTTATTTATAAGCCGGAAATACAGTTAGGATTTTGATATGATTCCATTAGATTGATATGAATTCATTATCTCCTGTTGATTCTCCCTTTTAAGAGATAGACTCTCTTGTTTGGGGATAAGAGATTTGACTTACAACCCTAATAGGCTGGGTGTCTCTCCTAATGCGCCCAGTTGCTTTTAATGGGCTTAAAAGTTGCTCATGTCTTGTTAATGCGCCTGAAGAAGGCTCACACCTGTTAAAGAGGCCCGTTATGGTTAATCTGCCTGTAGAAGCTTTAAGATCTATGTTGGAATCGTACAATCGTGATTTGCTGCGATTTTCACCATTATCACTTACCAAAAATAACCTCAGTAAAAAAAATATTATTGTCGATGAGAGGTGTGTTATGTGTGGAATCGGGTGTGAGGACTCTCAGCATCTCTTCAATGCAGTAATAGGCCACATTTAAAAATATTTGCGATTATGGGCCAGTTTCGAAACTATTAGTGCTTGTGGGCTACTTGGAACCACGTCAGCAGAGTCCGCTATTCTCATTAGCGGCATGTTCCTTTTAGAGGTAGATAATTGGAATAGGGGCCTCTTTAAATTAAAAAAGTGAAATGTTTTTTTACTGTCGTTATTCCAATTAGCGACCAAAGCATACATGAAGCGTTAATGGGATTAGCGACCTTCAATGAACTGTATCACAACACTTAGCAAAATCTAGAGAGCTTTTACACTCTGAAAAAATAACAATTAATTTATTTTTGAAACTGGGGTCGCTATTCGGAATAGAGGCATTTATTATACTAAGATCGCTATTTCGAATAGAGGCCTTAGTTGTGTGACTATTTTGCAAATTTAATAAAGAACAAGAAGATTGTTTTTCCTACTGAGGTCGTTATTGCGAATAACGACCGAAGTATACTAAGGTCGCTATTCCCAATAGCGACTTTAGTTGGGTGATTAGTTTACAAATCTTACAGAGAGCAAGAAGATTTCGTCTTCTACTGAGGTCGCTATTTGGACTAGCGATCTCAGTTTTTTATATTAAAAAAATTCCAAGAGAGCAAAAACTCTCTAGAAATCGCTAAGTGTCTCAGTACATTCATTTGAGCTCGCTAATCTCATTAGCAACCTCATATTTGCTAAGGTCGCTAGTGGGAATAGTGACAACAAACAAAAAAATTCTAAATATTTTAAAACAGAGGCCGCTATTCCCATTAGAGACTTTCAAAATGAAGAGGTCTCTAATAAGAATAGCGGTCACTGCTGACGTGACACCAAGTAGCCCACAAGCGCTAATAATTTTGAAACTGACCCATAATCGCAAATATTTTCAAAAAGTGGCCTCCTACGGCAAAAAATCAGATCAGGACTAGGTGAGAATATCAGCAATAGTAAGAAGCAAAGAGGAAATGGTGAGATGTGAGGGACCGCTGGTAGCAGGTGAGACTCGAACATCAAGCTAGAGTGGAATTCAAAAAAAAATCCGTACTGACCCACTTTTTGAAAATATTGACCAAACTGATCTACTTTCAAAAATATTTACCCAACTGATCCAATTTTGGATACGTCAGCATAAAACGCTATTAGCAATAATGACATCTATTATTTTGATGTCATTGTTTTCAATAGCGGCACCTGTAAAAAAAATCTATTACCGCTATTGGAAGTAACGGCATCAATACATACACTTTTACTTATGAGCTCTCTCTTGAGAAAAAAAAATTGTAAAAGAAAAAAATTTATAATTGATGCCTCTATTGCCAATAACAGCATAAATTAGCCTGATGCCGCTATTGGAAATAGCGACATCAGTCTATAGTGTACTCCAAATTTCGTGGAGGTGCATCAACTTAAAGCTCAATTTTGACATTGATTTAGCCAGTATCTCTCAAAATTCAAAACTTGAAAGTTGTATATCTTTTTCTTGGTGTTCTGTAGCATTTTGAATCATCTCAGTCAGAGTTGGATGATAAAGTTATTCTCAGATTACGTAGAAATGTCGAAACTGTCCAGAATCAGTTACAGTTTCGACATTACTTCATAATCTGAGTATAACTCTATCATCCGAACTTCGATTGAGATAACTCAAAATGCTATGGAACACCAAGAAAAAGATCTATAACTTTCATGTTTTGAGTTTTGAGATATACTGGCTGCATCAAATTCGAAGTAGGGCTTGAAGATGATGCACTTAAAGAAAATTCGGAGTACATTGTGGATTACACTGATACCATTATTATCAGGCATCAGGCTAATTTATGCCGTTATTGGGAATAGCGGCGACAGTTATAAGCAATTTTTACTTACAATTTTTCTGGACATTTCCGACATCACTTCGTAATCTGGGCATAACTCTTATCATCTGAACTTCGATTGAGATGATTCAAAATGCTATTGAACACCAAGAAAAAGATCTACAACTTTCGTGTTTTGAGTTTTGATAGATATTGGCTGCATCAAGCTCGAAATAGGGCTTGAAGTTGATGCACATGCACAAAATATTGAGTACACAGTGGATTACACTGATGTTGTTATTGGAAATAGCGGCATCCGGCTAAATTATGTCGTTATTGGGAATAGCGGCATTAATTTTAAGCGATTTTCACTTACAATTTTTTCCTCCATTCAGAAAACTCCTAAGTGAATGCGAGATATACTGATGTCGTTACTCCCAATAGCGGCAAAGACTTTTTTTTTTAGAGGTGCCTCTATTAGCAACAACAACATCAAAATAACAGATACCGTTATTGTCAATAGTGTTTTATGCTGATGTGTCAAAAACTGAATCAGTTGAGTAAATATTTTCGAAAGTGAGTTAGTTTGGTCAATATTTTCTAATAGTGAGTCGGTACGAAAAAAATTCATGAAATTCTAGGTCCATGTATTGTAAAGGAGGTGGGCAACTGGCACCACATCAGATTGTAGAGATGGCAGCCCCCCCCCCCCCCCCCCCCCCCCCCCCCCCCCTTTTTATGGTGGCCAAAATCTCATATATATAAAATTACTAATTAATTATGTCTTCACGGCCACACATTAGAACTCCGTCATTACCTGTCCAAAGCCAGGAATCCGGCCACAAACCGGGTACGGAGGAGGGTTGCGTTAGGCAGTTGACAACCAGCACAAAACTTTGTCAAAACCTACGAACATGAAACCTAATAATATACGCACAAATGTTATGGCATTCCCTCGAAGTGATGCATTGTGCATGCCTCCAGGTGCTTCGAAAAATGTGCAAGGGGCGTCGCACTGGCGCCCGGGTGCGGTGAGAAATGGGCAAAGGTTCCTATACCAATCTAGACGTGTGTGAGTAAAGAAGTTAGACAAAAAAAATAAGCTTAGGTTAGTGACTTGAAATATAGAAACATTGACAGAAAAATGCATAGAAGTAGTAGATACCATGATTAGAAGGAATATTAATATAACTTGTTTACATGAAACAAAGTGGTTAGAGCAGAAAGCTAAAGAGATAGATGGTTTTAAATTTATACTGGTATAATTAGAAATAAAAATGGAGTAAGAATATTAATAGATAAGAAATTCAAAAGAGATATAGTGGGTGTTAATAGGAAAGGGGATAGAATAATACAAATTAAGCTTGTATTAGGGGGGAACATAATTAACATCGTTAGTGTTATGCATCTCAAGTAGAATTAGATGCACAAGCTAAAAATAAATTTTGGGAAGATATGGATGAGATAATTCAAGGAGTACCCATAGGTGATAACCTATTTATAAGGGGAGATTTCAATGTACACGTAGGAGAATATAACATGAGATATGAGAGGGTGCATGGAGGACATGGATTTGGAAATGAGAATGATGATAGAGAGGCTTTATCAGATTTTGTAGCTTCATATGATCTTATACTAGAAAATACTTATTTTAGGAAGAAAGAAAAATATTTTGATAACCTTTAAAAGTGTGGTAAATAAGAGGCAGGTTGATTTCTTCATCATTAGAAAGATGGATCGCTTGACATGTAATGATTGTAAAGTTATGTCGGGAGAGTGTTTAACCTCACAACATAGATTAATGGTATTGGATGTTAAGATTGGAAAACGCATATTTGCAAGGAAGGAGACTAGGAACCCAAGAAGTATGTGGTGAAACTTGAAGGGAGAGAAACTAGAAATTTTTAGAGATAAAGTCCTTAAAGGAGTGTCAAGGAATTAGGAAGGGAAGACAAATATGATGTGGACTAAAAATAAACCTTCAAAATATGGCAAAAAAGTAGAAATGAAGAGGATTTGAAGATATATAAGACCGTTAGGAAAGAAGTTAAGAAAGTGGTAAGAGATGTAAAAAAAAAATGCTTATGATGATTTATACACAAAATTAGAAACAAAATAAGGAGAAGATGTCATTTATAAGCTTGCCAAACAAAGGGATAGAAAAACAAAATATTTTGATACAATTAGGTGTATTAAGAGCGAGGATTCAAAAAGTTTTAGTAAAAAATGAGGAAAATAAGGAAATATGCGAAATTACTTTGAGAAGTTATTAAATGAAAATGTTGTAGGCAACTTAAATAAAGATGACACGAGGGAGAGTAGAGAGCATATGTTTTTCCATAGAATTAGGACCTCAGAGGTTCGAAATGCTCTAGGAATGATGAAAATAGGAAAATCTTTAGGACCATATGACATACCCATTGCAGTTTGGAATTGTCTTGGGGATGTAGGATTAGGTTGACTAACAAAATTATTTAATTAAATTTTGAGGACTAAGAAGATTACCCGATGAATGGGAAAGAGTGTTTTAGTACCTATATATAAAAATAAAGGAGATATACAAAGTTGCTCCAACTACCGAGGAATTAAATTAATGAGTTATACGATGAAAATTTGGGTGAGTGACCGAACATAGACCGAGACTAAAAATTATAATGCCTGAAAATCAGTTTGGATTTATGCCCGGGAGGTCAATAATGGAAGTAATTTATGTACTAAGGAGACATGTAATGCCCTGATTTTTCAATTTATGAAAAATTATTTATTTTTGCACGTAGTGTGCACGTGCAATATTTTTGGTAAATATTTTCATCATGATGAGTATAGATTTTTTTTAATTATGTGCTTTTAATTATTTTTACAAAGTTTTCTTTCAATTAGACAAAAAGCTTTTTTCTTTAAATGCCCAAAGTTAATTTAACTTATTATTTTATAATAATTACTTGAGTGGAGATCATGCTTGGTGGTTACTTGGTGGTGGGTAGTTAATGTAACTCCTACTTTCATCTTAGCCCTCCATCTTATAACCAATTACTTGATCCTAGCCCTCCATTCCATCAAGATTTTAGTATAAATACCCCCTCCATGGCTAGTTATTCTTGTGCTTATTACTTTCTACAAATCTATAGTCTAAAATACCTTATCTAGTAGTGATTGTGTGAGTTAAAAGATTGAGAGTGTGGGATTGTGCTTGCAACATCAAGGAGAAGAGGGGCCGGCTTTGGAGTGCTCGGTTGGCTTGTGGAGGTGCTCGATTTTGGTGTTCTTGGAGGCTCGAGTGCGCACTTCTAGGAGGAGGATCGTTCGTGTGCAAGGACTTTTGTTTAGAAAGTTGCTAATTGTGTTTGTCTCTCCATTTGAGGTGGGTAAATTTTTCATATTTCTAAATAGGAATGCATGCTAGATTTAATTAGAAAAATGATGCATGAAAGTGATTAATAAGAATGCACATTTAATTGGAAAAATGATCTATAATTGATTGAATTGTTGATATGCAAATTGTGTGTGTTTCTACTATTAAAATTCAAATTGTGTGCAATATGAATGTGGTTATAAATTGTGTAAAGAAACCTTCGTTAGTAGCATGAAAAATTATGCGCAATGATTAGCATGTTGATTATGTCACTTTATGTCACTACAAGACTAACAGTCTTTACCGGCGTTTTTTTGCACATTTACCGGCGTTTATAAACCCCGCTGTAGATACCACCGGCGTTTTATAAATCGCCGGTGCAAGTGTCGCTGAATCGTGCGTAGCTGTAGCTTAGGGGCATTCACCGGCGTTTTTAACGACCGCCGGTGTGGGTTAAAACTACACCGGCGGTCGTAAAAATGCCGGGGAATGTGTGGTTTCATTTGGAAGCACTGTTTTCGGCCATCACCTACACCGGCGTTTTTAAAACGCCGGTATATATCTCCAGCTTTTTGCTGAAAGCTACACCGGCGCTTGTAAAAATGCCGGTGTAGCTATATTTTTTTTTTTAAAAAAAAATTTTAATTATTTAAAATTTAAAAAAAAAACAAACAAACAAACAAACAAACAAACCTTCAACACTCTTTACTAATCAAAACCAATTGCAAAAGCATAAATTAGAGAAGCATAATCAGTGAGTGCCAATCACTGACTCATAATTTAGTCAGTATATCAAAAGTAGTACTACTGAGTGCATTTTGAAGTTGCATATGGAACTATATTGGGTTGGATCTATATTTATCATGCTTGAGTAATTTATGTCATAGTATTTGTGAGAACAAGTAAATATAAGATGAAGTCAGTGACTCAGTGCCATAGTATTTCAGTTCATACATCTCAAAATTTTCATCTTTGTTCTCCAAATTTCTCATATTATCCAAATTAGTCAGTATATAAGATGAAGTCAGTGAGTGCCACTCACTGACTCAAAATTCACTAGATTGTTCATAAATTTTGCAAAATGCACTCTAAAAAACTCCAAATTGTCAGGTAAAGATTAATCATTAAATGCTCAGATAAGATTTAATCATCACTAGTTACTCTTATAATTCATTTATTCAATGAATCATGAAATATAGTGTGCAACTTCAGAAGCATAATCCATCTCATCATCACTCATTCACTCAAAAATAATGAGAAGAAACTCCATTTGTTCACTGTTTTTACTCAAGCATATTTAGTTGTTCTCACAAATACTATGGCATAAATTACCCAAGCATGATAAATATAGATCCAAATCAATATAGATCCATATGCAAAATGCACTCAGTAGGATGATTCATGATAAATTAGAGAAGCACAATCAGTGAGTGTCACTCACTTGAAGTTTTCAACCCTTGTAATTTACAAAGCAATATGCATCAATGAGTTGTGGGAAGCTTTAGGCAAGGCAACTATGAACTACTGAGGATAAAAAATAAAGATGGCCAATGAACATTAATGGTAAACCTGCTGTTTCTGGTTGCAGAGTTTAACTCATTCAACAAAAAAATTCAAATTTCACTTTAAACTGGGAAACAGTTTTCTTGAAAATGTTGGTTGATAAACATAGGGGTTTGCATCCGTCTGAGGCACAAAAAGACCAAGAAAGAAGAAAATGGAACCTCATAAAAGAATCACCATTTGAATCAATAAACTGAAATTATTATGTGAGGAAGTCCTTACCTTTATTATAGCCAGCAACATCGTCAAACAACTGTAAGATACATGAGTTATGGCCATAACAAAGATGAACCGATGCAGTTGTTCAAGACCTTCGTATGAAACAAATGGTTCATGACCCTGCATATGCATAAGAGAACGAACTTTTTTACATCAGAATTAACGCAAGAATCGAGATAAGGATTGCAGAAGTCATCTAATAGAGGAACACATTATACAATTTGTGCCCTGAGAGAGAAGAAAACAATATGCATAAATCAAATTGAAGAACAAAATACATATAACTGTGTTAAGTTAGTAAAATTGCAACTTAATTATGATTGATTCTATCACATACCTCTGAACAGGTCTTCTGATTTAGTCCACCCAACATCCTTCGAAAAGAATGGTAAAGAGCATATCCCGGCAATTGCTTCCTACTGTGAGATGGGCTATTCTCAATATCTGATGTCCCCTCCTCAATCTCAGACTTATCACAAGGTGAAAATTTACTGTTATAGAACTTTGAGTCAATGCATATGCTAGAAATAGTTCTTGAGATAGCCGTTAGGAGCAGCGATATAAAGCCCAACAACATCAGTTCTGCAGCACAAAGTTTGAATCTATAAATCAACTAGGAACCTTGATATTGAAGTTCATAGACAAACAATAGTACAAAAATTATTCTTGCACACGTGTGGTCTAATTTTTTTTGTTCATCTCAAGCATTAATCAATGAAGCATCACCTTAGCAAGAACATGTAAGAAAAACTTGCATCACTGAGTAAATTAATAGCATACCTTCTTTCATCTTCTCCAAGGCTTCAAATAATGGACCTCTACGAGTCTTCTTCAACCACTAGAAAATAAAATGCAAAGTCATTACCAAATTAAGTAAATAACTTAAAATATTGAAACAATGGCATCAACCTGCCAAACTCCCAAAGATAATAGTTTTCATGATACGTTATCAGATACTCATCCGACAATTTGATCATTATGGCAAGCGTTTAAGCAACCATACTATCTAGAAAGAATATTACTAAGTGTTAAATCAGATATAGAACTTACATTACTCAATCGGTGAATTGAACATTCCACAAGTAGAGAAACAGCAACAAAGATAGTCAGCACAGTAGCTACCGACCAGGTGGGTGTTAGCGCCAACGATCGCACACATAAGAACTATGGACCTACTCAGAAGTATCTATCATATTCATAGAATCATAGAACAATAAGTAGTCACACTTAGGCCTTTATAATGACATCATCCCAGAATAAGCATGCACGCTTAACAGATTACGTTGACATGTATCATATATGCACAATGCACATAGAATTCACGGCCTGTATCATATGTATAAGAATCATGCATGCAACTAAAATTTCCAGCTAAGAACAACTAATTAGAGCCACATTTGTATGCTAATGAGCTAATCAAAGCCATGATTTTGATTGAGTGCAACTGAAAACTATATCAGACTTGCATGCTAACCAGAGGATGCAGCTATCCTACGATTTCAGGCAAGTTGTGAAAGTAATACCTTATGCATTGTAGATTTTCACCATGGACAGATTTTCACCATTGCAGCTATCCTACTATCCTAAACCATTTTATTTCCTACTTTAAATCTCTTAGCTAAACAGTATAAGCAACTAGATTTTCACCATGTACAGAACTAGATTCCGTGTAAGCAACTTGATTAACTCCTAAATCATTCCTACAATTTTGCAACTACAGATTTTGGGATCGAATCGAAACTGAATTGAACCCTAAAATCCTACAACTAACAAATCAATTCAGTAAAAATTGAACCCTAATCAATTCAGTAAAATTTTTCCAAAACAAAATTAACAAAATTAACCCTACAAATAACAATTCCCAAAACAAAATTAACCCTAAAACCCTAAAACCATAAAATTAACATTAAATTTGTTTTTACCAGATTACAAGATCGTCGACGGTGGGAGACAGCGGAGGACTGCGGGGAACGACAGCGGGGGAGGGAGACAGTAGGGGACAGCGAGGAACGATGACGGGGGAAGGAGACAGCAATGGCGACGGCGGGGGAGGGAGACAGCAACGACGAGGGACGACGGCGGTGGGGACGGCGAGGGACGACGGCAGGAGAGAGAGAGAGATATGGAACCGTGAACTAAAAGGGGGATTTGGGGGAAATAGGAGAGGCGGGAGAGTGCGGGAGAGAGGGGGGAAATTTAGGAATTTTTTTTTGTTGTTTTTTTGATCTAAGGAGGACTTGTTGTAGGGTTTGGGGGAAATTTATCCCAAACCCTATACCGGCGTTTTAACTAAAAAACGCCGGTGAATGAGAGAAGATTTTTTGGTACATTTTTTATCTGTATATTCACCGGCGTGTTTTATTAAAACGGCGGTAAATATGGACTTCACCGGCGTTTTAATAAAAAACGCCGGTGAATATCATAATTCCCCGGCGTTTTTTAGAGGCCGCCGGCGTATAACCATCCATTTTGACGTCCCATTCCTGGTCTCTTCCTACCCCGGCGTTTCTGGTGAAACGCCGGGGAATATACGCCGATAAATCCATCTTGTGCTGTAGTGTGTGCTAAATTGGAAATTTTGTTATGATGTTGTAACGAATAAATTATGATGCGATTGTTATGCTTGTGAAATAAATAAGAGCAGAAAATTGGTGTAGAGATTAATGAAATTATAATGTCAAAAAGAATGTACTAGTAGTAGTATGTCACATTAACCAAATTGTATGGTAAAAATGTGTTAACTATTGGGAAAAAATATGTTTAATTATTTGAGAAAATTATTTTCATATACTGGAATAAAATTCATGATGGAAATAATTAATTTGGATTTTTTACAGTATGTTAGTAAGAACAAATGAAATGAGATTTGATGAACGTTGAAATGTTCTAAATAACAGAGAGTATTTGTTAAATAAAATTTGAATTGCATTAGTGATAACTTGAGCGCGTAGCTCAAGTGGTCGGGACGGCTCTGATCGCTACAGTGGCTTTCGGTCTAAGGTTGCTGGTTCGAATCCCTGTGGCACCATACTTTTGTTTCTTTTCTTTTTAAATGTATAAGAACAGCGGCCGAGAGTATTTAATACTCTCAGCGCCTATCTATACTGTTGGCGCAAGCGGCCTAGTGGCATGTGCCTTCGGCTGTCTTCTCGGTGGTTCTGGGTTCGAATCTTGGTCTCGGCAATTACGAAAAAATATTTTTTTTGGATGTTTTGGTGATCCAAAAATTGTGAAAAAAAATATGACTATTCTTCTAAAAATACATAGGACTTATTAAAAATAATTTGGGAACTATTTACATAAATAAAGTATGATTTGTGACTAAATGAGTAAATAGAACTACAGTTCCACATTGATATTCTTTGTGAAATTATATCTTGCAAAAATGACTTGAAATGAAGGATTAGAAAATTAATGTGGCAAAAAGAAATTATATTGTGTGATGTGATGCAAATTATTCTCATTCGAGAATAATGTGGAAATTATGAAGTGTAAATATTCACCTTTGATTGAATAATTAGTGATGTGGTTTTTTATGTGAAAATAACATTTCATGAGTTAAATGATGAATAGTTGAATTTCATGTATAGTTATGGACTATTTGAACGAATTAGAAATTATGATTGGGAAAGAGAAATACTTTTGAGTATGATAACTCAACATGCAAATTTATGAGTTGGAAATGCTCAAATTGGAAATTGTGAATTGAAAATTGAAACAAAAGGAGTAGCTAAGTCTCCCCCGGCATTTGGAAATAAATGAAATGAAAATTGAAAAGAAAGACCAAGGTTGGTCATGTTTGAATGAATGAATAAGTCCGGTTTAGTGGAGAGGCTAACTCTAGAGCTTTGATTTTTGTTCATGATTTTGATAAAAACTAAGGATTAGTACTTAGTGGAGACGTGATGAAAGTAGGAGAAAAAACATGAGTATGAGGGCCATTGGATTGGCGGCGTGAGAGTATTCACAGGCTGTCTTCACGATGCGTCGTGACATGACGTGGATACTGCTCCAGGGTACCGTCCCGGTGGCGACGCTTGTGGGAAGTTTGGTGACTGCAAGAGGATCGTGTGCCATAAAGGAGGCTGAATTGCCACAGGCTGTCTTCACGATGCGTCGTGACATGACATGGGATTCCCCTCCAGGTTTTCTGTACACGTGCTTGTACTCATAGATCATCTAAGATACCTACCGTAATTACAGTAGTAGATTAAGTCATGGCGGGGGATCGAACCCTACAAAGATGAAGAACGATTAAGGGCTTGCCCTCGGACCTATGTAGTATGGGATGCATAGAATCCGAACAAGTGTGCATTAGTGTCATGCAACATAAATAACTGCATTAAGGACTAAGTGCACAATTACAACACGACATCAATAGGGTAGTCCCTTTAGATTGATATGTGACATAAATATGGAAAATAAGTTATACTATTTTCGGCATAGAGATGATAGCCATGTATAATATTCGTCAGTTGAATAAACTGACGTACCAACAGTCTTATATGCAGGTAAATGACATGATAAAGATTAAAGAGGAACAGATGCTTAAAGATAATTCAATGTCGTTGTACATTTATTCAATTGTTGTAAATTTTATTTCCGCTGTGCAATGTAAAGTGTAAAGTTTTATGTAAACTCTGATGTAAAGTGAAAAATTTGAATTTCCTTGTAAAATTGTACTAAAGGAAGTGGAAAGATCCTGTAGAACATCTCGAATTCAGTTGTATTTGGGATTCGGGGCGTTACAAGACATATGAAAAAATATAGGGAGAACCAGAAAAATCTACATATGGTTTTTATATATCTAGAAAAAACATATGATAAAGTCCCTAGAGATATATTATGGTGGGTATTAAATAATAAAAGAGTAACTATCCGGTATATTAAGCTAATTAAATATATGTATGAAGGGGCAACGACCACAATTAAAACAACCACAGGAGAGACCAGTGATTTTTTTATTACAGTAGATTTACACTTTACACTAAGGTTCAGTTTTAAGTCCCCCTCTTTACTTTGGTTATGGATGAATTGACGCGAGTAATACAAGATGAGGTGCCTTGGTGTATGTTTTTATCGATGACGACGTCTTAGTAGACGAGGCCAGAGCATGAATCGATGCGAAATTAGAATTATGGAGAGAAGCTTTGGAAGTTAAAGGCTTTAGGATAAGCTGAACTAAAATAGAGTATATGGAGTGTAAATTTAGTGAAATTCGGAAAACAACTGAGGAAATAGTGAAGTTTGATGGGTCAAGAGATATCTAAGAGAGACTGCTTCCGATATTTATGCTTGATTATACAAAGAGATTAGGAAATTTGTGAAGATGTTATACATAGGATCCAAGCAGGGTGGCTTAAGTGGAGAATGGTTAGTAGTGTTTTGTGTGACAAACGTATACCTTTGAAGTTGAAATAAAATTTTTTATAGAACAACTATTAGACCAGCAATAATATATGGAGAACAATGTTGAACAACAAAGAAACAACATATCCAAAAAATAAGTGTAGCAGAGAAGAGGATGCCAAGATGGATGTGTGGTAAAACAAAAAAAATAGAATTAGAAATAAGCATATACGAGACATACTAAAGGTAGCTCCAATCCAAGATAAGTTGAGAGAGAATCGCCTCAGATACTTTGGACATGTCACACGTAGGCCTAGTAGTGCCCCCCGTTAGAAACAGTGATTTGATAAGTATTAAGGGTTGAGTTAGAAGTAAAGGAAGACCTAAACTAAGATGGAAACAGTGAGAAAAGATATGATAACTTGTGACCTTACAAAAAATATTGCGTTAAACCGAGCAGAATGGAAAAACATGATTCATGTAATAGACCCCAATTAGTTGAGATAAAAGCTTTGTTGTTGTACTCACACATTAGACTATTGCTCCTGTTTAATTAGGCCTTTAGCAGCAACACACTAAAACTATTGCCCCCACATTTATATATATTTTGTCAGTTGTCACTCTAGTTTCTAAGCACCAGAAACTCTAGGCACCCCCTAAACATCAGCTTGAGAACTTAAACTGCTAGTAGGAACATATATAAAAAGGTAGTGCTTCTATACTTTCAAATATAGCCATAAGAGTTACAGTTCTCACATGTTCATAGTATAACTTTTCAAGGATAAAAAGCGAAAAAATTCCCTCTTTCAGTATTTTCCCAAATTAAGATTTGTTTTAACATTTGTTTTGAGTCAAAAGATCTCACACCATCATTAGTGCACCATTAATATATGGAGTAACAAGTTTACCAATACATGTTTCTGGATGCAGTGGTAATAAAATCAATGAATATAAGGCCAAAGCCAGATAATTAAACACAATCATCAAGTAGTATTTGACTATTCAAATAGTTCAATATCAAACCAAAATAAAGGCCAATTATGAGCATGCTTTTAGCTTTAAAAATTACATAAAACAAAAATTCAGAAACGAATCTTACTGTATACCAAATAAGTAAAAATTCATCAAAAACATCTTTTTATAAAGCTAGTGCCAATCTAAAAATTAAAATACAGTTCTTAGACGAGAAGAACCGCATTTATACAGCCATCATTCTCTGGATTGTTTGTAACTTGTGCATATTTACCTACAAAAAGGAAGAAATTTAAAATAATATTTTAAACCAACAAAAGAAAAGGTGAATTTTAAATAAAGATACATCTTACCCCAAACTACTTTTCCTCCAGGAGTAACCAGACCAAGCTCGCTCACATTCACCTGATATAAGATAATCGGAGCAGTTTTTAAGTGTGGAACTCTAATGATAGGATGTGCATGTAAGATTTATATTCAGACCTCAACATCTTGCATATTGTAGGGAAATATGTTACCTCGATGATAGTTCCCCTGGTCACGACACCTAGGGAAGTATACATTGTGCCATTTGGATTTTTCTTGATTGAAATGATCTCCAGATTAAAAGTGCATTTCAGTTCTGGGTGAGTCACATGTGCTTTGGTGAATCGCAGACCCATAGGCCGGATAAATCGCTCATATTTTGGTGGCTTTCTTGTAAAACTCGGCCCAACGAACGTAACCTTTGTAACCATTCTCTTCCATTGCTTGGCTGCATGATGAAACAGGAGAAATCAAAATGTGTGTCGGACTGGCTGTACTCTGATGTTAGATTGATAAAGGTTCTCAAAATTATGATGAAAGTGTTAAGTTATTAATATCGAATCTTGTTTGAGATCAAATTGCACGATGAAATTAGACAAGTCAGTGAGTGTTATGTGTATGAACTTCAATTTTTTTTCTCAGTGCAATTGAACAAATACACATGCATAAGTATTATTCTAATAGTAAACGGGAGAGTTCTACCTATGCAGTTAAAATCCGATTTAATCGCCGATTAATCGGTAATCGGTAATCGGTCTAAGTCCAATTAGTTCCAATTAATTGGTAATTAATCAGAAAATAGCCAATCAAAGGGTGACTAATCGGTAATCGAACCAGCACCAATTAGTTTCGAAAACCAATTTTAACTACCCAAGTTCTTACCAACAAAATTGACCTTGAGAACCATATTCAATTTCATCTATTTTGTATATATTAACATTCAGCTTAACATGCTTTAGGCACTTGTCTACTTAAATCTAAATTTCATGTTTTTGGTTATGGATAAAGGAGGCCAGTGGGTAGGCTGGGCTCCGTTGGGTCACTGCTCACGGGCCCTTTTGCCCAGGCTAAAAAAGTAGCCATAATTTGACAGGTAATTTTTTGACAACCTGGACACAGACCTGACCTGATCAGTTGAACTGCAGATAGACCCACAGGCACCATACTACTATTTTAGTTTATGAAAAGTATAACAGTACATAAGACACTAGTTAAGGAGAGCAACTGATACACAGAACAATAACTTAATCCAAATTTGATCTGAACTATTGAATTTTAAGAATAAGTAAATAACTATGCAGATTTACAGGTTCCTCCAAACTATCTCCACATACATTCTTTTTTTTCAAAACAGACCCTCTGTATACATGCTCAGTGGGCTTGGATCCTTCAGTGGATCGTAAATAGTTAACCCACATGTAAATCTTACAGGCTTTTCCTGTTGATAAATTATATAAATATATGCACATATAGGTATATAATCATACAGATGTTCCTATATGTGTAGACATTCCATATGTGTAGATAAGTAAATACAAAAAAAATATAAATACATCTGAAATTAAAATGTTGAACACACAGGTACCCACAGGTCAATCACACCCAAATTGCCCTATTAACTGGGTGTACCTTGTGGGAAGGGGTTGGAATTGCCTAATCTAGTGAACAAATAGTAATGTTATTGCTAGTCACATGCATCTCCTGACAAGCAAAAAATTTGCTGATGTGTATATACCATCCACAAAGATCATGGTGCGATCATCACTTACTCCTTTTTACTACAAAAAGGGAGTCATTGAATGGAAGCAAATATGAAAGAGAAGGGCTCTCACAAGAACTAGTCATCCTCTTACAGCCTTACTAGTTGATAGTTAAAAAATCAAGTAACCAAGAACCAACATATAAAAAATCTACTGCACGAAGAAAAAGAAAAAGAAAGAAAGAAAAAAAACTAAGGATGGAATATAGTAAATTTGCTAAAGTGATTTGCATTCATTTGTAAGGTCATTGTGTAAGCCAAAAAAGGAACAAAAATATAACCCATGTGATACTTAATACAACTGCGATCGACAAAAGGGTCGCTGGTAGTACTCACTTTTTCTCTTGCCAGACCTGACTACTCTAAACATCTCATCTTCAGCCACTGGTCTAACCTGAAAAGAAGGGAAAAAATAAGTTCAAAGGGCAGTAATGCAAGTAACAAGAGTGTACTATTAGTCTATTAAAGAGTAAATATCGAATCAGGTTATGATGCACAAGCTATCAGAGCATAGACATCAAGAATACATCAAAGGATTATATAGTGTTAAATAATCAAATAACAGGAATTTTCTGAAGGGACTGAAATTTTTTGTAAGACTTACTTTGGGCAATGGAACATCCCATATAGCAGCTTTCTCTTTTCTTTTCTGCTTGATCGTGTTGCTAAGAACCTGTGAAAATTAAAAGGATGCTGAAAACTTTCTTACTCTATACTAGAAAAGGATTCATTTATATATGTACAAAGATGTTGGATGTTGACAGGTCAAACACCTTCGCACGTGTAGTTGTATCACGGTCCAGCAGATAGGCAGGAATAGCTCCATCATGAACCTTGTCATCCACTTTGCGGCGAGTTGATGACTCATCATGCATAGCGATCCTGTAACAATCGAATTTATTTATGACCTCAAAAATAAATGTAAACCAAATATGTGAGTTACAGAGTAATCAAAATTTGCAAATCTAATGCAATTTTTCTACGAATCTCAAAGCCCATGCCAACAAGAACAAGCCTGATCCAATACAATAATCTTATTACATATATAGGCTGCCGATGTATTGGCAACAAGCGTAACAAGATGTTCAACTAGTACCAATCCACAAAGTTACACATTAGTCCATAATATCCGAAGCCAACTACGGCTCTTTAATCAAAACTGCCAAAGATGGAAATTTCTATATTGTAGGAAAAAGGGTAGAAGGGTAATGCTAAGTTCCTCGGGTACATACATGATATTCCTTCATTTACAAATATATATTCTATCATGGTATATTTGATCGCATAAGCTAATATCCATATACACCAATTATTTCAACTTCCCACAAGGCCACAATATAATATTTTTCACAAACCAACCCATTTACCAAAACCAATATGAAATTCAACGACAAGCGAGAGGGCGAAAACTTACGTCTTCTTCATCAACGCCTTCTCCGCATACCGCCTCTTCGCAAGCATTTTCCCCTTAATACCAAGAGTCTGCATCCACAAAAATCCAAATATCAGCATCAAATGACCACCAAAAAATCTACTTTTTTGTATTCCAACTTAACGACGAAAGATCAAACCTTTTGGGCTTTGGCGGAACGCTCGTGCACCTCACGCGCCTCCCTCTTCCTCTTGCGGTCGAAGTGGTCGAGACGGTAGCCATGGCGCTTGCGATGGAGGTCGATGTAATCGCCCTGAGGCTGCAAGTGGTGAAGAAGAAAGCGATGAGAATGAGTGGGGGAATAGGGGATTGGAGAATTGGGATGAGGAAATCGAAGAATTTCAAAGGGGGCTTACCATGGCGGCGGAATTGGGGGCGAACGAACGAAGGAGAACGGAAACCCTAGATTTAGGGTTTTGGGTGGAAAGAAGGAAAGAGGATGGAGGTTTTGGTGTTATATTAGAGGGGGTGTATTGAGCCCGTGTTGTGCACGTGTTAAATGTTGTAAGTTTTGTTTGGGCTTAGATGGCTGGATCTAGCTTGATCAGGTCCAACCCAAACACTGAAAAATTATATTGTAAAATAAAATAAAAAACCAGCTCTATCTTTTTCATTAAAGAAACTAGTAATTTTTTAAAAATCTTTGTAAGAAAAAAATTCGTTGTATTCTTACCTCGAATCCGAGACCACTTTTATATTAGTTATGCACGGACAATATACGTCTTATTAAATAAAATTTAAAAAAAAAACTCTGATATAATAAGGACTCGAATCTGAAACCTCCTTCATAGTTCATATTAGTCATGCACAGGCACAGACAATATCACGTTTGGTACGTGATAATGTACAAGGAAATCCCAGATTCTCCCTTAAATTACCTTTTTGGTATGTGGCAAGCATAGTTTTGGAAGGAATGATGGATTCTCAAAGAAATCAAAATCCGTTGTTGGGAATGATTTCCATTCCATCAAAAAATATGGGATTTAAGGATTCCCTTGGGATTTTCATAACAAACAATAAAATAACCAAAAAAACTATAATAAAAAACTTTTATCCCCTAAAATCATGGGATTTGAGGATTTCAATCTCATAACAAACAATAAAAAAAAAAAAAAAAACTACAATAATAAAGGATTATTGGAAATGCAATGTATATACCAAACGCGATATTGCTAGGGGTGTCAAAAAATACCATATTACCGTACCATACTGTACCATACCATTACCATACCAAAAAATACCGAAACTTGGTAATACCGTACCAAATTTTCGGCATTGTACCATACCAATTTTTTATGGTACAGGTACTGGTACAAAATGTTTATACCGTTGGTATACCGTACCGTACCGAATATATTTAATATATATTTAATCTAATATTTTTATTTTAAAACCCAGGCCCAGCCTAGTCTTTCTTTGATTTTTTTTCTACCCTAGTCGGCTACTCTTCTCCAAACTCTTCATTGTGAATTCAATCAGATATCAAATTAGTAATTAGTAATTACTCAATCACCGACGCATCGAACAGATCTTCCTAAAGGAGTGCTTTTCTTTAATGAGTATTTTATGAAAATTTCTTAAGGTGGATTGAATTAACCAAAAAGTGAAGCTGTATGTTAATCTGAAAGCTTTCGCATTGGAAAGTTTGTAGTCGAGTTCATTAAATATTTTATGCAGTAGAAATATCCGGGCATACTTTGCTTTCTTTGTGTGCTATAATTATAGGTGTATCATTTCTGTATGTTGAACCTGTACACAGGTGTATCATTTCTGTATGCACATAGGGTATACAGGTTCAACTTTTATATGTGTTGGGTTAATTGATAGTGCAACTCAATTAAAACATGCACACAAGAACTAGAATGAGTTAATAGCTCACTATACACAGTAACTAACTGAGTTGCACTATCAATTAAAACATGCACACAAGAACTAGAATGAGACACCTGTATGTGTATCATATAAAAGTTGAACCTGTATGTGCATACAGAAATGATACACTTGTATACACCTGTATAACTCATTTATGTATAAAAGTTGACTCATTCTAGTTCTTGTATGCATGTTTTAATTGATAGTGCACCTCAGTTAATTACTGTGAGGTTTTTTATTTAATAGATTTTTTTATCTCAGATAGATTTTAATTGATAGATTTTTTTATCTCAGTTAGTTACTGTGAGGTTCTAATTGATAGATTTTTTGTATCATATAACTCAGTTAGTTCTGTTAAAGTGGGCTATCCAGATGGAGGTGATCCTGTAGATCTCACCATCCTTTCACCATGCAGACCACTGCATATCTATCAAAAAACACAGATTGCTGCGTCTGAAGAAGCGCTTGCATATCCTCCTTTGTTTCAAGAAATTGAAACATATAAACAGTTTTGAGAGAACAGAAATAATCAAACAGTTTTCAGAGATAACATAAATTGAAGAGTTCATACATTCATAACAGAAGAAAAGGAGTAGGATTATAATCCCTCGATTTTCCTACCTCAGTTTGTTCTATGTTTGGTAGTTAGTATTGGCAGTTTACAAAGATTGTTTGTCATATTTAGTGGATTATAAGTTTAAGGCCATGATTTGTCAAGTTTAATTCATATAACCTTAATGCATGTATGAATGAGGTTATTTTTTGGCTTTTCTTCTGTTATCTCTCGCTGGTGATCTATCTATCTGTTATTATTCAATCATACTCCTTTGGCAGGAGCATTACGGGTAGCAATCTGTATATCTCTTCTGTTATGAATGTATGAACTCTTCAATTATGAATGTATGAACTCTTTGAAGAGTTCATACATTCATAATTGAAAAGTTCATGCATTCATAATAGAAATTGAAGAGTTCATACATTCAAAACATATAAACAGTTTTGAGAGAAACAGAAATTGAAATAGCAAAGAACATAGTTTCAGAAATTGAAAGTATTCAATGACATTCTCCCAGTTCTCGGTGACAGCAAGAAGGGACCAACAACAAAACTAGATTGAACATACCTAGGGTTCTTGATGTCCGGTACTACCATGGTATTACCACTACCATACCGATATTTCGGTATTACCGAACTCAGTAGTACCAAAATTTTGGTACGGTAATGGTAGAGAAATGTGTGTACCAAGTACTCCGGTACGGTAGACGGTAGAGTAATTTTGTACGGTACGGTACGGATATACCACCCCTAGATATTGCAACATTTCTGAGAACATTAATTCATACCCTCACATTCTCAGGAATCCTCTCATTCTAGGGAGTCCTCCAATCCGTGTACCAAACCCCTACGACATTCTCTCATTATAATATTAGATATTAAAATTTCTTATATTTTTACAAAGTTCTTTTTTACTCATATTCACTCGTTTAATTGAACAAATATCTCTTTACCTTTTTATTCGATGATCACGGTAAGTTTTTTTTTGTGCGTCTTAGGGGATGGATTGTGTAATAACCAAAACATTTATGCAAACTTGCAATCATCAATAGTCTAATAGCAAATGTGTTATTCCAAAGCTTTCATGAAACTCATGGGCAAATAAGAGTAAAAAATGAAGGCTTACAAAATTAAAAGAATTTGGTCTATGGTAATTAAATGAGTTTGGAGCCTTGTGGTTCACCATATTCCACCTTAGATGGTGAATTTTCCAACTTTAATGTGAATGAGGTAGCCACCCTAAATCTATAGCCATTATGAGAAACATGTGTAAGTATTGAAATGCCTATATAATATAATAAATCTAATAATAATAATAATAATAATAGAAGTATCGTATACTATTAATAAATAAAAATATAAAAAAACAAATGTGGTGACACGGAGTAGTTGACCTCATATATAGCAGCCCACTAACCTAACCACTGGGCCAATTACTTTATCTGCTAACTATATAAACGAATAAGTAAATACCACATACTAAAATAGCAAACTAATCATGAGCGGTTTGTAGTCTTGCCTGCCTACATTACTGACCGACTACCTTTTTGACCGCCTAACTCAGGATAATGACTAAACTTAGTAGCTAAGCATAGCATGGGAAATTGAAATATAGGGAAACTGGCAACTTGGCAGCCAAGTTGCCAAATTCTACCGCTTCCAACAATTATAAATAGACACCATGTTCATGATTCAAGGGGACATCTCAAATTTAAAAAATTCAAAAAACAAACCAAACCAAAACAAAACAAAACAAAAAAACAAAAAACTAACAAAACTAGTGCTACATATATATCAATATTTCCATTAAGCAAAGGAACTGAAGCTGTGATTTAGAGATAGTATTCTGTAAGGGATTCACACCTTCTTATTTTGATAATATAATTTCTATATCCTTTCGGTTTTATTTTCATACTTATATGCATGCTACTTTTATGATAAGAGTTTTAAGTAAATGAAATAAATAAAGTAAATTTGCAGTCATAGGGTATGGGTCGTGGTGATTTAATTATCTCCAACAATAGGAAGGTGAAGAGTGCCCTCGGTATACCGGTATATATTATCCAGATTGATAATCGTTATTAAAGAAAAATAATTGAATTCACAAAGAAAATATTTTTATAAATAACACTATTCTATTATGACTGTAAGATCACTACTCCCATTTTTAAAATCATACGTGTATTTATCTTCACCTATATATTTTTATTTTACTGCCCGATTATTATTCCTCATTTTGACACCCCAGCAGTGCAACTTTTAGTGAGCAAATATTTATGCTCACCCTTGTTATGTTTTTAAGTTTCAGGTTCACTGCAAAATATGAAGACGTCAGAGGCACCACTATTTGTAGTAATATCAAAGAATTAGAATAAAAGTATATTTTGTACTTATATCTTGAAAAAGTTATGTAATATGAAAAGAGTTGTACTTTTGTAATAATAATAATAATAATAATAATAATAATAATATTGTTATGGAATTGTTCTGATGGCAAATGTTACACCTGTAATTTCGTGTGACACGTGAGTTACAGGTCAGGGTGTTACATATAAATCCCTTTGTAGTAATTGTTTTCTCACACATTCTAAGCATTCTCTAATTTAAGAGTGATATAGGTGAAGAGTATATAATGGAAAGCTTGCAATTGCAGTGAACTAGCAAGGAGAAAAAGTTGTAAAAAAAATTCTTTGAGATAATATTCATCACTTACATTTCATTAATTATTAAAAAGAATAATAATAGAAACTAACATAATAGAGTTGTTGC
This sequence comes from Hemerocallis citrina, assembly GCA_017893485.1. NCBI lineage: Eukaryota > Viridiplantae > Streptophyta > Magnoliopsida > Asparagales > Asphodelaceae > Hemerocallis > Hemerocallis citrina. The sequence goes on along the minus strand of CM030367.1, from coordinate 114,329,274 downwards.
CTTCAATTGTTTGGTTCAATAACAATAGAAGGAAGGAATAAGAAATGAATTAGCCATTGAAAACAACCAGCCAACCAAACATAAATAGTCAGGAAAATTATGATGATACCCTAAGTATATAAACACATTGTTAATTAGTCCATAAGATAATGTATTTCCTCAATCATGACAAAATTTCTAAAAGTACTTATAGACATGGTAACTTGGTTACAGATATTATTAAGAGTAAAGTTGCGTATGCAAATGATTGCAAAAATTACATTCATACCCATATTTCTCTACTATTTGCATTATAGTCCTTAATAACTATAAGAGCATCCACAGTCGTTCGATGTAAATTTTGGCGATCCATTTTGACGAAACGCTGCAGTCGTCGAATGGCAAAAAAGTGCATAAATTCGTAAAAAAAGAAACTCGTCTGTCACTAAAAATTAATTTATATAGGCCGGAACTTAGAAAATATTAATAAAAAATACGAGACCAAAGAAAAAAAATTGCAAAATAACCGAACGAAACATGATGTTTCGTCCGGGTTTTAAGGAAGTTTTTTTTGCAAAAAAAATTGCAAAAACAATTTTAAAAAATAGTTTGTAAAAAGTGTTGGATCCTGTAGGCAATGCAAGAAACACTAGAGGGGGGTGAATAGTGTTGTATAAAAATTTAAAAAGTGGAATTGAGAATTTCTTCTGTTCGGTCGACTTGAGAGATATACCAGTCGACTGAAACCACAAAAAGAAAAGTATTTTTAAAAAAAATCTGTTAAGTCGACTTAGGGATGAGACAGTCGACTAGTCACACAAATTATTTCAGAGTAGTACGAGTCTGACCAGTCGACTTATATGAGTACACAATCGACTGTCCAGACAAGTTTCACAGTAAAATTATAAACTGAAAGAATAGAAATGCAAGTAGAGAGATACAACCACAGAGTGTACACGATGTATCCTGGTTCGGTCCTCCCGACCTACATCCAGTTCCCAAGCAACCCATTTGAGATTTTCCACTATTCTTGAAAAAGATTACAAGAATACCCTACGGCGTTCAGACAACAACCTTGTCCAACCCGTAGTCCTTTCTCTCAACCAGAGAAAGCAACCCACTCTTCCACCAAGAGCGACAAAATCCGACTCTACACCCTAGAGTCCTACTCTCCAACCGAGAGGAAAAAGAAAAAAAATAAAATTGTTTACAATCAACCTATAGCCTTGTTGTGATTGTGATATAGTACGTGGTTAATTGGTTGACTTCCAAATCCAGTCCAAAACGAATTCAATGTTATACTGGACTGAAGACAGAGAACCAAGACTTAGTGAGTTTTGAAAGCTTTTCTCTCTTGAAAGCACAAATCTTAAAATTGTTCTCAAAAAATTCTTAGTAACCTTTTGAAGGTGAACCTTAGGCTATATTTGTAGACTAGGGTCCCTAGCAGTTAAAGACAGTTACCCATAACCGTTTGATCAACGAAAAAATAACGGATAACTCTTTTAAATTCGAAAAACAGCTTTTGAAATCAGAAAAGGGTCAAAAAGCACTTGAACAGTCGACTGGGTTGCCACTATGAGTCGACTGGTCAAAGTTTGAATAAGATTAGGCATTTTGTACAGACTCTGTAATGCCCCGCCCCAATACTCAGACAATTTTTAATATTTTTAGAAATACAAATTAGATACTATGTAGTACAACTGCCTACCACAGGCTGCCTCTCAAAAGGTGGTTAACCAATTAAGTGACTCTTGATCATAGGCTAATAGTATTTATACTCAAATTAGTTCTTGTAAACCTCCCATGTGGGACTAAATTCTCAAATCCTTCTCAATTTTCTCAAATCCCGTGCATACCAGTCGACTGCTACCAGTACCAGTCGACAGTTCGCTCTTTAGAAATCTGGGGTATTACATACACCCCACCTTTAGAAATCAGCGTCCTCGCTGAGTACGGGACACACATCTAGTGTAGGACCGCCCTTTCTAGCACCCTGCCTACTTCCGTGAATACCCCACGAAGTAAATTCCGGAGACTCATCTCCCTGCCGTGTATCAAATACACCCGGTGTGTCGAAAGTCGGCTCTGATACCATTTGTAACGCCCCGCCCCAATACTCAGACAATTTTTAATATTTTTAGAAATACAAATTAGATACTATGTAGTACAACTGCCCACCACAGGCTGCCTCTCAAAAGGTGGTTAACCAATTAGGTGACTCTTGATCATAGGATAATAGTATTTATACTCAAATTAGTTCTTGTAAACCTCCCATGTGGGACTAAATTCTCAAATCCTTCTCAATTTTCTCAAATCCCGTGCATACCAGTCGACTGTTCGCTTTTTAGAAATCTGGGGTATTACAGACTCAGTCGACTGGTATAAATGGCAGTCGACTGGTACTCAACAGCTGATCTAGTTCAAGCTGTTTCGACCTTTGGATTTTGTAAACTCACAGTTATAAAAAGTTATATGTGAGTGTATGTGTGTGTAACAAGGCTGTACATCAATCTAAGACTCAATAAATAGAAAAAATATTACATTTTTACAAGACACACAATTATATGACATTTGAAGCTTAGGTCTTGACTTGAGTCTTGAGTGAAGCCATTGTCTTTATCCGGAGCTGTGCTTGATCATTTGTTCAGCTTTAGAGTAATGAGGCATTTGTGTATCTTCTTGACACAACCTGCAATTATATACAGAGCATAGCACAAATATATTTTGCATTGTTTTGTAATCATCAAAATCAAGAATCAACATTCTCCCCTTTTATGATGATGACAACACAATAGCTGATAATAAAAGAAAATAATACAAGCATTCATATGCTCCCCCTATCAATAATACATCATGCATAAATTATCACAAAAATATCTCATCACAAAAATGTATGTCAGTCGACTTATATATAAAAAATGTCAGTCGATTTATCACAAAAATTACCAATAGAAAAATTACCAATAGAGAGAAGATTATCAGTGTTCTCTCCCCCTTTGTCGTCAACAAAAAAAAAATAGAAATGGAAAGAATATTTCACTGAATTAAAATATAAAAACTGAGTCTTAGTACAAAATACCAAATTATGAAAATCATTTACCTGAAGTGCCGGAAGGTTTGCAGTTGGATCTTAATTATATCGAGTCTCCTATCGAGACTGTTGATCGTCGAGAAAAAGTCTTGAGGAATAAGACGATACCGATGGCCAAGGTAGTCTGGAGAAACCATTTGGTTGAAGAGGCTACTTGGGAGTCTGAGGAGAGGATGTTGAGAGATCATCCTGAGCTTTTTGCTTGATTTGTATTTTCTTGTGCTTGTTATGAGTGTTTTGTTTCTCGCTCTTGACTGTAATTCTGGGGACGGAACTATTTAAGGAGGGAGTGATGTAATACCCCGATTTTCATTTATGAAAATTATTTATTTATTTTTGCACGTAGTGTGCACGTGAAATTTTCGTAATATGGAATCTTATAATTGTTTTCATTATGGATGGTGAGTATATGTATATGTATATGTGTTCTTTAATTATTTTTATAAAGGCCCTTATCTTCAAATAAACATAAGCCCAAATCTAATTTATTTATTTTTGTAAAACTATTATTTTGGCCCATCAATTTAAGCCCATGAATTATTTCTATTTTAATTACAACTTGTAATGTGGAACACCTTTTTAAAGAGTATTTGTTTATAATGTACAACTTTAAAATAGAGAACCAGTGCATGCACGTGCATTGCACGTACACGTGCATGAGCACACTATTTTGGCCGGTTTTGAAAGAAGTGGGGTTAGAGCATGGGTGGTTACCTAGAGTGTGGGTAGTTACTACAACTCCTACTCTCATCCTAACCCTTGATCCTATAACCATCTACTAAATCCTAGCCCTCCATCTCACCCAGAGATTGAGTATAAATACCCCTCTCACTCAATTGTCTTCTACACTAAAATTTTATTGAAAGAAGAAAATATATTTTTAAGAGAGTTGTGAGTGAGTGTTATTGGAGGCCGGTCATTACTACTGAAGGAATTCTTGTTTTGGCAAGGAGCAAGGAGGAGGAGTCATACTATCGCACTAGGAAGCTTTGCGGGATTTCATTTATTTCTTCAAAAGGTGGGTGCTTCTCATGACTTCTAGAATAGAAATCATGTTAGGATTGAGATTGTTTTGTTATCATGCGTGTGAAAATTTGATTGATGAATTGATGGTCATATTGAAATCCTCTATGCTATACATAAGGTGGAAAATGTGAATGAATGGTAAAGAACTAAGACATTTAGAGAAACTGGAGATTACCTGTACAGTCGACCGATCATGTTGACAGTCGACTGGTACGATGAAATAAAATATGTACAGTTCGAAATTCCATGAAATGATGCATTTTAATGTGTGCCGTTATCTTGACTTTTCCCAGCATGTTAATTCAGGATCAATATTTATCTCCGTAGACAAATAATGAGTAAAGGATAAATGCACGATTAGAAATTTTTTTTGGGTGAAAGAAAATACTGGTATTGTGAATCCTACATTTAATCGTAAACTATGTTGTGATGCTGGTAAATGGATAAGAATCGCATGTTTATGTTGACATTGAACATACTGCAGTTGAATAAAATGTTGTGTGCTAATTGAAGAACAGAAGGAAGAGATATTCCTTAATTCGAAATTAACTTTGATCAGTCGACCGAATATATGTAGCAGTCGACTATGCTGAACATTAAAAGTTTCAATTGAACTCTACAGAACAGCCGACTGGTTTGGATGACAGTTGACTTCCCTGTAAATTATAATTAAATTTGAACGCTGCGGAACAGCCGACTGGCCATGTGCAGCAGTCAACTCTTCCGAGCAGTTTATTGAAGAACTTTCCTTAGCTGAACAAGTCGACTGAGTATGCTCTAAGTCGACTGTCCAGATCATTTTTTGATATCTCAAAATTCTAAGTTGCTTTATGATAGAGATAATGAATCTACTATTGTTGAATAATTATTTGTTGTGACAATTTAGAAGCAGTAAATTCTTTTTGCCTTCGCATGAATGTGTACATGAAATGAAGTAAATCATTCTATTGAACCTATGAAAAGTTTGTATGATTGTGGAAGTTGTGAACATGAAAAGGAAAATCATTTGTGATTATGAAAATGAACTATTGGGTTTGAAAGGCTCAATTCTGGTGATTGTGAATTGAAATTGAAACTAAAGAGTAGCTAAGTCTCCCACCGACAATTGGAAAGAGATGAATTGAAATGGAATTTGAAATGAAAGACCAAGATTGGGTCATGTTGAATGAATGATTAAGTTCGGTATAGTGGAGAGGCTAACTCTAGAGCTTTGATTTTGTTCATGATTATAATAAAATAAGGACTAGATACATAGTGGAGATGTGATGAAAGTAAGAGAAAAATACGAGTATGAGGGCCATCGGATTGGCGGTGTAACGCCCCGAATCCCAAATACACTGAATTCGAGATGTTCTATAGGATCTTTCCGCTCCCTTTAGTACAATTTTACAAGGAAATTTAAACTTTTCTCTTTACATCAGAGTTTACATCAATATTACACTTTACATTGCACAGCGGAAGTAAAGTTTACAACAATGAAACAAGTATACAACAACATTGAGTAATCTTTAAGCATTTGTTCCTCTTTAATCTTTATCAAGCCATTTACCTGCATATAAGACTGTGGGTACGTCAGTTTATTCAACCGACGATCATTATACACGGCCATCCTCTCTATGCCGGAAATAGTATAACTTATTTTCCATATTTAGCAAACACAAACTTGTCACATTTCAAACTAAAGGGACTACCCTATTGATGTCGTGTTGTGATTGTGCACTTAGTCCTTAATGTAATTATTTATATTAGATGACACTAATGCGCACTTGTTCGGATTCTATGCATCCCATTCTACATAGGTCCGAGGGCAAGCCTCTTATTCGTTCTTCATCTTTGTAGGGTTCAATCCCTCGCCATGCCTTAATCTACTACTGTAACTACGGTAGGTATCTTAGATGATCTATGAGTACAAGCTCGTGTACAGAAAATTCTGGAGGGGAATCCCACGTCATGTTACGACGCATCGTGAAGACAGCCTGTGGTAATTCAGCCTCACTTCATGGCACACGATCCTCTTGCAGTCACCAAACACCCCACAAGCGTCGCCACCGGGACGATAATTCTGGAGTAGTGCCCACACCATGTCTTGACGCATCAAGCAGGCAGCCTGTGGATCACTCTCACACCGCCAATCCGATGGCCCTCATACTCGTGTTTTTCTCCTACTTTCATCACGTCTCTACTATGTACTAATTCTTAGTTTTTATTAGAATCATGAACAAAATCAAAGCTCTAGAGTTAGCCGCTCCACTAAACCGGACTTATTCATTCATTCAAACACGACCAACCTTGGTCTTTCATTTCAATTCATTTCTTTCCAATTGCCGGGTGAGACTTAGCTATTCTTTTGTTTCAATTCAAATTCACAATTTCCAACATTGAGCGTTACTAGCTCATAAGTTCACTTTTCATAATCATAATAGATTTTCTTTTTCATGTTCATAGCTTTCATATTCATACAACTTTCACAAATTCTAATAAATGATTCACTTCATGTAAACTCACACCAAGATAAATAGAATTTACTGTCATAACCAATAATCAACATAAGATTCATAACCTTTATTATAAACAAATCATCGAATTTCTGATATATACCAAAAGTACTCTGAACAGTCGACTTGGAGCTCATCCAGTCGACTTGTTCAGTCAAATAAAGTTCTTCAATAATCGCTCGGAAGAGTCGACTGCTGCACATGGTCAGTCGGCTGTTCCGCAGCGTTCAAAATCTCAATTATCATTTACAGGGGAGTCGACTGTCATTCATACCAGTCGGCTGTCCTGGGTAGTTCAACTATATAACTTTTTGTGTTCAGTACAGTCGACTGTTACATACATTCGGTCGACTGAACAGGGTTAATTTCGAATTAAAAAAATCATTTCTTTATTTTGTTCTTCAATAAGCACACATCATTTTTGTCATACTACAATATGTACATTGTCCACACAACCATGTGATTCTTATCTGTTTATCATCATCACCACAATAAAATTTTCTCCTCACATAATTTACATCTCAATATGAGCAAAATAGTTTTTGTAACAATTAAAACATATTTTCATACATCTAATTCAAATTCTACATTATAATACTACATTTCTTCTCTTTTCGACATTTCTTCGCATTTAGCATTCTAATCTTTTTGTCAACAAATTTCACATTAATTCTCTGTCTTTAATCATTTACCCAACATACAACCTCATATTTTAAATTATTCATGCCCACATTAACACAAAAGATCTATTTAACGCATGAAATAGTATTATCAAACTACTAACTTTTGTGTGTAATTCTTGATAGTAATAAATGTGTTTTTATCAATCAATCCATGATTCTAATCAATTCACATACAACTCAAATAATAGAACCACATATAGATTTGCATATCCACATTTCAATCATTCGAGAAGTTATTTTTTCCAATTAAAGTGTGCTCTTCTTAATCATTTTCATGCTTCGTTCTTTCTAATTAAACTAGCATGCATTCCTACTTTAGAAATAGGGAAAATTTACCCACCTTTTATGGAGAGAAAAACACAATTAGCAACAAAAATCCTTTGCAACACGAGTGCACCTCCTCCTAGACGCGCTCACACGAACCTCCAAGCACACACCCAAAACCGAAAGCTCCCTCCTTGAATAGCCGGCCTCTCCTTCTTCTTGGTGTTGCAAGAACAAGCTCACACACTCAATCTTTTAACTCACAAAAATACTACTAGATAATGCAACTTAGACTATAGGTTTGGAAAGATTAATAGGCACAAGGATAACTAGCCATGGGGGGGGGGGGGGTATTTATACTAAAATCAAGGGAAATAAATGGCTAGGATCAATTGGTTGGTTGTAGGATGGAGGGCTAGGATGAAAGTAGGAGTTGCAATAACTACCCACATCTAAGTAACCACCACACCATGATCACCACTCAAAATTTGAGTTTCCCTCCAAAAGTTACAACTGGCCTACAAGAAAGAATGCATTTTGCACGTGTACGTGCAATGCACGTGCATGCCACTAGGCCCAAAAATTGTGCATTAAATTTTTGTATAAAAATAATATAGTCTTTAAATTGTATTCTACATGACAAATTGTATAAAAATAGTCCATGGGCTTTAGTTTATGGGCCAAAATAGTTATTTTAAAATAAAATAAATGAATTACATTTTGGGCTTTTAAAAGGAAAAGGCTTTTCATCCAATTAAAATAAGGCTTTTGTATAAAATAATTAAAAGCACATATTAAAATATCTTTACTCATCTTGATGAAAATATTAACCAAAATATTGCACGTGCACACTACGTGCAAAATAAATAATTTTCCATTAAATGAAAAATCAGGGTATTACAGGCGGTGTGAGTGTGATCCACAGGCGGCCTACTTGATGCATCAAGACATGGCGTGGGCACTACTCCAGAATTATCGTCCCGGTGGCGACGCTTGTGGGATGTAAGAGTGGCTATGGGTGGTGCCATTGTTCCATGGCGGAGGCTGAATTGTCCATAGGTTGCCTGCTCGATGCGTCGTGTCAGTGCGTGGGATTCCCCTCCAGGCTGCCTGGACATGGGCTCGTAGATCATAGATTATCTAAGATACTCACTGTAGTTACCGTAGTAGATTAAGTCGTGGCGAGGGATTGAACCCTATAAAATGAAGTATGATTAAGGGCTTGCCCTCGGACCTATGTAGTATGGGATGCATAGAATCTGAACAAGTGCGCATTAGTGTCATATAATATAATAACTGCATTAAGGACTAAGTGCACAATCACAACACGACATCAACAGGATAGACCCTTTTAGTTTTGTTTGTGAAAAAGTTTGTGCTTTGTTAAGAATTGAGAATCGTTAAACTGTTTCTATCATAGAGAGGATGGCCATGTATAATTTTTCGTCGGTTGAATAAAATGACGTACCCACAATTTTGTATGTAGGATAAATGGTTTGATAAAGATTAAAGGAGAACTGATGCTGATAGATAACTCGCTGTTATATCTTTGTGTAATGTTGTAAATTGCTTCCGCTGTCATTACATGTAAATTATTTGTGATATATGCTTCCGCTGTAAAATATAAAGTGTAAAGATCTCATGTAAACTCTGATGTAAAGTGAAAAGTTTTATTTCCTTGTAAAATTGTACTAAATGAAGCGTAAAGATCCTGTGGAATCTCGAGTTCAGTGTATTTTGGAATTCGGGGTGTTATAGAGTGGTATCAGAGACACGCTTCACACTAGTACAAATTTATACGGAACAACACCCTAGAAGTGGACATTAAAGTGTATGTTTGAGTCTAGAGATTTAAATGTAAGTTACTTACATTTGTGTTGCTCTATGACTTATGCTTCTTCCTCCCTATTTCTAAGATGGCTGATCACTTCGACCCTGTAGGAGACGACAATTGGCATATCATCGAGGAAGATTATTATCCTGGGCAAGCAGATTTCGAGGAAGAGTAATACCCAGGGCAAGCAGATTCTGACGGAGAAGAATGGCCTGAATCCCGAAAGATCACCCCACCTCCGGATTCATCTGATGACTCTTCTGACGAAGAAGAAGAACTAGTTCCAAGTAGTCTTGTGATATCTCTTCAAAGGCAGGTAGAAACACTGTGGGGGAGAGTCGGATTATTGGAGGCTCAGTTGGCAAAGCGCAAGGACGACCTTGTAGTTCTCAGTCATTGTGTATGGGAACTCGAGAAGAGGAAAAATATGACCGATGTGCTGAAGGAAGAAGTTGATGAACTATGGGGAGAGCTTCGTGAAGCGAAGAGGAACTATAGGAGTTAGACTGTTGTAGCTTCTACTGTTTTTATTCTGACGTCAAGAAATGTTTTCAATTCGAATGTATAAAGTTTGGAACTCAATAAAATGCAAGTTGATTTAAAATTCATGTCTTATACTTCAAATTTAATGGATCTTTTGCATCAGAATATGGCTAGAAGAGGAGCTAGAAATGGTGAAGGTCTGGACTTGGAGACGGAACTTGCGAGGGTCTATCAGACGCTCAATGTCGTGGCCATGAATCAGAACCAAGGGAGGGGGCCTGTGAATCCAGTGCCCGAGGCAATTAAACTCGTGGAATCGTTCAAACGGATGAAACCACCTGTGTTCGAAGGGAGGTCAGACCCTAATGCGGCTGACAACTGGATTCGTCAGGTAGAGACGATCTTCGAAGTGCTGGAGATCCCTGAGGGCAGCAAGGTGAAGTTGGCGACTCTGCATCTTGAGAAGGATGCGGCTGTTTGGTGGCAGTCGATGAAGCGGACAATGGGAGGTATAGTTTTTGGCTGGGAGGAATTCTTGGAAGAATTCCGCAGTCACTATTTTCCCTCTGATGTCCAGGAGAAAAAGGCTATGGAGTTTTTGTCACTACAGCAAGGTGGCATGTCAGTCAGGGAGTATGAGACTAAATTTACTCAACTCTCAAGATATGCTCCTGAGTTAGTGATGGATGAGGCGAAGAAGGCTCGTAAGTTCGAGCATGGTTTGAGGCCGAGCTTGAGGTCCGGGATGATACCTCTCGGTATCAGGATGTTTGACAAGCTAGTCAAACGAGCAGCAGCCATGGAAGCAGACATGGAGCAGTTCTACACTGTTCAGAGTAGGAAGAACAACTGGAACACTGGAAAGAGGCCCGCAACTGCTGGGAATGCCAGGGGACAGCCGTCAGCCCAGAGGTTCAAACCAACGGGAGCTAATGCTGTCAACATAGATGGGAGACCCGGAAATAATTGGGTGAGACCTCCTATGGTGACTTGTTTCAATTGTGGGGAGACAGGTCATTATCGATCCCAGTGCCCGAAGCTGCAGGATGTTGTTCGGAAGGGACCAACTCAACAGGCTGGGAAGAGACCGTACCAACCAGGACGAGTATTTGCCTTGACGAAAGCTGATGCCAATGAGGTGGATCATGTCATCACTGGTACGAGGACAGATGTTTAGAGGTTTATGTTGTTTCTTTTCCCGCTTATTTAGTGAATTGTTACGTAATGGGTGTGTATTATGTAACAGGAGAACTTTATTTGAATGGAATGAAAGCTGTTGTTTTGTTCGATACTGGATCCTCTCATACTTTTGTGTCTCCTAAATTTGCTAAAGTGTTGGGAGTTGAACCGAAGATTTTTTCAGGCAACATCTTAGCAGTAGCTAATCCATCAGGGGAAACTTTAACCACTGATCGGTATTATGCGGATTGCGATATTGTGATTGGGGACAGAATCTTCGGAATTGATCTAATCGAGCTGACTATCTTGGGAGTCGATGTTATCATTAGCATTGATTGGATGTCGGTGTACATTGCAAGCATCGAGTGCAAGACCAAGATAGTAACAGTGAAGGCTCCAGGTGGACCTGAAGTCACTTTCCAAGGGAAGAATAAATGTTCTAGGCTGGTGGCAGCTATCCTCAAGGAAGAGATTCCTGTGAAAGTGCAAAGGATTCCTGTGGTTCGGGACTATCCGACAGTGTTCTTGGATGATTTTTTTGGGTTACCCCCGCATCGTGATGTAGAGTTCAGCATCACTGTTCAACCGGGAAGTGCACCCATTTCTAAGGCACCGAATAGGATGGCTCCAGTGGAACAGGATGAGGTGAAACGGCAGACTGAGGAACTTTTGGACTTGGGAAGCACCAGTGCTTTTGGTAAAGAAGAAGGATGGTTCGATGAGAATGTGTATCGATTACCGGGAGCTGAATAAAGTCACTGTTCAGAATAAGTATCCTATTCCCCGAATTGATGACTTTTTTGATCGTCTACAAGGAGCAGCTGTTTTCTCCAAAATAGATCTTCGATCAGGATATCACCAAGTTCGAGTGAAAGCCGAAGATGTGCACAAAACTGCATTTAGAACTCGACATGGGCATTACGAATTCTTAGTTATGCCATTTGGAGTGACGAATGCACCCGCAATCTTCATGAATTTGATGAATAGAGTTCGGAGGCCGTTCATTGATTCTTTCGTCGTGGTGTTTATCGACGATATCCTCGTGTACTCCAAGTCAGAAGAGGAGCACACCGAGCATCTGGCAGCAGTTTTGAAGAAGTTGGAAGAACAGGAGTTGTATGCCAGGTTATCCAAGTGTGATTTCTGGAAATCTGAAGTGGCATTCCTAGGTCACATCCTTTCTAAGGATGGAGTGGCAACTGACCCTCAGAAGATAGAGGCAGTGAGAGACTGGGCAAGGCCTACTACAGTGAAGGAAGTCAGGAGTTTTCTTGGATTAACTGGATATTACAGGAGATTTATCCAGGGCTACGCTCAGATAGTCGTACCGCTCACTGGTCTGACCAAGAAGAATGTGGACTTCAAGTGGACTGAACAGTGCTAAGCAAGCTTTCAGGAGTTGAAAGAGAAGCTGACTACTGCACCTATTTTGGCTTTGCCTAGAGCAGGTGTTGAGTATGATGTTTATAGCGATGCTTCACATCGTGGGCTTGGTTGTGTCTTAATGCAAGAAGGAAAAGTGATCGCGTATGGGTCTAGGCAACTATGACCGCATGAGAAGAACTACCCGACTCATGATCTGGAGTTGGTTGCGATTATCTTTGTCCTGAAGCAATGGAGACACTACGTGTACGGTGAGAAATTGAACATGTACACGGACCACAAGAGCTTGAAGTACATCTACCAGCAGAAGGATCTGAATTTGAGGCAGCGGAGATGGCTGGAGGTACTTGAGGACATTCGTCCAGAGATTAAGTATCATCCTGGGAAGGCTAATGTTGTTGCTGATGCACTTAGCCGCAAGAGCAGTCTGGCGAGTTTGATTACAACTCAGAGGCAGTTGGTAGAGGAGTTGGATCGGGTCGGTATTGAAGTTGTTCTGCAAGGCTTGGGATCATCTTTAGCTCAGTTGAGGCTTCAACCGACACTGAACGAAAGGATTATTGCAAGTCAGAAGGTTGATGCGGAAAGTCAGAAGATGTTGGAGCAGGTTGGTACTGGCAAGTTGTCCGGATTTCAAATCAAGGATGGAGTGCTGTGGTTTGGAGAGAGGCTATGTGTTCCGAATCAGACAGACCTAAAAGAGAGTATTCTTCAGGAGGCACATGCTACTCTTTTGTCGGTACATCATAGAAGTACTAAGATGTACAAAGACATCAAACCGCATTTCTGGTGGTCAAGTTTGAAGCGGGATGTGGCTGAGTTTGTGTCGAAGTGTGAGGTTTGTCAGCAAGTCAAAGCCGAGAATCAGAGACCCGGAGGTCTATTACAACTGTTACTTATTCCGGAATGGACGTGGGATAGCATCAGTATGGATTTCATTACGGAATTGCCCAAGAGTCCTAAAGGCAATGAAGTGATTTGGGTTATAGTCGATCGACTAACCAAGTCCGCTCACTTTTTGGCGATGAAACTCACTGCTTCGATGGACAAGTTAGCTGAGTTGTATGTTGGCGAGATCGTCAGGCTTTATGGTGTTCCGTCAACTATTGTGTCTGATCGAGATGCGCGGTTTACTTCGCATTTCTGGAGGAGTCTTCAGACAGCTTCAGGTACCAAGACGGATTTCAGCACTGCTTTTCATCCGTAAACCGATGGGCAAACCGAGAGAGTCAACCGTATTCTTGAGGATATGCTTCGATGTTGTGTACTAGACTTTGGAGGCAGTTGGAAAAGGCATTTACCCTTGGTAAAGTTTGCCTACAACAACAGTTTTCAGACTAGCATCGGGATGGCGCCGTACGAAGCTCTGTATGGCAGGAAGTGCAGGACACATGTTTGTTGGTTTGAAGTTGGGGAGCGTCAATTGTTTGGGCCTGAGCTTGTACAGCAGACCTCTGAAAAGATTGATCTGATCAGGAAGAGGTTGGTAGAAGCTCAGAGTAGGCAGAAGAGCTATGCAGACAACCGGAGAAGGGACCTTGAGTTTGAGGTTGGTGACTTTGTCTTTCTGAAGGTATCACCCAGTAAAGGCATGATCCATTTTAGTAAGAGTGGAAAGTTAGCCCCGAGGTTTATAGGCCCGTACAAGATATTGAAAAGGATCGGAAAAACTGCTTACCGGCTTGAGTTACCGGAAGAGTTGTCTCAGGTCCATAATGTCTTTCATGTGTCTATGCTGAGAGGTTATATTCCAGATCCGAGTTATCATTTACCTGAAGTGCCGGAAGGTTTGCAGTTGGATCTAAATTACATCGAGTCTCCTATCGAGATTGTTGATCGTCGAGAGAAAGTCTTGAGGAATAAGACGATACCGATGGTCAAGGTAGTCTGGAGAAACCATTTGGTTGAAGAGGCTACTTGGGAGTCTGAGGAGAGGATATTGAGAGATCATCCTGAGCTTTTTGCTTGATTTGTATTTTCTTGTGCTTGTTATGAGTGTTTTGTTTCTCGCTCTTGACTGTAATTCCGGGGACGGAACTATTTTAAGGAGGGAGTGATGTAATACCCTGATTTTCATTTATGAAAATTATTTATTTATTTTTGCACGTAGTGTGCACGTGCAATTTTCGTAATATGGAATCTTATAATTGTTTTCATTATGGATGGTGAGTATATGTATATGTATATGTGTTCTTTAATTATTTTTATAAAGGCCCTTATCTTCAAATAAACATAAGCCCAAATCTAATTTATTTATTTTTGTAAAACTATTATTTTGGCCCATCAATTTAAGCCCATGAATTATTTCTATTTTAATTATAACTTGTAATGTGGAACACCTTTTTAAAGAGAGTTTTTTATAATGTACAACTTTAAAATAGAGAACTAGTGCATGCACGTGTATTGCACGTACACGTGCATGAGCACACTATTTTGGCCGGTTTTGAAAGAAGTGGGGTTAGAGCATGGGTGGTTACCTAGAGTGTGGGTAGTTACTACAACTCCTACTCTCATCCTAACCCTTGATCCTATAACCATCTACTAAATCCTAATCCTCCATCTCACCCAGAGATTGAGTATAAATACACCTCTCACTCAATTGTCTTCTACACTAAAATTTTATTGAAAGAAGAAAATATATTTTTAAGAGAGTTGTGAGTGAGTGTTATTGGAGGCCGGTCATCACTACTGAAGGAATTCTTGTTTTGGCAAGGAGCAAGGAGGAGGAGTCATACTATCGCACTAGGAAGCTTTGCGGGATTTCGTTTATTTCTTCAAAAGGTGGGTGTTTCTCATGACTTCTAGAATAGAAATCATGTTAGGATTGAGATTGTTTTGTTATCATGCGTGTGAAAATTTGATTGATGAATTGATGGTCATATTGAAATCCTCTATGCTATACATAAGGTGGAAAATGTGAATGAATGGTAAAGAACTAAGACATTTAGAGAAACTGGAGATTACCTGTACAGTCGACCGATCATGTTGACAGTCGACTGGTACGATGAAATAAAATATGTACAGTTCGAAATTCCATGAAATGATGCATTTTAATGTGTGCCTTTATCTTGACTTTTTCCAGCATGTTAATTCAAGATCAATATTTATCTCCGTAGACAAATAATGAGTAAAGGATAAATGCACGATTAGAAATTTTTTTGGGTGAAAGAAAATACTGGTATTGTGAATCCTACATTTAATCGTAAACTATGTTGTGATGCTGGTAAATGGATAAGAATCGCATGTTTATGTTGACATTGAACATACTATAGTTGAATAAAATGATGTGCGCTAATTGAAGAACAGAAGGAAGAGATATTCCTTAATTCGAAATTAACTTTGATCAGTCGACCGAATATATGTAGCAGTCGACTATGCTGAACATTAAAAGTTTCAATTAAACTCTACAGAACAACCGACTGGTTCAGATGACAGTCGACTTCCCCGTAAATTATAATTAAATTTGAACGCTGCGGAACAGCCGACTGGCCATGTGCAGCAGTCGACTCTTCTGAGCAGTTTATTGAAGAACTTTCCTTAGCTGAACAAGTCAACTGAGTATGCTCTAAGTCGACTGTCCAGATCATTTTTTGATATCTTAGAATTCTAAGTTGCTTTATGATAGAGATAATGAATCTACTATTGTTGAATGATTATTTGTTGTGACAATTTAGAAGCAGTAAATTCTATTTGCCTTCGCATGAATGTGTACATGAAATGAAGTAAATCATTCTATTGAACCTATGAAAAGTTTGTATGATTGTGGAAGTTGTGAACATGAAAAGGAAAATCATTTGTAATTATGAAAATGAACTATTGGGTTTGAAAGGCTTAATTCTGGTGATTGTGAATTGAAATTGAAACTAAAGAGTAGCTAAGTCTCCCACCGGCAATTGGAAAGAGATGAATTGAAATGGAATTTGAAATGAAAGACCAAGATTGGTTCATGTTGAATGAATGATTAAGTCCGGTATAGTTGAGAGGCTAACTCTAGAGCTTTGATTTTGTTCATGATTATAATAAAATAAGGACTAGATACATAGTGGAGATGTGATGAAAGTAAGAGAAAAACACGAGTATGAGGGCCATCGGATTGGCGGTGTGAGTGTGATCCACATGCTGCCTGCTTGATGCGTCAAGACATGGCGTGGGCACTACTCCAGAATTATCGTCCCGGTGGCGATGCTTGTGGGATGTTTGAGTGGCTATGGGTGGTGCCATTGTTCCATGGCGGATGCTGAATTGTCCTTAGGTTGCCTGCTCGATGCGTCGTGTCAGTGCGTGGGATTCCCTTCCAGGCTGCCTGGACATGGGCTCGTAGATCATAGAACATCTAAGATACTTACTGTAGTTACCGTAGTCTATTAAGTCATGGCGAGGGATTGAACCCTATAAAATGAAGTACGATTAAGGGCTTGCCCTCGGACCTATGTAGCATGGGATGCATAGAATCCGAACAAGTGCGCATTAGTGTCATGTAATATAATAACTGCATTAAGGACTAAGTGCACAATCATAACATGACATCAACAGGATAGACCCTTTTAGTTTTGTTTGTGAAAAATTTTGTGCTTTGTTAAAAATTGAGAATCGTTATACTGTTTCTGACATAGAGAAGATGACCATGTATAATTTTTCGTCGGTTGAATAAACTGACGTACCCACAGTTTTGTATGCAGGATAAATGGTTTAATAAAGATTAAAGGAGAACTGATGCTCATAGATAACTCGCTGTTATATCTTTGTGTAATGTTGTAAATTGCTTCCGCTGTCATTACATGTAAATTATTTGTGATATATGCTTCCGCTGTAAAATGTAAAGTGTAAAGATCTCATGTAAAGTCTGATGTAAAGTAAAAAGTTTTATTTCCTTGTAAAATTGTACTAAATGAAGCGTAAAGATCCTGTGGAATCTCGAGTTCAGTGTATTTTGGAATTCGGGGTGTTACAATTTCTCCTAAATCAAGACCTTCGTCATCTATACCCATAATTAGATTAATTCTTTCGGATGTGAGTTTCATCTTCTTATTTTTCACAGAAGAATAAATTATAACTTCACCATCATCCGATTGAACCACCCTCATATTTGTATAAAAAAGATAAATGAGTTGAGAGTAATAATGGGGTTGATTTTCTAAGGACAAGAAATCATAAAGGCTACAATTTTGAAATAGAGACACAAGGTTAAACCTATCAAGATCATTAAAATTAACAAATCTACCCGAAAAAATAAGCATGGTACAAATGATATACCATTTTTCCATAAGATCAGGACTTCTAAAATATTGAGAATAGTCCTTAGAGGAAGAACCTTCATCAACATGAGAGGTTTTTGATCTTTTTGGTGCCATAATAAGAGTGAAGGTGAAAGAAATTTTACCAACAGAAAATGCAATGAATCAAACAGCAAAGGAGCAAGAAATCAACTCAAAGACAGCAGCACCTCAGTCGACTTCTTCTCTATTCTTCTTTTCTCAAACTCCAGATCTGGGTGAAAATAGATGGGGTAAAGGTGAAAAGAGGGGAGCAGTGATTTAGGGTTTGAACTTGATGGGAACAGTTGAGATCGAAGGGGAAATGAAATCAACAGCCAAGAGTAGTCAAGGGTGAGTCAAATGATGAATAGATATCTTAAAATCGGTGCAACGATTCGAATTGGAAGACAGACTGAGTCGCGACAGTCGACTGTTCTTAGTATTCAGTCGACTTAGTCGAGAGAGAAAAAAAACATAATTATCACAACCGGGAAGCCGACTGGTTGAACATCTCAGTCGACTGTTAAAAAAAGTATATATATATAAAAAATATGTGGAAGTCGACCGAATAATATGTTCAAGTCGACTTACAAAAAGTAAAATTCAACAAATATCAAGAAAATCACATATCCCTAGTTCTCTTCTTAATGTAATAAAGGTGTCTTCTTTGAGGGGTTTGGTAAAGATATCAGCTACTTGTTTATCAGTAGAGATAAAGTCTAAAGAGGTGTCTCCTTTTAAAACATGATCACGTAGAAAATGATGTCGAATATCAATATGTTTTGTACGTGAATGTTGAACCGGATTTTTAGATAGGTTAATGGCACTGGTATTATCACACATTATTGAGGGTCTTTCAAAAGAGATACCATAATCTAATAGGGTTTGTTTCATCCACAAAATTTGTGCACAAGCCAAACTTGCAGCAATATATTCAGCTTCTGTAGTAGATAGGGATACCGAATTTTGCTTCTTACTACACCAAGAAACTAGTGAATGTCCCAAAAAATGACATGTCCCACCTAGTGCTCTTGCGATCAGTTTTACTGCCAGCAAAATCAGCATCACTATAAGACAAAAGTTGAAAGTTATCGGTGCGTGGATAGAATAAACCATAATCAGATGTGCCTTTAATATATCTTAAAATTCGTTTCACAGCTTTTAAGTGAGATTCTTTAGGACTTGACTGATATCTAGCACACAAACATATACTGAACATAATATCTGGCTACTAGCAGTTATATATAAGAGTGAGCCAATCATCCCTCGATAGAGTTTTTGATCGATACTCTTACCTAATATATCTTTGTCAAGGGTAGTGGTAGTAGCCATAGGTGTGGCTTTACTACTTGTGCTATCCATGTTAAACCGTTTGAGTAATAATTCCTTTGCATATTTTCCTTGATTAATAAATATGCCATTTTGTGACTGCTTAATTTGCAGTCCAAGGAAATAATTGAGTTCACCCATGTGACTCATCTCAAACTCGTTTTTCATGGTGTTAGCAAACTCTTGACATAGATTACTATTAGTAGATCCAAAAATTATATCGTCAACATATATTTGTATGATTAAAATATCATTCTTAATTCTCCTAATAAACAAAGTAGTATCCACTTTACCTATCTCAAAACCTGTTTCGAAAAGAAAAGTCTTCAATCGATCATACCAAGCACGTGGTGCTTGTTTAAGACCGTATAAAGCCTTTTTCGATTTGAAAACATGGTTTGGAAATTGTTCATGTTCAAAACCTGGTGGTTGTTTAACATAAACATCTTCTTTTATAAACCCATTAAGGAAAGCACTTTTAACATCCATTTGATAAAGTGTAAAATTCATAAAACAAGCAAATGATAATAAAATACGAATTGATTCTAATCTAGCAACTGGAGCATATGTTTCGTCAAAATCTATGTCTTCTTCTTGATTATATCCTTGAGCAACTAGTCTAGCTTTGTTCCTAACAACTTGTCCAGATTCATCTAATTTATTTTTGAATACCCATTTTGTACCAATAATAGTATGATCAGGAGGTCGTGGAACTAAATCCCATACATCATTCCTTACGAATTGGTTTAATTCATCATGCATGGCATTCATCCAAAATTCATTCTCACATGCTTCTTGTATATTTTTCGGTTCAAAATCCGACAAGAAAGCTGTGTGAGATATCATATTAATATGTGATCTTATCTGAATACCATGGGAGATGTCACCAATTATTAAGTCATGAGGATGATCTCTAACTTCAGCAGAAGATTTTGGTAAAGTTTGAGATATCACAACAGGATCAGTCGACTTGATAGGTTCCTCAGTCGACTGTTTTACATCAGTCAACTTGACGTCCTTATCAGGTTGACTTATCACGAGACTAGTTTGTTTTAAAGATGTAATTACTTTATTTAAAGGTGATGAATCAGTTTCATCATCTTTGATTAAATTTGATGAAGACAGAGATTCATCAAATGTAACATGCATTGATTCTTCAATAGTCATTGTTGACTTGTTGAAGATTCTATATGCTTTACTCCTATTTGAGTATCCTATAAAGATACCCTCATTAGATCTAGG
The DNA here is from genome assembly GCA_017893485.1 of Hemerocallis citrina. NCBI lineage: Eukaryota > Viridiplantae > Streptophyta > Magnoliopsida > Asparagales > Asphodelaceae > Hemerocallis > Hemerocallis citrina. The sequence continues at coordinate 114,309,028 of CM030367.1, read as the reverse complement.
ATCAAATTTATCTAAATTATCTTTAGTGTTCAGAATAAAACACTTACAACCAAATATCTTAAAGTAAGAGACCTTAAGAATTTTATTAAAAAATAACTCATAACAAGTCTTCTTTAGCTTAGGTCTTATCAAGATCATGTTTAAAATATAACAGACTGTAGCAACAGCTTCAGCCCAAAAATACTTAGGTAAATTGCTTTCAACAAGCATCGTACGTGCACATTCTTGCAAAGTCCTATTCTTCCCTTCAACCACTCCATTTTGTGGTGAAACTCTAGGAAATACAAATGAATGACTTATACCATTCTTGTTGCAATATTCTGCAAACGTTTCATTTTGAAATTCTCCACCATGATCACTTCTAATAGTGACTATGGTTATAGACTTTTGATTTTGAATTCGTTTACAAAAATTTGCAAATTCAACAAAAGCATCATTTTTATGTTTTAAAAAGAAAGTCCAAGTGAATCGTGAAAAATCATCTACTAAAACAAATACATATCTACTTTTATTTAAAGAAGCAACTCTAGTAGGGCCAAATAAATCCATATGAATTAATTCAAGAGGCCTACCAGTAAAAATTACTTCTTTTGTTTTAACTAGTTGACATGCATCACATAACTTATCCTTTTTAAAGGATAGTCTTGGCAGCCCTTTAACTAGGTTGTACTTAGATACTTTAGAGAGATTTTTCATATTCACATGACCAAAACGTCTATGCCAAAGCCAAGAATCATTATTAGAAGCTACTAAACAAAAATCATTCGAAAACTCATTTGTATTCAAACATAATTCATAAATATTGTTTTTTCTAAAACCTTGAAAAATAATGTTTTGCATAGTGGAATCATAAATTAAACAAGCATCTTTTTCAAACACAATTTTATAACCTTTATCACATAATTGACTAATACTTAACAGGTTATGTTTAAGTCCACTAACTAATAAAACATTTTCTATAGAAGGGTTAGTGTCCTTACCGACCATGCCGATTCCTATGACTTTTCCTTTATTGTTATCTCCAAAAGTAACTGTTCCTCCATTAATTCTTTGTATGGTAGATAGGAGATTGGAATGACCAGTCATATACTCAGAACATCCGCTGTCAAGTATCCAACGATCTTTCTTTGGTACCTATAAAATATTCAATGTGAATATGGTACCCTTTTCATTGGGTCCAAAAGATATTAGTTTGTGGGAAACCAAACCCAGGATGAGTTTGATTTTCCACCATAAGCGGGAATGAAATTAACAGATTTACATACGTTCAGCATATATGAGTTTATATAGGCAATTCTATCTTTCGTACTCAAATTTACTGGAACCCGTACATGTTTGTTTTGTCCAGTCGACTTTATAACATCATTCAGTCGACTTCTACTATATGTCAGTCAACTGGATGATAATATAGGTCGACTTATATGAGATTTTGGTCTTGCTGAATAAGACTCAGTTCTTCTAGACAGACGACTAGTGGATGGATTCAGTCGACTTGACTGAAATTTAGATTTGCTTTTATCAATAGAACTTACAAACTTAGGTTTTTCAAAGAACTCATACAATTTATGTCTAACACTAGAAATAGATACAGTGTTATTTATACTAGTGTTATTAGAAGAATGATCTTTTTCAAGAGATTTTTTAAAACCAAGTCCAAACTTTTGACTAGATTTTACTTGATTTTGAATAACATCGTTTAAATTCTCTTTTCCTTTATTAAACTTAGATACGTTCTTGGACATCTCTTCAGTAATTCTTCTTTAGAGATTCAAGATCCATATCTAAACTTGAAATACGATAATTTAAATATTTTACTTCTTTATCAAGGTTAAGATTCTCTTGAGAAAGTGTTTGATTGACTTTCTCTAGGTTCGTAACTCTAATCTTTTCCTTTTTCAGTTCTTAGAAAATTTCATTGAATGCATCAAGTAAATTGTCTGAATCACACTCATTACTTACTTGATTCTGTGATGCCATGAAGCACACATTTGCAACCTCGTTGGTCTCATCAATTTCTTCTTCTGAAGAAGAATCGCTGTCATCCCAAGTTGCTTGATATGCCTTTTTGTTCTTGGCAAACTTGTTCTTGGTGTACTTATCCTTCTTGAAGTTGGATGTCTTTCCCTTAGACTTTGTGTTCTCTAGTGGACAATCCTTCTTCATATGACCTGTTTTGTTACACCTGAAACAAGTTGGAGGATCATTAGAATCTTTAAATTTAGAATTGAACTTACCTTTCCTTAGAAATTTTTTGAATCTCCTTGTGAACATAGCAATCTCCTCCTCATCTTCTTCTTCATCTTCGGAATCTGACATGGCCTTGAATGCTAATGTTTTCTTCTTTGACTGTTGTGGTTCGGCATCCTTCTTGCGTTCTTCGATTTGTACCTCATAAGCCATTAGATTTCCCACAAGATTCTCAAGAGAAAGTTGTGATAAATCATTGGCCTCTTCTTTGGCAGTGGTCTTCTTTTCCCATTCGGGGGTAAGTGCATGAAGTACTTTTCTCACCATCTCTGCTTGAGTGTATATCTTCCCAAGTGCCACAAGTGAGTTTGTGATGTCTGTAAATCTAGTAATCATCTCGGACACACTTTCATTTTCCTTCATGCGGAACATTTCAAACTTGTGAACAAGAACAGATATTTTAGATTCTTTCACTTTGTTCGTTCCTTTATGAGTTACCTCGAGTGTGTGCCAGATTTGATGTGCGGTTGTTGCATTCGACACACGGTTGAACTCCTCCTTTGTGAGAGCACAGAATAATGCATTCATTGCTTTTGCATTGTTCATTGTTTGGTTCTTCATGTCATCATTCCATTGTGCATATAGAATAGTAGGAGCGGTGTATTCTGTTTCCGTCATGTTCCATATTTCATAGTTGATGGATTGTATGTAGATCTTCATTCTACACTTCCAATAATTGTAATTTGTTGCATCGAAGAGAGGTGGCCTTTGTGTAGATCGGCCTTCATGGTACTGATTTGTATTTGAAGTAGTTGCCATTGCACTCAACCTTGCTCTGATACCAAGTGTTGGATCCTGTAGGCAATGCAAGAAACACTAGAGGGGGGGTGAATAGTGTTTTATAAAAAATTAAAAAGCGGAATTGAGAATTTCTTCTGTTCAGTCGACTTGAGAGATATACCAGTCGACTGAAACCACAAAAAGAAAAGTATTTTAAAAAAATCTGTTAAGTCGACTTAGGGATGAGATAGTCGACTAGTCACACAAATTATTTCAGAGTAGTACGAGTCTGACCAGTCGACTTATATGAGTACACAGTCGACTATCCAGACAAGTTTCACAGTAAAATTATAAACTGAGAGAATAGAAATGCAAGTAGAGAGATACAACCACAGAGTGTACACGATGTATCCTGATTCGGTCCTCCCGACCTACATCCAGTCCCCAAGCAACCCACTTGAGATTTTCACTATTCTTGAAAAAGATTACAAGAATACCCTACGGCGTTCAAACAACAACCTTGTCCAACCCGTAGTCCTTTCTATCAACCAGAGAAAGCAACCCACTCTTCCACCAAGAGTGACAAAATCCGACTCTACACCCTAGAGTCCTACTCTCCAACCGAGAGGAAAAAGAAAAACAATAAAATTGTTTACAATCAACCTATAGCCTTGTTGTGATTGTGATATAGTACGAGGCTAATTGGTTGACTTCCAAATCCAGTCCAAAACGAATTCAATGTTATACTGGACTGAAGACAGAGAACCAAGACTTAGTGAGTTTTGAAAGCTTTTCTCTCTTGAAAGCACAAATCTTAAAATTGTTCTCAAAAAATTCTTAGTAACCTTTTGAAGGTGAACCTTAGGTTATATTTATAGACTAGGGTCCCTGGCAGTTAAAGACAGTTACCCATAATCGTTTGATCAACAGAAAAATAACGGATAACTGTTTTAAATTCAAAAAACAGCTTTTGAAATCAGAAAACGGTCAAAAAGCACTTGAACAGTCGACTGGGTTGCCACTATGAGTCGACTGGCCAGAGTTTGAATAAGATCAGGCAGTTTGGTACAGACTCAGTCGACTGGTACTCAACATCTGATCTAGTTCAAGCTGTTTCGACCTTTGGATTTTGTAAACTCACAGTTATAAAAAGTTATATGTGAGTGTATGTATGTGTAACAAGGCTGTACATCAATCTAAGACTCAATAAATAGAAAAAATATTACATTTTTACAAGACACACAATTATATGACATTTGAAGCTTTGGTCTTGACTTGAGTCTTGAGTGAAGTCATTGTCTTTATCCGGAGCTGTGCTGGATCATTTGTTCAGCTTTAGAGTAATGATGCCTTTGTGTATCTTCTTGACACAACCTGCAATTATATATAGAGCATAGCACAAATATATTTTGCATTGTGTTGTGATCATCAAAATCAAGAATCAACAAAAAATATTTACAAAAACAATTAAAAAATTTACAAAATTAATTTTTTTAAAAAAATGGATTGGTGTCCCACATGGGACGAAACATCATGTTCATTCCAAGTCTTAAATTCATTTAACCGGGTAATTTATTTGTTTTTTTTTTTTACTTCGGATGTTGATGTTTCTTCCGATTAATTAAAAATATAATTAAATAATCCAGACGAAACATGTTATTTCGTCGGCTAAATATGCATTTTGCTAATTCGAATGCTATTTTTTCCTTTCTACTGTAGCCGAATTGCCAAAAATGGCAAAATAGCTTACGACTGTGTGCGCTGCAGTACACAAAAAATGAAAAAAATGGCAAGCAAGCAAACGACTGTGGATGCTCTAATATGCCATTAACAGAAACTAGTAAATTCGAGAAAATTTAAGGCACTAGATAACTTTCTAAACATGATGTAAAGAAAAAAGAAGATATTAAACTTAGATTTTGTAGAGATTATGAGAATTTTAAGCTTAAATGATTGGTATGAGTAATTTGTTACTTTACGACCTATTTGTTAGGGATTTGACTGAGAATTGAAGGTGACATTGGAACTATATTAAGAACTACTTGGCAAATCACTGTAAGAAATTTATCCACCTTGTATGTTTTTTCTCGTGTTTTCCACTATTAAATATATTTTGCAATCATGTATTTATGGATGAATTATTATTGACACACATGGTTTTATATTGATATCAATTAAGTTTACAAATATGTTTTACATATGATGAAAGGCATGCATGATATGATTTTGGATTTTCGTTATGACGTTATTAGTACTGTTTATAAACTGGATAATTATCAATGAACTTCGATTCTTTTACATTGTGAGGACCATAGCCGGTGGGTCTATATTATTTACACCATGCCGAGCATAGCCGATGAGTTTATATTTACATTATGCGGATCATAGCCACTGAGTTTATATTTGTACTGTGTGAACCATAGTCAATGAGTTGATATTATTTACACTGTGTGGACCATAACCAGTGAGTTGATATTGTTTACACTATGCGGACCATAGCCAGTGGGGTTATTTAGTATCACCGAGCGGGGCATAGCCGGTGAGATGACTGTAATTTTGACTTACTCAAGGTTTATGATTTGATCATACTTTATGAATGTTTTTTTGACATTTTTTTTTATTATGGTGTTTAACATGAGGTTATAACAGATTTCTCCCTGATTAGCCTGTATTATACTTTCGCTTGCAATTATCATGTGTTTTCTCATTTAAATGCAAAGTGGCTATTACTTCTAGGTTGTTGGCGCTCAACCCGTTTGGGATTTTTTATGTAGATCAGATGCAAACCTTTGGATAGCTAGAGACATCATTTGAAAGAATAAAGATGCAGACTTTTGAGTACCCCTACAATTATGCTTAACAACCTTTTAATAGTATTAAACGTATTCTATTTTTGAGGCATGTATTAATTATTATTCAACTACTTAAATATGAAATTAGAATACTTTAATAATTGTGGAATATGTCAAGTTGTATAAATGAATCTTACTATTTTATTAATAAACTATTATTCTGAATTAGTGCTTGTATTAGTCTTACAACTCCGATGTGAGTTGTGGCGTCTGTTATATGCTCATCAAAGTGTTTTAGTCATGATAAATTAAAACTAAGATCAGGGTCGGCACTGGCCCAGGGCGGGCTAGGCAACCGCCAAGGTCCCACTTCAGATGAAAGGCAAAAAATTTTGTAAGTATAATGGATTTGTAATACTAACTAATTAATATTTAAACTAGGAATGCAAAAAGGTCTTTTAGATTAGTTGGTTAGAGCACTTATTTAGTAAGTGGGAGGTATTGAATTCGACTTTCAAAGAGAATATTTTTTTCTCATAATTGCAATTAAAAATTTGATGTTGCAATTAAAAATTTGGAATGGTTAGTTTCATTTTTTTTGAAAAATATGAAGAAAATGGATTTACTTCTGCTATGATTGACGCTACAAAAGTTTCACCTGAAATGAAAATTGAGCCATTATTTAATTGAAAGGGTTGGTTTCATTTTTTTGAAAAATATAAAGAAAATGGATTTACTTCTGCTATGATTGAAGTTAAAAAGAATTGCATCTGAAATAAAATTTGAGCCCTTATTTCATGTAAAATGTAGGGCTTTGAGATAGAGACATTTTGATGGGATCCCTGATACGGGTAGGGAACAACAATCTGCTTAAGAAAATTTTACAACTGATTATTTTCTTGTTTTAGTTGATATGATTTTTTCTCAATTGAAGAGTATATTTGAACAAATGCATTTTTTAATCAATATTTGGCTTCTTGTTTGATGCATCATGGTTAGTTTCATTAGATGATGATGAAATGAAAATATTCATTGTATGCAACTTGAAATTGCTTTGAAACCTGGTGAGATGTCTGATATTGCTCCGAATTATTTACTTCCAGAATTACAAATATTGCATGAAATGCTATAATGTGAAACATATGAAACACATAAACCATGACATTCATTGAAATTATGGAGTTTGCATAAAGAAATGGTTATGTTTCCAAATATTTTGGTTACTTATAGGATTTTATTAACTGTGCGTGTGACTGTGACATCCGCGAAAAGAATCTTTTCAAAATTAAAATTATTAAAATCTAATTTGTGAACAACTATGACTCAAGATAGGTTAAATGGATTAGCAAATTTAAGTATAGAAAATAATATGTTGAAAAATATTGAGGTTGAACATATAACAGATGATTTTGCTTCTAAAAATGCAAGGATAAATCACTATAGATGAAATGGGATTGGTTTGATTGAGATTTTGTTTTTGTAGGTGTAAGAATTGTTGTCACTATGCTTATTGAAAAATATGAAGTATTTGGTGTCATAAAGCAAAACAAAGTAATCTTTATTTTTCAAGGTATTGGTTTTATGTCCCCTCGTTGTTATATAATATTTTATTAACATATATGTTACGCCCCGCTTCTCATTATATGAAAACACGGGCCCATAACTGAGGTATAGCGAATGATATAAGTATACAAACTCATATCATCTATAAGCTGTACAATACCGGTAAGCTCAACAATACAATAATAATAATCACATGAACAACAAATAGCATGAATAACCAATATCTGAGATACAAGAATTACAATATACTCGAGAATATGCACACAATAAACAGTTCGCCAAGTTCTTTCAGTATCCCAATGTTGTACCCGTATAACATTAACCCAAAAGAAAGACAAAGGGAACACGTTAGAGCAAGCTACGGGCCGCAAGTAGTGGCAAACAGTTATATAGTAAAAGGATGATGTAACAGGAACAAGAAATTGGACGAAATCAGGGTCAATAAAACAACATGTGATAACATTGATCAAGAGAGCAAGGGTCGGTAAACAATAGTCGATAATGCAATGATCGATTAACAATAAACAATCACGCAATGATCGATAAACAATATTCAATAATCAATTATCAATAAACAACATTCAATAGTCAATGATTGATAAACGATAAACAATGATCAAAATGTAAGTGTCTATGCTCAGTGTTATTTTTATGTCTATTAGTCTTTTATTAACATATCTAATGCACGTAATTCTGAGTCCCATACCACAGGTTCGGGTGCATACAATCAAGTGAACGTTTCGACTCTAGTGGTGGATCCTACAGGTTTTTCATGTACTCTGCAACAATAATTAATAAACAGTAATAGGTAACGGTACAGTACACGTAATTGGGATATTGTAGTCAGTAATCTGCAATCAATCAATAAAATAGTAATCAATATCAGTAATTTGTACGGGAAACACGGGCCCCTCGTCCGAGTACAGTCTCCTATAATATCCACTACTAAGTCATTCTCCTTTTTACCCCGATTTGTCATTATTTTATTACAATGAATCATACATATGCAATTGATGGAACAGTGACAATAAACATTATCAATGATTGTACAATGAACCGTATCCCGTGCAATTTATTAGATGCAAAATTTAAACATATTTACATTTAAAAGCATGAAGATACAATTCTAGACAACGATACGTTGTTGTACAAAAACTAACTTTTCCGCTGCTACGGGAAAAAGAATCAGGTTCTGTCAGAAGTTCTAGAAACTAAACTCCTTGACGGTTATGATGCATATTTACACGATACATTTAGACTACAGTAACTCTGTATACTGGTTGATTCATTATGAGTCTACTGTTCTGGCATCAACTCAGTATCAAGTTATTTTTATGTATAATTCGACTAAAACTTACTTAAAATTCTTACAAAAATTATAATTTAGTTCCTAACAGTGTTCATTAACATTCATGCAATTTTTATATATTAATTATTACGTAAGCCTACTGTTTCAAGTTGAACATGACAATACAACTATTAAACAACGAATCTGGAATTACGCCAATATAGTGGTAGAATCTAAATATTTTACAATCTATAAGTCGGATTGAAAATTCGTCAGATGTTCTAGAAACTAGACACAGTGTGCTACAATTTCTGTTTAACAAGTTCTAGATGATAACATCAGTAACTTGGTCGAATTCTCACTCCAAGTTGAAGCAAATAGCAGGTCGGAAACATGCATATTGATTTTAACAATTTTCCTTTGCAAGTGTATAGTTCTATGGTTAAAAAATGAACATACATCCACATATAGAAATCAGTATGGTTTCTATTATTAACATGATGAATATTAGCACTTTTAACGATATTGAATGACGAATATAACCACATGATCAAATGCAAGTACAATTCATTCAAATCCTTCTTTCTTTTATAGTTTCGTGCTTCTAATTCGTGTTTGTGTATCATATGCATATACAAACGGTTTCTCATGTGATATTCGAGTTGATGGAAATTGAATGAACAATGAACGATGGATAATTCGAATTCAACAATAATCGACGGAAACGAATAAGACTAACATGGATATAAAAGAGGAGAAACTACTTGCGGAGTTCAAACAAGATGCTTGCACAAGAACAAAAAGATTGTACAAGTGATGCTTGCCTTATTACGGTGATGATTTTGCACATGGGCGATTGACGGAAGGAAAAGGATCAACAACAGGCAAGTGCGATGATAGCAACAAGAACAGCACCCACAACAGCAAGAGATAGCGGCGACACAAGCAACAATGGCGGCGGCACAAGTAAGGACAGAAGCAACCCATGGCACGGCTACGAGTAAGAGACAACAGTACGATAGTGAGGGACCTCGGTTGGTGGTGAGGTTGCAATGAGGTGGAGGTAGCGACGGTGTGGGACAACAACGGCAATGCCAAATGTAGCAGCGGTCGGGGACAGTCGTAGTGAGGGTAAGGGAGATGGTGGTGGTGTTGCGAGGAGGCTATGTTGCTCGGGGGCATGCTGTAACACCCCGTAATTTATATATATATATATATATATATATATATATATATATATATATATATATATATATATATATATATATATATATATATATATATGTAAAAGGGTTATGTATATCTGTATATAGGGTAAAAATGGATATGAGCAACTTGCTTAATTAGTAAATGAGCAATTGATTTTGTGGCATGCATGTGATACATTGGACAACTAACTCTTTTAAGGATTTTCCAATCACATGTATGCCACATCATCAATTGCTTATTTACTAAATGAGTAAGTTGCTCATACCTCTTTTCCCCATATAAATATACTAGGTTTGCCCGTTGACACGTGCCTACAGCACGTCTTCGGAACGGTGTACCTTGTTTGATCATATAAAATAGTTTTAGAGGTCCAGCAAATTAATTGAAGTAGCAAACATATTATATGAGAAACTTTCAGGGGTCCAAAAAAAACATATTATATGATTTTTTTGATTTTTTGAATTATTTTTAAAGTTTTTAAATTTTTAATTTTTTTAGTTTTTAAATTTTTTATTTTGTAAAAATTTTAAATTTTTTATTTTCTTAATTTTTTGAATAGAATAGGGAGGGAGAGAGAGAAAAAAAATAAATAAATATAGGAGTTGTTTTGGGTGGGGGATTTGAATTTGAGTTTGGGGGTAACTTTTAGGGGGAAAATATGTTTTGTGAGGTTAAATATGGGTCTTTGATTTTTGGGGGGATTGAAGGAGAGCCACTTGATAGCTTTCTTTGTGTTTTATTATATATATATATATATATATAAGAGGCTAATGGCAAAAAAATGTAAATAATGAGATGTAGGGGGCCCACGGTTGAAGTAAACAACAATTGCGGCTGCCTTGCTTTCGCTGACGTCACATGGAGTGATGTGGCGCTCGAGTAAGGCCCACCCGGATGAAAAAGAGAACAGCTGGGCGCTGTCTCTGCTCTCTTTGATGACGTGGAAAGCAATGGGGGCCACCCATGTGAGAGTTGAGACAGCGACAACTGTCTCTTTGTGTGACGTGGACAGGGGCTCACCATGGTGGTTCTGCTGTACACGGGAGAAAAAGAGAGAAAAAGTGTATGAAATTTGTCCCATATCGGGAATTGAACTAGAATAAAATAATAATAAATAATAATGCCTATGATCAAGAGTCATCAATCAGGTTAACCACCTTTTGAGAGACAGCCTGTGGTGGGCAGTTGTACTGTACTATAAATAATTTGTTTGACAAATTGTATAAAATTGTCCGAGCAGGGGCAGGGGCATTACAAATGGTATCAGATCCGACTTTCGACACTGAGTGTGGAGCATGTCTATATAGTCGGGCGGTGGATTCCGGAACTATAGACCCAGTCGGGCAGTGAATTTCGGGATTGTGGTGAGCCCTCAATTAAATCCGGGATTGTGATTGATCGGGTGGTGGATTCAGGGATCATGATTAGTCGGGCGGATAGGAGGGCAGCTCAATTAAATCTAGGATTATGATTGATCGGACGGTGGATTCCGGGATCATGATTAATCGGACGGTGGATTCCGAGATCATGATTAATCGGGCAGATAGAAGAGCAGATGCTCCACATCGGTTAGAAAGTAGATCCTGCACTAGATTGTGTATGCCCCGTGCTCAGCGAGGACGCTGATTTCTGAAGGGGGGTGTATGTAACACCCCATAATTTCTAAAAGGCATATATATATATAAGAGGCTAATGACAAAAAATGTAAATAATGAGATGTAAGGGGCCCAAGGTTGAAGTAAACAGCAATTGCTGCTGCCTTGCTTTCGCTGACGTCACATGGAGTGACGTGGCGCTCGAGTAAGGCCCACCTGGATGAGAAAGAGAACGGCTAGGCGCTGTCCCTGCTATCTTTGATGATGTGGAAAGCAATGGGGGCCCACCGGGGTGAGAGTTGAGACAGCGGCAATTGTCTCTGTGTGTGATGTGGACAGGGGCCCACCATGGTGGTTCTGCTGTACATGGAAGAAAAAGAAAGAAAAAGTGTATGAAAATTATCCCATATTGGGAATTGAACTAGAATAAAATAATTATAAATAATAATGCCTATGATCAAGAGTCACCAATCCGGTTAACCACCTTTTGAGAGGCAACCTGTGATGGGCAGTTGTACTATATTATAAATAATTTGTCTGATAAATTGTATAAATTTGTCCGAGCAGGGGCAAGGGCGTTACACGTGCAGGTGGCGGGGCTGCGATGGAGTAGAGCTCGGGGGTTGCCGGTTGTGATTGACGACGAGGAGCAGGGAGTGATGGCAATGATGCGGTTGCGAGGGAGTGGTGGTGACTACTATGGATGAAGATGTGCAGCAGCAGTGAGGGGGTGACGAGGTTAGGGATCACAGGAGGTTGCGGGGTGGTGCTCGAGGTTGCTGGCGGTGGCTGTCGGGGTTGGTTGCTGGTAGTGGTCGAGGAGCTGATGGGTCGATGACGATGATGGGTTTGTAGGCAGCGACAATGGCGAGGTCGAGGTGGATTGGGTTGCGGTTGGGGGTCGGCAGGTGATCTCCATCGAGGCAGCAAGTGAGGGGAGAGAGAGTAGCGGCTTGGTGTGGCGGTCGCTGCGAAGGAGTAGAGGAGGATGGGTTGCTGGCGATGGCGACGAGGGCAGGGGTTGCAGCGCCGAGGTGGATGCATTCAGGAGACGGTGGCTGCAGCGAGGCAGGGCGATGAGGGCGGCAGGCGTTGGAGGGCTTAGTGGTGGCTGACATTCTGGGGAGGGAGGAAGTCGCGGTGGTTGTCAAGGCTGTCGACGGTGGCGGAGGTGCTCTGTTTCGGAATAGAGGAAGAAGAAGGAGAAAAGAGAGAAAGAGAGAGAGTTAGGGAGAGAGAAAGAGTGGGGGAGAGAATAGGTTATTTAATTAATAGAATATAATAATGATATTATAATGGGGGGGTTGATTTAATAGGTAATTGACTTTGGGATAGTGGGGTAGGTTATGAATTTGTTTTAATAGATTATAATGGGTTCATTTATGGAGGTGAAGGGGTTTTGGCTGGTGGAGTTTGGGTTGGGTTGGGTTTGTGGGTATGTGCTACATATAAAAATAAGATGAGGAATAAATTATTTGGACTGAGCTTCACAACAAGAAAAGATTGTAGAGTGACTAGGACATAAGAAAATAATTGCAATTCAAATAGATTGGGCTTACAATTATAGAATGGATTGGGCTTGATGAAATAATACTATTTATCAATGTAAGTGTTGCCGCTGATTTCGGTGTGGGGGCAATAGATAGAATTTATGGATTCTTGAGAAAACGAATTAGGAAAACTTGTGGACCTGTTGACCTTCACCAAATTGTTGACCAGTTTCTTGCTGCTGCTGCGAACCTGTAAAAAGTGCAAAACACCAGGATGGATCCCGGCGACGCACCCTCCGACGCTCTTGTCAGTAATCAGAAAGATTATGAAAGAGCTTTTACTGGAAAAAGATTGATTACCTCCTTATGGTGGGGAAGAGGGGGTTTTATAGTCGCCTTAGAGATCTGTTTCGAGATAAGAACATATCTCTACTTACCGGTGTGAGTGGATAGAAGTGGTTAACACCAACTCTTAGGGATAATTGTGAATCTGAATTCTTCTATATCCTTCTGAACTGGTTTGTAACGAGTTGGGACCCGTACCCAGTAAGACAAATCCGTTTATGGGTTATTGGGCTTTGAAGAAAGACTCAGTCCCCATTTCAGACCTGTTTATAGGTAAAATTACCGTTTTACCCCTGAGCTTTAAGATTCGTGTCCAATTTGAACCGTCCCGATTTAATCCCATTTTTAGCCATATCACGAGTCCCCCACTCCTGGAGACTGAGTTCTACAGTCTTTGAGGAGTAGTTTTGTTGTTTTAATGGCGTACGGGATTTTATCCGTATTCTTAAGGGAGTTCGGATCTTGCTCGAGGTGAAACTGTGTTATTCTAGGCATGTAAAATGCCCAAAAATATCCTCAGAATTTTCTGGATTTTTTGTGATTTTTTCCAGTTTTTTCTGATTTTTCCACATTTTTTTGAATTTTTTATTCATTTTCGGAATTAAATAATTAATTATCGAAAATTTTAATTAATTATTCTAATTTAATAATTATTAGTTTAAGAATTTTTAAATAATTTTCTGAATTAATAATTATTTTAAGAATTTTTTAATTAATTTTTTCGATTTTAAAATAATTTTTCGGATTTTTTAAATAATTAATTAATTAATTAATTAAATATTACCTAGACACGTGTCGCATTTCTGGACGTCGTTCATGATCAGATGGCGCGCATCACAAAGCGGAGCCACGTGGCGCGTTTCTGGACGTTGATCATGATCAGATGGCGCGCATCACAAAGCGGAGCATTTTGCTGGACACGTGGCACTAATCTGCACGTTGATCAGGTCGTGTCACGAATTTTGAGATGATCTGACGGCTCGTGTGGCTCGGCACCATTTTTCTCCACATGTGCAGTCTGGTGCCTCGGTAGTTCGGCACTCGATGCCGACCCATCAGAAGACGCCACGTGGCGCGGTCAACGCAGGCGTTGACCGCCACGTGGCACTTTTTTTTCCCGGCTCTTTCTCTTCTTCTTCATTTTCTCCTTCTCCGCTCCAGCTTTGATTCTCCTCTGCTTTCTACTCCTCCACTTCTTTTTTCGTCATCAACTTCGAAGCTCAGAGGCACGTGGTGGGAGGAGCCCGGCACGGAGCTCGGAGGTGCTTGACGAAAGAGTCAGAGCTCGCGACGTGGAGGTCGACGGGGAGCTCGAGGACGGCGAAACTCGGCATTGGAGATGGAGCTCGGCGGCAGAGGCCTTGAGCTAAGTGACGAGCTTGGTGAGGAGAGCTCGCGAAGGAGAGGTGGAGCTCGGCCCTGTTGTTCGGCGAAGGAGGGGAGTTCGGCGTAGTGGGGAGCACGGCGACATGGAGACAAGCTCGGCAGTGATGGGTTCGTCGAGGAGAGAGTTCGACGAGGAGGGTGTGTAGAGAGGAGCTCGGAGACAGTGGGCGAGGAAGTTGTAGCTTCGGCAGCAGAGCTCGGAGATAATGGAGCTGGAGCTCGGCATGGGGAGCTCGGCGAGGTTCGGCGAGGCGCAAGGAGGAGAGCTCGACGGAACCCTCTTGAGGGCGATGGCGGAGCTCGAGAGCTCGAACTCGGCGTCGACGAGGAGGTGGTTGGTAGGCGAGGAGAGGAGCTCGGCGACGAGGAGAGTTGGGTTCTTCTCTTTTGGTTTTTTTTTTTTTTTTTTTTTTTTGCTTGGCACCAAAACTTGAAGGATAAGATGGATGAAGAAGGGGTACGGGTCGGATTGTGGGTAACGGATCCAAACCCGACCCGTTAGCCTCTTTTTCTCTTTCCCACTTTTGCTTTTGGGCTTTTGTTCGACAACGGGTCCGAACCTGAACCGTTAACTCCTCTCTCTCCCTTCTTTCTTCCTGTTTTGGTAACTGTTGTCCGGCGAATCCAGCACGGATTTTGAGGTAAACTTTTTGCCATTTTGCGGTTTGGTGGCTCAATAGCTTGGATTTCAGAACCGAGCTATGCGGCTCCATCTGGACGGTTGATCGCGATCATGGCGCGAATCACGAGGCACGAAGGCGTGGATCACGAGAAAACGTGATTTTGTCGTTTTGTGGACGTGGCGAAATCTGAGCCATCCATCAGCTATTGGCACGAACATCTGGACGATCTGACGGTCCAAGGAGCTCAGAGGTGTTTTTTTCCCCAATATGGAGGTCGGTGCCCCGGTAGCTCGGGGGCGTCTTTCTCCGAATGGGCACCTCGGTAGCTCGGCGCAGCTGTATTGCAATCCACTTTCCCGGTGCTACAGAGGTTCGATCGGGGCGTGCGACTCCTCATTTCGAAGCTAACTCGAAGATCTAAAAGTTCTCTTCAGAAAGGAGTTGAAGAATCATCCTCCTTCATGGTCAAAATGGTCATGCAACATCCTTGTCCTCATGAAGTTGAGGAGTGCTCTGGTCTTCGGAATCTTCGATGAGAAGCTCCACTACTGTGGACTAAGGAGATGAGCTAGGAGGATCCTCGCAAGGGCCATTCGGGAGATGAGTTTGAGGAGCAACTCTAAGGGAGAGTTTTGAGCTCCGAACTCGCTTAGAAGAGGACCACTTGGGAGGCGAATAGGACGAAGAACTTGGCCTTGTTTGAGGAGCAACTCTAGGGGACAGTTTTAGCTCTGAACCTTGTTGAGAAGAGGTCTGCTCTGGAGGCGAGCGAAGCGGAGAGCTTGGCTCTAGGAGAGAGCCATCTTGGGGACAAGTTTGAGGAGCAACTCAAGGGGAGAGTTTTGAGCTCCGAACTCGCTTAGAAGAGGCCCACTCGGGAGGTGAGTGGGACGAAGGGCTTGGCTCTAGGAGAGAGCCATTTGGGAGACAAGTTTGAGGAGCAACTCTAGGAAAGAGTTTTGAGCTCCAAACTCGCTTAGAAGAGATCCGCTTTGGAGGCGAGAGGAGCGAAGAGCTTGGCTTTAGGAGAGCCATTTGGGAGACAAGTTTGAGGAGCAACTCTAGGAGAGAGTTGTGCTCCGAACTCGTTGAGAAGAGGTCCGCTTTGGAGGCGAGCAGAGCGAAGTGCTTGGCTCTAGGAGAGAGCCATTTAGGAGACAAGTTTGAGGAGCAACTCTAGGGGAGAGTTTTGAGCTCCGAACTCGCTTAGAAGAGGTTCGCTCTGGAGGCGAGCGAAGTGAAGGGCTTGACTTTAGGAGAGAGCCGTCTTGGGGACAAGTTTGAGGAGCAACTTTTGGGGGGAGAGTTTTGAGCTCCGAACTCGCTTAGAAGAGGCCCACTCGGGAGGCGCGTGTGACGAAGGGCTTGGCTCTAGGAGAGAGCCATTTGGGAGACGAGTTTGAGGAGCAACTCTAGGAGAGAGTTGTGCTCCGAACTCGTTGAAAAGAGGTCCGCTTTGGAGGCGAGCGGAGAGAAGAGCTTGGCTCTAGGAAAGAGCCATTTGGGAGACGAGTTTGAGGAGCAACTCTAGGAGAGAGTTGTGCTCCGAACTCGTTGAGAAGAGGTCCGCTTTGGAGGCGAGCGGAGCAAAGAGCATGGCTCTAGGAGAGAGCCATTTGGGAGACGAGTTTGAGGAGCAACTCTAGGGGAGAGTTTTGAGCTCCAAACTCGCTTAGAAGAGGCCCACTCGGGAGGCGAGCGGAGCAAAAAGCTTGGCTCTAGGAGAGAGCCATTTGGGAGACAAGTTTGAGGAGCAACTCTAAGGGAGAGTTGAGCTCCGAACTTGTTGTTTAAGTGAGACTTAACAGTTGTATGAGCAATTCCGAATGGCGAACCACTTCTTACTCGCTTGAAAGCGAGTAGTTGAAGAGGAATCGAGCCAAGTTTTGGACTCCGAACTTGTCGTTTAAAAGAGATTCAACAGTTGTGGGAACAGTTCCGAATGGCGAACCACTTCTTACTCGCTTATGAGCAAGTAGTCGAAGCGGAGTCGAGCCAAGTGTTGGACTCCGAACTCATCGTTTAAAAGAGATTCAACGGTTGTGGGAGCAGTTCCGAATGGTAAACCACTTCTTACTCGCTTATGAGCAAGTAGTCGAAGTGGAGTCGAACCAAGTGTTGGACCCAAACTCGTCATTTAAAAGAGAGAATCAACGGTTGTGGGAGCAGTTCCGAATGGCAAACCACTTCTTACTCGCTTATGAGCAAGTAGTCGAAGCGGAGTCGAGCCAAGTATTAGACTCCGAACTCGTAGTTTAAAAGAGAGAATCAACGGTTGTGGGAGCAGTTCCGAATGGTGAACCACTTCTTACTCGCTTATGAGCAAATAGTCGAAACGGAGTCGAGCCAAGTGTTGGACTCCGAACTCGTCATTTAAAAGAGAGAATCAACGGTTGTGGGAGAAATTCCGAATGGTGAGCTGCCCCGCCCTTGCTTGTTTACAAGCGGCTAAAGCAACGTCGAACCAAGTGTTGGACTCCAAACTTGTTTTTTGAGCTTAGTAAGTTGTGGGAGCAACCATGTAGGAGAAGCTGGACTCTGAACTCACCATTTAACGAGTCGTAGATGTGACTCGGAGAGATAGAGATGAAGCAAGAGCAATAATTTTCAATGAAAAAATGCTAAGTTTTATTGAGATAAACTAAGTGGCCGCTTCAATAGGGCGAGCCATTATTATATGCTTCTTGGCCGTGTTACAAGCATCAGCCTCATTGAAAACAAAAAACTACTTCTACCATAGGGTGAGGGCCTCTTGGGAGGAGTTTGGTGCTCCCCCCTTTGGACCTCCATGGATAAGGTGGCAAGTGGCCCCGTATTTTCGGACGAACTTGGTCAGGTGTCCCCGCTGTATGAGTTCTTTGATCTCCTCCTTGAGAGCCCGATAATCATCCGTGTTGTGGCCGTGGTCCCTGTGAAAGCAGCACCACTTGTCCATATTCCTCTTCTTGCCAGGGGTATTCATTCTAGGGGGAGCGCGGAGTAGTCCTTCCTTGTCCACCTCCATAAGAACTTCTGATATATTAGCAATGAGTGGGGTGAACTTCTCAAAACGAGGAGCCGGGCGGCGTTGGCCATTACCGTCCCTCTGGGATTTTTGGGACCCCTCTTCGCTTGTATTCTTCTATTTTTTTCCAGAAGATGATTCCTCAAGAGTAGGGGGTTGAGAGCCTCTTTCACTTGAATGTACTTCTCACTCCTAAGCAGGAGTTTTGAGAAGTTTCGAGGAGGCTTCTTGGCAAGGGATGCCCTGAGGTTGGCATTAGTGACGTTGCGCTGGAATGCGGCAAAGGCTACTGATTGGTTGAGGGAGGGAATGGATCGGGCTTCGGCGGTTAAGCATCGAACGTAATCCCTTAGGCGTTCACCCTTTCTTTGGTTGAGGGTCACCAGAAATACACTTGTTTTCTCGGCCCGGCGGCTACTCACGAAATGAGTAAGGAAGAGCCCTTCGAACAGATCAAATGAGGAGATGGAGGTCGGGGCGAGTCGAGAGTACCATTCTCTCGCAGGCCCCTTCAGCGTGGCAGGGAAGATCTTGCAGAGGAGGGCATCTGAAGCATGGTGGATCATCATGAGAGTTTTGAAACTCTCTATGTGATCCGCGGGGTTCGACTCCCCGGTATACGACTTGAAGTGAGGCGGCTTGAAGTTTTATGGGACGGAGGCCTCCATGTGGTGAGGGAGAATGGAGGCCTGCTTGGGCGGAGATTTATCGCCCGTTGCTCTTCTTCCCTGTCAATTCGGCCGAGGCACCTCCCCATCTCGTGGAGACGGTGGTAGACCGAGTCTTCTCTTCGATCATATCTTGCCGAGCCCCGGGACTCATCTTCGTATAAGGGTGGACTAGGGCTGCGGTGATGGTAGCTTGGAGATGGACGAGGACTGAGAGTGTGAAGGCAGCTTGGGGCACGTTCAGGACTAGGTGCCCGTTGCTCGTGGTTGGGAGCGGCGTTGAGGGCCCGCAGAATGGCCTCTTGAAAATCTTGGAGCTCCACCCTTGTGACTGGTACCTCTCTAGCTTGGCGATCCCTATGTGTGGCTCGACTTACTGGAGAATGAGTTCTTCGCTGATGATGTTGAGGGGACTCTCTTTGCCTCCTCGGGGGAGGGGATCTTTTGGACCTCGGTCGGCGAGGGGTCCTGACTCTTGAGGCTCCTGACCGCTCAGGTTGATGGACTCCCCCAAGGGCTCGCCATCCATTCAGGCGAGTTCGAAGGTCGACCCCCTTTTGGCGGTTGGCAATCACTTGACAAAGATCCCGCTCGGGAGGGCTTTGAGAAGCCATAAATTCAACTAAAGGATTGGGAACCGCGACATGGTCATGAGGAGGATGTTGCTTCGGACGACTTCGACGGGAGCCCCCCGAGACCCTGGAGGGGCCTGTTGAGGAGGAGCACCTTGAGCTGGAGGAGGGGGAGGAGGAAGAGAAGTGGTTCTTCGGCTGGAGACCGCTGCCTTGCCCTTCTCTTTTGGATGCATGGCTTGAAACTAGTCTCGCTGATGAAGTTAGGTCGGGTTGCTATTTCGGTTCCCACAGACGGCGCCAATCTGTTGCCGCTGATTTCGGTGTGGGGGCAATAGATAGAATTTGTGAATTCTTGAGAAAACGAATTAGGCAAACCTGTTGACCTTCACCAAATTATTGACCAGTTTCTTGCTGCTGCTGCGAACCTACAAAAAGTGCGAAACACCGGGATGGATCACGACGACACACCCTCCGACGCTCATGTCAGTAATCTGAAAGATTATGAAAGAGCTTTTACTGAAAAAAGATTGATTACCTCCTTATAGTAGGGGGGAGAGGGGTTTTTATAGTCGCCTTAGGGATCCGTTTCGAGATAAGAACATATCTCTACTTCCCGGTGTGAGTGGATAGAAGTGGTTAACACCACCTCTATGGATAATTGTGAATCTGAATTCTTCTTTATCCTTCTGAACTGGTTTGTAACGGGTTGGGACCCGTACCCAGTAAGACAGATCCGTTTATGGGTTATTGGGTTTTGAAGAAAGACCCTGTCCCCATTTCAGACCCGTTTATAGGTGAAATTACCGTTTTACCCCTGAGCTTTAAGATTCGTGTCCGATTTGAACGGTCCCGATTTAATCCCATTTTTAGCCATATCAGTATGCAATAAGGTTTAAAAGAACAAAGAGAATTACAAAAGAATTTAAGATACAATAATACGAAGAAAAATAAAATACAATTCTGTATAATTGCAAACGGAGATTATAATATATAAAAATACATGTGTGTCTATAAAGGACATGATTTTATTTTTTTGCTCCGGGCCTTAAATACCTTAGGACGCCCTGACTAAAATAGGGGTTTAACTGAACAAAATTAATGTTTTAGACTACAGATATCGTCTTTCATGATAGCTAACACTCGTTATTTTCAAAAAAAAGGAAAAATATACCCAAAAAAACATGTAAACGGTAGACACCCCCCCCTTCCTCCAATGAAATTTTGACCAAAACGACCCACTCGCTAACTGAGTTAGCGACCCTAGTGAAAACAGGGTCGCTAGCTGAGTGTATACTTAGCATTTTTTTTTTTAGGTTTCACCACTTGGAGAAAAACTTGAAGAAAAAAATCAAGTATACACTCGCTATCTCAGTTAGCGACCCTGTTTTCACTAGGGTCGCTAACTCAATTAGCGAGTGTCGTACAAAAGAATTAAGGAAAAATATATTCTGGCTTGTATTATAAAAAATCATTGAGTTTAGAGTCGCTATCTCAGTTAGCGAGTGTGTTTGTACCACATTCGCTAACTGAGATAGCGAGTGTATTGACTTGAAGAAAAATATATTTTGATTTAGACTCGCTATCTCAGTTAATGAGTGTGATACAAATACACTCGCTAACTGAGATAGCGAGTCTAAACCCAATTCGTTTGTACCACACTTGCTAACTCAGCTAGCGACCTTAGTGAAAACAAGGTCGCTAACTGAGATAGCGAGTGTATATTTTGGTTTTTTTCTTCAGGTTTCACCATTTGAAAAAAAAACTGAAAAAAAAGGCCAAGTATACACTCTCTAACTCAGTTAGCGACCTTGTTTTCACTAGGGTCGCTAACTGAGCTAGCGAGTGGGTCGTTTTGGTAAAAACTTTCGAAAGTGAGTCGTTTTGGTAAAAATTTTCAAAAAGTGGGTCGTTTTGGTCAACCCCCCCCCCCCCCCCCTTCTCGCGCGCGCGCGGTTGTTCTCTCTCTCTCTCCCTTTCTCTCTCAGCTTATCGATTGAATTAACATTTGCCTTCCATATGCGCTTATAAGCTTACATTGCTATTACTGGAAAATCAGGTACATATGATTTAATATTTTTTTCATCACTAAGATCCCTTTTACATATTGTTTGTGTGACCGTGACAATATAATTTGTTGGATCTTGTACTAACGTAGTAAACCATCTAGTATCCAAGGGATATCTCTAATATTATAATGAGAAAAGGCCTTAGTGTCATTTGTAAATCTACCAATACGTGCATAACTAATATAAAGAAGGTCTTAGGTTCGAGTCCTCACTACGTCGTATTTTTTACTTCGAATTTTAAAAAATATATTAAATGTGCATCACGCGTGTAAATTATCTATCTATATCTATCTATAATATAACTAGTAATTTACACGTGCGATGCATGTTTTAATTATTATTTTTTATATAGTATATAATAAGACGTAATCTGGCATCGAACATGATACCTCTCTTTACTCATCGCATACTTTTTACAAATTACCCCAGTGGCACTTTTGTAAATAATTATGTCGTAAATAAAGTATTATGGTAACTAACAACAGTTGAGTAAATGAATGGTTAATATAACTCTATTTAAAAATGAGTGGTTGAGATTAGAAGGTTGAATGAATGTCTACAAATTACAGGTTATCTACAAATGACAACTCCAACTCTCCCATTATAATATTAGAGATATATAATATGAAGGAGTTCTCAGGTTCGAGTCCTCACTACGTCATATTTTTTATTTTAATTTTTTTAAAAATATATTAAATGTGCATCACGCGTGTAAATTATATATCTATATCTTTCTATCTATAATATAATATATAATCTCTACTATTTTAATGAGAACCCTAACTTTGTAACAAGCAAACCCGAACTTTGTAACTATATAAACACGTATAATACAAGTCTAAACTGTATCCAACAAATATAAATGTGTACCGCACTTGTAGCCCAAATCAAAACATTAAAATATAAACTATATATTTTTTCTTATTCGATATATATTCATTTAACTCGATAACTTTACTTTTTGTAAACATGCATATCACGGACATTATACTTATATAGTTGAATCAAGCAAACAGTTTTGAGTAAAAATATATATTTTTTGATGGGGTTGAATGAAAATAGTGACACACGAGACACAACATAAGTATTTGAAATAAATGTGCGCACTTCCCGGAAAAACCTAAAATTCATGATGAAAATGCGAGCACCCAAATGCCGGCTTGGCCCCCAACCGCTTCAAAGAAAACTGCCACACACTCTCATCTTCCAACTTAAAAAAAAAAAAAAAAAAAGAAAAATAAAAAACAGAAAAATATTGGATATTGATTAATGGCGGACGGCAGCGAGGAGGTAGGAGAAAAGCAGAAGAAGGAGATCGTTAAGTGGTTACTGACCGTCGCCCCCGCCGGCGAGATCCAGCACGTCGCCAAAGGTACTTCTCCTCCATTCCTTCCTTCCTTTTCCTTCTCTTTCCCTTTATCGTTGATTCGACTTCTTGATTTTCGCTGTTTCAGATGTTCGCGCGATTCTCGAGAACGACGAACTCTACGAGATGGCGGCGGCGGAGGCGTTCCCTGTCTACAACAAGGCACATCTCCTCGTCCTCGACCTGCCCGATCGGAGCGGTGATGTGAGTAAATCAAGAATTAGTTAGTTTTTTTTTTTTTTTTGAGACAATAGGCACTTGATTAATAAAACTAATTTGAGTTTCAATTCCGGCTCTATTGTATATTTACTGATGTGGTTCCAAACCTGCCGGCGGGTCCTGCGTACTCCTCTTCGTGACAACCATGGACGCTACCTGTGATTGGCAGCAATGGATTGAACAAGAACAAATCAAAGAAACAAGATGAATGAGAGAAAAATATCAAAATTTAATTCATAAAAAAAAAAAATTTACAATCAGGGATTTGAGAGGAGCGCTCCCCCTCCTTTTCTTCTTTGAATCGGGTGTCGCCTCAGTAGCACGTGCAGCGCCCATAGTTACAAGGAAAAAAATATAACCACCTAACTAACTCTATTATTGTTGGGACCCGCTACTAAATAATCCTTAGGGGACGTTTAGTACGTGGGAATGTGCAAGGAAATTCCATATTCTCTCGTAAATTAGCTTGTTTGGTATGTGACAAGTATAGTTTTGGAAGGAATGATAGATTCCAAGGGAATCAAAATCCTTGTTGGGAAGGATTTCCATTCCCTCAAAAAACCACTGTGGGATTTCCATAACAAACAATAAATAATAAAAAAAACTAGAATAAAAAAATATATTCTGTAACACCCCGAATTCCAAATAAGACTGAATTCGAAGTTCTACAGGATCTTTACACTTCTCTTCGTACAATTTTACAAGGAATTAAAAGCTTTTATTATAACAATGATTACATTTTACACAGCGGAATCAAATTACAACATTATACATGAATTGAATAACAACTTGAACATTCTTTAAGCAGCAATCAATCTTTTGTCTTGTCAATCACTTTATCCTGCATAGAAATTGTGGGTACGTCAGTTGCATACAACTGACGCTAAGATATAATACATCAATTTCTCTTACTTAGAAAGCACACACTTGTCACAAATAAACTAAGGGGGACTATCCTATTGATGTTGTGTGTGAATGTGCACTTAGTCCTTAATGTAGTTATTATTATTTACATGACACTAATGCGCACTTGTTTGGATTCTATGCATCCTATACTACATAGGTCCAATGGCAAGCCCTTAATCCTTCTTCATCTTGTAGGGTTCAATCTCTTGCTATGACTTAAACTACTACAGTAACTACGGTAAGTATCCTAGATTTCTATGAGTTACGAGCTCATGTCCAGACAGCCTGGAGGGGAATCCCACATCATGACATGACGCATCATGTAGATAACCTATGGATAATTCAACCCCCATCATGGGATAATGGCACCACCCGTAGTCACCAAACATCACACAAGCGTCGCCACGGTCCCGATAATTCTGGAGATGTGTTCACGTCATGACATGACGCATCTTGTAGACAGCCTGTGAAATACTTTCACACCGTAGACCCGAGACCCTCATACTTATGTTTTTCTCTTACTTTCATCACATCTTCACTATTGTATTGTCCTTAGTTAATTGAATCATGAATAAAATCAACACCCTAGAGTTAGCACTTCCTTTATACCGGCCTTAATCACCAATGAACAATAACGACCCAAACTTGGTCTTTCATTTGAATATTTTATCTCAAAAAAATTTATTCAATGCCAATATAAGGACTTAACTACACTCTAGTCTTTAATCTCATTTCATATTCATAAAATTGAGTATTCACACTCAAAATTTTTTCTCATAATTCATCATGATTTTCCATTTCATTTTCATGCACAAATTTCATGTATAAAGTGACGAATTCATTTTTCAAGCTTACCACATCCATAATAGATTTCACAAATTTCCTTTACTTTCATAATAACATTCTTTCACTTATTAAGCCAAATCGCAATTATCTTTATTTAAATTTTTCCATGACACAATTTATTTAAACTCTATATTCAAAATTTCCCTAAAAAAGAAAGTATAATTTTTCTTTTAATTACTCAATATTTCATTCTAATAATTTGAATCAAGTTCCTTTCCAAAATAGCCTTTAGTTCTCATTATAGTAGGTCAAAAAAGCTATAGAAAAATTCTCATGAAGTCTAGGTATTTTTAGAATATTTCTAATATTTTTTTCTTAATTTTAAAAACACTTAAAGCTATAAAAAATAATAAAATATAAAAAAAAATTCATTTTTTCTAAAAGTGGCCGAAGCTAGAATCGAACCCACGCACAACAGACCCCCCACGTGCTATAGTAACCGACTTGGGGCGCCACCGAAGACCAGAAAGGCCATTATGGCTAACTGTCTAATATAGAACGTGAATTATATTTGGGTTCTGGGTTTCGGTGTTTAGTAAAAATCAATTTTCAGAAAAATAAGTCTCTGGAAAGACTCGAACCCAAGCACCCCTGCCTCCGTCGTTGCTACAGTAACATTTTTAAAGCGCACCCACTGACCAGTAGGTCTGAGTGACTAACCTGATGTGAGATGAGTTGAGTTATTTTTAACTCGACTCTCTGTTTGTTATGAATATTTTATATTTCAAAAACTCTTAAACTCTTTTCTCCTCTAATTTATTTCATGAAAATTTCCAGATTACTAATCTTATAGATTTGTAACTTAAGAGTATTTAAAAATTATTATTTTGACATAAACACATGAATTTTCCTTTCTAAATTGTATTTTATATCTACATTTTCGACATTTGAAAACAACCATGATTCTTACCAATTTTAGCACCACAATTATCACAATAAGTTTATTTTGTTGCTTTCTTTTATTTCTACAACAACTTCTAGAATATAGTCTCTTTTGTCACACTAATGTCACATTAATTAATATGGCACAATTCAAATATATCAATTAACCAATTAGCCATTTACAAGCCTATTTCCTTAATCTAACATGGTTCAAAATTCACGATTTCATAGCAACATGATAATTCTATTGTTATAATCACAATTTATAACATCTATCAATCAATTTATCAAGCATTCACTTCATTTCTAATTAGTCTCTTTTAAAGCAACACATGGCCAAATTAACTAGTTTCTTCTTAGCAATTTCATCAATTTAATCTCTAGCATGATATCTACATTAGAAGCTTGAGAAATCACCCACATATTTTGAAGAACAATTGAAAAACTCCTAGAAACCTCCTTGAACACACGATCCCCTCTTAGTTGTAAGCCTTCTCCTCCTTGCTTGTGCACACCAAAGCGCCTTCTCTTCCTTGTACTTGATGAAACCCGAGCTCTCCTTCCTCCTTGATGAATGGCCGGCCTCCAATGGTGAAAGGAACACACAAAAATGCACCACACAAATTTCTCACACTCTATCTTTTCTCCTCACTTTCTTTATAATTTCTAAAGGTGCAAGAGAAGTGAATGGCTAGGGGGGCTATTTATACACTTTTTGGAGTCAAATGAATGGGCTAAGATTAACTTGATGAGAGTAGATTAGGGGCTAGGATGCATTAGGGAGTTAGAGCAACCACCTATGAACACAAAACTACCTCTCCACTCACACCACTCCCCCATCTCCTCCATGCTTGAATCCGGCCAAGTCTACTAGCACAATGCACGTGCATGTGCAATGCACGTGCCACCCTAAGCACACCTAGTTACTAGTTGTACATGTATTTGAAAATTAATTTGTTACAAAAATAAGTCTACCCTACAAGTTGTCTCATTTAAATGAAAATAAACTAGTGGGCCCAATTTAGTGGGCTTTAGAATCTATGGGCTTAATAATTAAAATAATTAATTTAATTAGTGTGGTCTAGATTTAAATAACTTGGCATAGGATTTAAAATAGGCTTTTAAAATTAAAAAGAGATGAATTAAAATACTTGTTCATGGTATGAAAATAATAAATGTACATAAATTTGCACGTGCAAAATACGTGAAATCAAACAAACTTTATATTAAATTATAATTGAAAATTCAGGATGTTACATATTCCTCCCTAAAGTCATGGGATTTGAGCATTCTCATGTGATTTTCATAACAAACATTAAAAAAATCCTAAAAAAGTAGAATAAAAAATTACAATAATAAAGGATTCTCGGGAATGCAATGTACTATACCAAACGTGATATTGCAACATTCTTGGGAATCTTCATTCCCACCCCCACATTCCCGGGAATCCTTTCATTCCTTGGAATTTTCTAATCTGTGTACCAAATGCCTCCTTAATGCATAGGTTGACACCTTTCACATGCTTTGCCCATGAAGATCAATTAGAGAGGTCTTATTACAAAACAACTGTTTTATTTTGCAGAAAACCCCCTGAAAGAAAGAGAATCACCTAGGACTGATATGTGAGCTCAAGGACTGATACGCAAGGATCTGCTCTGTTAAAATACAACTTGCGGGGCTGTATCATTACTCCTTGCTTGAAAATGAGCTTCCATAATCTTATGAAAATTACAGAAGCGATTGTAAATATCGCATAACTCTTTCAAGGTTGCATCTTCCCGGTCTCCTCCCTTTGCACTAGAATTTTTGTTATTCCCCTCTCCTTTCAACCATTCTTTTGTCAAGGTTCCAAATCTTCTTCATGAAAGTAGATTGGATGGCTTGGTTTCAACTTTCAACTTGTTCTTGACCCCGACATGTCTTTTGAGCTGAGATATGTGAAAAACACTGGGTTTTGGCAGTAAATGAGAGTTGGAGCTTGTAAGCAACATGACAAATCCTTTCAAGCACAACATAGGGCCCATAGTAGAGATGAGACAACTTATGCCCTCACCAGAGGCCTGTATGGTTGCATCTTGAGGTACACAAAATCCCAAATTTCATACTCTGTTCTGTGCTTGCCAGTAGCTTCTTTCATCTTCACTTGAGCCTTGTTGAGGTTATATTTGAGCAGTTACAGGGTGATATCTTTCTCAGTCAAGCATTCCTCCACTTATTGTGACTTTGCAGTTTTAGGAACACAAGACAGCAGAGTTGGGGGAGTTCTCCCATACAAAACTTGATATGGAGATAACTTAGTAGCACTACGAACACTAGTATTATACCAGTACTCAGCCTAGGGGAGTACATTAGCTCAAGTAGTAGGTTTATAAGCACAGAAACATCTCTAATATGTCTCAAGTGTCATGTTCACCACCTTAGTCTGCCATTGTCTATGGATGGAAGAATGTACTCATACATAGCTTTGCACCCTGCAAGTTGAAGATCTATTTCCAAAAGACACTGGTAAAAACATCCCTGTCACTTACTGTAGTTGCTAACACTCCATATGGCTTGATGATGGCTTGCAAATAGCTCAGGTAACTATTTTGCAGTATAAGGGTGAGATAGTGCAATGAAATGTGCATATTTGAATAGACTATCAATACCACCACAAGAACAGTAGTCTTTCTCCAACTCTTTGGCAATCCCTCAACAAAATTCATGTTGATATCTTCCCACACCACTGCAGGTAGGGCTGCAATCGAGCCGAGCCGAGCCGAATATCTTCAGGCTCGAGCTCGGCTCGTTAAGGAAACGAGCTCAGTTTTGAGCTCATGCTCGGTTCGAGCCGCGCTTTGACCGTATTCGAGCCGAATAGCTCGCGAGCTTAGCCTAAAAAAAAAACCTAAGTTCAAGCTCGGCTTGTTTGACATCATCTTTTTCTTCGCATTAAATATTTGTGGTTGTTGAGGTTGGAATTATTATATTATGGCGTAGAGAGGATAGCCGAGTATAGCATTTCGTCAGTTGTATTCAACTGACGTGCCCACAGTTATCAGTGCAGGATTGCCGGCTTGGGAGCGCGGAAAAACTCTAGCAGGGGAAAACATCCAAGTGAAAGTTACTGTCCAAGTTTTATTGTACATTCTTGTTGTACCAATTAATTGTAATTGTTGTAATCATTGGACATTGTAATAACAATTTGATGTAATAAAAGTTTTAATTTCCTGTGATTTTCGTTGTGTTGTGACTCATTTGAAGAAAGATCCTGGAGTGTGTCACGAGTTCCTATGTTAAGAATTCGGGGCGCTACAGAGTTGGTACCCTCACACTTCAATTTCTCACCCCATATTACTGTGACTTCAAACTTTACTCCCCTAGTTAAAGGCAATTTAACCCTCTTAACAATTTGTGTCCACAAAATAATGAGTAGACCCAATATCAAACAATGTATATACTTTCTCTTGGCTATCATACCCCTCAACTTGAGTGTTTGGGGGACCTGAACTCCTGTAATAGCCTCTATAGATATGGTTGGGTGAGTTGATTCATTGATTTCAGCCTGTATGCAGTGGAGTCCTTCTGGTTTGGTATGAGTGTCTGTGGCTTCATCAACTTGTATCTCCTCTTCACAAGGTTCTATGCTCTCCAAACCCTTCAATGCACCTGTGCTTTCTCACCCACTTCTCATCATACCAGAAACACATGTCCTGAGCTCTTTTATCTGCCAAAAATTTGTCAGACTTTGTTCGCTTTGGTGTCTCAGTTACAATAGCCTTACTGTTATAGATGGAGTTTTCACTCCTTGAGAGTAAGGAGTGTACCCTGGTTTGTTATTGGAACTCTGGAACTTGGCGGCCGTCCTTTGAACATTAGTCTCCCTTACTTGAGCTTCCCTATATCCATTAGTGACAGTAAGGGGATGTTTAAGAATCACCTCTTGTTGTATCTCGTCTTATAAACCAGTGATAAAACAGTCGACCAAAACAGGCATGGCCAATGGCTTGCTCATGTGACTGTATTTGGTGAATTCCTTATGGAAATCATGAACAATTCCAGTTTGGCGAAGCTTGAGTAAGGTTGCAGTGGGATGGTAAAGTTCAGTTGGACCAAATTGCAACATCTCTCTCTTGAGAGCTTCCTAACTCACTTCGGGGCCGTACTGCCTTTTGAACCATCTCCACCACATCAGTGCATCATCCCTCAGGAAATAGACACGGAATCTACATGATGCCTTTCTTCAATCTTCTGAGATTCAAAATGGTGCTCTAAGTGGAAAATTCAATTGGTGATATTGCCACTCCCAAAATTATTGGGGCTCTCAAGCCTGGTGTGCTTAGGGAAGATGGAGTTGTACCTATCATACTCATCTCCATCCTTCCTGCCCCATCTATTGTCTTCCTCTTGCATTTGCCTGTAGGACTTGGATCTCAACGCTGTGTGGTCGGAGGTGAATGGGTTCTCAGCGGACCACCAGTCGGGTCCGCAGTCTCTCCTGACCAATCACCACCGTCTCTCTCAACCAACGACATCAACTTTTGCATAAAGGTTCGAATCTCATCGTTATGCGACTGCATACTGATGATTTGGGATTGAAGATTTCCTATCAAGATTTCGAGGTTATCCATTCTCTATTCCAGACCGGTCTACTTGTGAGGATCAACGCCCGCGTCGACGGGCTCGGTGATCCGAGTCTAGAGTGAGATCTAGACTCAAAGATCTGCGAGCGCTCAATCGGTTCCTTCAAAATCGCAGGATCGCCAGGCTTCGATACCATTGATGTGGTTCCAACCACGATCGGTGGTGGATCCTTCCCCGGAGTAGTCCTTGTCGGAACCACCATCGTCGCCGCCTGCGATACGACAACGAATAGAACAAAAAAATAACAATAATAAGAACAAGATGAACAAGAGAAAAATGCCAAATCTAATTCATAAGAAAAAAGAATTACAATCAAGAATTTTTTAAGAAAAACGCATCCCTTGCTTATTCATCTTCGAATCGAGTGCTGCCATGTAACACGTGCAATGCCCGTAGTTACCTGGAAAAAGAAAATAACCACTTAATTAACCCCACTGTAGCTGAGGCCCGCCACTAAATAACCCTCCACTTATAGGCAGACACCTTTCACGTGCTTCGCCCGTGAAGATCAATTAGAGCCTTATTACAAAACGTCTTTGCAGAATACCCCCCGAAAGAAAGAGAATCACCTAGGGACTGATATGCAAGGATTTGCACAGTTAAGATACAACGTGTGGAGCTATATCATTTACTCGGGAATGCATGACAATGTTTGTCGTCAGTGTTAACTTTGAGGTAGGAAGGAGGCAGTTAATCATGGTTGTAGCTACTAGACGCAATTTCAAGAGTTTCTTGATTTAGCGATCTGTCTTTTTTTTCTTTTTCTTTTTCTTTTTCTTTTTGGAATAAGGTCGCAGCCACACACAAGCACACTTACCTCATATATATTAATTGGGGATATTATGGTACGAGCCGGGTTTTACTTTTGGCCTCTTACTTATTGGCGAAGATGCTTACCAGTGGACCACACACTTATCTGTTATATGTGCTATTTGAGAGTTCCTGCATATGGAAAGAAATGAATTATATCTTTATGCACTAAAGTTTCAGTCTAACGATTGATGCATTTATCATAATGGTTGATGCATCTTTAAAATAGCGGGTATTTGACTTTGTGGCTTAGGATCAGAGGAGAGGTTGAGAAGAAAGGGGATCTAAAGGGTTAGATAAATGGGGAATTAGAGAGGGGAAGGACAAAAAGAGATAGTGGGCCATTGCATGTTGGCAATAAACACCCGCTACTCTGATTTTCATTGTCAGATCAGCTCAGCTTTATTCAATAATCAACTGGTCTTTAGATAGGCTTTCAGGAGAAAATCAAATAAGAACTTACAATATGCTTGCTTTTTTAATAAAAGAATTCTAGCACGTGAAATGAATGCAATGTGATTATCCTCAATTCCCAATGTGATGTGATACATAGAGATAAAATGGTAAGTCTAATGTAAGTGTCGAGTCCCAAATATCCAAACACTGAGACACCCTTTTCCCATTATGCAATAATATAGATGAATTAAGAAATATTAACTAAATAATCAAATACTAATTTAAGATGGCATGAGATAAACTACAAATGCTACCAAGTTCAAACTGATATTAAATTATAATGTCCTAAACAATAATATAATCTCTTTTGAAGCTTCTCAGTTTGATTTCCCATCACTTCAGGCTTCAGCCATATCGGCACAAGATCCATTGATACATACTCTTGTATCTTTTGATAGGTTGTGTACATAGGCTTTGGAGTATTTCAGCAGACTCTAAAAATCCTGGACACATAAATTTGTACTACAGCAAACAATCTTCAACTTTCAAAGCATGCTTGTGATTAAAGTTCTTGCAACCAAAGCATCATGATACACAAAAAATGCCATTTTATATGAGAAGTCTCCTACAAGACTTATGCCTTTCCCGTTTGCACATTTATATATCTGATATATGTGCCTATTGTTCCATTTGAAATTTAGAACATATTGTCTCCACAGAGCACATTTGGTCTATAAATGTATTTGAACAAAATAATTTGTATGTGGAATGGTTTGATCCCCGTCCATTGGGTTTATTGTTTCATTTAGGCCATAAGCGACTGTTGTATGGTTTATAAGCCATTAATTTTCACGATTCTATGTCAATAAGTCTTGTATTGCTTAAATTAAGATGAATGTTGTGGACTACCAATTTGAGTTACAAACCGTTCGATAACACAAACTAGATTTTGTTTAGAGAAAAATGAAAAACTACTGCAAATATATCTTTACTACCGTGTATGGGAGAACTGTGTAGTTGGATCAAAATGGGGCTCTAACACGTGGGTTTCACGTTTCTTTTCCCCTTTATCTATGTTATTAATTTATGGGAACATTGTAAATTGATATGATTATAAGCCATTAATTTTCACGATTCTATGTCAATAAGTCTTGTATTGCTTAAATTAAGATGAATGCTGTGGACTACCAATTTGAGTTACAAACCGTTCGATAACTAATACAAACTTGATTTTGTTTAGAGAAAAATGAAAAACTACTGCAAATATATCTTTACTACCGTGTACGGGAGAACTGGGTGTCTAGTTGGATCAAAATGGGGCTCTAACACGTGGGTTTCACGTTTCTTTTCCCCTTTATCTATGTTATTAATTTATGGGAACATTGTAGATTGATATTATTACTATGCATTGAGAAAATAATGAAGTTGCAAATGACTATTATGAAAGAAAAACACGCACATTTAACGAATGTATGCATGTGTCATAGACACTTATACGCACATGCACATATACATATGTTGATATGAATGCTTGTCTTTGCATATATATACGTACATGACTACATATATATGTGCAAATGTTTTACTTTTACCTGAGTTTGTTTGAATTGTCATATGTGTATGCTATTGCTTAGATGGCATGCTTATGTATTGAGT
Organism: Hemerocallis citrina; assembly: GCA_017893485.1. Classification (NCBI taxonomy): domain Eukaryota; kingdom Viridiplantae; phylum Streptophyta; class Magnoliopsida; order Asparagales; family Asphodelaceae; genus Hemerocallis; species Hemerocallis citrina. The sequence goes on along the minus strand of CM030367.1, from coordinate 114,275,753 downwards.
ATATTGAGTATGCCTGTATTTGTTTACTCTATGTTTGAATGATTTTAGGTAATAATTACAAAGTACGGGGAACTTGATGAATGCAATTACTTGGATCCAAGAACTGCCCAAGTTGCTACTGTGGATCATGTCAACCAAGTAACTTGTTGTCCTTTCTTATACATGCCAATAATTTTATTTCATTTTAGTATTGTAAATTCTGTATATGAAATGAACTAGTCAAATTTAAATCCCCCTTTTGAATTCTGTCTATCAGTTTTCTCATTTACATGAAATAGACAATCATGGACCTCAAGTGGTTCTTTGGATATTTGTTAGGTGGTGTTAGACAAGTAAATGGATGAGGCACTATCAAAGACCACTTAGGTGTTTATTGTTTCTTGAACTGTTTTACCATTACCATTTAACAGTAATGTAAATCATTCGTTTGAATATAAGATCAATTTTCATACTTTTAGAAAACATATTAAGAAGTTATCCAATTGTTTGTAAAAGAAGAAGCAGCTTTTGGTTTTTTTGTAATGTTAAAACTAGGAGTTTCTGTGAAGGAATTGTTTAAAGAAAAAGCATAAAAGTCACAAGGTTAATTGTATAAAGAATTGATACATTCAAAAACTTTTGCACTGGACAATCATGTCACGTGAAGGAAATTTAATTCCGAGCCAATACTTGCCTGTGTCTATACTTCCACAAATATAGTTGTATATATTTGTGTAAGTAGTGGAAGTACTTACTGTAAATATATGGTTATATATATTTGTCTACTTAACAATTTCCATCCGTTCTTTTAATGAAGATTGACTCAATGCATCAATATGGAAGTGTCAGCTTATTGATATATTCGATAAAGGTTACTTTTATGGAAAAGAAAGTCAGTTAGATCAAGCATTCAACTGGTTAAATAGTCCAGTGTTTCCTTGTACAGGAAATTCTTGGTGGGATTGAACATTTTGTAGGAAAGTGGAACATAACCATCTGTTTTATTGAAGACTAAATAATGAAGGAACTATGTCTTTGAATGAATATTTTGGATCTGTGAAGTATTTGTGTTGAAACGCTTATAGGCTATGGTAGTTATTTTACAAAATCACTAGATAATACAGAGCATATGCTGCGACTTAGATGGGCAGTAATGAAAAGATTTTGGTTTGCCTTGGGAATTTTGTATGCATTGAACCCTAATTCTCGTGGCTACTGTTGCGTTGGATATTTTAACTCACTAATATTTGAGATTCGCTGATTTTATATTTCTTTCTCATGTTATGAGGAGAAACTAATTTTTCTTTTTTATGGAGGACAGTGTACATTTATATTCTTCTAAGCTTAAACAATAAAAACTTTTCTTTATTACTATTTCTAGCACAAGATTGCCCCCCCCCCCCCCCCCCCCCCCCTCCTTTTTTTTGGCGTAATAAAGAAAACTACTTATTGTTTAAGCTTAGAAGAATATGAATGTACATGCATGGTTTTTTTGTTACTTTTTTATCGAGCCTTATTGCACATGCAAGGCTTTTGAAGTGAAATTGGTCATCATAACATTTATGATCTTTATAGTTACATCTTGGTGCCGACCCCAACTAGTTGGGAAAAAGGCTTTGTTGTTGTTGTTGTATAGTTACATCTTGGTGCCCAAGATGTACATTCTTAATTTAAGAAAGTTTACCTTGCAGTTTTGAACCAATGTTGGAGATGTTTGTAATTTTCTATTTAAGATATCGATGGTTTTATAGAACTATTTGAGAGTTCTGATATTTGACTGAGGATGCTCATCTGGATAGAACTTATGAAATCTAGATGTAGAGTCAGAGAGGTGATGTGATTGATATCCTAGATAGGAGGAAAAGATGAGCTGAAACACAGCTATTAGGTCATTTCCTCAGAAAATTTTCGACATGTGAATTTCTAATCACAGATTATTGAATTTGTATGATATGTATAAAGTGAGATGCAAGGGCTACTAAATGACTTGAACTTTGGTTATGATAGAACAGTTTGAAGTAGGAAAACATCGTTTTTTAGGTCGGTGCCCCTTTATGCTTACAATGTTCTAGAAAGGGTTAAACACTAGCATCTATTTTTTTTAGCATTATTTTTCATGGTGGTACGGCTTTTAGCCCTCTTGTTGAACGGAGTCTTTAGGTTTCAACTTGTACATACTAAGTTACAAGATCAGCAACAACAATGCATATTTAGACACATATGAAAGTGCACGATTAGTACTATGTTAGTCAAGGCATCTTCGTAGGATAGAAATCACTGCTCTAGCTTTTGCCATATTAGATGCATACCTAATGGGAATACATATGCATGAGCTGCTGGCCGTCGATATGGTTCAAATATTCCTCACAGGAAGAAGTAACTAACCAATGTCAGATGTTAAAACTTAAAACCATGCATGTTCAACAAGGAAATATGAGATTAGGGAAGGTCCTATAGCATAGGAGGAAATTCCCTCCTATGGCGCACTAGAAACTCCATTTCCACATTGTTCAAGTTGATTTTTATACCATAAAACATAAATTGATGTAAAATTGCTACATTTGAACATATTTTATCTATTCATCAATGAGGTTGCAAAATGAACGGTTTCACAGCAATAGAACAATGCGACCACTTAATTCATGGGCAAAGCATATTCAATTGATAATATTTCTTCTTCTTATGTTTTATGACATGGTGAACACTTTGAACGCTGCCGCCGATCATGCATTTGGAATTAGGGAATGGGATTTTTTAGGGTGTCATAGGAGGAAATTTCCTCCTGTGTTACATTTCCTTCCCTTTCCTCAATTTATATTCTATGAATACAAATATATGTTGTGTTAGGCATAGTTCCTAAAACCCTTTCATCTTTTCATTAGACTTAACAGAAGTAATGCGTTAAGTCTAGGTTTGTTATATATTTGATTCAATTTTTTTTGCATGCTTGAGCAAGTGTGGTGTTAGTGTGTTGCAGGAAAACATGAGAAGAATATGCAAACCAGTTGATTGCTTATACTTGTACAGTTTCAGATGTTAAAACCATGCATATACAAACGATAAGAGAAATTTATATACTATGAATTCAAATACATAACTGTGTTAGAAAATGGTTCCATACTTCCCTTTCATCTCTCCATCAAGATTAACACAAGTACAGTGTTAAATCTAGGCTCGCTATATATGTGATTTAATTTTTATGCATGCCCGAGCAAGTGTGGTGTTACAGGAAAACATGACAACAATATGCAGACCGAGTTCAATGCTTATGCATGCTCAGGACCAACGTATACTTAAAGTTTGTACAGGGCAAGACTTCAACCACAATATGTTAGGACTAAACTAGTAATTTGCATAGCATAATTCCTTTTTATGCAATTTTTTCCCCTCATTTATGATCTATGTATTAATTATATTTAGGATAGTTTATATAGTTAAACTAGTAATTTGCATAGCATAATTCCTTTTTATGCAAAATTTCCCTCATTTATGATCTATGTATTAATTATATTTAGGATAGTTTATATAGTAGGTCTTCACTGTAATATTCCAAATGAAAAGTGAATGTGGCATCATCGTTTATCATCATCCACTATCAAAATTGGCTATTCATTCGGTGCGCGCAATAGAAGTATTGTTATTATATAGTAAATATAATCATTATGCTTATTTTGATGACATCACTTTAAAGAAGATTTGATTCCTATTTTTGTGTTTTCCTATTAGTTAGGTTCTAATTTACTTATATCGTCGAGACATAAGGTCTGTCACTGTTGGTTAATTCACTTGTTGGAACTTCTTTAGGTTTGTACGAAGGTACGGCCTGCTAATGATGATGAGCTCCCATCTTCCTATATTGAAGAGTTTCGGTACGACTATTTTTCAGAACTATCTATAATTTTGTATATTAATCTTCATTTGTGATGTTAAGATACTAGTTCAAAGCATCCTATGTGATTAACTCCAGGAGAAGTTTTAGAAGGAAACTAGAGAATGATTTGAATTATTGCTGAAACCTAGACGCACTGACCAGATGGATCGGGATTCGGTCTATTGATGTTTCCCATATCTCTGGCCAATATCTGGTCATGTTTCTGAGTTTTCATCAATGCACTAAAGTTTTACTGATTTCTCGGCACCATAGACTGTAGCCTTTAGAGCCTTTTACATTATTACAATATTGATATTAACTGCAACAAATCCACTTGATGCTGTTCTTTCTATACACAACCACATCAAATTTTCTTCCTTGCTGTATATTGTAACTAAGGCCTACATAGAATCCCATTTTATTGATCAGGTAGAGCACTTAAACTCTTAAGAAATTGCTTTTATGACAAAAACACTATCACCGAAACAGTCTCGAACTTTATGTTGTCATATCAATAAGTTAGATGTGGGCACCGCATGATTCGTTTCTCGGTCATGTGTTAATAAGAATTGCTGGAACACCCCTTCCTTCTTTCTCCGCATGAAAGATCGATGCATCTCTCTATATATGGTTTTCTGACTTCTGTCCAAATAAAAGTTGTCTTCACGGTCTTGATTAGTCTTTAGGCTGATTGTGATTCTAAGGCCTAAATTCCTTTTCTTGCACTAGTTTTTTACCACTAGCATTACTATTAACATATTTTCATCTCAAGTAATTTATAGTAGTAGAATGTAATAAAATGTGCTACTATAGCATGTTGCCATTCAGCTGACATAAGCATAAGTCTATACAACATCTTAATATTTTAAACATGTCATGACAAAACAATTATAAGAGGATAGATCTCACAACTATGTACTGTATACTGGATATATATTGTGCATTCTGTGTTTGTCTGGCTTTTATCTGGTATTTAGGAAACAACAAGAGTGCCAATGCATGAACAGGATCTTCCACTTATTTGAAATTTTGAAGTGTTTTAACCCGGGAGACACATAATAGATGGGGCTCACATTGTTGGGGACACTTATGAAAATGCATGTTTTTGAGGTATATGAGATTCTAACTTTTGTTAATGGTAGATATGTTAAAATCCCTATATTAAAGCCCCAAATATGACGCCATTCCAAGTTTCTTTTTAGTATGCTTGTATATTCTTTCATACTTTTGCTTTTTGGACAACTGATTGTATTTATAGGTTTTGCTAATTATTTTTCTTGGTGCAATTGCAGTGGTGCCTTGGATTATGAGCTTTCTAAGTATGTTAGTGAAGCTTATCCAAAAGGAACCTGTTCTGTTTATTGCACAAATGGAAAAGATGTGGAAGGGCCTGGAGCTTACTTTGAGTTCGCTGTGGTGATTTCTGCATCTAGATTTAGTCCACAGAATTACTGGTGTGTAATTATGACATTGCTTCCAAGATATCTTATTTGTGGCCTAATTTTAAGATACACGTTTCTCATGTCTCTTTTGTCCGTCATTTGCAGTATGAAACAAGATGTGTTTGCATGTTTGTTCACCACACACTCTAACCTTAAGCTATGCAAAACACACTAGAGACTTAACAAGGCCAATGCAGACAGAAAGTGATTCAATATTTACAACTTCAAATCAGATGGGTTGATACAAAATTTCTACTATAATGAATCTGTACTATGAACTACAAGTAATTGCTGAAATATTATGTATCTTACTCCCGATCACTTTATACACAATGATAGGTGAGCATATTGACCTTAAAAGTATTTCAATATGAAAAAGAGAGATTCTTGTTTCTGTACTCTAAAGTTGGAGATATTATAACCACTTGTCAAGACAGGTCATTCTTCACTTAGCTGCCTGGCTGCAGTTAATTATTTTCTACATTTAGGGGAAAAATCATTTCATTAATTGGAATATTTATAGTTAGGGCAGTTATCTGTTGCTACTTATTTTGGTGTAGGAGCAAACAGATAGTGAGTTTATATTTTAAATGAAACTACTAAAAATTTAACATTTGATCGTCGCCGTAAAAAGTGATTAGAGCTCCCAAGATTGGATCTGGAACGTTGAAATATCAAGGCACCTTGATCTCAATCTGACGGTTGCTGACGCGGCTAATAGACCTGTAAAAAGTCTGAAACACTGGGGTTGCCCCCGGCGACGGACCCTCCGACGCTCAAGTCAGAACCAGAGAGAGAGAAAGAGTTTGAGAGAGAAATTTTGATTATAGATTACCTTCTGACTGAGAAAGAGGAGAGGGTATTTATAGGCCCGTGAATCGCTTAGAAAATTGATATAAATCCGATATCTTTTGTAGATATCTTTTTAACAGATAGAATCAGTTACTTTCTTGTTGGGGATAAGAGATTTGACTTACAACCCTAATAGGTTGGGTGTCTCTCCTAGTGGGCCTAGTCGCTTTTGATGAGCTTGAAACCGGCCCATATTTTGTTAGTGAGTCTGGAGAAGGCCTGGACCTGTTAGGGAGGCCTATTGCTGTTAATCTGCTATTAGAAGCTTTAAGATATGTGCTAGAATTGTACGGCCCTTATTTTGCTGCGATTTTTACCATTATCATTATGATTTAGTTTTTTTTGCTGCACTTGACTTTATGTTTCTTTCTTTGTGCTGTGATTATTTTACTAGTGTTTAATATCTTGAGAAAGTCATGCTAGAGATTTAGTATTTGAATGGTCTCACACCTATTGATTGTTCTCTCCACAATCTCGTTTCCAATCCTCCATAAAATGCCATTTTATGCAAAGTCAGAACAGTTTCAACTTATTCAAAATTGTTCCCAGCTATTCTTACTATATTCATCAAGTATACAAGTTCGAAATTGCAAATTGTAGTTTGACGGCTGAATTACATATACTTTGTGTTTGCATATTAAAACAATTTTATGGACAGTTCATGTCAGTGGACGGTTGCTAACATTTTCTTATCGAAATATTTTGTATAATGATACTTTAAATTGCCGTGTGTTTGTTTGTGTTTCACCTATATTTGCTGTTCCCTTACCGGTCTAATTAATTTATCACTTTATTCACTCTCTTAAGAGCATCTTCAAGTCTAAATTCTCAGCCAGTAATTCTTCAATTTTCTTGGAATCCAATAAATTTCTGTTCCTGCCATTCACAGATTTAACAAATCAAATTTAACTAAACTATAATTTTAATAATATCTTGATCACCCCTCTGTTACTTAATGTACATAGTTTCATAAAACTGGCCCTACCATAACCACATGTTTTCCAGATTTTTTATATTCTATTTTGGTATGTTATCTTATTCTTCTACTAATATGTACAAACAAATTAGCATCTCATTTTTAACTTGTCTCACGATGATTATATGGTATTTTAAGCAATGGGAGTTGGTGCTCAATATGGAACCTTGAGTTCAAGGATGACTTGCAAGCTGTTGAGTTAAGAGGAAAACTCCAGGTACTTAATCATATATTCTTATCATAAATTGCTGTACTACAAGACTTGTTTCCATTGTTGGTGGTGGTGGTGGTCTGGTTTGCTTTAAGATACCTGAAGGGGTTTGGTGGTATGGTGGTGAGTTTTGCTTCTAAGATATTTAGAAGTGATCTAGTGCTTGTTAACAACTGCTGCCTTTGCTATTTTATAGTCTAGTCTTAGAAATGTGAAATCCTGTGCTTGTCAGGTTGGTGCTCATTATTTTGAGGAAGGAAATGTGCAGCTGGATGCAAACAATGAGTTCAAGGACTCCACCGTCTTTCAGGTTGTTACTTGATGAGCATTTCCATTAAATTCATATAAATAAATGATCCATCGTGAATAATTGCAATCTAAGTGCAATGACAAATTATTAGTCATTAAACACAGAGTAGTAAAAACTTCAAAAACTTTGCATGAGCACAAAGGCGAGCTCTATTTTGTCTCCTAATGCTCTGTCACGCAACAACTACAACAACACTTCTAATGCAGTTCTTTGGGTTTCACTTATATAAATCCTTCCTATCTCTTCAGTTAAATTAGTGCAATATGCTTCTTTACCAGGCCTAACCTTAAATTGAAATAGGTTGTCTCTGCCATATATGAAACTATACTAGGGCTCAATGCAATTAAAGAAAATGGAATGAAGAGGTTCACAGCTGAACATTTTGAAGCTGACTTGACAAGATAAGTACTACTTAAAATCATATAAAGAAACCACGACAGAAAACATGACATTTAATATTAATATAAACCATTCTGAAAGTAAATGGTTTTGAGTGTTTAGCAAGAAAGTGGGAAAAGCAATTAACAGATTAATTCTTATTATCATTAGTGTTTGAACTTTGAAAGGCACTCTGGTTTTAGAGAGTCAAACAAGTTATGTGTAATTGGAGTTTGGGACTGTCTTTATGGTCATTTTATGTGGGCACTATTACCTTTGATCTGGCTATTTTAAACTTGGCACATATCAAAATTGTTAGACAAATAAACAGATCATTCACGATTAATGTGTTTCAAAAATATACTCCAAAAGATTGCTCATTCAATCAAATTCATAACAGTGAACCTATTAATGAATGCATTTCCGCATCATGAATCTTCGTATTACCAAAAAGGGCTGAACTGTCATTGCAAACTGACCCCCTTATGACTTTGTGAAGCCCCAGTGCTATTAGCTTTTTTGGGGCTCTTATAAACAATTTTCCCACTTCCCACTTGAAGGCTTAAGCTCTTGCGCCTTTGACAAGGTCATGTTTGTTAGCTGATTCAGTTGGTTGGTTAATGGGTGCAGGATAAGTTTCTTGGTGAGAGATCCCATATAACCAAGATGTTCTTCTTGATGAACTAGAAAAACTAAAACATGCAAGTCTTACCCAAAACATGCAAGTCTTACCATCTCTAGGGATATTAAAAATCTTAAAAGTTTTGTGAACTGGCATGTTCGAGACCTGTCCAATTTCCATGCTTCCAAGTCCTGATTGACTGAACTTCTGAATCTCCTGTTTGAGATAGAATCTCCCTCATTCATAGGTTCGGTTTTGTTTTGTTTTGAGATTTAACCATTTGTAGTTTGTTTGAGAGATTTGTTTGAGATTTGTTTAAGAGATTTATTTTAGATTTATTTGAGATTTGTTTTGAGCTTATATATAGGCCTTGAGAATAATGAGAAGCTATGCTATTATTGATTAAAATAATTATTGTATGTTGAGTTATTACTCTTCATTCTCCTCTTGTGTGTGCGAGACCATAAGAGAACATTAGAGTTTGTAAGAAATCCTAAGAAAGTAAGGGTTTGTGAGAAGCTCTAAACTATACCCAAAATCTCCAAATTAAAACTACCCCTCAAACCCTAACTCCCCTCACCCTTAGCTGCCACCCACCTTCCTTTTCTTTTTAGTTGTTGATGACCTTCATTTTCTTTTTAGTTGTTGATGTTGAAACCCATCGACCATCCCGCTCTCTCCCCCTTCCCGACTTCACTTCGCCATCGCCTAGATCTCAACACCTCGCCGCCTGCCATCACATCACCGACCACCCCACCATCGCTCGACATCAGCCCCACTGACCGACATCATCAGTCCCAAAACCCTCTCCGCCTTTCCTTACCTCTCGATCATTGTCAACAACCCCAACGAGCCCTCGCCCACCTCCTAATTGCCTACACCACCACCGAAGCTCACGCTAATCGCCGGATCGTCGCACCCGACCACTTCTTCTACTGCCAACAACCCCAGTCTTGCTGTGCCCTCATCGCAGTTGTCCCCGAGTGCCATCTGTTGCGTCGCAAACTCAACAACACCTGGTCTCTTTCTTCGAACCCGGTAATTTCTTTCCACTCTTCAATTATTTGTGATACTACCTATCATCTCTAGATTATTATCTGAATTTACTGTTGTCCACAAATATTGAGTGTGTGCTTCAACTGGCTAATTAGCGTATGAATCATAATTGAATATCTTACTTGCTAATAACACTTAAGTATGTTTGTTGATTGTTAGGCTTGAATCTTTAATTGAGCTTGTTAAACTTATTTCAATTTTTGAAAACTCATCAAACCAATTATTAGTTTTAATTTCTAACTCGATGTAATGCTGGTAAACTTAATCTTTTAATATTCTTGAAAAATTCTCTACTTAGGGTTACATTAATTGCAGAGTGAAATTGTGGTTAATTTTCTTATTTTTGTTGACACCAAATTCTTGGAAAGAGGAAGGAATACCAAACATTAGTTATTCGTTGTTGTAAATTCTCTGGAATCTGTTTTAGTCTGTTTTAGTCTCTTAACACTTTATAGCATATTTGTTCCGCTTCAAGATTTTACACCAATTACCGTCTTCTTATAATATTTTTTTGTTATTCTTTTAGTGTATTATCTAAAGGCTGAATTACAACAACAACAAAAAAAAACCTACCACCACCTTTTCTTTCAATGGTAAATATGGTTTAGGCCCCTCGCCTGACATTAAGTTTCAGTTAGGCCTATTGAATTTTTCAACTCTGTTATAAATTATGAAGCATAGATACATATACGAGTTGCGGGTACGACACGACATGGGTATGGGGATACATGATTTTAGAAAAAAGTAGGATACGGGTGCTGATATGGCTAAAAATAGGACAAAATGAATCGTTCAAATTTGGCACGAATCTTAAAGCTACAGGGGAAAAACGGTAACTTCACCTACAAACGGGTCTGAAATGAAAACTGGGTTTTTCTTCAAAGCTCAATAACCCTTAAACGGATCTGTCCTACTGGGTACGAGTTCCAACCCGTTACAGGCCAGTTCAGAAGGATAGGGAGAAATTCAGATTCTTCCTTATCCCTAAGAGGTGGTTTTAACCATTTCTATCCATCCACACCGGAAAGTAGAGATTTGTTCTTATCTCGAAACGGATCCCTAAGGCGACTATAAATACCCCCTCCCCCCTACCGTTACAAGGTAATGAATCTTTGCCTACCTAAAGCTCTTTCTTAATCTTCCTGGTTATTGACAAGAGCGTCGGAGGGTTCGTCGCTGGGATCCATCCCGGTGTTTCGAACTTTGTGCAGGTCCGTGGCAACGGCAAGGAATGGGTCAACACATAGGCAAAGTCAACAGGTTCGCTCTACTGTTTTCTTAAAATAACTTACAAATTCGTCTGTTTGCTCCCACACCCAAAATCAGTAGCAACATATTGGCGCCGTCTGTGGAAAACAGAAGCAGCGATCTAGTCCTCTCTCCTCAGCCAAGCATCTTCGAGCCATGCCTCCCAAGAAGTGGAAGACCACGGTCTCTAACCGTAGGGCCACTCCCGCAACTTCTCCTGCAGTCCATGAGGTTCCCCCTCAATCCACTCAGCAAGTCCAGCAACCTGGGCAACCCCTCCTTCAACCCGTCCAGCAACCTGGGCAACCCCTCCTTCAACCCGTCCAGCAACCACAGCTTGGACGGCCTCTTCCTCAACAACCTCAGCCCCAGCAGGCCCCTCCAGGGCCACAAGAGGCCCCCGCAGGACCCTCCCGCCGGAGTCGACAAGTACAACATCCTCACCACGACCATGTATCAGTACACAATCCCTCGTCAGACTCCATGTCCTCTCACAGTCCCCCTACACCTAAGGATCTCTGCAACATCATCATCAATAGGTAGTACGGGGAAGATCTCCGGACCCGGCTAGATGAGAGACGGACCCATGATGGGATACCCCGCTGAGAGCATCACAGGGGTCCAACGATCAGGTCCCTTAGAGCCCGGTCTCCCCGAAGGCCGGATCGCAGAAGGTCCAACTCTCCCAGGAGGCGGAGGGAGTCGCCCCGGCACCATCAAAGGAGAAGCCGCTCTCCGGTCGGCCGACCTGCTCCTCGGGACCACCGAGAGCAAGAGGCCCCCGTCACGAGGGCAGAGTTCCAGCAATTCCAAGAGGCAGTCTTGAGGGCCCTCAACGTTGCCCCCGACCATGGTCAGCGGGTGCCCAATCCTCAACCTGTCCGGGACCATAGGCGCCGTATGCCTAGCCCTCAACTTGCCCGCGACTATAGGTGTCGCACGCCCAGTCCTCAACCTGCCCCGAGCTACCGTCATCGAACTCCTAGTCCTTTTTCGTGCGTGGACGAATCTCGGGCCTCGGCAAGATACGACCGGAGGGAAGACTCGGTTTACCGCCGTCTCCATAAGATGGAGAGGCGCTTTGGCCGGCTAGACAGAGAGGAGCAACGGGCGAGGAACTTCCGCCCTAGCAGACCCCCATTCTCTCGGACCATCATGGAGGTACCGGTCCCAGACAACTTCAAGCCTTCTCACTTCGAATCTTACAATGGGGAGTCCGACCCCGCTGACCACATTGAGAGTTTTAAAACTCTCATGATGATACATCAGGCGTCGGACGCCCTCCTCTGCAAGACTTTCTCGACCACTCTGAAGGGGCCTGCAAGGGAGTGGTACTCTTGTCTAGTCCCGGCCTCCATCTTCTCCTTCGATCAGCTCGAAGCCTTCTTCCTGACTCACTTCGTGAGCATCCGCCGAGCCGAAAAGACCAGCACCTCCCTCCTCTTGCTTCACCAAAGGAAGGATGACCGGCTGAGAAACTACGTCAAGCGCTTCACCGCGGAGGCCAGATCCATCACCTCCCTGACCAGTCCGTCGCTTCCGCCGCCTTCCAATCCAATGTCGCCAACGACAGCCTCAGGGCATCCCTCACCAAGAAGCCCCCTTAGGATTCTCAAAACTCCTGCTCAGGAGTGAGAAATATATCCGAGCGGAAGCAGCTCTCTCCCGCCCTGCTTTTGAAGGATCGTCCTCCGGGAACAAACGGAAGGGCGCATAAGGAGCTAAGAAGCTCCAGAAGGACAACGGGGGCCAGCGTCGCCCTCCTCCCTGCTTCGAGAAGTTCACTCCGCTCAGTACGAGTGTCTCAGCCATCCTGATGGAGGTTGGGAAAGAGGGCCTTCTTCCGCCCCCTCCAAAGATGAACACCCCCGGGAAGAAGAGAAACCGGAACAAGTGGTGCCACTTCCACAGGGACCATGGCCACGACATGGATGACTGTCGGGCCTTGAAGGACGAGATCGAGGTCCTCATTCAGAGAGGGCAGCTCTCCAGGTTCGTGAGGAAGGACAGGGCTGATCCTCCTCCACCTTCCCGGAGGGCTAATAAGCGACCCGAGCGGCACGCTGACTCCAGACTTCGAGCCAGAGGCCATCCTGCATCTCATCCACGGAGGCCCAATGGGGGGAGATTCTAACTCCTCCCGAAAAGCCTTCGTTCGGGAAGTGAATTCTGTGCAAAATCGTCCTCCGCCCAAGGGCCTAGGGGTCCCAGTCACTTTCTCAGATAGAGACCTAGAGGGTGTCCGAACCCCCCATTGCGACGCGTTGGTCATAAACCTCCATATGGCCAACTTTGACGTGTGCCGGGTCCTAGTAGACAATGGGAGTTTGGTCAACATTCTCTTTCTGGAGGCTTTTCAGGGGCTCAAGCTCTCCCGAGATCGGCTCAAGCTTGTCGGCTACACTCTGCACGGGTTTACGAGAGTGCCAGTGACGATCGAGGATGTCATAACTCTCGACGTAACCGCTGGCAAAATTCCCCACCCGAACTGAGCCGATGGACTTCATGGTGGTAGATGTGAAGGCTGCCTACAACATCATCCTAGGCTGACCAGGCCTAGCTGCTCTGCAAGCCATACCCTCGGCTTATCACAGGAAGATGAAATTCCCCACCACAGCGGGCGTGGGAGAAGTCCGAAGGAGCAAGGAGGCAGCCCGCAAGTACTACATGACCTCGGTGGGAGGACCTGTTCTCTCCTTCGAAGCTCTTGAACTCCCTCATGGGAGTACCCTACCTATCTCCGAGCCGGTTGATGAGCTGGAAGAAGTGGCCTTTTCTAAAGAAGATCCAACCCGCAAGTTTCTGATAAGCAAAGCCCTTCCCCCCTGCCTCTCGCTCCGACATTATCTAATGCCTAAGGGGGAATCGAGACCGCTTCGCCTGGATAGCATCTGACATGCCGGGAATCTTCGAGGAGCTCCTCATGCATCACCTTAGCGTAGCCTCGGGGGCCAGACTCGTTTAGCAGAAGCGACGCAAATTTGCCCCGAGCGCCAGCAAGCTATCAAGGAGGAGGTTGAGAAACTCGTTAGAGCTTGGTTCATCCGGGAGGTCAATTACCTGGAGTGGCTCTCCAATGTCGTGATGGTCAAGAAGGTCAACGGGAGCTGGAGGATCTGCATCGACTTCACACCTAAACAGAGCCTGCCTAAAGATCCATTCCCGCTCTCGAGCATCGACACCCTGATTGATGCGATCTCGGGCCATGAGATCTTAAGCTTCATGGATGCCTTCTCCGGGTATAATCAGATAAGAATGTTCCCTCCCGACATCCCGAAGACCTCGTTCGTCATCGACCAGGGCTTGTATTGCTACCGAGTCATGACCTTCGGGCTCAAGAACGCGGGCGCCACCTACCAACGCCTTGTAAATAAGATCTTCAAGGAGCAGATTGGGCAGAACATGAAAGTCTATGTGGACGACATATTGGTGAAGAGCGTCAGCAGGTCAGATCATGTCTTCAATCTCCAAGAGGCTTTTGACGTATTGAGGAGACACAATATGAGACTGAACCCGAATAAGTTGCGTTCAGAGTCTCATTCGGCAAGTTCTTGGGATTCATGGTCAGCCAAAGGGGCATAGAGGCCAACCCCGAGAAGATCCAGGCTATACTCAACATGGCTCCCCCCTCCAATGTTAAAGATGTGCAGAGACTCACCGGACGCCTTGCGGCGATAGGGCGTTTCCTCTCCAAATCCAAGGAAAAGTGCCTCCCATTCTTCAAGGCCCTCAGGGGGGCTAAATGCTTTGAATGGGGGCAACAGCAACAAGAGTCATTCGACTAGATCAAGGCGTACTTAGCCGACCCCCCACTCTTGAGCAAGCCAAGGCCCGGGGAGGTCCTCTACCTATACCTTGCTGCTTCGGAACAGACCCTCAGCGCTGTCTTGGTAGGAGAAGAAGACAAGACGCAGAGGTCCATCTACTACGTGAGTAAAGTCCTCCGGGACGCTAAACTCCGTTACCCGAAGCTAGAGAAGATGGCCTATGCCTTGGTTATGGCGGCCCGAAAGCTCCGCCCCTACTTCCAGTCTCACTTGGTGGTCGTTTTTACTGACCAGCCGCTCAAACAAGTCCTCCACAAGCCCGAGACCTCTGGGCGCCTTATGAAGTGGTCCATTGAGCTAAGCCAACATGACATCAGCTATCAGCCTCGAACCGCTATCAAGGCTCAAGTTCTCGCCGAGTTTATAGTGGAGAGTACAATTCCTGAGACCAGCAAAGCAAGAGAGGAACCCCCCTTCTGGACGGTGTATGTGGATGGGTCTTCGTGTGCCGATGGGAGTGGAGCAGGAGTTATCCTGGCGGGACCAGATGATTTCATCCTCCAGTACTCACTCCGCCTCAACTTCAGAGCGTCCAACAACGAGGCCGAGTATGAAGCCCTGATAGCAAGCCTGTGCATGGCTCGCAAGGTAGGGGCGAAGTGTGTCAAGATGTTTAGCGACTCGCAGCTGGTGGTGAACCAGGTATCCGGAGAGTACGAAGCACGAGATGAACGCATGGCCAAGTACTTGGCCAAAGTCAAAGACCTGATGGCCTCTTTTGAGGAGGCACAACTCCAGCGGATCCCCCGAGAAGAGAATGCGCAGGCGGACGCTCTCTCAAAGCTAGCTTCCTCTTCACTCCAAGGGCTCGAGCAGACTGCCTTAATAGAAGTTCTAATGAAGCCCAGCATCGAGAAGAAGGCCCCGAGCCGATGGAGACGCTGTCCTTA
Organism: Hemerocallis citrina; assembly: GCA_017893485.1. Lineage (NCBI taxonomy): Eukaryota > Viridiplantae > Streptophyta > Magnoliopsida > Asparagales > Asphodelaceae > Hemerocallis > Hemerocallis citrina. The sequence continues at coordinate 114,260,091 of CM030367.1, read as the reverse complement.
CAACTCGGAGAGAATTGGATGGGCCTCTGCTCGAGTTCCTCAGAGATGGGATTCTTCCCTTAGACCCTAAAGCACTGTTTTAAATTTCCTTCGATATGGCCGAAATTTCGGCCGATATTTCATTTCGGCTAGCTTGCCGATACGAAATCACATATTTTATACTCTACATCGTTTTGGACCGAAATGTGAAGATTTCAGCCGAAATTACCGAAATATCGGCCGAAATATTGCCGAAATTGGCGAAATATCAGCCGAATTAGACAAATGTTATTGTGAATATATTAAAAAATTGTTTTACTTTTTGCATATATGTCTTTCAATATATGACCTTAAGCTAAAATAATGTGAGGATTCCGTATCGCTATTGTTTGTATATATGCAAAGTCAAGTAAGTTTATTAACTAATACATTTTTTCTTATCAATGCAAATTCAATTTAATTATGTACTTATATTACATTCTCTTCTATATTATTGTTAAATTATACAAAGATTTACCGTAATTGATTCATGTCATTAGTTACATTATACAGTATTTTATATGATAAATGATATATAGGACATATTATATCTTATTTAGTAACCAAAAATATATTTATTGAGTATAGGAAATGAACATCCGATATAATCACATTTCCCCGAGATCTCCTCCGATATCTTCGATCCGAAACGAAACACCCCTTGCCGAGACGAGTCCGAAATCCGAGATTTAAAACCATGCCCTAAAGAGGCCCGAAAGGTCCGAACCAAGGTAGAGCGGTACACCATCATTGAGGGAGTCTTGTATAAATGCTCCTACACCCAAGTAGACGGTCGACCCTACTTGAGGTGTCTCTCCCTGGACGAAGCCCAGTATGCTTTGAAGGAAGTGCACGAAGGGATATGCGGTGCTCACTTGGGAACAAGGTCCTTCGCCCGCAAGGTCTTGAACTATGGATATTTCTGGCCTACTCTCCTTCACGACGCCGAATAATAAGTTCGGCAATGCGGGCCTTGCCAAAAATTCTCAACAATCCGCCTCCTATCGCAAGCTCAGCTCTCTTCTCTATCAAGTCCAACCCCTTTTGCAATGTGGGGAATGGACTTGCTCGAGCCGTTCCCTCCAGCACCAGGCCAGTTCAAGTTCCTCGTTGTGGTAATCGACTATTTCTCTAAGTGGATCGAGGCCGAGCCCCTGGCAACGATTACGAAGAATAGGGTGCAGCGCTTCTTTTGGAAGAACGTTGTCTGCAGATTCGGTGTGCCCGAATCTTGATAATGGACAACGGAACTCAATTCACAGGGGCAGCATTCTGCACTTTTTGCGCGGGTCTTGGCATTCAGCAACGATTCTCCTCGGTCTCCCACCCTCAGTCGGCAGAGAACGCCAATCGGCAAATTCTCTCTGGCCTGAAAAAGAGGCTGAGTAGGCTAAAGGGTTATGGGTAGAGCAACATCCCAATGTGCTCTGGGGCTATCGCACTACGAAGAAGACCCCCACGGGAGAATCGCCCTTCAACCTCACTTACAGTTCCGAAGCCGTCATCCCCTTGGAGGTGGGTCTGCCGTGCCCCCGCTTGATTGCATACAACGAAGAGCAGAATGCGAACGAGCTTCGCGGCAACTTGGACCTCATTGATGAGCTTCGGGAGAGATCCTCCATTCGACAAGAAACATATCGGCGTAGGATCGAGCAATCCTACAACAGGAGAGTCCACCCTACCAATCTCAAAGAAGGGGATCTGGTGCTCAGGAAGCTGTCTATTTCTTTTTCCAGCAAGAAAGGTAAGCTAGCACCTAATTAGGAAGGACCATACATGATCTCCAAGGTTATCGGACCGGGCGCGTATCAACTTGAAGACCCTGGGGGCAAGAGGGTGCCGAGGACATGGAACGCAGAGCACTTGTTGAAGTACCAAGAGGGTGTTTAAACACAGTTCCAAGCAAGTTCTCCAATATCGTTCTCCTTAAAACATGTTAAAAGTTTCTATTTTTCCTTTATCAAATGTAATAGCGGCTCGCAACTTAGAAGCAACCGCTAGTTGTTTTTAATAAAAGTGATTAACCCCCTGGAGATTCTCTATTCCAAAGTTCTGGTTGTACTACTTTTAAGTTTAAAAAAACAACTCATTAAAACGACAAGTTCGGAGTCCAAACTTGGTTCGATCGAGTATGAAGTAGCTCACCATTCGGAATTGCTCTCGCAACTGTTGATACTCTCTAAACGACAAGTTCGGAGTCCAACACTTGGTTCGATGCGACTTTTGCTACTTGCGAACAAGCAAGTACGAAGTAGCTCACCATTTGGAATTGCTTCCACAACTGTTGATACTCTCTAAACGACAAGTTCGGAGTCCAACACTTGGTTCAACGCAACTTTTGCTACTTGCGAATGAGCAAGTACGAAGTAGCTTACCATTCGAAATTGCTCCCACAACTGTCGACACTTGCAAACACTAACAAAACACTCTTACAAGAACTTCGAAGAAGTGTATATTATTTCATCAAAATTTGAGGTACATGTCTAATTCTAGACCAAAAACTCATTATTTGAGATACAACTCATACGGACAAAGACTTCAAGATTACAAAATTCCGCCTTAACCCCTCCTAGGGAGGAGGATGCTTCTATTAAGTGATAAGCGGGGCCGGCGAGCGCTGTGTTGTTGTGACCTCATGTTTGCAGAAGTCTCCAAGCCGGCAAGCCGAGTGGCGTCGTCGGCACCTAAGAGCCTTAGAGTCGCCTCAACAGGTGCTCCGCTCGACGAGCCGACCACCTCGCTTTGTGCATCTCCAGGGTGTCATGATAGGGGACGAGCGTAGTGCTAACTCGTGGAACGACCTTCCTTGTGCTTACTCACCTCGGGGGCAGGAAGTGCTTTTGATGTTACTCTCCTCAGAAAGCTGTCGCAGACGAAGGTTCTCTGCCTCTAGCTCCACGATCCGTTCCTTCAGCGAGTCGTCCATCACTCTGACCTTCAGGCGAGGCATTTGACTCGACCGTCCCCACGAGAAGCCTAGGAGATAGCCCGCCGAAGGTGCGCCGCCTCCAAACTCTTCTCGAGCACCACGTTCTTCAATCCGTCTCTTTCAGCCCTAGCGTCGAATAGAGACTAACGGAGGAATTTGAGTCTCAGGTCTTGGCTGACGGCCATTGAGGGACATGTCTCCTCCCCTTCGGGGGGCACTTCGCGAGCCTTCTCTTCTAGGCCCTTCAACTCGGAGTTTCGACGGGCCAACGTCAGCTTTAGATGACTCAACTCCGACTCGGCTTTAAAAAGACTCTCGAGATCGCGCTAGCCCCAACTTGGCGACGCCCAGGTTAGACCTTAGATGAGAAACTTCGCTAATCTGTGAAAGTCGAATAAAAAGAGTCGGCGTGAATCTTTAAGTCCGAAGAGCCAACATGGAGATACTACATATAGACGAAGCTACTATAAGGCAAACACAAGTTTCAAAGACAATACTTAGCCATTTTTTTGTTCATTTCATTGAAATTCAAGAATTACAAGCGGTGGCCAGTCCGCGATTAGGCAACATTTCTTAACTCAAAACATATACGAACTACAACTAGGTCAAGGGCGGACCTCTTTGCCGTGTTCCCCGGTCGCTGCAGGCTCCGACCCCTGCGTGGCGGCGACGATCGCTAGGGGCATGGCCTCGGGATCGGCCTCTACTTCGACCTCGTTGACCTCTACCTCGTCCTCTTCTTCACCCTCCTCGGAGGCGTCGTCGAACCCTGGGATGGGGTCGGGGAATAGGCTCCATCCGGTGCAGTCCACCTCCGGATAGGTCTCCTTCACCTGCGCAATGGCACGGCCATAGGCCTTCGCCATATTGATGGTGAGGAACCCCTGTGCCCTTTCCATTGCCTCGCCCTCGGCCTCTTTAGCGTGGCGACCCTAGCAGCGGCGACGGCGTCCTCCTTGTCCTTCGCTGCCGACTCCTTTTGTTGGAGCAGCAGGGCATTGTCGGCTTCGAGCTTTGCCACATGGCCTTCGAGGTACTCCAACCTCACCGCCTTCCCCTCGGCTTCGGCCTTCAACTTCTCGAGCTCCTTAGCGATCCGAGCCTTTTCTGCCCGAGCTCGGTCGGTCTCTTGCTTCAAGTCCTTCTCTAGTTCGGTCATCTTCTCCATCAGATGACCGAAGTGGCAAGTTATCTGCAAAAAGAAGGCAGAGCACCATTATGAACTCGGAAAGAATACAAAAGTTGAAAATCACAAGTCCTCTGCTTACCGATACGGCCGCTCGTGCGATTTCGAGCGCGTCATCTCCAACCCCGCCGGCGTCCATAGCGGCCCTGTCCTTCGGCGTCGCGAGGTGCCGAACGGCTTGCATACTGGACGACGAGTCCCCTAGAAACCCGTCAAGCTTGCGGACTTGCCAGTCCGGGACAGATTTTCTTGTGCTCCTCGGTCAGGAACACCTCGGCTTCAGCCGTCAAAGGCGCGACCTCCAAACCCAAAGCAGCTGCTAAGGGGAAGGCCCCCGCCTCTGCCGAAGCCGAAGTAGCTGCGGGGGTCGGCAGCCGGTGAACAACGGCGGCTTGCACCGCCACCTGCTCCACGGCAGCGGCGACCGCCTTCACCTTGGGTAAGGACACCCTGGAGACGACCCTCTTCCTCTTCCTCGGGGCCTTGCTATTCAGGACACCGCGCTGTGCCAACATAACATCGAAGTCCATGGTTCCTGCAACAACAAAAAGAAGAGATGATTATGCACAAGTAGACCAAACTCAAGAATAAGAACGCAAAGCTAAAAATAAATCGCATACTAGGATTTATACGGCTGAGACCCCCCCCTGAAGAGTACCTCCTCGGTCAGGTCCCTCCAATCGAACTTCAGCCGATCGAGAAGCATCCGAACCTTCTCTTCTTCGTCAGGGCTGAGCACCGGCCCTCCTTCACCCTCCTCGACACTTCTTCGACCCAAGTTGTCGGGATGATCCATGGCCCTCGACTCCGGACAAGGAAATACTTGTCCCTCCAATACCTTATCGAGTCGGGGCAGTTGATGAGCTTAGCGCCATGCCTCGGAGCCAGGTAGAACCTGAACTTCGACTTATGTTATTGATGAAGCCGGTACACGGTCCGCAGCACCCCCAAATTTGGCTCGAGATCCGACGCCTGACAGTGAAGGATGAACCTGTTGATCAACCTCCACACGTTCGGCATGAACTGAACTGGGCTGATTTGAAACCACCGCCGCACCTCGACGATGAAAGGATGAAGAGGCAGCCGCACCCTGGCTATGAAGGCGTCGTCAGGCCAGAAAGCACATGTTCACTGGCATCGAAGATTTGGCCCTCACTCTGGGCCTCGGCAACATCAGTTCGAACTCTTCGGGATCTGAAAACACTCCCGAATAGACGCTAGATCCGCCTCGTTGAGTATGGAAATCATCTCATCGGCCTCCGAAGTCTCTCTGGCGGCATTCTCCTCGAAGCTCCGCCCCATGCCGTACATGATACGTTCGGCATGTTTATCGGCGGTCCCGAACCCTCTGAAGTTCGGTCAGCACCCCGGGCATCCTGCCGAACTCCCCCATCCTCCGCTGATCCTCAACTACGGTCTCCACTACGACCGAAGAAGGTCCTCTTACAGCTTTGCCTTTGTTGACTGAAGGAGCTTGGCTCGAGGTCAGCTCATGAGCGAGAATAGGGGTGGTCTCTGGCCTCAGGGGAAAGCTAGACATTCTTTAAAAATAAGCCGAGTGTGAGATTACCTTGAAGTGACGACGGTCGGAAAGATCACCGGAAATCAGTAAAACCTTGCCTGAAGCTCCCGCTAGTGAAAAAGAGTATCCTGAGTAACAACTAGAAAGTGAATAAGTGAGGGGGGGGTGAAGTTTTATAGAGGCAGCACACAAAACGAGACTAAAAGGCCTAAAAAACTCAAAAGCCCAACCCATTTACCACATGACAAAAAGTGGAGAAACTCAATAGGCCTTTGACTGGTCAAATGGTCAGTGTGCCACATGTCAATCTCCTGAACTTTGGCACCCTGTGCTGAGCACTCTTGCCACTGACGTCCAAATGCGAGAAAAATCTCTCCTGGACTTCGGCAACCTGTGCTGAGCACCCTTGCCATCGACGTCCAAATGTGAGAAAAAATCTCTCATGGACTTCGGCAACGTGTGCTGAGCACTCTTGCCACCGACATCCAAATGTGAGAAAAAATCTCTCCTAGACTTCGGCAACGTGTGCTGAGCACTTGTGCCACCGACGTCCAAATGGGAGAAAAAATCTCTCCTGGACTTCGGCAACGTTTGCCGAGCACTCTTACCACCAACGTCCAAATGCGAGAAAAAAATTCTCCTGGACCTCGGCAACCTGTGCCGAGCACTCTTGCCACCGACGTCCAAATGCGAAAAAAAAATCTCCCCTGGACTTCGGCAACCTCTGCCGAGCACTCTTGCCACCGACATCCAAATGGAAGAAAAAATCTCTCCTGGACTTCGGCAACGTGTGCTGAGCACTCTTGCCACCAACGTCCAAATGGGAGAAAAAAATCTCTCCTGGACTTCGACAACGTGTGCCGAGCACTCTTGCCATCGACGTCCAAATGCGAGAAAAAATCTCTCCTGGACTTCGGCAACGTGTGCCGAACACTCTTGCCACCGACGTCCAAACGCGAGAAAATGCGTTGACTGGTCAACGGTCAACGGTCAACTCAACACGTGTCATCCTCTCGAGGTCCCTCTCGACTTCGGCGGCATTCGTCGAACCTCCTCGACCTCGGCCTCCCCCAGACACATGTCAACCTACCGAAGTGGCTAAAGGGGGTCGGCAACTGGTGCCGAGTGCTCTTGCCACCGACCCCCAAAAGAGGGAAAAACACCTGCGCGCCCGAGGACTCGTCCAATTGTTCAGAAATTTGCGACAAAGGCTGATGGACGTCCCAGATCGCGCAACGTCATAATTACCGTGATTAAATCATTTTTCTTATTTATTGATTCGAATTAATTATTTAAAAATTACAAAAAATGATTAAAAATTCAAGAAAATTAATTAAAAATTATAAAAAATAATTGTAAATTCAGGGAAATATTTTTGAGCCCCCGAATAAATAGTTATTAATTCGAATGGTTAATTAGTACTCTTTGAAGATAGATCACTACTTTGCAAAATTAAGTAAATGATTCGAAAAAATAGTTAAAAAATTGAGAAAAATCACCAAAAATCCAGAAGAGCCTAAAAAATAATTTTGGGTGTATTGCCAGCTCAGAAAAACACCGTTACTCTTCAAACAAGATCTGAACTCCCTTTAAGAATCCGATAAAGTCCCGTACGCCATTGAAATAGTAAAACTACTCCCCAAAGGCTGTAACACAGTCTTTAGGAGTGGGGGGCTCGTGATATGGCTAAAATAGGACTAAATCGGAACCGTTCAAATCGGGCACGAATCTTAAAGCTACAGGGGCAAAACGGTAATTTCACCTACAAACGGGTCTGAAATGGAAACTGGGTCTTTCTTCAAAGCCCAATAACCCATAAATGGATCTGTCCTACTGGGTACGGGTCCCAACCCGTTACAGGCCAGTTCAGAAGGATAGAGAGAAATCCAGATTCGTCCTTATCCCTAAGAGGTGGTTTTAACCACTTCTATCCATCCACACCGGGAAGTAGAGATTTGTTCTTATCTCGAAACGGATCCCTAAGGCGACTATAAATACCCCCCCTCCCCCTACCGTTACATGGTAATGAATCTTTGCCTACCTAAAGCTCTTTCTTAATCTTTCTGGTTATTGACAAGAGCGTCGAAGGGTTTGTCGCCGGGATCCATCCCGGTGTTTCGAACTTTGTGCAGGTCCGTGGCAACGGCAAGGAACGAGTCAACACATAGGCAGAGTCAACAGGTTCACTTTACTGTTTTCCTTAAAGAACTTGCAAATTCGTCTGTTTGCTCCCACACCGGAAATCAGCAGCAACAGGTGCGTTGGTGGATACGTTGAATATATTATATCTTATATTACATATAATAAAATAAATATTTATTTTGTTAAATATGCAAATATTTGAACCATTTCATAGAACTACAAGAATATGTTGACGAAAAAAAGATAATCTAACTATCAAAACATAGGGTATACTTATTTTGCGTTGAGCGTAACTTAAAACATCAAGTTTTTAAAATTATATTAGGGCCCCAAACATTCATGTAAACATAATTGTGTCAAAAAGTTGCAAACATGTATTAAAAATTGGATACTCCTTGGGTGCGCACCCGGGAGTACCCGACGAGTATCGACACCTGATACGCATCCCACAGGGGTACGTTGGCTGTTTGGAAGTACCCGTGCTTCCTAGGTTATAAACCCCTCAAATAGTACATAACCAACAACACATAACCCTAACCCTCAAAACAGTACATAGAATGTACAATTTTTATAGGGTATATACTATTGTTGTAGGTTGCGTACTATTTGAGCGGTTTAAAACAGAGTTGAAATAGTCAAAGGACTTAATAGGAATTCAGTGTCAAGCCAGGGGCCTTAACGATGTGTGCTCTTTTACCTTTAAAAAAAAAACTTCCATAACCTTATCTTTTTTCATTGTTATGATATGTCAATGACTTTAATTGTGGCCTATGTGATGTTTATCCATAGTTTCATATTTAATTGTTATGATGTGTCAATGACTTTAATTTTCCTATCTGATGTTTGTCCTTAACTTATGTTACATCTTATTTTTCTTTAGGTTGTGATATTTATTTTAAAATAATTTTAAAGGTGTGGTATTTTTCTGTATTTTTCTGAAATTTTATCATTTTATACACTTTGGTCTGTTCTTTTACTACTTTTCTTTATTGACTAGTTTTAAGATAGCCTTGGGCCTTTTTTTTTCCACTAACGTACACGTATTTGGGAGCACTAGCCCTGCCCTTTCGCTTTGCACATTTTCGACTCTCTGGAACATTGGTTCAAATGGTCAACGAATCACCTACTACGCTTTATGTTTCTATTAGAGAATCTATCATTTAGGATGAAAGACAGTGCTTTCATGGGGGAACTTTCAGCTCCCTCTGTTGACAGAAACTTAAATTTGGTCACTCTAAGAGGGCATTTGCTATACGGTTTGGAGGATTGTTGCGAATGTGAGGGTGGGAATCAGAATTCCCCAGGAAAGTTACATTATTGTGTATGGTATAACACATTGCACTCCTCGAAATCCTCCATTACTCGGGCATTTGGTTTCTAGTTATTTAGAGCTTTATTCGTTGGGAGGAATCCAGGAGTCCCACTCTTTTTGGCAGGGAAATGAAAAGCTCTCTAGGAGGGGACTGATTCTGTGATTCCCTTGGGGATCCTACATTTCTTCCAAAACTGGACCTGTTGTTTATTCAAAGCAAGTAATCCACAAAGGATTCTCCAACTCCTTTGTGCATTGCCTCATCCCAACTGCAGCCGAATAACTCGGTTTTGTATCTGTTTGCCTCTTTTGTTCAATCTATTTGTGTGCTGGTGGTTAGATTTCTCATAATCGAAGTTCGATATATTAAGGCCTATTCAACGGTAGTTGATTTTGTCATATGCAGTGTGGACATTTTTGTAACTGTTGTTCATAGTTTACACTTTTTTCAGCCTGCTAAAGATTGTGCTGTTTCAGTAACAACCATGATTCGGCACCATGAGGCCGATTATTTGTCATCTCTTGAGGTTTTCACCTTTCTTATTGGACCCTTTTAGTTCATTGATCAACTACTAGTTGCTTGAAATTCTAACTTCCAATCTTTGTGCAGGCGTCGTACATAAATTTGCCTGATACCACTTTCAAGGTAATAAATGATTTTCTTTGCCTGATACCACTTTCAAGGTAATAAATGATTTCAGAAAATATCATATTATCGTCTGGAAAATACAAATGCTTGTTTTCAGAGGAATAGGAATTAACACAGAAGCACTCAATAATGATGCCAAAATAGCAGCAAGTTATTTAAGTAAATACTAGAGGCAGGCCTAAGGATTTGGATAGAAGTAGTTAAAACAGGGTTTTATTTTTGTTAAAGTTAACAACTGTTTTGACCCTTAACAAAGCTAAATGGAAGAAAATGATGTATCATTGCAATTTTTCCATAAAGAAGCATAGTTTTTATTCTTTTCAATATCTCACAACTGAAAAGGTTTGTCCCCAGTGAGACTAAAAAAGGAATATGAAACAACAGAGATGAGCAAACATCTCGATCTCAGAAAGTCTCTCTTAATGGGCTTTAGATTCCTCTAAACCTTTCTCGCATCAACTTAGGCGAGAGAGAGAGACCAGCCAAATAGGTTGTGGTTTCCAACTTTTTTGATATGATGTTACACTAGATTATTAAAAAAAAATTTATTGTTCTCACTGGACAATAATCATGTCGAAGTTATTAAGTAAGAAGATGTCTCCCTAGTGTCTTTTATTTAATTTCTTCTACTATCGGTTTATATAATTCACAATTTTTTATGGGAACAGGATCTTCGGAGGAAACTTCCGGTGACTCGAACTCTATTTCCATGGCACAATACTCTTCAGTTCAGCCTAAATAGAGACATGTCAAAAGAATTAGGAAACGGGAAATGAATTGATCTGTACAATCCCATTGCGAGGTTGAATTTTCTTAAGAGAGTGCACCTTCACCTATAAACTCAATTTTCCAGTAAAATAGTGATTTCTTCTGCCAGCCTGTAATTAAATACTCTACTCCAACCACCCCTGCTAATTTGTACTTAAAGCTTGAAAAGCGAGACTATAGTGATTGAAGTATATACAAGTAGAGAGCCCCTTGTAGCATCTCCTTCGTGCATCTCATCTGTTTGAAGAATGAAAGTTTGTCCGCCTGGATTTGCTTCTCATTGCTGTGAATGTGACCTTGAATGGAAAAACATTTACAACGGGAAATTGAGTATGTTCAAACAAGCAGGGTCCTTTAGAGTTTGTTTTTACGGCATCTCGTTTGCTTAATGAACAAAGCTAATTGTTGCTGCTAATTTTGGTGTGGGAGCAAATAGATGAATTTGTGGATTTTTGAGAAAACAAATAAGGCAAACTTATTGACCTTCACTAACGTGTTGAGTTGTTTCTCGTTGCTGCCATGAATCTGCACAAAGTTTGATACACCGGGATAAATCCCGGCGATGAACCCTCCGACGTTCTTGTCAGTAATCAGAAAGATTAAGAAAGAGATTTAGGTAGAAAAAGATTGATTACCTCATTATGGTGGGGGAGGGGTATTTATAGTCGACTTATGGACCTGTTTCGAGATAAGGATTTATCTCTACTTCCCGTTGTTTTGGGATAAGATCTAGAGTTTAAATTGTTTCATGGAGATAACTATGAATTTAAATTATTCTTTATCCATCTGGGTTGGTTTGTAACGGATCGTTACTCATACCCAGTAGGACAGATTTGTTTATGGGTTATTGGGCTTTGAAAAAAGATTCAGTTTTCATTTCAGACCCGTTTGTAGGTGAAATTACCGTTTTACCCCTGAGAGCTTTAAGATTCACGTCCGATTTGAATGGTCTCAATTTAGTTCTATTTTTAACCATATCATAAGCCTCCCATTCCTGGAGATTGAGTTTTACAGTCTTTTAGGAGTAGTTTTGTCCGTTTTCAATGACTAATAGAATTTATCAGAGTTCTTAAGGGAGTTTGGATATTGCTCGTGGTGTAATGGTGTCAATCTGAGTTTGTAAACTGCCAAAAATTATTCTCAGATTTTTCTGGATTTTTTGTGATCTTTCCAGATTTTTCTAAATTTTTTCCAATTTTAAATTATTTTTTGAATTTTTTAATTTAATTTGCGGATTTAAATAATTAATTTTCAAAAATTTTAATTAATTATTCTAATTTAATAATTATTATTTTTAGAATTTAAAATTATTTTTAGAATTTTTTAATTAATTTTTTCGATTTTAATTAATTTTTCATTTTTTTAAATAATTAATTCAATTAAATAAATAAATACCTGATGACGTGGCGCAATCCTGTGCGTTGATCACGATCAAGAGAGCGAGCATCGCGAGGAGACAAATTTTCCCCCATTTGAGCGTCGGTGGCACGAGTGCTCGGATCGAGATGCCGAAGTCCAGATTGCTGACACGTGGCGTGGTCAACGTTGACCAATGTGTGTGTGTGTGTGTATATATATATATATATATATATATATATATATATATATATATATATATATATGTATATATATATATATATATATATGTATATATATATATATATATGTATATATATATATATATATATGTATATATATATATATATATATGTATATATATATATATATATATGTATATATATATATAGGGTAAAAGTGATATGAGCAACTTGCTCATTTAGTAAATGAGCAATTGATTATGTGGCATGCATGTGATACATTGGACAACTAACCCTTTTAAGGCTTTTTCAATCACATGTATGCCACATCATCAATTGCTTATTTACTAAATGAGCAAGTTTCTCATACCCATTTTTCCCATATATATATATATATATATATATATATATATATATATATATATATATATATATTCGCTCTCTTCCTTCTTCCTCCGTCTTCGACGTCTTCTCTTTCCTTCAACGTCGAGTCCGCCCTTCGATTTCTTCGAGCGTGAGGCAAGCAAGGAGCTCGAAGAGGAGGGTGGCCGCTCGCGGGTGGCGAGGAGAGGAGCTCGACGGAGGCCTAGCGCGGCTCGTCGACACTCGACAGTGGTGGTCGGCAACGAGCTAGGCGAGGAGCTCAGAGCTTCGGCGGAATGGAGCTCGACAACTCGTTGGAGGTGGAGCCCTTTGTTGGAGCTCGACGCAAAGAGCTCGACGGAGGTGGTCTCGAGCTCGACGAGGGTGACGACGAAGGATTGGAGTTTGGAATGGAGAGCTCGACGCCAGTGGAGGTGCCTGCGGCGGACGGAAGGGAGCTCGGCACCGGAGCTTTAAGGCTCGGCATTGAGAAGAGCTTGACGAGGAGAGAGCTTGATGAAGGAGGTCAAGGCTCAAGGTTGAAAAGGGTGAGGAGTTCGGCTTAAGAGCCTCGATCTTCGACATCGGTGCTCGGCATCTCGTTGGAGGTGGCGAGTTCGTCGAGCATGGAGAAGGTGGGCGTTGGAGCTCGGCATGGGGAGCTCGATGCCGGCGGGGGAGAGCTTCGGCTAGGAAGTTGATGAGGTGATGGGTTTGACGCCAGCCTGGAGCTCGGCGAGGAAGAGAGCTGGAGCTCGATGAGGCCATGGTGGAGCTCGTGAAGGAGGGGAGCTCGGCATGGAGTTTCGGAGTTTGGCGAGGCTTCAAGTTTCGGCATTGGAGGTCGTTGGGTTCGCCGCTCAATGGGTTCGTTGAAGGTTGGGCTTGACGACTGAGTTCGGCAGTGAAGAGGAGCTCGACAGAGGAGAGCTCGTCACTAGAGCTGGACGAAATGGAGGCGAGGTCGAGCTCTGTGGCGGAGTGAGGGAGCTCATCGTTGGAGCTCGCCGATGACGAGGGTGATGGAGTCATCGAGCTTGGCCATGGAGCTCTCGAACTTGAAGGCGGTGATTGTTGAGTTAGGCAGTGAGAGAGGGGTTCGGAGCTCGTCGAAGTGAGCTCGATGACGGAGGAGGGGGTGAGGTTGAGTTCGCGTTGGTGATTAGTCGGCGAGTTGGCGAAGGAGCTGTCATAGGACTTTTGGCAGGAAAAACTGAAGGAGAAGAAGAGGAGTAGCGATCGCGGGTTTGGGCCTCTAACGGGTCCGAATCCGACCTGTAAACCTTTAGTAAAACCCCTTTTGTCTTTCTTTTCTTTTTGTTTGTTGTGCAGATTTGAGCTGTTGATCGTGATCGAGCACGAATTTTGAGTCGGAATTTTTTTCCAATTGGAGGGTCGGTGGCAAGAACGCTCAGCACTTGTTGCCGAAGTCCAGGAGAGTTTTTTTTTCTCGCATTTGGACGTCGGTGGCAAGAGTGCTCAGCACACGTTGCCGAAGTCCAGGAGAGCTTTTTCTCGCATTTGGACATCGGTGGCAAGAGCTCTCGGCGAGAGGTGCCGAGGGCCAGGGAGGCTTCAGTGCAGCTGTATTATAACTGATGTTTCCGGTGCTACGGAGGTCGGATTGGGGTGTGTGATCCCTTGTTTCGAAGCTATCTCAAATATCTACACGTTCTCTTCAGAAATGAGTTGGAGAATCATCATTCTTCAAGGTCAAGATAGTCCTGCAACATCTTCGCCTTCACAAAGTTGAGAAGAGCTTTGCATGACTCTAAGGGAGGTCCGTTCTTGGAAGCGAGTTTAGGGAGCATCTCTAAACGAGTTAGGCTCCGAACTCTTTCAGAAGAAGGCTGCTCGGGAGGCGACTTTGAGGAGCAAGTCTAGAGGAGAGTTGAGCTCCAAACTCGATGAGAAGAAGGCCGCTCAGGAGGTGAGCGGGAGGAGCATAGTCAGGCTCTAGGAGGGCCGTTTGGGAGACAAGTTTGAGAAGCAACTCTAGGGGAGAGTTGAGCTCCGAACTCGTTGAGAAGAAGGCCGCTCGGGAGGTGAGCGGAGCGAAGAGCTTGGCTCCAGGAGAGAGTCGTTTGGGAGACAAGTTTGAGGAGCAACTCTAGGGGAGAGTTGAGCTCCAAACTCTTTGAGAAGAAGGCCGCTCGGGAGGCGAGCGGAGCGAAGAGCTTGGCTCTAGAAGAGAGCCGTTTAGGAGACAAGTTTGAGGAGCAACTCTAGGGGAGAGTTCTGCTCCGAACTCGTTGAGAAGAGATCCGCTCTGGAGGCGAGCGGAGCGAAGAGCATCACTAGGCTCTAGTGTTGGATCCTGTAGGCAAGACAAGAAACACTAGATGGGGGTGAATAGTGTTTTATAAAAAAATATTAATTGCAGAATTAAAAAATATCTTCTATTTAGTCGACTGTAAAAGGAAGTTCAGTCCACTGAGGCGTCAGAGTATAAGAGTATTTTGATACTAGTCTGATAAGTCGACTTAATACAGAAAGGCAGTCGACTTGCTAGAAGAGTTTATGAGAAGATTGTAATACCAGTCTGATCAGTCGACTTAAGATGGGAATACAGTCGACTTACCAGAACGGTTTTGAGAGAATTGAAATGTAAGTAATAAAAGGTTCAAGAGATACAACCACAAAAATTCCAACCACAGAGTACACACGATGTATCCTGGTTCGGTCCTCCCGACCTACATCCAGTCCCCAAGCAACCCACTTGAGATTTCCCACTATTCTTAAAAAATGTACAAGAATACCCTACGGCGTTAAACAACAACCTTGTCCAACCCGTAGTCCTCTCTCACCACTAGAGAGAGCAACCCACTCTTCCACCAAGAGTGAATACCTGACTCTACACCCTAGAGTCCTACTCTCCAACCGAGAGGAAAAGAAAACAATAAAATTGTTTACAATCAACCTATAGCCTTGTTGTGAATGTAATTTTGTACGTGGCTATTAGGTCACTTCTGAAATCAGTCCAAAGCGAAATTAATGTTTTATTGGACTGAAAACAGAGAACCAAAAAACTTGGAGGATTTGAAAGCTTTTGAACTCTTGTTCTCTTTTTGAAAATAAGGACTTGAAAGCTTATATAAGAGAGTAATCTTTTTCCAAGTGATTTCTACACTCTATTTATAGAGTTAGAATCACTGGACGTTGAGAAGCAGTTGTACAAACTGTCAACCAACGGAAATAAATCTTTTGAATTCGAAAAAAACAAAATTTGAAATCAGAAATCTGTCAAAACGGCTTGATCAGTCGACTGGGTTGCCGTTATGAGTCGACTGGCCAGAGTTTGAAGAAGCTCAGACAGTTTTGTACAGGTACAGTCGACTGGTCCTTAATGGCAGTCGACTGGTACTCAACAGCTAACCTAGTTCAAACTGTTTTGACCTTTATTTTTGAAAACCACATAGTTATAAAATTTTATGAGAGTGTGTGTGTGTGACAAGGCTTTTACATCAATCTAAGACTCAACAAAAGAATATTACAATTGTTTTTACAAGTCACAACATATAAGACATTGAAGCTTTGGTCTTGACTTGAGTCTTTAGTCTTGATAGAAGCTTTAGCCATTGTCTTTGTATGAAGCTTTGCTTGCTCATTCTTCAGCTTTAGAACAACTTGCTTGATCAATTTACTTTGAGGCCTTTGTGTATCATACATGATAAACTTGGATACAACCTGCAATATATGAGAAGTAGCACAACAACTTTGCATTGTGTTGTAATCATCAAAATCAAGAATAAACATTCTCCTCCTTTTTGATGCTGACAACATAATAGTTTAAAATAATGGAAATAAATATTACAAATGCTCACATGCTCCCCCTATCAAATGTACAACATGCATATTTGTGAAAAACATGCACAAAAACATGCACAAAGATATACTTGATAGCTATATTTTCTCCCCCTTTGTCATCAACAAAAAATGGAGGAAAAAAGTAAACCACAAAAAGTACATAGCAAGATGACAAACAAAGACAAATTTATACAGAAAGGAAATATTCTTAGTTCAAACTATTACATAACAAATAGAAAATGCAACAATAAGTAGGGAATACATAGAAAAAATTTAAAAACAGCAGCGCATCAATCTTCATCATCTTCATCTTGGCCACCATGAGAGGGAGTAGGAAACTGAGAGGTGAACATGTGGGTAAGATGAGAAATATTTGCTTCAAGAGCATCTTGACGATTCATGAGAGCGTCTTGACGATTCATATTATAATTAACAGAAGTGTAAAGACTTCTTGGATCATCAAAATCAGCACGAGGACGAGATGAACTAGAAGCAGAAGACCGACGAGCTGAAATGGCTAAGGAGATAGGAGGTACATTCCTAGTAGGAGACCTAAGTGGAGGATTTAGCAACTTCATACGTGCTAAACTAGCACAATCAAATGAATCAAAGTGTTTTACAACATCCGTCTCAAATTCGAGATCAACATCATGAGCATAGAAGACGTGAGTGAGTAAAGCACCAAAGGAAAGAAATAAAGTATGAGCCTTAGCAAGACGTTTAAAGATGAAGAGACCCTAATTTATTTTAATATTGTCGAATATTGCATAAACAGCTTGTTGCAACTCAATTGAATACTGATCATAACTCCCGATTTTGGGAATAATGTTATATGACAGTATGCGTGCAACTTGCTTAGCAATAGGAGTGATAGATTGATTGGTCATAGGAGGACCATGATTTGGCAAATAAATTTTAGAAAAAATGGAGTCATCATGCATATCAACATCTCCTAGGTCACACCCTTCATCAGACAGACTCAAAATAAGACTTAGTCTAGCAGGGAAGATTCTCATACGTTTATCTTTGACAGATGATAAAATAAAAATCTCATTACCATCATCCGAAGTAGTAATCTTCATATTTGTATAAAACAAATATATTAGGTGAGGATAGTAAGAGGGTTGATTGACAAGAGACAATAGATCAAATAACACACATTGCTCAAACAATGGGGCTAGAGGGAACCTATCTAAATCTGGAAAATTCACAAATCTACCCGAAAAAATGATAATGGAACAAATAATGTACCATTTATTCAATGAGATTCGGTTTTCTCAAATATTGAAGATAGTCTCTAGATCCTTGTCCTTATCTACATTAGATGAACGAGATCTTCTGGGGGCCATAACAAAAAATAGATCCTAAAAAATCAAGAGAGGGAAAGAGTTCTAAGAAGATATACTGACAAGGAGGTAGCAAAGAGAAGTAAATAACTTCAAGAGATCTTCTGAGAATCACTGGAAATTGAAAGAGAACTTCAATCTGGGGTTTCAAAATCCTTGAAATTGCCAAGTAGCAGCAACCGACTTGAGAGCTCGGTAGAGAGAGAGAGTTAGGGTAAAAGTGAAAGAATGAGAGTAAAGAGTTAGGGTTTTTACTTTGAATGAACGACTGAGATGAAAGTTAGGGAGTTTCAAAGGCTCAGATCGGTCAAAGGGTAGCAGTAAAGTGAAAAAAATTGCCTCAAAGATGTGTCAATTTTCGAATTTGAAGAATACTGATGCGCGACAGTCGACTGGTCTCAGAGGGAAGTCGACTTAGTCGAGAGCAAAATAAACAAGCGAACATAGCACTAATACAACTGGTCAGTCGACTGGGTACTCTGCACAGTCGACTGTCCAGAACATAAAACTCAGACAAAAACTTAGAAAAATAAAGATACTTGGCAGTCAGCTGAAAAAATACTTATAAGTCGACTTACTAGAGATTTTTTTGTAAAAAACATCGTGAAAACTACAAATCCTTAGTTCTCTCCTTAAGGTGATAAATGTGTCTTCCTTAAGAGGTTTGGTAAAGATGTCAGCTACCTGTTTATCAGTAGAAATAAAGTCTAAAGAAATGTCTCCCTTTAAAACATGATCACGTAAAAAATGATGTCGAATATCAATATGTTTCGTACGTGAGTGTTGAACCGAATTTTTAGATAAGTTAATGACACTGGTATTATCACACATTATTGAAGGTTTTTCAAATGAAATACCATAGTCTAATAGGGTTTGTTTTATCCACAAAATTTGGGCACAAGCCAAACTTGCAGCGATATATTCAGCTTCTGTAGTAGATAGGGATACCGAATTTTGCTTCTTACTGCACCAAGAGGCTAGTGAATGTCCCAAAAAGTGACATGTCCCACTAGTGCTCTTGCGGTCAGTTTTAGTACTGGCAAAATCCGCATCACTATATGACAAAAGTTGAAAGTTATCGGTGCGTGGATAAAATAGACCATATTCAAACGTGCCTTTAAGATATCTTAAAATACGTTTCACAGCTTTTAAATGAGATTCTTTAGGACTTGACTGATATCTAGCACACAAACATACACTAAACATAATGTCCGGTTACTAGTAGTTATATATAAGAGTGAGCCAATCATACCTCGATAGAGTTTCTGATCGACACTCTTACCTAATTCATCTTTGTCAAGGGTAGTGGTAGTAGCCATAGGTGTGGTCTTACTACTCGTGCTATCCATGTTAAACCGTTTGAGTAATTCTTTTAGCATATTTTCCTTGATTAATAAATATCCCATTATGTGACTGCTTAATTTGTAGTCCAAGGAAATAATTGAGTTCACCCATGTAACTCATCTCAAACTCGTTTTTCATGGTGTTAGCAAACTCTTGACATAGATTACTATTAGTAGAACCAAAAATTATGTCATCTACATATATTTGTATGGTCAAGATATCTGTCTCTATGTCACGCCCCGCTTTCCAAAAACACGGAATGCAAGCACGTGACACGACCCAGCGAATAACTTACGTCATCCATAGGTTGTTATTGATCCAACTCAACAATATAATCAAGTAATAAAACAACCACGCATGCAATGAAAGAATAATCACATAAATAACAACATTGGAAATTAATGCATAAAAATAACCAACATCAATAACTCAACATCTGGAAATTTAACAAACAATATTCGGGTCGAAGCCCACAATACAAAGAAATAGCATTTGTCCAACTTTATTAAAGTCATCAACTAAAATAACATTTATTTTAGCAGCGCAGTAAACATCTCCTTCACCAATGCTGCTCTCCTAATCCATCAGGTAAATCTCCTTGGATACTTGTAAGTTGCTCATCTAAAAAGAGGAAAAAGAAGGTCCTTAAAGCAAGTCGTGGACGTGCAAGTGGAGAAACCGAAAAACAATGGTAATAGTGGTATAACAATGATTTCAATAAACGATGAAGTCAATAGTATTGAACAGTGTAAAAGCAATAATAGTATAATATGCAATATGACTATGATTTACCGTGATAACGATGAACAATATCAATAATGGCAATAATAACGATAACACTGTTCGATAAAGATAACAATATGCAATGATAGTGTGATGAGAGCCTTAGGTCTATTATTCATTTTTAATCCTAGCTAATGCACGTACTACTATGCCCCATGTGTGCCGTACCACAGGTTCGATGCATACAATCAATTTCGTTTAGACTAAGGTGATAGATTCTATAGTTCATGTACTCGAGAACAATATTCAATAATGACCGATGACCGAATCAATCGAGATACTGAAGTCAGTAATCTGCAATTAACCGATGATCGATATAACCAATAGACCGATAGACCGATAATTAGGGAAACACGGGCCCCTCTTCCGAGTACAGTCACTATGTCATCAACTACCTTAATCAACCCTTAACCCCGGCTTGATTTACTTTCTTTGTTCAATAAACATACAATAATGCGGTTAATAAGGGACACTAGTAAAGGTGACAAAACAACCCTAAGATCATGCAATCTACTATATACAATTAAATGCACCAATATAACATTATAAACACAATTGTACATTATAAAACATAGAATCCCAATTCTGGATAGCAGTAGGTTGTTGTACCAAAATCAGAATTTCCGTTGCTACAGGACAGCAAATGTGGATCCGTCAGGTGGTTTAGAAACTAGACTCCTGCCCGGTTCCAACACATACTTAAGGTCTATATTCTGACAACGATAGCTAGGCGAAATTCAGTAATCTTTATAGATTTTAGTTTCTGGCTGGGTGTCAATGTTGTCTAATTTCAATCATAAAGGCAGTAAAAAATCATTATAAAAATCAGTAAAAATAATTGTTATCACACTAAACATGTTATCTACATATCTGGAATTTATCTTGGCCATATATAATCATTAGTCCACTTAATTTATCAGCCTAACATGTTATGTACATGAATCTGAAATTTCAGCGCAGCTGTAGCAAAAGGGTCATAACTGGGGCAGTATAAGTCGGAACTCGAAATTTCGGGTGTCTATTGACATCTAGACAGATAGGGCTACGATTCACTTTCAAGGAGTTTCTGATTTTGATGAAGTTATCTAGGTCGAAACAGCACAATAAGATTCAGGTTGGCGTAATTTTTAGAATAGTCAACATGTTCATTTTGGGTAAAACGGTTGAAAGTTAAGAATAATAAATTGGAGTTTAATAATCATAATCACAGCGAACCAATCTTATGTGAATATGGTATTAAGGTAGATGATGTCCATAATTCTAATAATTACAATTCAACAATTTATCAATAGCAATCACATTAACAATCAACTAATTTATACAATCTACTATAGCTAGTTGTCATTAATGTCATGATATGAAATGTATCAATAATTTCCTATTTTTATAATCAATAACTATAACTACATGGGTGTATGAAAATCCCTATACATTAGAGGCAAAAAGAAGGCACGAAGTCGAGACTACCACTTGGATTCTCTCGTGTAAATCCGTGGTATCCCAACGATAGATACAATAACATTTTTATGATATTCAATAGGATCCACTTGCGGAATTCAATAAAAATTATCGAATATGATACAATAAACATTCGATAGAAATGACTTGCCTTTTTGTGTAGACGGTTCGATAATTTAGTAGAGAATAACGAGATCAGAATCCCGGGGAGCAATCCCAAGAATACGTGAGAAGACTGTGCGAAGAAAGCTAGCAAATAGCAACAATCTTCCACACCCGATAAGCCAAAACAGCAAACAGCGAGATTGGATTCGGTGCGGCAAAACAGCAAACACCGTAATCGCAGCCAATCGGATCGCTCCAAAGCAGCGGATCGCGCCAGAACAGGAAACAGTGGTCTGGGATTTGCTGTGGGTGAACACGGGACGGCAATTAGAGGGCACGAATCTTGGCGCGATCCTACGGCCGAGATCAAATCCTACCAATTCGTCCTTTCTTCTTCTTCGTTCTCTTCTTCGACTAACCAGCGAGCGAGAGAGAAGGTGGCGACAGCACAGGCTGGCACGACAACGGCGATGCGGCTGCGAGGGCATCGCGATGAGGCGAGTTGCGGCACTGTCATCGAGAGGCGTCGATAGTGAAGGGCGGAGCAGCGAGGGAAGGAATGGTGTGCTCTGTTATGGGTTCGATACAGGGGAGGAGTTTGGGGAAGTGGGTTCGGGGGTTGGCAGTTGGTGATGGTGGAGGTCGTGGGACGGGGACGACGACGGGAGTGTCTAGAAGTGGTCGGAGGGCGAGGTGAAGGGGTGGTTGTCAAGAGCTCGGGGAATGGCGGAATTGGGTTCGGAGGTTGGGAGTTTGGGTCGATGGTGAAGACGATGGTGATTGTGAGATGGAGGAGGCGACGATGGATGTGGTTGACGGTGCTGTGGTTGACGAAGGACGGCGACGGTAATGAGGGTGACGGCAACGGCAATGAGGGTGACGGCGATGAGAAATGGGTTCCACGGTGGGTGAGCGGGAGGAAGAGAAGGGGATTCTGGGTTCGTTTTGTTTTGTTCTGTTTGGGTTTGTTTTGTTTTGGTTTAAATCAGAGGAGGAGAGAGAGAGGGAGAGATAATAGGGGGGAGTTACGAGATAATGGGAAGTGTGCATGCAAAGCGGGGAGAAGTTAGAGTACGGGTTTAGAAAAGTGGGAGGGTGTGGAGAATTGTATACAGGTAGGTGTGGAATTATTAGTCTATACAATTATGGGTACTAGATTATTGGATTTGGGCTCGGGCTAAAATCCAACAAGGGATGGGCTACTTTTTGGGCTGCAATTGAATTCAAAATGATTAATAAATGATAGTATGGATTAATCTAGGCTTCAAAATAGATAAGTAAAAATGAAGAGGGACAAGATTTCAAATGACCAATTGAGATGAGGAATAAATTATGAATAACATTAGGATAAATATTATTCAACATAAAAAGGCGACAAATGAATTGAATTACAATTCCGATAGAGATTACTACTGGGATCAATAACAGAAAAAGGAAAAAAATGAAAACGGGAGTTACACTCTATTTTCCTAATAGACAAGGTAGTGTCTACTTTACCTATTTCAAAACACGTTTCTAAAAGAAAAGTCTTCAACGATCATACCAAGCACATGTTGCTTGTTTAAGACCGTATAAAGTCTTTTTCAATTTAAAAACGTGGTTTGGAAATTGTTCATGTTCAAAACCTGGTGGTTGTTTAACATAAACATCTTCTTATAAGACCTTAAGGAACGTACTTTTAACATCCATTTGAAGAGTGTAAAATTCATAAAACATACAAAAGATAATAAGATACGGATTGATTCTAATCTAGCAACAGGAGCATATGTTTCATCAAAATCTCTGCCTTCTTCTTGATTATACCCTTGAGCAACTAGTCTAGCTTTGTTCCTAACAATTTGTCCTGATTCATCTAACTTATTTTTGAATACCCATTTGGTACCAATTATAGTATGATCAGGAGGTCGTGGAACTAAATCCCATACATCATTCCTTATGAATTGGTTTAACTCATCTTGCATGGCATTCATCCAAAATTCATTCTCACACGCTTCTTGTATATTCTTCGGCTCAAAATCCGACAAGAAAGCTGTGTGAGATATCATGTTAACATGTGATCTCGTCTGAATACCATTTGAAATGTCACAAATTATTAAGTCATGAGGATGATCTCTAACTTCAACAAAAGACTTTGGTAAAGTTGGAGACATCAAAATAGGATCAGTCAACTTGACCAGTCCATTAGTCGACTGATTTACAACAGTCGACTTGACTTTCTTATCGGTCGACTTATCCGTAAGGCTAGTTTGCTCTAAAGATGTAATTACTTTATTTAAAGGTGATGAATCAGTTTCATCATCTTCAATTAAAGTCAATGAAGACAGAGATTCATCAAATGCAACATGCATGGATTCTTCAATAGTCATTGTTGACTTGTTGAAGATTCTTTATGCCTTACTTCTATTTGAGTATCCTACAAAGATATCCTCATTAGATCTTGGATCAAACTTATCTAAATTATTCTTAGTGTTCAGAATAAAACACTTACATCCAAATATTTTAAAGTAAGAGACCTTAGGAATTCTATCAAAAAATAGCTCATAACATGTTTTTTTTAGCTTAGGCCTAATCAAAATTCTATTTAAAACATAACAAGCTGTAGCAACGGCTTCAGCCCAAAAATACTTAGGTAAATTGTTTTCAACAAGTATGGTACGTGCACATTCTTGCAAAGTCCTATTCTTCCTTTCAACCACTCCATTTTGTGGTGAAGATCTAGGAAATGCAAACGAATGAGTTATACCATTCTTGTTGCAATATACTGCAAACGTTTTATTTTCAAATTCTCCACTATGATCACTTCTAATAGTGACTATTGTTAGAGACTTTTGATTTTGAATTCGTTTACAACAATTAGCAAATTCTTGAAAAGCATCATTCTTATGTTTTAAAAAGATAGTCCAAGTGAATCATGAAAATTCATCTACTAAAACAAATACATATGTAATGCCCTGATCTTTCCATTTAATGAAAAATTATTTTTATTTTGCACGTAGTGTGCACGTGCAATATTTTTGGTAAATATTCTCATCATGATGAGTATAGATATTTAAATATGTGCCTTTAATTATTTTTCTATAAAGCCTTCTTTCAATTAGACAAAAAACCTTTTTCCTAAAGCCCAAAAATTTAATTTATTTATTTTATTTTTAAAATAATTATTTTGGCCCAAAAACTAAAGCCCATGAACTATTTTTATACAACTTGTCATGTAGAATACAATTTAAAGACTATTTTATTTTTATACAAAAATTTAATGTACAATTTTTGGACCAACTGGCATGCACGTGCATTGCACGTACACGTGTAATATGCACATTCCTAGCATGGCCGGTTGTAATCTTTTGGAGGGAAAATCAAAATTTTAGTGGTGATCATGCTTGGTGGTTACTGGGTGGTGGGTAGTTAATGCAACTCCTAATTTCATCTTAGCCCTCCATCTTATAACCAATCACTTGATCCTAGCCATCCATTCTCTTTGATTTTTAAGTATAAATACCCCCCCCCCCCCCCCCCCCCCCCCCCATGGCTAGTTATTCTTGTGCCTATTAATCCTTCCAAACCTATAGTCTAAAATACCTTATCTAGTAGTGTTTGTGTGAGTTAAAAGATTGAGAGTGTGTGGGTTTGTGCTTGCAACACCAAGGAGAAGAGAGGCCGGTTTTCATCAAGAAAGGGAGCTCGGTTTTGGTGCTTTTGGAGGCTCGAGTGCGCGCTTCTAGGAGGAGGACCGTTCGTGTGCAAGGACTTTTGTTTAGGAAGTTGCTAATTGTGTTTGTCTCTCCATCGAGGTGGGTAAATTCTCCATATTTCTAAATTAGAAATGCATGTTAGAAATGAATGAATGAAGCATGAAAGAAATTAAGAAGAGCACACTTTAATTAGGAAAAATAGCCTATTGAATGACTATGCAAATTTATATGTGGTTCTATTATTTAAGTTGTATGTGAATTGATTAGGATCATGGATTGATTGAAGAAAACACATTTATTACCATCAAGAATTACATACAAAAGCTAGTAGGTTGATAATGCTATTTCATGTGTTAAATAGATCTTTTGTATTAATGTGGCCATGAATAAATTAAAATATGGGTTTGTATGTTAGGTAGATGATTAAAGACAGAAAATTAATGTGAAAATTGTTGATAAAGAGATTAATGGCGTTAGTTGTTAAGAGATGTCGAAAAAGAAGAAATGTGGTAGTGATAGTTCACAATTTCAATTAAATGTATGAAAATGTGTTTTGATTATTGGAAAAATTATTTTATTATACTGGAATATAACTTATGAAAATGTTAGTCAATCTAGAATTTTCAGTAGTTTTTATAAAAAAACAAAATGAAATGAGGACTTGTTGAATATCGAATTGTCTTAATAACAGAGAGAATGATAGTAAAAAGAATTTAAGTTGTACCTTGACAACCTGAGCGCGTAGCTCAAGTGGTCAGAGTATGCGGTTGGGTTCCCTGTGGTGGTCGGTTCGAATCCCTGTGGCACCATATTTTGTTCATGAATTTTTAAAAGTATAAGAATCAGCGACCGAGAGCATTAAATATTCTCTGCCTTCCCTTTATACCGCTGGCACAAATGGCCTGTTGGTCTGTGCCTTCGGCTGTGTTCTCCTTGGTGCTGGGTTCGATCCTTGGCATCGGCAGTTTAGGGAAAATTATTTTTTTGGGTGTTTTGGTGGTCCAAAAATTATGAAAAAAATATGACTATTCTTCTAAAAATACATGGGACTTATTAAAAATAATTTGGGAATGATTTACATAAAGTAAAGTATAATTTGTGACTAAATGAGTAAATAGAACTATAGTTCTACAATGATATTCTTTGTGAAATTATATCTTGCAAAAATGATTTGAAATGAAGGATTAGAGAATTAATTTGGCAAAAAGAAATTATATTGTGTGATGTGATGCAAATTATTCTCATTTGAGAATAGTGTGGAAATTATGAAGCGTAAATGTTCACCTTTGATTGAATAATTAGTGATGTGGGTTTTTATGTGAAAATAACATTTCATGAGTTACATGATATATAGTTGAATTTCATGTATAGTTATGGACTATTTGAACGAATTAGAAATCATGATTGGAAAAGAGAAATACTTTTGGGTATGACAAATCAACAAATGAATTTATGAGTTGGAAATGCTCATTTTGGAAATTGTGAATTGAAAATTGAAACAAAAGGAGTAACTAAGTCTCCCCCGGTATTGGAAATAAATGAAATGAAAATTTAAAAGAAAGACCAAGGTTGGTCATGTTTGAATGAATGAATAAGTCTGGTTTAGTGGAGAGGCTAACTCTAGAGCTTTGATTTTTGTTCATGATTTTGATAAAAACTAAGGATTAGTACATAGTGGAGACGTGATGAAAGTAGGAGAAAAACACGAGTATGAGGGCCATCGGATTGGCGGTGTGAGAGTGATCCACAGGCCGCCTGCTTGTTGCGTCAAGACATGGCGTGGGCACTACTCCAGAATTATCGTCTCGGTGGCGACGCTTGTGGAATGTTTGGTGACTGCAAGAGGATCGCGTGACATGAAGGAGGCTGACTTGCCACAGACTGTCTTCACGATGCGTCGTGACATGATATGGGATTCCCCTCCAGGATTTTTTGTACACGTGCTTGTACTCATAGATCATCTAAGATACCACCGTAATTACAGTAGTAGATTAAGTCATGGCGAGGGATTGAACCTTACAAAGATGAAGAACGATTAAGGGCTTGCCCTCGGACCTATGTAGTATGGGATGCATAGAATCCGAACAAGTGCACATTAGTGTCATGTAACATAATTAACTGCATTAAGGACTAAGTGCACAATCTCAACACGACATCAATAGGGTAGTCCCTTTAGTTTGATATGTGACAAGTTTGTGTTTTCTAAATATGGAAAATAAGTTATACTATTTCCGGCATAGAGAGGATGGCCGTGTATAATGATCATCGGTTGAATAAACTGACGTACCACAGTCTTATATGCAGGTAAATGGCTTGATACAGATTAAAGAGGAACAAATGCTTAAAGATTATTCAATGTTATTGTACATTTGTTTCATTGTTGTAAAGTTTACTTCCGCTGTGCATTGTAAAGTGTAATGTAATCATGTAAACTCTGATGTAAAGTGAAAAGTTCAAATTTCCTTGTAAAATTGTACTAAAGGAAGCGAAAAGATCCTGTAGAACATCTCGAATTCAGTGTAATTGGGATTCGGGGCGTTACAACATACCTACTTTTATTTAAAGAAGCTACTCTAATAGGGCCAAATCAATCAATGTGGATTAATTCGAGCGGCCTACTAATAGAGATTACTTCTTTTGTTTTAAAACTAGATTTAATTTGTTTACCTAGTTGACATGCATCACATAACTTATCATTTTTAAAGGTTAGTTTTGGCAGTCCTTTAACTAGGTTGTACTTAGACAATTTAGAGAGATTTTTCATATTCACACGACCAAAACGTCTATGCCATAGCCAAGAATCATTATTAGAAGCTACTAAGCAAAAATCATTCGAAAACTAATATGCTTTTAAACACAATTCATAAATATTATTTTTCCTAAATCCTTGAAAAATTACATTTTGCATGGTAGAATCATAAATTAAACATGCATCTTTTTCAAACATGATTTTATAATTCTTATCACATAGTTGACTAATACTTAACAGGTTATGCTTAAGTCCACTAACTAATAAGACATCTTCTATAAAGGGATTAGTGTGCTTACCGACCATACCAATTCCTATGACCTTTCCTTTGTTGTTGTCACCAAATGTGACTGTTCCTCCATCAATGTCTTGTATGAAAGATAGGAGGTTGGCATGACCAGTCATGTGCTTTGAGCATCTGCTGTCAAGTATCCAACGATCTCTCTTAGATACCTACAAAATATTCAATGTGAATATGGTACCCTTTTCATTGGGTCCAAAATAGATTAGTTTGTGGGAAACCAAACCCATGAAGAGTTTGATTTTCCACCATAAGCAGAAATATAATTAGCAGAATTACATACAGTAAGCATATATGAATTAATATAAGCAATTCTATCTTTCGAACTCAGGTTGACTGGAACCCATACATATTTGCTCTGTCCAGTCGACTTTACAACACCTTTCAGTCGACTTTTACTGTTATTTAGTCGACTAGGAGGTAGTATAGGTCGACTTATCTGAGGTATTTGTCTCGTTGAATGAGACTCAGCATCTCTGGACAGGCAACTGATATGTAGATTTAGTCGACTGGTCTGAAACATAGATTTTCTGTTTTCATGAAAAGTTATAGTTTTAGGTTTTTCAAAAAACCCATAAAGTTTATTTTTAACACTAGAAATAGATACAGATTTGTTTACACTAGTGTTCTTAGAAGAATGAGATTTTTCAAGGGACTTTTTAAAACCAAGTCCAAACTTTTGATTAGATTGCATTTGATTTTGAAGAACATTATTTAAATTCTCTTTTCCTTTATTAAATTTAGATACGTTCTTGGATATCTCTTCACAATTTTTCTTTGGAGACTCAAGATCCATATATAAACTAGAAAGACGAGAATTTAAGGATTTTACTTCATTATCAAGGTTAAAATTCTCTTGAGAAAGTGTTTGATTAACTTTCTTCAAGTTCTTAACTCAAATCTTTTCTTTTTTAAGTTCTTGAAAAATCTCGTTGAACGCATCAAGTAAATCATTAGAATCATAGTCATTACTTACTTGATTTTGAGATGCCATAAAACACACGTTTGCAACCTCGTTTGTCTCATCAATTTCTTCTTCCGATGAAGAATCACTATCATCACAAGTTGCTTGGTATGCCTTTTTGTTCTTCACGAACTTGTTCTTTGTGTACTTGTCCTTCTTGAAGTTGGACGCCTTTTCCTTACATTTTGCGTTCTCTAGTGGGCAATTCTTCTTCATATGGCCTGTTTTGTTACACCTGAAACAAGTTGGAAATTCATTAGATTCCTTAGATTTTGAATTAAACTTACATTTTCTTAGGAATTTTTTGAACTTTCTCGTGAACATGTCAATCTCTCCCTCATCTTCTTCTTCATCCTCGGAGTCCGACATGGCTTTGAATGCTAATGTCTTCTTCTTTGATTGTTGTGGTTCGGCATCCTTCTTGCGCTCTTCAAGTTGTACCTCATAAGCCATAAGATTTTTCACAAGATTCTCAAGAGAACGTTGTGTTAAATCATTGGCATCTTCTATGGCGGCGGTCTTCTTCTCCCATTCGGAGGTTAGTGCACGAAGTACCTTTCTCACCTCTCGGCTTGTGTATATGTCTTTCCAAGTGCCACAAGTGAATTGGTAATATCCGTGAACCTTGTAATCATCTCAGACACATTCTCATTCTCCTTCATGCGGAACATTTAAAACCTGTGAACAAGAACAGATATTTTAGATTCTTTTACTTTATTTGTTCCTTCATGAGTTACCTCGAGTGTGTGCCAAATTTGATGTGCAGTTGTTGCATTGGAGACACGGTTGAACTCCTCCTTTGTAAGAGCACAAAACAGTGCATTCATCGCCTTGCATTGTTCATTGTTTGGTTCTTCATTTCATCATTCCATTGTGCATATGAAATAGTAGGAGGGATGTACTCGGTCTCTGTCATGTTCCATATTTCATAGTTGATGGATTGAAGGTAGATCTTCATTTTATACTTCCAATAGTTGTAATTTGTTCCATCGAAGAGGGGTGGCCTGTGTAGATTGGCCTTCATGGTATTGATTTGCATTAGAAGTAGTTGCATTGCACTCAACCAAGCTCTGATACTAAGTGTTGGATCCTGTAGGTAAGGCAAGAAACACTAGAGGGGGGGTGAATAATGTTTTATAAAAAAAATTAATTGCGGAATTAAAAAAATATATTCTGTTCAGTCGACTGTAAAAGGAAGTTCAGTCGACTGAGGTGTCAGAGTAGAAGAGTATTTTGATACTAGTCTGATAATTCGACTTAATACAGAAAGATAGTCGACTTGCCAGAAGAGTTTCTGAGAAGATTGTAATACCAGTCTGATCAGTCGACTTAAGATGGGAATACAGTCGACTTACTAGAACGGTTTTGAGAGAATTGAAATGCAAGTAATAAAAGGTTCAAGAGATACAACCACAGAAATTCCAACCACAGAGTACACACGATGTATCCTAGTTCGGTCCTCCCGACCTATATCCAGTCCCCAAGGAACCCACTTGGATTTTCCACTATTTTTGAAAAATGTACAAGAATACCCTACGGCGTTAGACAACAACCTTGTCCAACCCGTAGTCCTCTCTCACCACTAGAGAGAGCAACCCACTCTTCGACCAAGAGTGAAAACCTAACTCTACGCCCTAGAGTCCTACTCTCCAACCGAGAGGAAAAGAAAACAATAAAATTATTTACAATCAACCTATAGCCTTATTGTGAATGTGATTTTGTACGTGGCTATTATGTCACTTCTGAAATCAATCCAAAACGAAATTAATGTTATATTGGACTGAAAACAGAGAACCAAAAAACTTAGAGGATTTGAAAACTTTTGAACTCTTGTTCCCTTTTTGAAAATAAGGACTTGAAAGCTTATATAAGAGAGTAATCTTTTTCCAAGTGATTTCTACACTCTATTTATAGAGTTAGAATCACTGGACGTTGAGAAGTAGTTGTACCAACTGTCAACAGAAATAAATCTTTTGAATTCGAAAAAAACAAAATTTGAAATCAGAAATCTGTCAAAACGGCTTGAACAGTCACCTGGGTTGCCGTTATGAGTCGACTGGCCAGAGTTTGAAGAAGCTCAGACAGTTTTGTACAGGTACAGTCGACTGGTCCTTAATGGCAGTCGACTGGTACTCAACAGCTAACCTAGTTCAAACTGTTTTGACCTTTCTTTTTGAAAACCATATAGTTATAAAATTATATGAGAGTGTGTGTGTGTGACAAGACTTTTACATCAATCTAAGACTCAACAAAATAAGATTACATTTGTTTTTACAAGATACAATATATAAGACATTGAAGCTTTGGTCTTGACTTGAGTCTTTAGTCTTGATAGAAGCTTTAGCCATTGTCTTTGTATGAAGCTTTGCTTGATCATTCTTCAGCTTTAGAATAACTTGCTTGATCAGTTTACTTTGAGGCCTTTGTGTATCATACATGATAAACTTGGATACAACCTGCAATATATGAGAAGTAGCACAACAACTTTGCATTGTGTTGTAATCATCAAATCCAAGAATCAACATCTAGGAAAGAGCCGTTTAGGGAGACAAGTTTGAGGAGCAACTCTAGGGGAGAGTTGTACTCCAAACTCGTTAAGAAGAGGTCCGCCCTGGAGACGAGCAGAGCGAAGAGCTTCACCAGGCTTTAGGAGAGAGCCATTTGGGAGACAAGTTTGAGGAGCAACTCTAGGGTAGAGTTGAGCTCCAAACTTGTTGTTTAAAAGAGTTTCAATAGTTGTGGGAGCAATTTTGAATAGTGAGCTACTTCGTACTCGCTCGTTCGCAAGTAGCTAAAGCAATATCGAACTAAGCATTGGACTCTGAACTTGTTGTTAAGAGAGTTAACGAGTTGTAGGAGCAATTCCGAATGGTGAGCTACCCCGCACTTGCTTATTTGCAAGCGGAAAAAGCAACATCGAACCAAGTGTTGGACTTTAAACTTGTTGTTAAGTGAGTTAACGAGCTGTAGGAGCAATTCCGAATGGTGAGCTGCCCCGCACTTGCTTGTTTGCAAGTGGCTAAAGCAACACTGAACCAAGTGTTGGACTCCAAACTTGTTGTTAAGAGAGTTAACGAGTTGTAGGAGCAATTTCGAATGGTGAGCTGCCCCGCACTTGCTTGTTTGCAAGCAGCTAAAGCAACGTTGAACCAAGTGTTGGACTCCAAACTTGTCTTTTGAGCTTAGTAAGTTGTGAGAGCAACCCTGTGGGATAAGCTGGACTCCGAACGTACCATTTAACGGGTCGTAGATGTGACCCAGAGAGATAGAAATGAGGTAAATGCAATAATTTTTAATAGAAAAATTCTAAGTTTTATTGAAACAAACTAAGTGGCCACTTCAATAGGGTGAGCCATTATTACATGCTTTTGGCCGTGTTACAAGCATCGGCTTTATTGAAAACTAAGCCTACTTCTACGATAGGGTGAAGGCCTCTTAGGAGGAGTTTGGTTCTCCCCCCATTGGAACTCCATGGATAAGGTGGAGGGCGGCCCTAGGTTCAGAATCTTGGAACTTGGTGGGGTTCTCTGTTCTCTTGTAGGCTCCTCGGGGTGAAAGATCTACCCCATCTTTTCGGACAAACTTGGCCAGGTATCCCCGTTGTATGAGCTCTTTGATCTCCTCTTTGAGAGCCCGACAATCATCCGTGTCATGGCCGTGGTCCCTATGAAAGCAGCACCACTTATCCCTGTTTTTTTTCTTGTCAGGGGTATTCATTCTAGGGGGATCGCAGAGTAGCCCTTCCTTGTCCACCTCCATAAGAACTGTTGATATACTAGCATTGAGGGGGGTGAACTTTTCAAAACGAGGAGCTTGGCGGCGTTGGCCATTGTCGTCCCTCTGAAATTTCTGGGACCCTTCTTCGCTCGTATTCTTCCATTTGTTCCCGGAAGATCATTCCTCGAGAGGGGGGGGGGAGACTATTCCACTCGGATGTACTTTTCACTCCTAAGCAGGAGTTCTGAGAAGTCCCGAGGAGGCTTCTTGGCAAGGGACGCCTTTGAGATCGGCGTTAATGACGTTGTGCCCGAATGTCGTCGAGGCTACTGATTGGTTGAGGGAGGCAATAGATCGGACTTCGGCGGTGATGCGCCGAACGTAATCTCTTAGGCCTTCACCCTTTCTTTGGCTGGGGGTCACCAAAGATGTACTTGTTTTCTCGGTCCGGCGGCTACTCACGAAATGAGTAAGGAAGAGCCCTTCGAACTGATCGAATGAGAAGATGGAGGCCGGGCGAGTCGACAGTACCATTCTCTCGCAGGTCCCTTCAGCGTGGTAGAGAAGATTTTGCAAAGGAGCGTATCCGAAGCCTGGTGGATCATCATGATTGTTTTAAAACTCTCTATGTGGTCGGCGGGGTCCGACTCCCTGTTGTATGACTCAAAGTTAGGGGGCTTGAAGTTTTTCGGGACCGGGGATTCCATGATGATCCGGGAGAACGGAGGCCTGCTCGGGCAAAAATTCCTCGCTCGTTGTTCCTCTTCTCTGTCAAGTCGGCCAAGGAGCCTCTCCATCTCATGAAGACGACGGTAGACCGAGTCTTCCCTTCGGTCATATCTTGTCGAGCTCCGAGACTCTTTCCCATGCGGAAGGGGACTAGGAGTGCGGTGGTGATGGATTGGGGTAGGTTGAGGACTGGGCGCACCGTTGCTCGTGGTTGGGAGAGACATTGAGGGCCCGCAGAATAGCTTCTTGAAAATCTTGGAACTCTGCCCTTGTGATTGGTGCCCCTCCAGCTTGGTGGTCCTTATGTGTGACTCAGCTTACTGGAGTATGACTTCTCCGCCGACGACGTGGTGGGGACTCTCTTCGCCTCCTCGGGGGAGGAGATCTTCTGGTCTTCAGGTATGCGGGGGGTCCGGACTCTCGAGACTCCTGGGTGCTCGGTTGATGGACTCCCTCAAGGGCTTGCCATCCATTCAAGCGAGTTCGGAGGTCGACCCCCTGTTGGCGGTTGACAATCACTTGACGGAGATCCTGCTCGGGAGGGCTTTGAGAAGCCATAGAGTCAACTGAAGGATTGTGGACTGCGGCATGGTCATGAAGAGGATGTTGCTTTGGATGACTCCGACGAGATCCCCCCTGGGTAGCCCCCGAGACTCTGGAGGGGCCTGTTGAGGAGCAGGCTGTTGAGGAAGAACATCTTGGACAGGAGGAGGAAGAGAAGTGGTTCTTCGGCTGGAAGCCGCTGCCTTCCCCTTCTCTTTCGGATGCATAGTTTGAAACTACTTTCGCTGATGAAGTCAGGTTGGATTGCTTTTTTGTTTTCCACAGACGGCGCCAATCTGTTGTTACTAATTTTGGTGTGGGAGTAAACAGATGAATTTGTGGATTCTTGAGAAAACGAATAAGGAAAACCTGTTGACCTTCACCAACGTGTTGATTTGTTTCTCGCTGCTGCCGCGAACCTGCACAAAGTTCGATACACCGGGATGGATCCCGACGACGAACCCTTCGACGCTCTTGTCAGTAATCAGAAAGATTAAGAAAGAGCTTTAGGTAGAAAAAGATTGATTACCTCGTTATGGTGGGGGGAGATGGGTATTTATAGTCGCCTTAGAGACCTGTTTCGAGATAAGAATTTATCTCTACTTCCCGATGTTTTTGGATAAGATCTAGAGTTTAAATCGTTTCATAGAGATAACTATGAATTTGAATTACTCTTTATCTATCTTGGTTGGTTTGTGACGGGTCGCTACCCCATACCCAGTAGGACAGATCTATTTATGGGTTATTGGGTTTTGAAAAAAGACAGTTTCCATTTCAGACTCGTTTGTAGGTGAAATTACCGTTTTACTCCTGGGAGCTTTAAGATTAGCGCCTGATTTGAACGGTTCCGATTTGGTTCTATTTTTAGCAATATAACTAATACACTCTCCTTTGAGTTTGTTGAGCATTGTTCTTCTTGTTGTTTCGTTCAATTATGATCTGATTGTTCATCTTTTGCCTTAGGATTCTCAGTGGTGCAGGGGTTGACAAAGGATTAGATAGCTTTCCCAAGTTAAAATGTTATTCTTGACAAGTTTTGATGAGGTAGAAGTATGATTCTTCAGGTAATCTGGTTTCCACTACATATATCATCACTGAATATGCAACTCATAATTTGTTGGATTCTGAAATAGGGATGTGTGATCATGAAATGACTACGAATAGATCTTATTGTGTACGGCCGTGTGCATTTTAATGGTAATGCAATATATCGGTCATGTGTGATTTTTTTTCCGGGTTGAGTACGGACCATTTGCAGCAATAATTGCTTACGGAACTAGGTTAGAATCTCTACTATTTAAATGGGAGAAATAAATTCTATTTGTAATCAAACAAGTACGTATAATGCACATGCATAACTAATATTAAGGAAATCTTAGGTTCGATGTCAAACAACGTTGGAATTTCTTTTTAAAAAAAAAATATATTTATAAAGATGTGTATTGCACATGTAAATTACTAGTTAGGTTAATGCGTAACTGACACTATTGCTCCATATGCAATTTTTGCTGTCCATTTTTTCTTTTTCAAAAAGAAATTTGGTAACAAATATTGATAATCTATGTAATTTTTTAACAGCTTATAAATTTAGCAATATACTTCCCCTGTTACAAAATTAAGTCATTCTAGATTTTTACACGACTATTAAGAAAGAACATAAGATTGAGTAAAAGTACTATATACTCTTGATTTTTGAAGCTCATACATGAGAGAACAATTGTACAATGTCATATTTGCCCTCCTCTATAGTTTTTTATTACTGCTCTTACAAAAAATAAAAATGGTAAAATTGAAAATCTCATATAAAGATTAATTCATGGACATTTAAGAATGATAAGACATCTCATTGAAAACATAAAGTGACTCATATTTTGAAACAAAAAAAAGACTAGAATAACTTATATTTTGAAACGGAGGGAGTATATATGAGGGATCTTCAATTGCAAACGTACCGTAGCGTGCAAACTACCTATTGCACGTGTTTGCACGCTACAGTGCATTTGCAACCGAAGATCCCATATATATATATATATGCATATATATATATATATAGATCCCATATATATATCCCATATATATATATATATATATATATATATATATAGAGAGAGAGAGAGAGAGAGAGAGAGAGAGAGAGAGAGAGAGAGTAATGCTTGTTGCAAACGGGTCTGTTTGCCCAGACTCGTTGCAAACTGGCATATGGGCCATTAGATCGTTTCGATCATGATTCAACGGCCATGATCGATCCCGCCCATCTTCCCCTCTATCTCACTTAACTTTGGAGGGGTAAAAATGGTATTTCGCCCCCAAATAACTCTTCACTTAGCATTTCGCTCACACCTTCTCGCTCGCCGCTAATGAACTTGTAAATTTTTTTCGCCTAATTTTAACTTAGGTTGCTGTTAGAAACAACGACCTAGATACTTCGATCCATCTTCCAACCTTGGTCATTGCTTCACACAACGACCTATGTATAACCTAGACCGTTGTATGGCACAATGGCTTAGGTTATACAGGTCTTTTAAAATACTTGTACAAATCTCACTCTCCTCATACATTCTATCTCTCACTCTCACACTACCCGCTCTCTCTCTCTCTCTCGCACATTTCTGAACCCAAACTCGAAACCCTAGCTCCTCCTTCACCTAATCGACCTATCCTCCGTCACTTGACTCTCTCACTCACTTTCTCCCTCTTCTCGAAATCTTGCCATCTTCCTTTGAATATCTTGATCCCAAAAAACCCTAACCCTAACGAACTCTCCGAAACCCTAGTCCTCCTCCATCTACAGTAGTGCAACCACCTCATCTATCTCCTTCTCAAAGTCCCACATTGTGCAAGGTATTCACTATATTCTAGCTTAGTAGATGTAGCTATGTTGGCGGATTGAATTTTTGTTAATTTTTTTAGTCTACAATTTTTGTGTGATGCGTAGTTAGTTTTTTGATGTGTATTGTATATAGTTTTTCGATAATTGTAGATTGAATTGCATAAGTAGTTGTTTTTCCAAATTATAGTTGTAGTTGTAGTTGTAAATTATATCGTTCTTTTTTTTTTGTAAAAGCGCACAAACGAGATAAAAAAAAATTAAAATTTTGCAAGTAGGTCGGACTCACCTATGCACAAGACAACACAACTTACAGAAGTGAGTGTCGATTAATGGTTTGTGATATATGGCCGTGTATCGCTTACGACTCTTTTTAGTGAGTGAAAGTGATACATTATTGTATATTGCAAACCGTGAGTTGAAACTCGCTTCTACAAGTTGCGTTGGCTTGTGTGTGGTGCGTCCGACCTACTCACAAAGTTTCAAAATTGTTTGATCTCATTTGTGTGGTTTTCTCCCGTATATCAAATAACAACAACAATTATACTTTGATATTTTTTGAGTAATTTTCACTAGAAAATTGCACAAACGATATCCAAAAAATACAAAATTTTGTGAGTAGATTGGATTCACCAAACAAAAGCCAATACAACTTGTAGAATTGAGTTTTGACTCACGGTTTGCATGATACGGCCGTGTATCACTTTGTTTGCTTTTAATTTCAAATAAAGCAATACATTGCCACATCTTGCAAATCGTGAGTCCAAACTCGCTTCTACTACAAGTTGCGTTGGCTTGTGTGTGGTGAGTCCGACCTACTCGCAAAGTTACAGAATTTTTGGATGATATTTGTGCAGTTTTCTCACGTATTTTTTTCGTAACTATATATATGAATAGTGTATTGACCAATTGTTAATTTTTTTTATAGAGAAATGGTTAGAACTAGGGGAACCCGAAGGTCGTCTGGTAGTGGTAGGGCGAACCTTCCACAGAAGTAAGTGTACTATTAGTTTTCATTGTGAATTTTGTATACGTAATATTGTATGTACAATAATAAAAATTTAAACGTTGGTGTAGGTTGGTGCGTCATCTTCCGGGGAATATCGCGGTCCAGGACCTTTACATCCATACATATTCACTTTGCAAGACCGCCACAGATCCGAGAAAGTGTGGAGAAGGACGACGCGGAATTGTAACTTTCGTACGCACAAGACAATGACGATGCACCCACGTACCCACGAGTACCTTGTCGATGCCGATTTTTATGGAGTTGGTTTGATTGGTAAGGTGAAACTAGACCGAGGACCTCTTGCAGTACTCGTCAAGCGATGGACACTCTTTCCATCTACTAGTGGGAGAGATGACAGTGAGATGATGGTGACATTGCAAGATATCGCCATAAATTTCGGTCTTCCAATAGATGAGATGGCCGTGACAGGTAATATGAATTTCCAGAAAATAGAGTTGTGTAATGGACTCCTCTGTACAGGGTTTGATGATGATGAGGAGGATGATAACGCTATTTTTGACGAACAGTCAATCCGACTGTCATGGTTGAAGCATAATTTTGAAGGGAAATTGACTGCCCAATCGAGTGACTACGACGTGCAGTGCTACACTAGGGCATATATTCTAATTGTGCTTGGAGGTGTTCTCTTGCCTAACTTTACGGGAGATACTGTCCCGCCTATGTATTTACGATTGCTCGCCGACCTATTCTTATCCGGCTGGTATAGTTGGGAAAGTTGCACATTAGCCACCTTGTACAGGACATTGTATACAGTTACTCTTGATGGAGTTGAGATGACTGGGCCGATGGTCTTGCTTCAGATTTGGGCATGGGAACGTATACACTTGAGTCGTCCCTGTATTACGAGACCCACTGAGGGTTGGGTGGCCCCTGCACCCATCGCTGAGATGCGTCCACCTTTATGTGTGTATTGCGCCGGTAGACGAAGTCACAAAGACAACCCAAAAGGAGTTCTAAAATACTATAGAGACGAGCTCGACCAATTGCGAGGTGAATTGGTAATTTTGGAGCCGTATACCCCTGAGAGCGTGAAAAGACTACCACCAGCGTGTACGGCTAGTTCGCAGTTGTAGTTGACGCTGGCAGCACTCGTCAACTTTGGTACGGTGGAGCATCATTGTCTGGATAGAGGCCTTCGTCAATTTGGACTAGAGCAGAAAATTCCCATCCAACGTCGGTACAACACTGAGTTACACGCCATTAGAGGTACGAGTCGTATGCCCAATCATGGCTGGGCAGATTTCCATCGTTGTTATGTAGCAATTTGGAATGATCAAAGATTTGAAATGGTATTTGATGTTGTCAAGCCGTACGATGACACTTTAATTATAATGTACATGACTTGGTACCAGAAATTAACATGTTTGTACATATCTCCAAAGACCGAAGTACCAGTTGGCATTCAAGTACCAATTCCGAAGAGAGAGAGAACCACCACCGTCGTATTCTATGTCACAACCCATGTACTAACCGAAGATATCACCATATTGGTTGTTTGTAAGCCAAATTTGTTTGAATAATTTTTGGAATTCACATTAAATGTTTTTAAATTGATGATTTCATCATGGAATTGTGCTACCATATTTTCATCTTGTTGTAGATCGATAATACATGGGATATGGCAAAGGAATGTGCAGATGTACTTAAGAGCACTGCCGCCGATCGGAAGATGCTTACATCATGCCGGGGCTCACTAGAAGAGGTAAGAGATGGCGAACGAATAACCCGTTATTTATGTAACACCCCGGATCTCCAATACCGGACATCCGTGACACAATCAGAATTATTGCCTTCAAATGCATCTCAACACAGTAAATAACGCGGAAATTTAAATACTTTTATTGCCATTGGAGTTATTACATCAATAATTACAATATCAAAAGTCCTTGAAGAAGGAATACAAATTACATAACTTATTACAACTAATCGCAAGGAATATTCAGGCTCCTCTGGCAACGCTGTCAGTTGTCTTCCAGATCAGCAATCGATTGGTCATTGCTGAGAACTCCGCTGAGTGGTCTATCTGCTTTCCTGGAACTTGTCCCTCGGCTTGAACCTTCTGCTGCGCGACTCTGATATTTCTACACCCATTCGAATGGTAGGCACGTATACTGTCATCTCCCCTTGGGTGCCCTGCTGATCTTGGGATCTCTTGCACTTGTGACCTGATATTCATGTACCTAAAATGTGGGGTACGTTAGTAATTCTACTGACGCAATGCTGATAAGAAAACAACGATCTCCAAACTGGCAACCACAAACCATCTTGAATGAAAAGGAAAACGTGCGTCCTAATTCCCTGGTGTTCGTGTATGCCATGGTCTAACAACTAATGCGCTAATCACCTGCCTTATTGTAATACAAGCAACATTGGGCTCTGGATACGCATGCATCCCATACTACATACGCTCCAGGCCAAAACATGACATGGTCTAATCTAATGCACGAAACAAGAATGCACACGATGCACTTACTGTAATGCGATTCATTGGGAACGCACGCATCCCATACTGCATATTTTCCCAAAATCAACTTCGATGGAAATGTATGCATCCCATACTACATACCTTCCAAGGAGTTTGTTTTTCTGAATATAAGGTTCAATCCCTCGTCATGCAATGCATTCTAATTGGGTCTACTTCCTATTCCTGATAGTATGACATGGTTGAGGAGATAAATAACATAAATGCTTCGGGACACTGCCCGTTGTCACCAATCATCGTTGCCTCAGACCCTCCTTGAAAGTCGTGACGAACTTAGGATATGCGGTCCCACCGCTTTGCAGTCAACGGTCCCATCGTTCTGCAGTCAACAGCCGTGACGAACTTAAGGATATGCGGTCCCACCGCTCTGCAGTCAACGGTCCCACCGTTCTGCAGTCAACGGCCGTGACGAACTTAAGGATATACCGCAACATACCTATAGCGCCGTATCCCATACGACCCGTTCGTGTCCACTAGCCTGTGCACGGATCCCATCCGTCCTTACCACGGTACCTCAGGAATCAACATTGCAAGATACACACCGTAGCATGTATCCCTAATGATAGGAAGAGACCACCCCATAGTATCACCACCTACCGCTAACTCTCAGAACGAGTTGGATTATAGGGAATCACCCCTAACACCAATTTGGTCTTCGAGCGAAAATAATAAAGAAAACCTAATCAATGCAATTTATAGAAACAAGTTGTTACTAAGTCACACTTGGTGTCGATCAATAATGTCGAGCCTGTCCGGCCTGTCAAACAATAATCATCACATGAATCATCTCCACTGATTCCCAATACCTTCACTGGTCAGCGACCAAATAATCTCGGCCCGTGGCCCTCAGCGAGTAGTCCAACGGCGCTCCAAGGATGCAATACAATTCAAATGAAGGTAAGCACACACATAACCATCAATTCCTGACCATTGACAGACTCAGGCATCGAGACACCAAACGCAATCGACCAGAGCTATCTCCCAACTCACTCATGTCCACCATGAGTATTAAGCACAGAGACTTATCCAAGTTCCAATGAATTGATAAAACATCATTAAAACCCTGATAGCTCATGATCACCATACTGCGGTATGCGGAGGGTTCCTCATCAGTTGTCTGATGAAACAGTTCAAGGAATAGCAGTAGCTGTAACCCCAGTTACGCTCATCGGAACCCAACACACTCAGAATTTAGAAGGGTAGGGAGATCCACTGCAATCCCCCAGTTAACGACTCCCTCAAATTTCTTAAGGAACTTAAGTTTCCGGGTTAACTTAAGCTTGAAGTCAATTTAACAACAGGCTGCTAAGCTTGCAACGTCCATAACTTCTAGTATACAGCTCAGATTTGCTTGATATCACCCGTCTTGGAAAGGTGAGACCCTAGTCTACAACTCTCCAGATGACCATTTCCTCAAAATCAATCATCTTGGCACCCAAATAACCCTTATATATTTTCAGCAGTATATTTCTTCTTGTACTTGCTGCATTTTCCCAACATCATACAAGTTGCTCACTCATCGGAATTGCTTGATTCCGGGTCCTATGGAAAGGCGGGAGTGTTACTTTAACTTCCTAGTTGGACACGTCCACAGAATCAATCCTTAAGGTCCTCGAAGATACCCATTTCCATCGGGTGCACAACAAGGGAAAAGTTGATTTCTCTAGCAAACATTACCTCGACAAGGCCGAATCTATCCCAACTTTGGAAAATCATAACTTCCAACCTACAAACTGGAATTACAAAATTCCTGTTGGATTAGAACGCTATGATTCCCTACTGTAAACTCTAGTTGTCCAGTCGTCCCAATTCTTAACAGATAAGTCCAGGAATACCCATCTTTACGGACTAGACAACTTGTACTAAGCTGAACATAGCCTACTTCAAAATTCAATAATAAATCAACCTTATGTTCAATGCTCATGAAACTTGAGATTCTTAATCCACACATATACCACTTCATTGTGTCCAAAATTTACATTCAAATTTTTTTCACACAATGATCTACGACTCCTCAAACATGGCATAATTTCCAGTTGCTCTTTCAGCAGAGCTTTTGCCACTGTGTACGGTTTATAATTGAAACCTTATCAAACAACCTCTAAAAATTCTAAAATTTGAGATTCATCTAGTAGACCCATACTTCAAGCTACTCCCAAAATTTCATAGCAAAATAATAAACGTACAGGGAGTTATGGCCCTTTTCACCCCAGTCCAAACACAGTCATCGTCAGCCAACACCTGCAGACCAGTCGCCTTCTACCATTTTTTTCGAGACATCAAACGACCTCGGAAAATTATGAAATTTTAGAAAATGGTTTTAGACACATACCAGAGAGTCCAAAAAAAATTTCAGCTCAAAATTACCATCCTACACTGAGGTACACGGTCGGAAAGACACAGCGAAATTCTGCACAGCAGCAGCAATTTGGCTGCTCTCTGTCCAGACTTTGGCCCTGCGTTTGGGCTATTAAAACGCATCAAAATATTGTGAAAAAAATCATGGATACCCTAAATACATAGAAGAAAAACTTTCCAAATTTTTAGCCCAATATTCCAAACCGTTTGGGCGTAAGAAATTCCCCAACATACCCTCACAATCATGCTTCTTAACAAGCTTAAGGAAGAAGTTGTTCTTACCATACAACTATGTTTCCCTAGCACTTCACATGCTCATACATGGTAACTACATCATGTCTACTGCCACTAAACATCCATTTCATACTCAAAAGAAAATAAATTCCAAGTTTAGAGTTGAAGAGATCACCCACGTGAAGTTTGCAAAATCTCCTTGTAACTTGTCTCCTAGCCTTGCTTGCTTGCTTGCCTTTGCTCTACACTTCTTCTTCTCCTTCTCTACTACTCCTTCTATTCTAAAAGGCTTCTCTCATTCCCTTATATATATATATATATATTTGAAACAAGAATAATGGTGAATGAGTGAAAGAATGAGAGTGGAAAATGGGGGGTTTTATAAAGAATGGGAGCTAGGGTTGGGTTTGGCCGGATGGGATTGTAGGGTGGGGATGGGGGGAGATGGTGTGAGTGGAAGATGGGTGGATGGGATGAAGCCATCACTTTCAAGGAAGAAACTTCTTGGAAGCTTCTTTAGAAATTTCATTGAAGTTTCCTATTCATAAGTCAACTTGCACATGGTGTTTTACCTCCATCATTGGATCTCCATCAAGATCCAAGCCATGATGTGATGCTAGGGTTCCTAACCCTAGGTTAGGTCAAGGAACCCTAGGTCACCACAACCCGATTCTAACCCTAGTGCACAAACTCAATTCACATTCATTTCAAGCACTGGCTTAATTGAAAATAACCAATGCATATAAATTAAAATCCTACAAAATACATGTTTTATAGAAATTATAATTTTCTCCCAAAAATTATCTGGTCAAAACAATCGGGGCAAAACCATGGTTTAATCGAGAAAATATTCCGGGTTTACCTCATCGGGTTCAGAACAGCTCATATGTCTGAAATCTCTCAATTTAACTGATAATTTCCTCGAAAAATATGTAATCGTGTGCAATACTCATACGTGCACAGATTACAGTACAAAAATAGCCATATGCTATTTTGCGGGGTATTACAATTTAAATATGAACGCACGTTCACAACACCTTAAGAGCGTGATTAATAGGTCATCTCGCTTGGGGCAACAACAATTACACCAACCTCCACCACAAGAACAAGAGCAACAAGAAGAGCATCAAGAAGAGGACGAAGAAGAAGACCAAGAAGTGCAAGAAGAAGATACCAGCCCTTCACAAGTAATCCAAGTTAGGCGTACTCGGTGACAACCTACTCGGAAGAGGCGAGCCCCACAACATTATACACCAGGGTAGGTTGAGTGTTTTTTTATTCGTGTTGTTTGTGAAACTTGGTATTCTTGTATAAAATGGAAATGTTAAT
The DNA here is from genome assembly GCA_017893485.1 of Hemerocallis citrina. Lineage (NCBI taxonomy): Eukaryota > Viridiplantae > Streptophyta > Magnoliopsida > Asparagales > Asphodelaceae > Hemerocallis > Hemerocallis citrina. The sequence continues at coordinate 114,215,866 of CM030367.1, read as the reverse complement.
GTTTTTTATGTTAGTTAAGTTTACAAATTGTTGCTCTTATTGATGTTGATTATATTGTTATTGTTGTTAGTTTTTATGTGCCCCGAAGTGATTGTAAAGCTATTGTTGGTAGTGAAGTAAAATTACTTTTGTGGATATTGTTGCTAATGGGATACAAGTGTACCAGCTTCATCTGCTGCTGATGTCTTTGGAATTTTTTTTCATTAACCTTGGCCGTCGTTGGAGACAACAACTTATGTTAGCTTAATTTTTTATTTTTCCAGTTGCCTTGCTCTCTGACTTGACCTAGGCATACCAAGGTTTTTTTCCCCCCATTAATCTAGTCAGTTGTTGCACACAACGATCTAAGCTCAATGCCAAAATGAAGACAAAAGAATTGCTCTCTGACTTGATGTAACACCCCGCAAAATTGAGTTATGACAATTTTGCCTACGGGTGTTAAGCACACGTATTTTGTACTGTTATGAATAATATTCGTAACTTACTTTTATATAAATATCATACATATTTTATATTCCGATTATTTATATGTTTTTTGTTTCTAAAAACTCATTTTATCATATTTTGAACCAACTCAAACATTTTTTTTAATCTTTTTTGTTTTACGTACATTGCATGTGTTTTCAATACACGTGTTGATTACATATATTTTTCGTTACGTGAAATATCCATAACATTATTCCATATACATGTTTTGTATTTTGACTGCTTTTCGTTCTCTCAAATTAATTTTAAATATTTGGCACGTACATCGCACGCGCAAATTTTAAGCAATTTAACCCATAAAAATTTTCTAAGAATTATGCATACCTATTCTCATTTTTATTTAAGTTATTTATTTTGATTTTAAATTCATAGGCCTTAATCTATTTTAAAAGCCCATTAGAAACTAATTGCAAAATAAAAGCCAATGATAAAATTCTATTATAAATACACTTTTAAAATTGTCACCACACTTGTTATGTAACAAACATGTACAATTGGACTATAAACAAATAATTAAATGAATGAGAGTGTGTGCATGTAGAGTGCACGTGCACAAGTGTGCACATGTGGGTATTTCAAAGGGTGCCGGCCGTGCTTAGAAGAGGAAGGGGTGGGAGTAATGGTGAGTGGGTGATTAATTTTGTTATTGGATATTTAATTTTGGGTAATGAGTATCTCTTCATTCACGCATTTGACCCTATAAATACCACCCCTTACTTCATGAACATAGCACCAAAAATCAAAAGAAACAAAAGAGAAAAAAAGAAAGAGAAAAATAGTGGAAGCTCGATTTTTCTTGATTTGAAGAGAAGCTTTTAAATTTTGCTAGGAGGAGAAGAGCTTTTGTGTTGGAGCTAGGAGCCACTTCTATGAGTTTTCTTTCACTTGTTTATCAGATTAAGGTGGATGTTTCTTCTTTCTTTCTAAAATATAGTAGTATGCATGTGTAGGAAAGATTGATGCATAAAAATGATATTTCAAGTGAGTTGTAGTTAATTTTGTGATGCTATGTGATGATGTTATTTAGAATGTTTATAGAAATGAATATGAAATGCATGCTAGTAGAAAGATTGTCATGTAGATAAGTTAAAATGATGTTGTTTGGTGCATGGTAATACATCATGATTAGATTAAAAGAATTGGGTATAAATTCATACACAAAGTTGTAATTTATGCAAAAAAAGTTATTGTTTTAAGTTTTAGTTGCACTTCAGGAAATCATATATACTAAACTAGATGGAATCTAGAGCTAAAATTTTTACAGGAACATCTCGTATATGTCAGGAACATCTCTTTAAAATTTAATAAAATCCAAACTTAGGACTAGCTGGCATTTGACTAGTAGTTGTAAATCTGTTCACATTTCAGATTTTGATCATTTCAACATCTTAGATGAAGTAATTTGAGAAAAGTCAAAACTAATAACTTGAAGTCGACTCGTTAACCTTTCTGTAAAGTCTAAGAAATCAAAATTTTACAAAGAATTGAATTTATAATGAATTTTATAAGACTGTACAAGTGGCAGTATTTCAATAATTCGATCAAACAGTAGATTTCGAAGAATTCAAGGTTAAAGATACAATATTTTGGAGAAATTATAACTAATAAATTGTAGTAGACTCGTATACCTTTATTTTGATCTAAAGATTATAAAGTTCCGTGAAGTATATAATTTTCTATGATTTTTACAATAAGCATGAACTGTAGTTTTCTGATTTTGAACTTACTGTTTTACAAATGAATTTAGACGGAGTAACTGAGGATGATTCTAAGTGATTTTTACTACAAAGATATAGTAGACTCTGTTATGAAATTAATAAATCTATTTTTTTGAATAGAATTGAGATTTATAATTGAAATATAAATGAATATGAAAATGGTTTATTTAATCGAAGAAATTTTGTAGCTTATTAAAGTGAATTGTTGGTTGTGTGTGTCCAACCAAGAAGTGTTACTTCATAATTGATAACTAATAATAAATGAAGGAAATGAATGAAATATGAATACATGAAATCGAAAATATGAATAATGAGGGCATAAATGACCCCAGTTGTTGAACATGAAAGATGTTAATCTAGAGGTTAGACGAGACCCTAGTAACCGGCATTGTGAATAATGGGAATTTGAGAAACTAACTGTAACACCCCGAATTCCAGAATACAACTGAATTCGAGTTCCACAGGATCTTTACACTTTTTTCGTAAAATCTTTCAAGGAAATAAAACTTTTCTTTCATCAGAGTTACATTACACTTTTACATTATCACAGCAGAAACAAATTTTACAATAAATTACATGAACAACATTTAAATCAATCTTGAGCAGCATGCATACTTCAATTGTGTCATTCATCTTTACTCTGCATATAAAACTGTGGGCGCGTCAGTTCATTCAACTGACGAAATATTATACATGGCCATCATCTCTATGCCGGAAACAGTATAACGATTCTCATTTCTTAGCAAACCACAAAACTTGTCACAAATAGAACTAAAGGGACTATCCTATTGATGTCGTGTTATGAATATGCCCTTAGTCCTTAATGCAATTATTTATATTATATGACACTAATGCGCACTTGTTCAGAGTCTATGCAGCCCATACTACATAGGTCCGAGGGCAAGCCCTTAATCGTTCTTCTTCTTGTAGGGTTCAATCCCTCGCCATGACTTAATCTACTACTGTAACTACGGTAAGTATCCTAGATGTTTTCTGACCTACGAACTCATGTCTAGGCGCCCTGGAGGGAATCCCAATGCACTGACACATGACTCATCATGCAGGCATCCTGTGGTAATTAAGCTCCTACCATAGACATGACACTACCCGCAGTCGTCAAACACCCCACGAGCGTCGCCACCGGGACAGTACTCTGGAGCAGTATCCACGCCCTATCATGACTCATCATGGGACATCCTGTGAATACTCTCACGCCGCCAATCCAATGGCCCTCATACTCAATATTTTTCTCTTACTTTCATCACATCTTCACTATGTATCTAAGTCCTTAGTTTAATTGAATCATGAATAAAAATCAACTCTTAGGATGTAGCACTCCCACTATACCGGTCTTATTTATTTACTTCACATGACCCAACCTTGGTCTTCTCATTTCAAATATCATTTCACAATTCTTTCATTACCGGTATAAGGCTTGGCTATATCCTAATTCTCAATTTCAACTCATAATTACAATGTCATACTCATAAGATCTTTTCATGACTAATCGCAATTCATGTTTCATAAGCATAGTATTCATGTATTCACATCTCATCACGATCAATAACTCAATTTCACGTGTAGCTTATGTGTAAGAATAAATTTCAACTAATAGTCACCAATAATTTATGTATTCCACAAATTTATTATTCGCATTTCAAAATCTTACTACAAACACATTTTTATAAATCTATTTAATCACACTAGTCACAACTTCCAAAAATTCATCTTTTATAACTCAAAAATTCCCATTTATTTTTCTTTCATTGAAAGGACAATTTAATTTCAAAAGAAAGTCATTTCTAAAAAAAAGCCAATTTCTTATTCACACTTCATCAAAAGTTGTATAAGTATTTCTTATAAAGTTCTAATAATTTTTAAGTGATTAATCCATAATTTTCCAATTTTTTATTCTATTTAAAAACTCAATTAAATCCAAAAATCCCAAAAAATATATTTTTTTAAACTCAAATCCCCCCATCCAGATTCGAACCAGCGACCCAGCGGTGAAACAGACAGCGCACAAGACCAACGCGCCAATGCTGCCAATCGTTATAACTAGGGGTTATAATCCCTATGTGTTCTGTTTCGACTAGTTGGGTTTTTTAACAAACAAAATAAAACACAGCCTCTGGGTATCGAACCCGAGACCTCCGACCCCTGTAGTGACCCAAGCCTCTTCCGACCAGTTGTCCTAAGTGGCCAATTCGATTAGAAAGTATTAAAAATAGGTTTTGATCTTATTCTATGTTCAAACTATAATTCAAAATTTCTCAAAACGAATTTGACTCTTTTTCTCCTCTTTTGAAAATGAAAAAGTCCAGAATAAAACTACATTTAATTTAACAATAACCAGTATTTTTAAAAGTATTTTCTAACTCTTTAAAACATGTATTTAGCCTCAATTTGTATTTTATGAATACTATTTCGACATTCGCGAACTACTACATACTTCTCCAAAATTAAGGATAGTTTTTCACACAGAAATCACTAAAATGATGTTTTTTTTATTCATTAACAATTATGATATTTTAGAACACAAAAATCGTCTTTATAAGTGAAATAAAACCTCTACTTTTATCAATTAGTCTACACATGAAGCATTCGATTATTTGTTTGCCAAAAATACATTCTTTCCATTTATTCTAATTTTCACATGGCATATATAGCGATGGGGAATTTCATTACATATATTAGCAATCATTTCTTAGTAAATTATTCTATCAATTCACACCATTCTACTTTAGCACTTTAATCAATAAACATGATTCTAACTTCTTACTAGTGAATTTCACATAATTGCAATTAAAGCGTAATTAGCATGCATTCTAATGTTATAAACAATGAGAACATACACTTTCACCTATATTAAAAGAATCTAACCATCACAATAACACACATTTACTAGTTTATCAACTTCTACTCTAAATAGGCAACATGTATTTCATCTCAACTAATTACTTTTTAATAACAAATTCAATTCATTCCTAACATGATTTCTACTTTAGAAGTCATGAGAAATACCCACCTTCTTGAAGAAAAGCCAATAAGAAATCTCCTAGAATCTTCTAGAATGCGAGAGAGTGCCTTCTCCTCCTAGATTGCGATGCGACGAACCTCCTTCTTGCTTCCTTGTCAAAAACTGAGAGCTCCAAGGGTGTATGATGGCTGGCCTCCAATGAGTACACACACACACTCACACACACACTATATCTCCTATATAATTTCTTCTTTTAAAGTTGCTTAGTATAGAGTACAAGTAGATAGGGGGGTATTTATACTAATTTTAGGATAGATTGGAGGGCTAGGATTCATTGGATGGTTATAGGATGAATGGCTAGGATAGGAGGGGAAGTTGTAGCAACCACCCATGCACAAAGTAACCACCCATGCACACACACACTCTCTCCCACCTTCTCCATGCATACCCGGCCCCAAACTAGTGTGCATTGCACACTACGTGCATGCACGTGCCTCCTAGTACCCCCTGTTTAAAGTTTGTACACTTTTAATTAATCAAAATGTTCACAGTTTGTGTCTACATGACAAGTGTGACCATTTAATTGATTAATTAAATTTGTGGGCTTCACAATTGATGGGCTTAGGCTTGTGGGCCAAGATAATAAATTAATAAAGATTTATTAAAGTGGGCTCAACAAATAAAATAGTGTTTTAGGCTTTTAGAAAAATAAAGGAAGAAAATAATTGTTCATAGTAAAAATGAAATTTTATATATAAAAATAAATAAATAATATACATATGAAATTTGCACGTGCACAACACGTGAAAATCAATATTTTTATTAAAATGAAAGTTTAGGGTATTACACTAACTAGTATGAGTTAAGTATCTCTTGAGAAGTAGCTAGTTTGAGCAAACTTTCTCTCGTGTTGATTTAAGTCCGATAGGGTAAGCTAGCTCTAGGTTATAATGACTTGAAACTATAACTTAAGGACATGCACTAAGGAAAATGTGTTGAAGTATGGGCAAACATGTGTATGAGGGCCTAGATAGCGCGGTGGGAGGTATCTCCAGAATTACCAGGGTTGATGCTCGTGGTGGGGGATATCCTTCAGAATTACTAGGGATCGAGGCGACGCTCATGGGGTATTCGTGTGATGAGGTACCGATGACAGCGCGATGTGAGTTTCATCTCTAGAATTATCGGGGTGTTAGGACGTGATGGCCGAAAATCACTTGCGGTGGGAGAACGACTCTCAAGAATTATCGGGGTCATAGCTCGCGGTGTGGGTATTCGCCTCCAGAATTACTGGGTGTGAGGCAATGTGTCCAAAATCACTTGAAGTGGGAGTGCGATACTCAAGAATTAGCGGGGTGGTACTAGATACTCACAGAATATCCAAAACATACATTAGTCACCGTAGTAGTAATTCATAGCGAGGGATTAAACCCTACATTGAGGAGTATGATAAGGCTTGCCCTCAGATCTATGTAGAATGGGATGCATAGAATCCGAACAAGTATGCATTAGTGCATCGTAGTGTAAATCTGCATTAGGCATTAAGTCATATCATACACTGACATGTTTAGGATAATTACTCTTTTATACTTTATTATGCATTCAAGTTTGTGGTTGTTAAAGTAAGAGAATCGTTATATTACGACATAGTGAGGATCGCTAACATTGCGTCGGTTGTAAGCAACTGACGTACCCACAGTTTTATCAGTGCAGGACTTGGATTGGCAAAGACTTAAAGACGATTGATGATAAAGATTATATTTATGATTAAAGTTGCTGATGTTAGAATTGTATTTCATGTTGTATTTTATTTTTAACTTCCGCTGTGTAATTCTAAAATAGACAATGTGTAATTAAAAGTTTTATTTTCCTTTTAAAATTGTACGAATTGAAGTAAAAGATCCTGTTGTACTATGAATTACATGTAAATGGATTTCGAGGTGTTACACTTGATATGCTTATTTTATAACAACCGAAGCCGTTGTCCAGGACAACGACCTACTATAACCTAGGCCATCGTTGGAGACAACGACTTCAGTTGATATGAAATTTTTTGTTTAAGTTGCCTTGCTCGCTGACTTGAACACTAGACATTTGTATGTTGTTGAGGTATAACTGAAGCCGTTGTTAGACATAACGACCTCCTTTAACTTTGATCGTCGTTGGAGACAACGACTTCAATTATTTCTCCTTCTTCATCTCTATGTTCATCTCATCTCCCATTTTTCACCTTTCTCTTATGTCTCTACAAATAGAGGTTCTTGAACTCTACACAAAAGACATCCATAATCTTGTTTTTCGTCTCTATATTTTCTTAATTTCATTTTTTAGCAGCAAAAACAAACAAGATAATACTTAGGGTAAATAGCTTAAATATTTTATAGAAAAAACTTAAACAAAATTTTAAATTTTTTTTGTAAAAACCAAAATATTCCCTATCTTAGGTCGTTGTTCCCAACAACGGCCTATGCTAATTCTCCCACTTTTTTTTAAAGACTTTTCGGGGGTTTGTACCACTTTTACACTTTTTTTTTGAGCAAATGTTTTATTATTATTGGTTTACAATGTTAATAAGGGAAATGCCCTACTTGACATTGAACATATATTTTACGGCAATTTTAAATTTAATTATATGATGACATCACTATGGAATGAGATGAACACATCTATTGAGATCATGTACTTGGTAAGGGATCGCTCCTATAAATTTTGGGAGGTAATTTTTATTTTTTAATACCAAACTGAAGCCATTCTTTTATTTAATGTCTAACCATACCTACCCTTACCATTGACATATTTTTGAACACTGAGTTACCATTTTTTATATTTTTTTTATTTGTATTTTATTTATAATGGTAATGTTTCCTATATTGTTAATACTAAACAGAAGCTGTTGTTCCAACCAACGACCTAGTATAATTTAGGCCGTTGTTTGAAACAACAGCCTAAGTATAGCCCAATAGGAATTTGTTGTTTTATGTAATTTTGTTGGTATTTGTGAATATTTTATATGAAAAACTTTAATTACTTTTTGATCATCTAAATTGCACTATATCTATATATAACATGTAAATTTGATATATTTTGGAACATATAAATTTAGGGACATTCAAAATATAATAGAGTACATCACTGATCAGCTTATTTGAACCCCCTTACACTAACCCTAAACCTAACCCCTAACCCTACCCTAACCCCTAACCCTCCAACCATACCCTTGATCTTAATCAGGTAAGATATCCCTATACATAATCACTTACATATCTTTTATTTAATGTCTAACCCTAACCCTAAAATATATTTTATTCACGCTCTTCAAATTTTGGTTATTTATAAAAAAAATAAAATAATAAAACAAACAAACAAACAAATAGTGCTACACATTTTTTGTTTAGCTTAGGCCGTTTTTAGGACAACAGCCTAGAAAACCCTAGGCCTAGACAATCCTAGACCATTGTTTCCAATAACGGCTTCAGTTTATATCCCAATTTTGAACAAGTTGTACTGCTCTCTGACTTGGACCCCTTATAGTAACCCTATATTGTGAATAATTTTTGTCTAAGTTGGATTGTTCTCTGACCTTGACCCTAATTTTATATGGAAAACTTTATTCTTTTTGGTCCTTAAAATTTTTTTTAATATCCCTAGGTCGTTGTTCTAAACAGCGACCGACCTAAGGGTTAACCATAAATGTCCAGAAACCAATATTGCTCTCTAACTTTGAGGGGGTATGATCCTTTTTTTCTTCTCAAAGTGTATAGGTTTTTGGGACTAAAGTGTAGTGGAAAAGTGAACCTGGATATTGAAGAATTTTATTTATTTTGTAAATGTGATGGCAACTCTAGCGAAGGGGATGAACACATCTATTGGGATCATGTAGAACATTAGGAACATTTTTTTTAAGAGTTACATGGATTTTAAATAAATTTAAACTAAAATTAAGAAGACCATTTTAAATATACCCTAATCTCAGTTAACCATATAAAAATGAACTTGTGGAACACTTTCAAGTAGTTGGGATTTCTATGTGTAAATGAGTTGTACTTGCCTGTTTTAAGGATAAAGAAAAAAATAGTTCATACTTATCTTTGATTGTGGGAATTGGAATTCATCTGATCCGTATTCTATTTCCAACCTTTATCGTTCCCAAAAAAATTATATTCAAATAAGTTACAATATATTATCCAATAGATAGAATCGTTTGTGTACACGCTAACCCTAACCCTAACCCTCCCTAACCCTACCCTAACCCTCCCTAATGTAGGTCGTTGTTTTGGACAAAGACTAAAGTTAGTATGGTATTTTAAGAATATTGGCAAGTTCAAGTCAGAGACCATACTAAATTTTGGCCTCATTATTTTGTACCTTAGGCCGTTGTCTGAGACAACAACCTAAGTCAATCTACATCAAGTCTTAGATAACGATTGCCGTTTGTAAAAAATGGCCACCACAAGTCAGAGAGCAGAGTCAATTGCTTCATTTTTTTGTTGATCTTAGGTCGTTGTTTGGGACAACAGCCTAGGTAACCCTAGGCCGTTGTTTCCAACAACGACTTTAGTTTATATCCCAATTTTGAATAAATCGCATTGCTTTCTTACTTGAACCCTCCAATATTAAATGAAATTTCTTGTGTAGCCTTAAGTCGTTGGGTCCAAGAACGGGTTAAGCAAAAAAAATTAATAATAAAAAGAAAAAAATACTGCTACCAAAACCAGCAGCAGCTGCTACAATAACTTTTTTTGTTCAGCTGCAACTCTCATATATTTCATACCCATTCTCATTCAACCTTCACAATACTCGTCTTCTTCCGACAAGAACACATTACTAATCAACAATCAACACCCAAAACAAAAACATAATGAATATCAACTAAAAAAACAAAAACATTATCAAAAAACCCACTACATTCTCACATCCATTTACATTCGTTTAGAACATATATTATCATCAAGAAAAAAAAAAAATAAACCTTAACCGATTACATGTAAATATATACACATCTTTAATTAAGAATATGATGCAACAAGACACAAGAGAGCTTCCTCCAATAAATACCTGCAAGATTTAAAAAATCAAACAAAGGAGATTAGTATTGTAAGTCTAGAAATTTTAAATACTTCACCCCGTTAAAATTTTACCACACAACGGTTCATCAAAATTATCGTCGGAACTCTCTTCATCGGTTGGAACAACTTCTTCTGGATTGGGTGCCCTAAAATAAATGACAAGTTTGAGTTAGTCAACATTTTATATATCAACTTCAAAATACAGAGCAAGATTGCATATTTTCAATATATGTTAACAAAAGGAAGAAATATATTACCCATCAAGAAGGGTTGGACAGTTTCTTGAATCATGTCCGATTACTTCCAAGCAGGCAGGTTTTGCACCGTCTAGGTTTCTTGTGAAGTTGCTCTCTTATCAATTTCAATATCTTTCCTCTAGGATTTTCCTTTGTAACGCACTGTCGTGGGTCCCTCACACATACATGTGCATGTCCACTGCCATCAGCATGGGGTTGTGCACTACCATGGGTTGTGCATGTCCTTCTTCATGGGGTTGTGCACTACCTTCGGGATGTATTTCTAGACAAGAAACGTCGTTAATGCCTTTAAGCATAAGATCGAGCATGTATTTGTAACTAGAATCGGAGGAACAACCAAGATCAACCATTTGTTTTGCGTGATGACTCAATTCACAATAGCGAGAAGCAAAATTTTGGCTACTTCCTTCATGTGGAACAGATGTATAGCTTCTTCTCATCACATCCTGGGTCCATCTTCTTTTAATATATATATCCGGTAGAGAAGTGTGCTGACTGAACCGAAGAATCACCAAAATATGTTTGCATGGAATGTAACATCCCCAGAGAAAAAATATTTTTATTATTTTCTTTTGTAAGTGCATTGCACGTAAAATTTTGTGCACATGTTGGTTCCAAAAATTTTCTTAAGTCATGGACATTTTTCCTTTCATTTTTCTTGCCACAATGGTGTAATTTATTTTAATGAAAATCAACTAGGCCTAAATCCATTTTTGTAGCCCACTAAGACTATTACTAATTTAAAGCTCATGATTATTTTTGTGTGCACTTAAATGTACATTTAAAATCTAGTTTAATTAGCACAACTTGCCATGTGTTACACATACATCTAACTTAATAAAAACTAATAATAAAATTTGCATGAAGTAGTGTGCACACACATTTGATGCACGTGCACGTGCTTTGTGCACACCCATGTATAGGCCGACCAATCTTGTGTAGTGGAGAGAGTGGGAGAGAGAGTGTTTGAGTGGTGAGCCCTTTTAGGAGGTAGGGAGTTATTGTAACTACTCCTTAATTTTTCCTATAAATAGATCACCCCTTGCCATGAAAAAAAAATGCAAATCAAAGTCAAAAAAAAAAAAAACAGAGAGAGAGAGAGAGAAAGAGAGATGAGAGCTTGCGGTTTTTGCCAAGGGGGAGGCCAGGATTTTGCTTGTGAGAGAGCTTGGAGTTTGGAGCATTATTTTTTACTAGGAATTCTCATTTTAAGGTGGATTGCACAAGATTTCTTGTGTGTTAATATCATGTGTGTTTGCTCATGTATATTAATTCATATTAGATTTTGCTACACTAAGATTAAATTGTATATGTGAAATTGAGGATGCATAACAATTTGCAAAATTGAGGAGTTTATGTTAGAATTGCATGTAGATTTGCAAGTGGATTGGGGGTATGGATATTTTTCCCAACCTTATAATAACTGGTAGGGCATTCATGCTAATTCTATAAATTGTAGTCTAGTTTGAATCAATGAGGAACAAGAATGTATAGGTTAGAGATTGCACTATCTAAATTGATTTGAATAATTTCCAAGTTAAAATATATTAAATTAGAGAGATTTTTGTTCTGAAAATTTTAGAGGTGTTGTGTATAGTAATAATCCTGAAAATATTTAAAAAAGAAGAAAACTTGTAGTCATATGATTAAATTGAAAATAACCGAGAAATAGAGAGTTAGTATAAAAGATTTGTAATAGAGTTATATTTAGTTGTGGCGTTTGGCTTCTTTATCAGCGCATGAGGGGGGCTCTTGGCACCTCTAGGGGTGTCCGGGTTTGAGTATTGGGAGGCTCTGCCTTTTTTTAAAATTTTGATTTTTGTGCATATAATAACAGTAGATTAGGGTTATAAATAACCGAATGGATCCTTATTCACATTATTGAGTTGGCTTATTGGCTTGGGCTGCGGTTTGAGGTTGCTGCCGGTCTTGGGTTTGATCCGGGGTGTGCACAACTTCATTTTATTTTTATTTTAAAGGTTTTCATGGTTCTAAAAATTGGGAAAAAATCGTAGAAGTATTTTAGAATATTATTGGAACGTTTGGAAATAATTCTACAATATTTTAAGATACAATTGGGGGTTTAAAAGATTATTTTAGATGAATCTAGTTTACAGTCAAATTTGAGGGTATTTTCTTATGTTAAAATGATTTAAATACGAATTTAGAAACCCATGAAAAGGGTTCTATATGAGAGATTATAAGATAATAAGAACAAGAATTTGAAATATTAAATTCTGCAATGCTTTGCAAAGGGTTTATCAATTAGATGTTGTTGAACATTGTTGAGTGATAAATCAGAATGTTAACTGGGTGTTTGTCTACAAGAAATTGATCAAGTGTTCATTTATATTGAGATAATAAATATAAAGAGAATAGATAAAAAAGAATGATGAATAATGAATGAGATGTTTATGATGAGGTTATATGTAACCTAAGAGATCTCGATATCAAAATGGTTGTTGTTCTAGAGTTGAGCGTGACCTAGAATACTGGCAAGTTGAGATATATATAAAATTGAGAAATAGCCAGTGTGGGTTGAATGTTCTCGTGTGTTAATTTAATTCCGGTGGGCAAAGCTAAACTCTAGGTTTTAATAACTGTAACTTAAATTAAGGTCATGCACTAGTTGGAGATATGATGAAACAAGAGAAACGTGAGTTATGGACTCCAGGATGACTTCCGGAGTGAGACAATTCCCATTATTCCAGGATGAGGGATGAAATAGGCCACAGGATGATCCACAGAGTGGGATTGATCTCCAGTATTCCGAGGCAAGAGTGACGCTCACGAGGTATGTGTGCAATGAGGATTCCAGGATGACTTGCAGAGAGAGACAATCCCTAGTATTCCGGGACGATGGATGAAATAGGCCACAGAATGATCCGTGGAGTGGGATTGATCTCCAGTACTCCGGAACAAGAACCAATACTTGCAAAGTATCTAAATCTTGTTGTAGTCATGGTTGTAGGCTGCATGGCAAGGAATTGAACCCTATAATGAGGAGTACGAAAAGGGCTTGCCCTCGGACCTATGTAGTATGAGATGAATAGAATCCGAATAAGTATGCATTAGTGTTATCGCAGTGTAATGTCTGCATTAGGCATTAAGTCATATCATACACTGACACAACTAGGATCGTCCCTTTGCTTGTTTGCATTCAAGTTTGTGATTGGTAAATTAAAAAAATGCTGTATTATAGCATTGCGTCAGTTGTATCCAACTGATGTGCCCACAATTTCCTAGTTGCAGGATTTGGACTTGGCTGTGGACTTGAAGTTACTATGATGAGATGTTACAAGATTGAAGAATTTAATTATCATGAATTGTACTATCTTCATTTATTTCTGTTGTGTTGATGTAAAGAACATTGTTGTAATAAAAAGTTTTAAATTCCATGTAAATTTGTACGTAGTTGAAGTAAAAGATTCTGTTTATGCTACGAATTACTTGTGTTTGGAATTCGAGGCGTTACAGGGAATGCCTATGAACTCGAACACGAGATAACCACAAATAACAATTTGACGGATTTTGCATAACTGAATCAATCTCCCCGGTTCTGATTCTTCACAAAGCATTACATGGAAGGTTGAACTATCCGGTGTGTCAAGATTGACAACAAAAGTCACATTATATAATAAGCTTTTTGTAACTTCATCTTGGAATTTGTAGAATATTTTCGAAGTGTATATTCACGCCATATGTTCTTCCAACGCCCATTGGGTCTTCAATTTCAATCTCCTCTCACGGTTACTATGATTTTCTTTAAGTGCATTGTGTCTTTACTTTTCCAAAAATTGGTCGAAGATGACGACAAATTCATGGAAGGAGTACTTCTTTTATGTATGATGCTTCAAGGAATAATGCATAGACTCGCCCTGTTGGCTACTAACATGCCGGCCAAAATGAATCTCTTGCATAGATGGGTGCCCATTTATCACGAATTTCAAATAGATTGTTTAACCATTTGTTATTCTCAACTCCGTACTTCAGAAGCACTAATTTCCATTTCTTTTCGAAATCATGTACATATTCGGAATCATAGATGATAGTCTTCAAATCATCCCTAAAATTATCGACATACGCACATCTTGCAGTAACTTATCCGATATGTGCCAAATGCAATACTGATGCCGAGTCTCGGGAAAAACTTTCTTGACTGAGACGGCGATCCCACGATCCTGGTCCATCACGATGCCGGATGGAACATGATTTATTACTCCTAGCCACTTTTCAAAGAACCACATGTCTTCTCATTTGGAATGAACTCAGCTCCTAAGAACGTTGATTGCCAATGATAATTGATTCCAACAAATGGAATAAATAACATTCCATATCGGTTCGTGTTGTATGTGGCATCAAAGCAATGTACATCCCCAAATTCTTCATAGTTCATCCTAGAAGTACCATCCACCTAAATACAATGAGACAATCGGCATTCGGGATCTACTTGGAAATCATAAAAAAAATGAAGGATCCGTCAATTTTTTCGATTCAAAAAAAATAATGAGAATGTTCCCGTCACGACCTTTCATTGCTTCGTGCGAGTCTCTAAGTAGATTTCTAGCATCTTTTTCGGTAAATTCTATTTTATCGTGACCACCACTAGCACTTTCGAAGAAGAACATTTATTTGCAAGTAGGGATATTAGCTTGGGTCATTTGATTCATTATTCTTCTATCGGTATTCGACACTGAACGGTTTCAGGGCAAAAGATGTCTTCTACCGGGTGAAGTAAATACATGATTGTGTGGTTCATGAAATGAATGCAACACCCATTTATTACTTTCTTCGTTCAGTTTTACACGAACGACAGCTTTACAACTCGTTCTAGAAGTAGTTCCCCATCTACCTTCACTAGGTTGACTCGGTGAAGTCACTTCTTTATTACACAAAAAGACTTATCCACAATTCAGGGTATCCTTGTATTTATTCACACCCTTATGCATTGCGAAATCCCTACATTTATCATATGACGAATAAAGTTATCGACTTCATCCAATGTATGAAACGTCATACATATCTTTAGTTTGAGGCGCTCTTCAACTTTCAGCATGCACTCACCACTTTGTTGTGCACACATAAAACTATTGCCGGCAACAGAATATCCTTCACCACTGTCCATATCTAACATAAAGAATATTATAACGATTATCAATACACTAATCGTATAGAGACAATCACACTATTTGCATATATTTATATACGAAATAAGATACGTGGTAAAACCACACAAACGGGATCCAAAAATTTCCCAACTTTGTGAGTAGGTCGGAATCAACACACACAAGCCAACACAACTTATGGTAGTGAGTTTGGACTCACGATTTGCAAGATACGACAATGTATCGCTTTATTTCAAATTAAAAACAAACAAAACGATACACGACCGTTTCTTGCAAACCGTGAGTCAAAATTTGCTTCTACAAGTTGTATTGGCTTGTGTATGGTGTGTCCAACCCTACTCGCAAAATTTGTATTTTTTGGATGTCGTTTGTGCGATTTTCTAGTGAAAAGTCACTCAAAAAAAAAAAACAAAGTATAATTGTTGTTGTTGTTTGATATACGGGACATATCCACACAAACGGGATCCAAAAATTTCCAAACTTTGCAAATAGGTCAGACTCACCACACACGAGCTAATGCAACTTGTAGAAGCGAGTTTCAACTCACGGTTTGCAAGATACGACAATGTATCACTTTATTTCAAATTAAATGCGAACAAAGCGATACACAGCCGTATCTTGCAAACCATGAATCAAAACTCACTTCTAACTATTGCTTTGGATTGTGTGTGATGAGTCCAACCTACCCGCAAAATTTCGTATTTTTTTGATGTTGTTTGTGCAGTTTTCTAATCAAAAGTCACTAAAAAATAACAAAGTATAATTGTTGTTAATGTTTGATATAAGGGACAAATCCACACAAATGGCATAAAAAAATTCTGAAATTTTGCGCGTAGGTCGGACTCACCACGCACGAGCCAACGCAACTTGTAGAAGTGAGTTTCGACTCCCGGTTTGCAATATACAACAATGTATCCCTTTCACTCACGAAAAAGAGTCAAAATGATACATGGCCGTATCTCATAAACCGTGAATCTAAACACACTTCTACTAGTTTTGTTGACTTGTGTGTGGTGAGTCCGTCCTACACCCAAAATTTCAGAATTTTTGGATCTCGTTTGTGCACTTTTACAAAAAAAAAGAACAATACAATCTACAACTACAACTATAATTTGGAAAAACAACTACTTCTATAATTCAACCATCTACAATTATCGAAAAACTATATACAATACACATCAGACAACTAACTACGCATCACAAAAAAATTGTAGACTAAAAAATTTAACAAAATTCTGATCAACCATCACAGCTACATCTACTAAGCTAGAATAAAGTGAATACCTTGCACAATGTGGGTCCTTGAGAATGAGAGTGAGGAGGTGGTTGCGCTGCTGTAGACGAATGAGGAGTAGAGTTTGGGAGGGCTCGTTAGGGTTAGGGTTTTTTGGGTTTGGGAGATTCAAAGGAAGAGGGCAAGAGTTCGAGAAGAGGGAGAAAGTGAGTGAGAGAGTCACGTGAAGAATGAGGAGGTAGGGTTTCGACTATGGGTTTGGGTGCGCCAGAGAGATAGAGAGAGATAGAGAGAGTATACTGAGTGTGAGGGATAGAATGTAGGAGGAGAGCAAAATTTGTACAAATGTTTTAAAACATATGTACAACCTAAGTCGTTATTCCACACAACGGCCTATGTTATATATAGGCCGTTGTGTAAAGCAACAACCAAGGTTGGAACAACCAACGGCCAGGATACACGTTTGCAACGGGTCTGTGCAGACAGACCCGTTTGCAACTGAGCAGCATTATATATATATATATATATATATATATATATATATATATATATATATTATAAAAGCAAGAATCTAAATAAAAAAAATATGTCCAGAGTCAATCACAACCCTTCGTTCATTTTGTTGATCAAACTGATCAGAGGCTATTATTTATTTGTGATCGTTTATTTAACTTTTATATTTAAACTAAATATAAATAATAATAAATATACCCAACTTTCCGCTTTCTCTCCTTCTCCCCCTCGTGTACGTCTCCTTCTGATCGAAATCTCCAATCTTTCTCTAAACCCTAACCCTAACAACTTCCATCTCTCTCAAAACCCAAATCCTAACCCCAATTCCACTCCCAATCCCGACGCCTCTCCTCGAAACCCCAAATCCCTTCGATCCCCCCAACTCTAAACTTTATCTCGTCCCGCCGCTGCTGCCGTCGTCGTTCGCGCCCTCCTTCCATACCCTTGGATCTCAGCCTCCTCCCCTTTTCGCCACGTTAGCTGTCGCCACCTTCTTCCTCGCCACATCTGTACATCTCAATTATCATTAAAAAAAATAGTGAGTTTTTTTTCTGGTTTTAATTTGATTGATAAATTTTTTATTATTCAGTGTGTTTATTTGTTTATGTATAATTGTTACTACGATCGTAAGGTGAGAGCCCTAAATCTAAGATATCTCGACATATTTTGCACGCTGAGATAGAGATAAATTTCTAATTCAATTTAAGATTCTTTTTTGTTGGATTGGGTGTTTAAAAAGAGGGCATTGAAGCACAACATTCATGGAATCTATCATTATCGTCCTCCAATTCTGATTCTGGTTTATCTAGGCTTATATTGAGTTTGAGCAGAAAGGTATGATTTTTATTTCAATTGGTGCAATCATTAATTTGTTTATTTTTTGTCTGTATTAATATATCAACATAAAATTTTTAAATTGCAAGAACCATGATAGTTTTACTTCGGACTCTCAGATTTTTTCAGTAGGCTTTGAATAGAGAAGAACAATATAAACTTGAACATAGCTTATTTATGTACTTGTTATATGAATTCCATCAGACAATTATGTGCAATTAATTTAATTTACATAGAAGAAAATTTGCATTAAAAATTAAGGGAAAATATTTTCATCAAATAGTATCTAAAATATGCATAAACGGTGTTCTGGTTTGCATGAAAAAACTTTACCCATAATTTATGTGAATTAAACAAAATATATGAAGCAGGGGAAAGTCCTTGCATCTAAAAATTCTTTAATTGCAAGTAGGCAACTGTGCTCAAATTAATAGAATAATATGTATATTACATTCTCTTTATTTAAGGCTAGAAAATACAAGGTATTAAGTTTTGTTAGCATGATTTACTATTTTTTATGTCCTCCTATTGATTAATTTGGAACTATTATTTTACTCTTATATTACATCGTAGGGTTTGAAAGGAAATAATTTTTCTTGTGGACACTAGCAAATGTTAGTATGATGATTTGAAAGGAAACAAATTTTGGTTGTATATTTATGCTTATTCTACTGGGTCCCTTAGTATTTCTTCATTTTTCTCAGTGCATGTTTTTCCTGTAGAACTACATATACTTGAAGGATCTTTTGAGGACTCCAAAGAAAGAAAAAAAAAGCTTATTGTTAGTCAATATGTTTTATGTGATTAAAGTTATACTAGAATCTGATATCCACATAATTCACCTGTCTTCTTACAACATTGCTCTCCTCTCACATAGCCATGTTATTGCATCAGGAAGGCAGGAAGCTATGCAGACATCCCACCCAGTTCTCTCTGGTACAGTTAATTGTTAGTACAATTTGAAGATTATTATCCACAGTGTTTTTTTTATATAAAAATTTCTCCATAAGCTTTCAGTCAGATGTCTCTTTGGAGTGATAGACACTTATTTTTGAACCTTTTAGCTACATATATAAAATAATCTCGTTCCTTAATAAAAGTTGATTTTTTCTTTAATGGTGTTAAAATTATATTATTATTATTATTTGCTTGAAATCCTGCATTCTTCTTCCTTTTTTTAAAAAAAAAAGAAATTTTAAATTTCTCTTAGTCATTATAATTTGCTTGGACACTGTGTTTATTGCAGGTAAAATTGCTGGGTCACACACTTTATTATCTATTGACAACCGGCTCAGGGCGGGAGACATTAGGAGAAGAATATTGTGACATATCTCAGGGTTGTAGTGCTTCATATAGTTCCGTAATAAATTAAGTAGGAGCCATTTCAATTTTTGATTTTGTTAATCATGAATATCTTAAATTTAGCACTTTTATTAGAATGCTTATCATATTTGGCAATTTAATCTTTGATTTCTCCTACATCTCTGCAAATGAAGTTTGAGAAACCTGGGTCTCTTTCCAAATTAGAGGGAGATTATAAGAATTTTGTTAAATCTCCAAAAGTTTATTGTGAAACTAGAACAGAAGGTTGGTTAAGAAGGAAACTCTGGAAACGATGAATATGAGAACCAGATCTAAAAAATGGGGCGTATTATACACAATAATCTGATCATAAAACTGTAGGGTACTGTCCGTGTATATTTAGTTTGAGTAGAACATCCCTCTGCTTGACTTTCTCTCTACTTTATCATATTACAGTTCTCAAACCTCTCATCTTTCTGTTGTACTACTGTCATTTTAACATGTTCATAAGATCGATTTTTTTATTTTTCCTTGTAAAAGATGACTCAAAATTACGATGCACACTGGCTTTGGCTGATTTAATATATCTTACCATGTGCATTATCAGTTTTCTTCATAAAATGTCACCTTTAAGTTGCTAATGTTTCTTTCATTCTGATACATATATGCGCTGCTCAGGTTGCAAGTTCCTATGGGCTCCCACCTACACCAGTTCGATTTGCTCTTTTCATTATATACCAAACAACAATCCCTTATCTTGCAGAAAGAATCAAGTTTTCCCTGTTTCAACTATGTTTCTTTTATGTGCTCTGGTTCTCTACAATGGTTATATTGCGTTTCCTTGTAAGCATCGTCTTTTTTATGTTCTGTGCCTCATTAATGCATAGTTATTTGGCAGTTCAAGAATTAATTCTCAGAGTATGATGTTAGCTGACTCTCAATTTGATGAGATGCATGAAAGTGACCATCCCCATAGAAACCAAGCAGAACCCTCCTTTACTGCTGAAAGCTCTTTGACAAGTGTACATATATCAGCTGTGTCAAGGTTGAGAGCTAGATTCTATGGTTTGTGGTTGTGGGCAGTTTTGAAGTGGCCTTCGGTAATGTTAATACCTTCTCTGACCATGTTGTTGAATTTTTACATGATTTATAAATTATAATGTCAAGGCATCCTGCAAAGTTGTTTTGTTTTTTATTTACACTACAACATTTGCAATCTACTCCGGCGTATATACCCCGACGTTTTACCAATCGCGTCGGGCTAGGATAAGACAAGGAATGGGGCGTCACATTGTATGGTTATACACCGAAGACCTCTATAAAACGTCGGGGAATTATGATTGTTGCCGCTAAATTTGGTGTGGGGGCAAACAGATAGAATTTATGGATCCTTAGGGAAACTGAATAGTAAACCTGTATACCTGTTCCGTGGGCTTCGATCGTCACTCCCGCCGTATACCTGCAAAAAGTGCGAGACACCGGGGTTGTTCCCGGCGACGCACCCTCCGACGCTCAAGTCAGTAATCTGAAAGACTACGAGAGAGCGCAAAAACTGGTGAAAGATTGATTACCTCTTAATGGAGATGGGTGGGGGGTATTTATAAGCGTCTTAGGGAACAGATTAGGCATGTAATTCCTGCGTATATAGATAAGGAATGTAATCCTTAATCCCCAGTGAAAGGATAGATATGAATCAGGGCCGTTGATTAATATTAATCAGAAACCCTAATTCTATCCTGCTGGACCGGGTGTGTTGCGGGTTGAAACCCGCACCCAGTTGTGGTGGATCCGTTCGCGGGTTACTGGATCTGCGAAAAGGAGACCCAGTACCCGCTTCAGACCTGTTTTGTAGGTAAAATTACCGTTTCACCCCTGAACCTCGGGATTCGTGCCCCCTTTGGAAGGCCTTGATTAAACCCCTCTTTTTAGCCATATCACTAGCCCCCCACTCCTAAAGGCTGAGGTCAATCAGTCTTTGAGGACTAGTTTGATTGTTTTAGTGGCTAATGGAGTTGTACCGAAGTCCGAATGGGTGTTTTTGGAATCCCGAAGTGGGTGGTAAGGCAATTTCTTCTTCTTTCTTGAAGCCATATGGTATATCAAGTTTTTATCTATTTTTTCAGGCT
Source organism: Hemerocallis citrina (assembly GCA_017893485.1). Classification (NCBI taxonomy): domain Eukaryota; kingdom Viridiplantae; phylum Streptophyta; class Magnoliopsida; order Asparagales; family Asphodelaceae; genus Hemerocallis; species Hemerocallis citrina. The sequence continues at coordinate 114,194,224 of CM030367.1, read as the reverse complement.
ATTTATCCAATTTCGCGATACGTCAACTAGTCGTCCGGGGGCTTTAGCCGTGCTTTCTAGGCAATAATTGTTCGTTCGGAGGCTTGGAAATATCCCCCGAATTTTTAATTATTTCCTGGAATTTTTAGCTAATTTTTCCGAATTTTTAGTAATTTTTCGCGATTTTTAGATAAATAAAATGATTTAAATAAATAAAAATCGATTTTTTAATATTTATTTATGGCGTGGCGTCATCAGAGCCCTCGATCAGGGCGGAGCGCGATTTTCGGAGAGATCAGACTGTCCCTGCTCCTCGGCAAGTTTTTCCGCCGTATACGAGGGTCGGTACCTCGGTACTTCGGCTCGGCTTGGTGTCTCGAGGACCAGTGCCTCGGCTCGGCTGGTCAGTGCCTTGGCTCGAAGATTCCGAGGTACGTGGCATCATCTGGGCCGTCTATTTCAACGCGGATCTCCATAAAATGCTATCTTGTCGTTTAGTGGACGTGGCCAAATCTGGGCCGTTCATCATGACGAGCGCGCTTTTTCACAAGATCCAACGGCTGATACGCATCGGAGCGATTTTTTGCCATATACGAGGGTCGGTACCCCGGCACCTCGGCTCGGCGACTCGACTCCCCGGTTAGATGGGTCGGTGCCTCGGTTCGGAGGATCCGAGGTACGTGGCGTCATTTGGGCCGTCCATCTCAGCGTGGATCCCCATAAAACGCTATCTTGTCGTTAGTGGACGTGGCCAAATCTGGGCCATCCATCATGACGAGCGCGCTTTTTTACAAGATCCAACGGCTGATATGCATCGGAGCGATTTTTTGCCATATACGAGGGTCGGTACCCCGGCACCTCGGCTCGGCGACTCGACTCCCCGGTTAGATGGGTCGGTGCCTCGGTTCGGAGGATCCGAGGTACGTGGCGTCATCTGGGCCGTCCATCTCAGCGTGGATCCCCATAAAATGCTATCTTGTCGTTAGTGGACGTGGCCAAATCTGGGCCGTCCATCATGACGAGCGCGCTTTTTCACAAGATCCAACGGCTGATACGCATCGGAGCGATTTTTCGCCATATACGAGGGTCGGTACCCCGGCATCTCGGCCTGGCGCGTCAGGGCTGTTTGGCCAAGGTGCTGAGTTGGATTTTTGAAGGAAGTATCTCTTGAGGGTTCCACCCCTCTGTGCCCAGTAGCTCGGCTGCTCGGCTGAGCTGTTCGGTAGCTCGGCTGGGCGAGCCGATGGCAGGCATCTCGGAAGATACGCGTGGCCGGATCTGGGCCGTTCATCATGGCGCACATCACGAGGATGGGGTTCAGATCACGAGAAAATGTTATCTTGTCGTTTTGTGGGCGTGGCACGATCTGAACCATCCATCAGATTCTGTCGCGAATTTTGAAGAGATCCGACGGTGACTTCGCCTCGGGACGATTTTTTGCCATATACGAGGGTCGGTACCCCGGCACCTCGGCTCGGCGCGTTAGGGCTGTTTGGCCGAGGTGCTGAGTTGGATTTTTGAAGGAAGTGTCTCTTGAGGGTTCCACCCCTCTGTGCCCAGTAGCTCGGCTGCTCGGCTGAGCTGTTCGGTAGCTCGGCTGGGCAAGCCGGTGGCAGGCATCTCGGAAGATACGCGTGGCTGGATCTGGGCCGTTCATCATGGCGCGCATCACGAGGATGGGGTTCAGATCACGAGAAAACGTTATCTTGTCGTTTTGTGGGCGTGGCACGATCTGAACCGTCCATCAGATTCTGTCGCGAATTTTGAAGAGATCCGACGGTGACTTCGCCTCGGGACGATTTTTTGCCATATACGAGGGTCGGTACCCCGGCACCTCGGCTCGGCGCGTTAGGGCTGTTTGGCCGAGGTGCTGAGTTGGATTTTTGAAGGAAGTATCTCTTGAGGGTTCCACCCCTCTGTGCCCAGTAGCTTGGCTGCTCGGCTGAGCTGTTCGGTAGCTCGGCTGGGCGAGCCGGTGGCAGGCGTCTCGGAAGATACGCGTGGCCGGATCTGGGCCGTTCATCATGGCGCGCATCACGAGGATGGGGTTCAGATCACGAGAAAACGTTATCTTGTCGTTTTGTGGGCATGGCACGATCTGAACCGTCCATCAGATTCTGTCGTGAATTTCGAAGAGATCTGACGGTGACTTCGCCTCGGGATGCTTTTTTGCCATATACGAGGGTCGGTACCCCGGCACCTCGGCTCGGCGCGTTAGGGCTGTTTGGCCGAGGTGCTGAGTTGGATTTTTGAAGGAAGTATCTCTTGAGGGTTCCACCCCTCTGTGCCAAGTAGCTCGGCTGAGCTGTTCGGTAGCTCGGCTGGGCGAGCTGGTGGCAGGCGTCTCGGAAGATACGCGTGGCCGGATCTGGGCCGTTCATCATGGCGCGCATCACAAGGATGGGGTTCAGATCACGAAAAAACGTTATCTTGTCATTTTGTGGGCGTGGCACGATCTGAACCGTCCATCAGATTCTGTTGCGAATTTCGAAGAGATCCGACGGTGACTTCGCCTCGGGACGATTTTTTGCCATATACGAGGGTCGGTACCCCGACACCTCGGCTCGGCGCGTCAGGGCTATTTGGCCGAGGTGCTGAGTTGGATGTTTTGAAGGAACGTAGTAGTTCGGCTGCTCAACTGAGCTGTTCGATAGCTCGGCCCGGCAGACCGGTGGCCGAATCGTTGACTTAGTATTTTGAAGAGTTTCTTGCTTCTCGTAACTTCGTAACTCTTCCGCTTGTCGCTTTGGCTTCTTAGTGGGCTTTTTGCGTTTCCCAAGGAGGCCCAACTTGTTAGGAGTTATAAGCTCTCACCCTCACTCTCAAGCTCATTTCTTACCTTTTACTCTCAAGTTTTTACTTTCGATCTCTCAGCTCTCTGCTAGTGGCGATTTTCTCTCCAAGGCGTTGCCATTAGCTGTCGCATGGGCCAGGCAATTTCCGGCGAGAGCACTCCGACCGTGAACGTCACCTCAAAAGGTCAGTTCACTTAGTCTAAATAATTTCTCTAGAGATGTCTCGAGTGAACTCGGGGAGTGGGGCCTCATCCTCGGGCGATGATGGTGCCGAGGAGAGGAGGAGGTCGGAGATTCGGAGAAAGGGAAAACAGGTGGCCGAACCGTCCGTAGCCGAGACAAGGCGGGAGAAGAAGAAGAGGAGGGCGGAGACCCAATCTCCCGTGGTAGCGGTGATTGTGGAGAATCCGAAGCAAGTCCCCGAGATGGGACGATACCCTTCTGTCCTGTCCGGGCATTCGGGGGTCAGGCAGTACAAGGGCGACCTGCTGGAGAAGGCGATCTATGGGAAGTCTAAGATCGTCGAAGAACCTAACCCGGCCCTTCCCACCGAAGCCGACGAGCTCATCTCGTTGTTGGCCGAGAAGGACCTACTTCGGGTTAGGACGGCCTTTGCCATCCCTCCGGAGTACAAGCTGATCCTCCCCGGTCCCGGGATACGAGCGAACTCCAAGTTGCCGTCGTCGGATATGTGTATGTTCGACGTCGACTCCTTGAATGCCGGGCTACGTTTCCCGCTGCACCCCTTCATTCTTGAGATCCTCGGCTGGTTCTGCCTTGCACCGACCCAATTCATGCCGAACACGTGGCGCCACGTGAACGCCTTTTTGCTTCAGTGTTACCGAGCCGAAGTAGAGCCGGACATAACAGTTTTCCGAGGCATGTATCGGATAAACAGGCAGCACAAGACGGAGTATCGGTACTATTTGGGGCCGAGGAAGGGGGTTAAGATTGTAGAGAACCCTGACTCAATTAAGGGTTGGAAGGAGAAGTATTTTATAGTCAGGGGTGAGGCGATTCGGCACATTCCGAGCCGGTGGAAAGTGGAGGTGCCGAAATTTGCGCGAGCCGACCCTGTACTGCTCGAGGCCGAGGAGGAGGTGGCGAGGAGGATAATGGCCCTTCCGCTGTTGAGTTGGAGGGATTTGACGGAGGAGGTGTTGTTCGGGTGCGGCCTAAGCCCCATCGACCCGAGTATGCTCCTGACATCTCATTTGTTTTCATTTTTCTTTCAAGTTTTTAGTTCGACTCGCTAACTCGTCTCTTTTTTTTTGGGTCGACGCAGAAGCAATGAAGATCGACTTCAACTCCATGATGGCCGACAGGTCCAAGTTGGCCGGGGGGAGAAAGAGGAAGAGGGCGGCCGCGGCTGCCTCGTCGACTCCGCCACCCACTGTCGCCTCGACCATCACCCCGCCCCCTCCGACTATTGACGCGACCTCGGAGGTTGTTGTTGTCGAGGAGCCCTCGTCTCCCGTGGCCCCTGGCGTGATCGAGGGGACCTTCGACGTGAACGCGGCGCTGTCGATCGAGGCACCGCCACTGACCAGGGATGCCGAGGAGATTCTGACCGAGCAGTACAAGCAGCTGCTCGTGCCGAATTGGCGAGTGAAGAACCATGACGGGTTTCTCGGCAATTCGCAAATGTCAGTGCAGGTCGTCAAGCACTTGGCGACCCCGAAGGATCGAGCCGCGCTAAAGGCGGGGATGGTGGGTGACGACACCTACGAGGTGGCTCGGTCACTCGTCTCGGTAAGTTTCTTCTTGCTAAGTTTTTTCCAAGTTTACTGCCCGGTTTGTTTAGCGCGCTCACCGTTAGTCTTCTCAGGCAACCTGTCACTTCGGCCATCTCCTCGAGACATTCGCTGAGCAGGAGAAGGAACTGAGGGCGGTGAGCGACAAAGACAGGTTGGCGAAGGTCCGGGCGGTCAAGGAACTCGAGGCCGAGCAGAGGAGAGCTGAGGCCTTGGAAGTCCGGGTGGCCAACCTTGTTGCCGACCTGGAGAAAGTCAAGGGGAGCCTCGAGGCGGAGTCTGCCAAGGCTGCCAAGGCCGCCGAGGAGCTGGCTGCGGCGACGAAATCCTTGGCCGAAGAGAAGGCGGAGAAGAAGGCCCTGGCGACGAAGATCAGGGCTGAGGTGGAGAAGGAGGTCGAGGCCGAGGCGAAGAAGCACATGGTCGAGAACATGGAGCGGTCTTATCAAATGGCACTCGACCATGTGCAAGAATGCATCCCTGGCTTCGAGCGGGTCGGCTACCGCCTGTGGCCAGGGTCGCCTTCAGGTGGTGAGGAGGAGGGCGAGGGCGACGAGTCCGAAGGGGAGGACGAGGAGGAAGAGGCCGAAGAGCCTGCGGCGGACGTCCGGGTCGATGGGCGGATCGAGGGGCCATCCGTCGATGCGCCCGTGGTCGACGTGATGAAGAAGGTGGACCCCTGATCCCCACGTTAAGTTTTTTGTAGTTTTTGTTGTTTCTTCTTCCGAGCATTGTAACGCCTTTTGCGGATTGGCCACCGCTTTTTAATGAATGAAAAGTATTTTGACTCTGAAATTTATCAAAGTGTTTGGCTCAGTAGTGTAGTATTTTGACTCCGAAATTTGACTTCGAAATTTGTCTAAGTGTTTGGCTCGGTAGTGTGGTATTTCAATGCTATCTCTTTCTTATTTCAGATTGCTGAGCAGACTCATAACACCTCGGCTGAACAACGTCGAGCCGAGTTGTTCAAGCGATCTCGGGAGGATCGTCTCGAGGGTGAGGTTCACTTGACGAGGAGGATACTTCACAACTTAGAGATTAGGCATGGCGAGGCTTTGGTCGAGCTGCAACACCTACGGATAGTCGAGGCCGAGCTATCTGTTAAGGAAGAGGAACTGGCACGAGTTTCGGCCGAACGAGATGGCTTAGCGAAGAAGGTGGAAGAGCTGCAGAGGGTGACGGTCGACAAGAGTATCGAAGTGACCCACTTGCGCCGCATTATATCCGACAGCGCCGAGTACCCTGGTTCGGCGAAACTTCCTCGGTTTAAGGTGATAGTAAAGGATGACACATTGAAGGATCGGATCATCGAACTGGAGGAAGAAGTTGCTCGGCTCAAGCCTCAGCCGGTGAGGGCTAACGTCTGGAGCACCTCGTGTACTTGCGAAGAGATCGAGCGAGGGATCACGTTCTATCAAGCGGCGAGCCGGACTCCTATCGTAGGCAGGTCAGCTGCCGACGCCCAGAGCGGTGTGGCGGTGTCTTCAAGCGGTGCTTCGGTTGGAGCGACTGTCAGGATCAGCGGCGAGGAGGCATCTCGGTTCGTCGGACTGGAGACGAGCTCGGGGGTCAAGAAACGCCGACCCAAAGTGTCTCTGAACCGGAGCATACCCCTACCTCGGAAGTAGTAAACGGGTCGCGTCTTGTTGTTGTAACCCATTTGCAAGTTTTTGTTGTTGTAATCCACTTTGTAACTCTGTCCAAGTTATTAATAGAATTGGGGTTGTTTTATCCGAACTATTCTCGGCTATCTCCTTATTTGTGCTATAGTCGCGCTAACTAGAGTAGGCTCGAAACGAACCACGAGGCCGGTGTTCGCCTCGCCGAACCCCTTGGCCTCGAAACTTTCCCTTTTGTTGTGCTTCTGAACCTAGCCCGGTCCCTTCAGGTGCGGCTCAGTTCGGCTGCTAAAGCGCAGTCGTTTATCGACTGTGGCCACGTGGCCTGATCATAGCTTGAAGACCGGGGTGACTTCTGCCGAGCGAAGTGAAGCGATCAGGGCCGTCTGATGTTTACACGAATCTTGAGGTGGGTTCCATTTCCCAAGAAAACACTATCTTGTCGTTTTGTGGACACGTGGCTGAACGAGATCCGCTCATCATGCCCTAGCACACTTTCTGAGATGATCTGATAGTGGTCTCGCCTCGGGTGGATTTTTTGCCATATACGAGGGTCGGTACCTCGTCCGCTCGGCTCGGCGGTAGCGGGGCAGGTTATGATCGGTATCTAACTCCGACCCGTTTGAGGACGAGCCGGTGAGATAGAGTCGAGCTATAGGAGAAGTCCGTTTGTTAGATCAGTTTAAGAGATGCTGGAGCAGTTCCGAATGGCGAGCTACTTCTAGTCCGCTTAGGAGCGAACTTGCGAAGTAGAATCGACCCAAGTGTTGGACTCCGAACCATCGTGAGGTTAGTTTAAGGGATGCAGGAGCAGTTTCGAATGGCGAGCTACTTCTAGTCCGCTTAGGAACGAACTTGCGAAGTAGAATCGAGCCAAGTGTTGGACTCCGATCCATTCAACGGCTGCAGGAGCAATTTCGAACGGCGATCTACTCCCGGCTCGTCTGAGGACGAGCCGAGGAAGAAGAGTCGAGCCGAGTGCTGGACTCCGAACCATCGTGGGGTTAGTTCAAGGGATGCAGGAGCAGTTTCGAATGGCGAGCTACTTCTAGTCCGCTTAGGAGCGAACTTGCGAAGTAGAATCGAGCCAAGTGTTGGACTCCGATCCATTCAACGGCTGCAGGAGCAATTTCGAACGGCGATCTACTCCTGGCTCGTCTAAGGACGAGCCGAGGAATAAGAGTCGAGCCGAGTGCTGGACTCCGAACCATCGTGAGGTTAGTTTAAGGGATGCAGGAGCCGTTTCGAATGGCGAGCTACTTCTAGTCCGCTTAGGAGCGAACTTGCGAAGTAGAATCGAGCCAAGTGTTGGACTCCGATCCATTCAACGGCTGCAGGAGCAATTTCGAACGGCGATCTACTCCTGGCTCGTCTAAGGACGAGCCGAGGAATAAGAGTCGAGCCGAGTGCTGGACTCCGAACCATTGTGAGATTGAAGAATTAAAGGCAGAGAGGTGCGACAGTCTAAAAAATATGAAAACTTTATTTATTAATTTCCAATGATCGGCTGCTTCTAAAGTTGCTAGCCGTTATTACAATGAAAAAATAAAGGAAAAACTACTACTAGTTACAGGAAGGGAATGGTTCGACATCTCGAGTTACTTAGAGGAGCGTAGTTGCTTTCTCTTGGTATTTCAAAAGATGGTCGGCATTCCAAGTCCTGGAAATTTTCCTGCCTTCAAGATCTTCTAGCTTGTATGCACCGGGATGGATCACTTTCGAGATTTTGTATGGTCCCTCCCAATTCGGGGCCAGTTTGCCTTTCTGTCCGGGGAACGAGATGGCCAATTTTCGGAGGACTAGGTCCCCTTCTCTGAGGTCGGTTGGGCGGACTCTTTTGTTGTATGCGAGCTCAATTCTCCTTCGGTAACTTTGTTGCCGTATAGCAGCTCATTCTCGGATTTCGTCTATCAAGTCTAAGCTTGCTCTGAGCTCCCTGGCATTCTGTTCTTCTTCAAAGGCTATCAACCGAGGAGATGGTATCCCAACTTCTAGGGGAATGAGGGCCTCGGACCCATAGGTGAGATTAAACGGGCTCTCACCTGTTGGGGTCCGCTTCGTGGTGCGGTAATTCCACAGAACGTTGGGTAGCTGATCGACCCACAAGCCCTTGGAGCACTTGTCTAGTCTTTTCTTGATGCCTGAGAGGATCTGTCGGTTGGCATTTTCGGCCTGACCATTAGACTGGGGATGTGAGACGGAGGAGAAGCGGTGTTGTATGGCGAGGTCTTCACATAAGGCTCGGAAGGTGGCCCCGGCGAACTGCGTTCCGTTATCTGTAACTATAACCTGGGGAACGCCGAATCGGCAGATCACATTCTTCCAAAAGAAATGAACGACTCTATGCTCGGTGACTGTAGCCAGGGGCTCGGCCTCTATCCACTTCGAGAAATAGTCGACTGCCACGACTAGAAACTTTAGCTGTCCGGGAGCTGGCGGAAACGGTCCTAGTAAATCCATCCCCCACATTGCGAAGGGGATCGGACTTGATAGGGAGGCGAGTGGTGCTTGTAGAAGGCGTCGGATGTCGGAGTATTTCTGGCAGGAGCTGCATTGTCGAACGTGTTGTTCGGCATCTCGTAGGAGAGTGTGCCAATAATACCCATAGTTCAACACTTTGCGCGCTAGGGCTCTGGAGCCAGAATGAGCTCCGCCAATGCCCTCATGGAGCTCTTGCAGGGCGTAGTCAGCTTGCCGGGGGGAGAGGCACCTTAGGTAGGGCCGACCGTCTACCTGGGTGAAGGAGCGTTTATACAGAATGCCTTCGATTAATACAAAACGCTCGGCTCGGGTTCTTATCCTTCGTGCTTCGTTCGGATCCTGGGGGAGGAGTCCATCAGTTAGAAATTCGACGAGGGGCTTCATCCAATTGTCTTCGAGGAGGACTGGCAGTGTTTCGACGGAGTCGAGCGCATCGTCCTCTATGCTCGGCTTCAGGAGGACTTCTATCAGAACAGTTTGTTCGAGGCCATGAAGGGAAGAGGAGGCTAATTTAGATAGGGCATCGGCCTGAGCATTCTCTTCTCTGGGGATTCTGAGGATGAGGGCCTCCTCGAACAGGGCCATGAGGCTTTTCACTTTAGCCAAGTACTTAACCATCCTGTCATCACGGGCTTCATATTCGCCGAGGACCTGATTGACGACCAACTGAGAGTCGCTGAAGATCCGGAGGCGTTGTGCCCCCGCATTCCGGGCCATTCCAAGGCCGGCTATGAGTGCCTCGTATTCGGCCTCGTTGTTCGAGGCTTTGAAGTTTATACAGAGGGAATATTGGAGGACAAAGTCATCTGGGCCTGCCAGGATGACCCCTGTCCCGCTTCCCTCGTTGCAAGAGGATCCGTCAACATAGACCGACCAGACGAGTGGTCCCTTCATTGCTTGCTCGAAGTCGGGGATAGTTGTTTCAACTATGAATTCGGCCAGTGCCTGAGCCTTGATCGCGGTCCGAGGCTGATAAGTTATATCATGTTGGCTCAGCTCGATCGACCACTTCATGAGGCGGCCGGAAGTCTCGGGCTTGTGAAGGACCTGTTTCAGTGGCTGGTCGGTAAGGACGACCACCGAATGGGACTGAAAGTAGGGTCGAAGCTTTCTCGCGGCCATTACTAGGGCATAGGCTATTTTCTCAATCTTCGGGTACCGGAGCTCGGCGTCCCGAAGCACTTTGCTGACATAGTAAATGGGCTTCTGAGCCCTTTCTTCTTCTCTGACTAAGACCGCACTAAGCGTCTGTTCGGAAGCTGCCAGGTAGAGGTAGAGCGGTTCGCTAGGTATAGGTTTGCTGAGAAGAGGTGGATTGACGAGGTATACTTTAAGCTGGTCGAATGAGCTTTGTTGCTGCTGCCCCCACTCAAATCCTTTAGCCCTCCTGAGGGCTTTGAAGAACGGGAGGCACTTCTCCCCGGACTTCGACAGAAAGCGCCCTATGGCAGCTAGGCGACCAGTCAATCTTTGAACTTCCTTGACATTTCTAGGAGGGGCCATGTCCAATATGGCCTTGATCTTTTCCGGATTTGCTTCTATTCCTCGTTGGCTAACCATAAAGCCGAGGAATTTGCCTGATGAGATGCCGAACGCACACTTGTTCGGGTTGAGCCTCATATTGTGCTTTCTTAAAACATCAAATGCTTCTTGGAGGTCAGCCACATGATCAACGCCTCGAATGCTTTTCACAAGCATGTCATCGACGTACACTTCCATGTTCCGGCCGATCTGGGCCTGGAAAACCTTGTTGACGAGGCGTTGGTATGTCGCCCCTGCATTCTTTAGGCCGAATGGCATGACTCTGTAGCAATAAAGGCCTTGGTCGGTTACAAAAGATGTCTTTGGGATATCCGGGGGGAACATTCTTATCTGATTGTAACCCGAGAAAGCGTCCATGAAGCTGAGGAGCTCATGTCCCGAGGTTGCGTCAATCAGAGTGTCGATGCTCGGCAGAGGGAAGGGATCTTTGGGGCAGGCCTTGTTGAGGTCGGTGAAATCAATACAAATTCTCCACGTCCCGTTGGACTTCTTCACCATTACTACGTTTGACAACCATTCAGGGTAGTTTACCTCCTGTATGAATTGGGCCTTCAACAGCTTGTCCACCTCCTCTTTTATAGCGAGCTGACGCTCGGGGGCGAACTTGCGCCTCTTCTGCTGAACCGGTTTGGACCCCGGATCAACACTCAGGCGATGGACCAAGAGTTCTTCGGAGATACCGGGCATGTCTGCAGCTGACCATGCGAAGAGGTCTTGATTGCTCCGGATGCATTTTACAATATCTGAGTATAGGGCGGACGGTAGGGTCTTGCTAACGAAGAACTTGTGGGTCGGCTCTCGCTCCGAGAAGAGCACCCCCTCCAACTCGTCTGCCGGCTCGGAAGTCGGCCGAGCGGCATCTTGGGGAATTTCCAATGTTTCTAAAGAGAGGACGGGTCCGAGGGTAGAGGTCATATAACACTTACGGGCCTGCTCCTGATTGCCCCTTACTTCCCCTACTCCGGCCCGAGTGGAGAATTTCATTTTGAGATGATAGGCAGAAGGGACGGCTTCAAGGGCGGCTAGACCGAGCCGACCCAAAATGACATTGTAGGCTGCTGGGACATCTACGACCATGAAATCCATCGACTCCGTGCGGGTAGTAGGAGTTTTGCCAGCAGTGACATCGAGGGTAATCACCCTTTCAATGGTCACCGGCACTCCTGTGAACCCATGGAGCGTGTAGCCGGCAGACTTGAGTCTGTCTCGGGAGAGCTTCAGGCCCTTAAAAGCGTCGAGGAAGAGGATGTTGACGGAGCTGCCGTTATCTACTAAGATCCTCTCCACTTTGAAATTGGCCATGTGGAGACTGATGATGAGTGCGTCACAATGAGGGGTGCGGACACCCTCGAGATCTTCATCAGAGAAGGTGACGGGCACTCCGAGGCCTTTGGGAGGAGGAGTGGTTCGGACTGAGTTGACTTCCCTGATAAATGCTTTTCGAGAGGAGTTCGAGGAGCCCCCCATTGGACCCCCATGGATGAGGTGGAGGACTCGCTCTTCCTCAAAGTCTGGCGTCTCTTCTCGTTCCGGACGCTTGTTAGCCCCCCGAGGCTGGGGTGGAAGTTCTGCTCGGTCCTTTTTTACAAATTTCGCCAGCTGCCCCCTCTGGATAAGGGCTTCGATCTCATTTCTCAGCGCACGACAGTCGTTGGTGTCATGCCCATGGTCCCGGTGATAGCGGCACCATTTCTCTTTATCTCTTCTTTTGGCGGGGATATTCATCCTCGGAGCCGGAGGCTGGATCCCTTCTTTTTCAACTTCCATGAAGATGGCGGAGATGTTAGTGGTGAGGGGAGTGAACTTCTCAAATCTAGGAGGAGGTCGGCGCTGGCCGGCATTATCTTTCTGGAGCTTCTTGGCTCCCTCTTCTTCCGTCCCCTTCCTCTTAAACCCGGAGGTAGACCCCTCCCAGTTGGGTTGTTGCTCGGCCTCTTCGGCCCGGATATACTTTTCAGTGCGAAGGAGAAGGTCGGAAAAGTCATGTGGTGGTTTCTTGGCGAGGGAGGAGCGGAGGTTGGAATTGAGGACATTGGATTGAAATGCTACCGTAGCGACCGACTGGTCGAGGGATGCTATGGACCTGGCCTCGGCCGTGAACCTCTTCACGTAGTCTCTCAATTTTTCCCCCTTCTTCTGGTGGAGGTGCAATAGGGAGATGCTCGTCTTCTCGGCCCTTCGGCTGCTTACGAAATGTGTGACGAAGAGGGTTTCGAACTGTTCGAAGGAGAATATCGAGGAGGGGGCGAGACGAGAATACCACTCTCGGGCTGGTCCTTTGAGAGTTGCGGGGAAGGTTTTGCAGAGGAGGGCATCGGAAGCTTGATGTAGGAGCATCAGGGTCTTAAAACTTTCAATGTGATCAACTGGATCGGTTTCCCCGGTGTAAGTCTCAAATTGGGGAGGCTTGAAGCCGAACGGGACAGGTGCATCCACTATGGTTCGGGAGAAAGGGGGTCGGCTAGGACGTAGGGTCCTCCCCCTGAGCTCTTCTTCTCGGTTTATCTGACCCAGGCGTCTTTCTACTTCATGAAGACGGCGGTTCATGGTGTCATCTCTCCGACGGTAATCTTCCGAGCCACGAGACTCGTCTTCGTATGAGGGAGAGCGAGGGCTGCGGCGATGGTAACTTTGGGAGCGGCGAGGACTTAGGGTACGTCGGGAGTTGCTAGGAGCAGGATGAGGAGATGGGGACCGTCGGTGAGGGCTTCGGACTGGAGGAGGGGATGGCACCTTTGGCTCATTAGGATTTTAACGAAGGTTGAGAGCCTGCAGGACGGTCGCTTGGAACTGCTGGAACTCGGCACGGGTGATTGGTGCCTCATTGTTCCTGGGCTGTTGCCGACCTGCGGGAGAGTGCCTTCTTCGGTAATGATCGGGGGACTCCTTCCTCCCTCTGCGGACGGGGGACCTATGGTACCGGTGGCGAGGAGACCGCTCGCTCGGATCGTGTTGGCGGGAGGCTCCCTCTCGGGCCCGTTTTTCTTCCAGATGGCGGCGGAGATCATCCTCTTTCTAGCGGTTAGGGGCTGTATTGTGGCGGCCAAAGGCTCGGGGTGATGGGAGGCCATAGAGTTAGTGGAGGCATTGCGGATGGAGACCTGCTCTTGATGAAGGGATTGTTTCTGAGGGTTAGGACCCTTTGGATCAGGAAGGGGAAGGTTCTGTTGGAGCGGGTCTTCCGCCGTAGGGGGAAGCTGCCCTTGTTGTTGAGCAGGATTGTTGGGAACTTCTTGCTGCTGATCAGGGTTGGGTCCTCGGTTGGACCCCCTTGATCTGACTTTCCGAGGTGGCATGGCTGGAGAAGACCTGTTTTCGGGGAAGAGGAGAGGTTCCTATTCGTTAGTTTCCCACAGACGGCGCCAATCTGTTGCCGCTAAATTTGGTGTGGGGGCAAACAGATAGAATTTGTGGATCCTTAGGGAAACTGAATAGTAAACCTGTATACTTGTTCCGTGGGCTTCGATCGTCACTCCCGCCGTATACCTGCAAAAAGTGCGAGACACCGGGGTTGTTCCCGGCGACGCACCCTCCGACGCTCAAGTCAGTAATCTGAAAGACTACGAGAGAGCGCAAAAACTGGTGAAAGATTGATTACCTCTTAATGGAGATGGGTGGGGGGTATTTATAGGCGTCTTAGGGAACAGATTAGGCATGTAATTCCTGCGTATATAGATAAGGAATGTAATCCCTAATCCCCAGTGAAAGGATAGATATGAATCAGGGCTGTTGATTAATATTAATCAGAAACCCTAATTCTATCTTGCTGGACCGGGTTTGTTGCGGGTTGAAACCCGCACCCAGTTGTGGTGGATCCGTTCGCGGGTTACTGGATCTGCGAAAAGGAGACCCAGTACCCGCTTCAGACCTATTTTGTAGGTAAAATTACCGTTTCACCCCTGAACCTCGGGATTCGTGCCCCCTTTGGACGGCCTTGATTAAACCCCTATTTTTAGCCATATCAATGATATTCACCGGCATTTTATAAAAAACGCTGGGGAAGTATGATATTCACCGGCGTTTTTATAAAAAACGCCGGCGAATAGGAAGCTAAAATGTACCCCACACATCTTCTCCCATTCACCGGCGTTGGTTAATAAAAACACCGGTGAATTAACTGGGATAAATCCCCCGCAAACCCTAACATTTCGCTCGTTTTTTTCCCCAGCACTAATTTTTTCACGAGCGCCGCCATCGTTCTGCCTCCTTGCCTTCGTCGATTTTTGAGAAAAATCCTCCGCCATCGGAGTGGGTTCCTGCGTCCTCCGACAAGTCCTATGTCTCTTTGGCTTATTCAGACTCTCTCTCTCTCACCTCCCCCCCCCCCCCCCCAAAACTTCCGATCCGAGTTTTCTTCGAAAAGTCACCATCCCTGTAGGCCCCGCCGGCGCCGTCTCTGTAGCCTCCATCGTTGCCGGCCTGAGTCCTCCCCAGTCCCCCCACCGTCAACAACTTCCGACATTGAGTGTGGTATAATGCTTTATTATTGTCGTTTTTTTTCTCATGGTAATTGTTCAAAGATCCTACACTTACATTCCACATTTTGGGACTGGTAATCTTCCACTAAACCCATTTTTGTTCCACGGTTCAAAGCGAATTGTAAAGCAAATGGTACACCTTCATTTGTATGTTGTGTACACATGCAATTACTAAGCTAGTAATTTTATAGCATTTGTTTTTTTGCTAATCAGAATTTTTAATATCTAACTGGGCCTTCAATTATCACAAAGGTGAAGTGATTCAATTTTGGCTTGAGTTGAGAGAAAATTCATAGATAAGACAAAGGTGAAGTGATTAGATAATAAACCTTCACCACATAGCAGAAGATAACAACCAAGTGTGCATAGTCTGAGCCAACTACATTTTTTATCACAAAACTTAACATTCATAACAAATCCCGCACGTAATTGGCATGTATTAACTTAATCCTACCTTTGTGGATTCTTAACCTCTTGTAAGTTAGTATATTAACAGCCACAAAGTGGAGACGTAGCTCAATTGTAGAATGCCATTTATAGGTTCCGAAATCTTGATTTCATCGAAGTGTTTGTGGGTCTGAAACTGTATAAAAGTGTACATATGATCCCAATCTATCTGAAAAAGACGTCGCAGTTGCTTATTGGTCTTTCATAATTACAGGGCAAATGTTGTCATGAATTAGTCAATCATGCAACAAAGTGTGAGCTCGAACTGAGGAAACAAGATTGGAGTTACCTGCTTTCACTTGCTTTGGCATGTGTTTGCCTGAGTTGATGCATATCTGCTTTTCAGAATCATATCATGCATTAATTGAATCTAGCTAGCTAACTAGATTTTAGTTGAAAAGTAAGCAAGTAATGTGGTGGGTTGAGTTGCGTGGTACACGCACTAGTTCGTTGATGGATTTTAGAATTGATAGGGATATGAATGAGATCGTACTGAACTTGAATTGATATGCACCTGATGTTGTCGATATCGATTGTTCAGTTGATAGAGAAATAGTAACAGCAGCAACATTGCTTGCATAGGTATATGTATCAGATATTCAGATTTTTGTGCAATAAATTATTGTTTATCATGTGCAAAATATTATTGTAATTATTGTGATAAGTATGTTGTTTTACTAATAAGTAGCCATGAACAAAATAGTTCATGAGTCATCAGATCTTCTTGTTATCATATTTACAGCACGACGCCCTCGTTATTCGCCATATTCCTCTTAACAGCAAATACCTTTTACCATCACCATCTCCTTAAACGGAAAGCCAAATTCAGGGGAGACTATAGTCAAATCGATATTACACTCGAACACAAGGTGTTCGATAAAATGCCACTAAGGTGGTTGACATAATATCCACAAAGGTAGTTTAGGGTTATGTGAATAGAGTAGATTGTATTGAGATTTAATTGTTTTTGATACATTTTTGGACTGAGATTTCTTTATTTTACAGTTAATTATTATATCGTTTATTTAATTGCAACTAGGGATGGTTTTAAAAAAGGTGAAATTAATTATAAAAAATGCCTTTTAAATCTAATACTATTTAATATATCGAATTTTAATTTTAGATTGTGTGCTATTGTTATAATGGATAGAAGTTGGATTTGTAAACCACGATTATCCAAGGAGTACCTGGATGGTATTAAAAATTTTCTAGTGGGACAAAGTAGTCCTGTCATTTTTATTTTCTATGGTATATACCCATATGACCTATTTGATCTTGGGTTGTGTTTGACGCATAGGTTTGCTTCATACATCTCAATCATACAATAAATGATCATAGATTTTCTTATAGATTGTAGTTTCATGTGGTATACAGAAAATTCTACACAATGGATATGAATATTTTTAACTAGAATTTGTAGCTTATAACTTTTATATGTGTGTCTACTTCTCTAGGGTGTGTTATACTAGAGTATTATTTGTTATGATGCAAAAAAGTATTATTTGTTATGATGCAGTGTATCTATATATTGCAAAACTTTGTACCTTTGATGTTTTATTTTATTTTTATCTCCTAATCATGCAGTATATTTGTAATAGTCCCTTCATCATATGCTTATGTTAATAAGAGTTTATTTTTACACAGGTTTTATAAGAGCAACTGCAACTTTTGGTGCAACAATGGGATAAAATATTTTATACAAGTTTTTTACTTGCTATACCCTCACCTTACAGTATGATCTTCAAAGAAAAAATGCGAAACTAAATTCACTTCCAATGACACTGCCACCATTCAGATTTTTTTTTCTTTCTGTTTTTGAGTTTCTTGCTATGTAGTGAAAAATAATCCTTTAAACTTATGTTCTATGGTAATTTTTGGTGGCTGTTTATTACTATCTAAATATCTGAAACTTGCTCTTTATTGCTATCTAAATGTTTCAGCTGTTTTTTCTTTGATGAGATTAGAACAGTCTACAACTAGCTTAGATCAATGATTATTGCTATTTGAAACTTGCTCTTTATTGCTATCTAAATGGGAAGCATGATTGACTGTACAAATTTAGTGACTGTACATATATGGTATGGACTCCAGATACTTTTATCTCCATATATCATTTGAAGAATCTTTTGTGGTAGAATTTTGATAACTCTTATGTTGTTGCTGTACTTATATTTGTGGTGTTGCTTCTTATGTGGATTATTCTATCGTGGCATGAGTAATAGCATTAACTTAATATCATTAACTTTGTCCAGAAGAAACTTGTGATCATTAGCATATGTTCTAAAATAGAAACTTGTGATTGGCTCTACAAACCTTAGTCATCAATATCAGATAGATCATTTCCACTCTCATGTAGTTCTCCTTTTGTGAGAAAATGTCTCAAACCTTAGCCATAAACAGAATCATCCATAATAACTTGTTTGTTTTAATTTTGTTTTAATTTAATAGTTTGTGGCTCTACAAACAGAATCATATAGATCATTTAATAGTTTGTTTTAATTTTGCTCCTTTAATGAATTTATTGATTCTTTGACAGGTACAAGATGCCGAGGTGAGGAAAACAGATCAACATAGTTGATGGCAACGAAGTGCAGGGAGAGGAGCAGCCATTACAAAATAGTGACAGTCAAACGAAGGAGGGAGAGGGAGGCACGCCCACTGTCAAAAAACATAGAGGGCGAACAAAGATGGCGGATGTATGGAAACTTAAGAACGATGAACGGATTGTTGTGGAGGAAAACACTGTCGAGCAGCCGGTGGGAGATAATGCAAGCAAATTCTCGTCGTTTATTGGTGTAATTGCAAGGAACCCCGCGGATAATCCTTTTGTCATACGAGAGTTGGCCGAAAGTGCCCACCACGACAAAGGCAACTGCGATTACAACAATCAAGGTATTTTCCATCTAAAATAACTAAATGAATGCTAGTTGGTTTATGCGATTCAGTTATCCTTTTGTTAAACTTCTCAAATTTTCCAACAATACTTCTATTTTTTGGACTCACTTACGCCTTGGCTTGAAAAGTCATTGTCGAAAAAGTGGAGAGACTACAAGAGTGATTTGAAGGCTAGGTATTATGACAAAAACTGGTCCGAGGCGGATAATGCAAGGGATGTGCCACCCGAGGTGGAGCCTTCGGATTGGCAATTCCTTGTTCACTTCTGGAGTTCGGCGGTCGGTCAGGTATTTACATTACTAACCAAAATTTAATGACTTTGTGGTTCTATGGCTACTCTAATTTAATTTTTTCTGTACTTCATTGTGGAATGTACAGAAAAAGGCGGAGGTCGATGTTGCCAGTCGATCAAAGCAGCTTGTGTTGCACACCGCTGGTACACAGAGCTTTGCTCTTGTTCGAGAAGAATTGGTAAACACAATCAAATTGAACAGTTTTGACTTACAGTTATTTGTTTATAATAAAATTATCTTACTAATATATAGGAAGAAGAAATGGGTCCTACGGAGTTCGGCGATATAGATTTTTTCGACGCCACCCACAAGTCGAAAGATGGGACGTATGCGACCCCTGAGGCAGAGCGGATTGTGGTAATTTGTGAAATGATCCTTTGATTTTGACACGTCAGTTGTTTGTGTGTTAGAGTTGTATTTATTTATCAATTTTCCTTTAGAGTATAGATAGTTGAATTTTTTTCCTTCACCTACAACAACTTTAGAGTTTTCATGTAGTTGCAGAGCCATTCACAAGAACTCATGGAAATCATTAACATTTTGGCCAGACTCATCAGTTTGCTCTGTAGGAAACCAAACATCTATGGTTGGTTTAACCGCCTGGCAGGGTATTTGGTATGCAGTAAAGTAATACCTAACTTAGTCTGTTATTCTCTTTCACTAATAGGGAAGAAATCATAATACTTAGTCTGTTATTCCCACAGGGAAGGCCTACTGATCTAGAAAACTAGGTGGCAAACTAGTCATGAATCATATTACTGGTTTGCTGTATTTTATATTCTTGAGTGCAATGTGTATCTTCATTTTATAAGTAATTAACGACTATAATATATTTATTTTCTTGTATGTGTGTCTTAAAGTCCATTACCACCATTGCATCTTTTTATGATAGGGTTTCATGCCTTCTTTTATTTATTCATTCTCTTATTGTTGATTCATTTTACTTTTTAAGTGTAAAATCTGTTCAGATCTTTCATCTTGATCAATCTCAAGAAATTGATTTTATATTTGACTCATCATCTTCCTAAAATGTTTTTGACTCATCAGTTCTAAAGTGTTTCCTCATCATCTTCCTAAAATGTTTTTGTACTCTTAATTTGCACACCATAGTTGTGACATGGTTATTCAAGCCCCTTTTTAAAAGTATATATATATTTTTATTTTGATTATGGCCTTGATTCTTGATAGTTTGTTTATGTTTATCTATAATAATCAGTTGGTCTAATCTAGAATTTATATATGGTTCAGAAATTTCCTTAGTACAGTCAATTCGATCTTTAAAAGTTGAAATCTTAAAATGCATAGCATCCTTCACCTCAATCATTTTATCTCTAAACCCAAAATATTTTCAATGAAGCTTTCCATTAGTAACCTTAGATCATTTATGACTCGAGTCAGGATCTTATTAATGGAAAATCACTATAAAAGATGGATCACTTTCAT
This sequence comes from Hemerocallis citrina, assembly GCA_017893485.1. Lineage (NCBI taxonomy): Eukaryota > Viridiplantae > Streptophyta > Magnoliopsida > Asparagales > Asphodelaceae > Hemerocallis > Hemerocallis citrina. Next base: position 114,174,498 of record CM030367.1, on the reverse strand, counting down.
TGAACTTTGCTTGATATAGAATCAACAATGTGGAGGGCTATATTACCAAACTTGAGTGACATCAGATCTTCTCACATAATGTTCTTGTACCTATACATATATCGATCTCTTTAGAGTTAGCTAACTTTATGAATAGGCACACGACTATGAAATTTACTCAAAGAAAGAAACATGACCAAAATAGAAACAGCTGATATGTATGTCAGATGTGCAGTTGAGCTGAAAGAAATAATGCAGTAATTAACCATTTAAATAACTATCATGTACAGATTAATTTGTTGTACCTAACTGAAGATGAGTCATTCCTCATCTTGTAACAAATGCTGCATACGCAGATACACTCCTTTAGCTTTCACCTATGACCATCCAAGTTGAAGAATGTGAAGGACATGCTAAGATCATAGTTAGCTCTATGCTGATTCTTCAGTTAGCATTCGCTTCCCATTAGGAAGTAAACCCTGCATGAAATCAATTTAAGACTTTATCAGTGATTCATTGCTAGGTCATGTTCTGACACCCTCAATTTGTACAATGAACTAAAATGAAAGTTTTTCTTGTGTTTAATTGGAATTTTTGTTGACTGCAGTGACAAAATCTCTTCCGCTTCTAACTCTGACTATATGTCCTTTTACAGACTAACATTCGAAAAAAGTATGATGAAATCTCTTCCGCTTCTGACTCTGACCGTATGGCGGCTTCCACAGACTTTCATACCCAGCAGCGCCTTGCCTTGACTGCAGTGAGGGGAAAAGAGAGGCATGGTCGTGTACGTGGTATGGGGCTAGACCAACCCCCTCGCGGTTATTCGGATGGAGTGCATCTACTTCAAGTGGGACTCGGGACGAGGAGATGACAGAATTGAAGGCACAAGTGGCACTCCTCTAAGAACAAATGTCCCAATTAATAAGGCAGCAATCTCGAGTCCCACCACCGGTAAGTCTTAAAGTTGGTAATTTTGAAGAGCTTATAATTATTGTTTTAATGTAATTTTCGAACAATCTTCTTTTTACCAACAAAAATCACTTCAAAACTACTACCTAAGACCTGTAGGTTCATACAAAAAAGTGTCAAAAAACCTGCAGGAAACAATAGGAGGCTTGTTAGACCATATCTAACCTATTTGTAAACAATAGCAACTTAGCTGCAATGTATAGGTTCAGCTTGAAAGGAGAACATGTACATATACAGATACAAAATAATGTAACTAACTGGAGATATGGGTAAAGGTTATTCAGATAGTGCCAGTGATCTAACTTTCGGGTTTGGCACTAATTTAGGATTTTAAAAACCACTAGTTATCTCAACTTAAAAGGTAAAATTCTAGAGGTATCAAAAGTCTAATTAAATCTAACAGAAGAAGCTTTTTCCAGTTAAGAGTGATGAAACCAAGATAGCTGCATCTCCATGTACTGAAGGAGATCCATCATCTCTTTTGTTATTTCATATGATTATAATTTGTCCAAACTTTACAACTATTGTTACTAGCTTTGTTCAACAAGAACAATAATGTGTTACGCACAAGTTTTTACATTACAACTGATGTGAAAACAAAACTTTACGTTACATCAAGAAATATACATGATGATTTTTGCACAAGTTTACGTTCGATTTACAAAAAGAACATGAGAGGTCAAGTTTTACTTTACGACTCTTGTTACTAGCTTTGTTCAATAAGAATAGTAATGAATTATGCCCTAGTTTTTACATTAGCAGATTGATGTGGAAACATTTGATCAAATCAAGAAAAATACGGAATGATTTATGCACAAGTTTTCCGTTATGGAAACATTAGACCACATCAGGCAAAATAAAAATGTTTCGCTACAAGGCGGCCTTGAACAACAGACTGATGTGAAACATCAGATCACATCAAGAAATACACATGATAATTTATGCACAAGTTTTACGTTCCGGACCAATATGGAAATATGAGGTCAGTCGCATCAGGCAAAATAAAATTATTTAGCTAGAATAAGCCTCGAAACAGGACCATGTGAATGCTAATTGGTATATGCTAGTTGGTTTATAGCAGCAGCTGGTTTATAGCAGCAGCTTAGGTTCAACTTGTGAGTTTGGTTTCTGCACCATTCCGATATTGTCTCATATAGCAGCAGCTTAGGTTCAACCTGTGAGTTTGGTTTCTGCACCAATCCGATTGTCACGCTCCGCTTCCCAAAAATATGGAATACGAGCGCGTGACGAAGCCCACCGAATGATTTTAACATCATCCATAAGTTGTAGGATCGACTCAGCATCATAACAAGAATATAACCAGATTTATATATGACCAAGCATGCATGAATAATTTATTAAGCAATAGAAAAAAATTGAAAACAAATAATAATATCCACATAGTTTTCAAGTCTGGATCAGATGTAAAACTCGGGAACGTAGCCCGTTACAAGTCTTAAGTAGCAAGAATAAATAATTCAAGAAAAACAATTAATCTAAACAAGTCCTGCCTCCACTTGAAAGCTAAAATTTCTGCTCACCAATCCCAGCAGGTAGCTCGTCTCCAAAGTCTTCTTAATAAATAAAAAGGAAAAAATAGAGGAAACAAGAGAAAATGCCCTTAGTGCAAGCTAGGGCCACAAATAGTAAAAACGAGTACAAGTAATGGGGAATAAGAATTGGAATCAAGAATGTAACAGGGATACAACAAGTACTGGAAAAACCAAGAACTAGCTAGCAAGACGGACATCTTAGTAAACGGGCTGGATAACAATTGCTAATGGTAAAATACATGACAAGTAAACCTGTAGGGGTATCTAATATCAAGTGACAAGTCTCAAGTCTAGTATCATGTAAAAAGTGCCAAGTCCAGTGTCAAAATTTTATTTCAAGTGTCAAGTCTCAAGTAACAAGTTGTCGAGTATCAGGTAACAAGTTGTCAAGTTCAAGTTTCAGGTTTCAAGTCTCATGTATCATGTTTCATGTATCATATCATCAAGTATCAAGTAACAGGTGTCATGTTCAAGTTTCATGTAATCAAGTCTTGTAGTTATTACTATCTAGGTAGCACTTCATGCATCCATCTTTTTACTACATGGTTGCTACAGACAATGCAATTTCGTTTAGGCCTAGTAATGGAGTCTATAGGACGGTGTACTCAGGTATCAAGTATCAAGCTGACACGGTTCATGAATACGAAAATAAATAACAGGTTCACGAAGCAAGTTCGTGAATACTAACAGGTTCATGACCCACACAGTGGATTCATGAATACAACAGGTTCATGAGCCAAGTAACTGACTCCATGAATACATCAACTGCAACAGGTTCATGAACCGAGTACTGGAAAACACGAGCCCCCTTCCGAGTACACTTACCTATATTGTCTACTACTATGGTCTTTCCCTTCAACCCTGGCTTGTTATTTTTATTAATTCTTAACAAGCAAGCATGCAGGTGTGTGAAACAAGGTATGAGAAAGTGGTGGGAACATGTGTCCAGCGAATTACATAGTTAATGTGTTCAGGCAGAATTTATGAATCGAAGTTTAAATATGTGAAACAGGGTCGAAATATTGTTAATTAATTCTAAGAAAAAATTGGGGATGTCCTATAGGGTGTCCAGCAACCGCATATAAAATTTCAAGTCAAACTCTTGCTGTTAACATAGTTAAATTAATTCGCAAAGTAAAGGTGTGCAGCAGTTTTGCGAATCTGCGTCTACCGACACAGCTGCAGTAAAACTGCAATAACTCTTAGACCGTAACTCCGAATTCAAAAATTTCGGAGGCTATCGATATCGAGACATCTAGAGCTACATTTACTATTCAGGGCTCGGGTTCAGATTCTGATGTTAAATGGGTCAAAACAGCATAACAAGATTCAGGACAGCAACATGTGGGAATATCTTACTAGTATAGGTTACATGAAAATTGGTTATTAGGCGTCTAGGTTAATGTGTGATATAAATACAGGATAATGGTTGTCAAAACAGCAAGTAATAATTGTTTTTCAAGCCAAATGGTTGCAAGATCATCAAATACAAGATATAACACGTGTTTACAAATTTGGGGCTCCTTAATTTCATGTGTCCATGTGTTCAGGGGGTAAAATGAGTCCAAGTAGTTGTAATATAATACAATGAATTTATTGTGACTCTTAAGATTATGAAATTGAGTAGGTTTAATATTTGATCAACAACGACAGTCAAGAAGAAGTCATAATTTCTAACTATTTGTAGTATTTTCAAGGAATGCTTGTACTAGAACAAAAATGTGTACAAGAGGATTACTTGCCTTGATTGACGACAATTAGATCCACTAATTGAAGAAAATGGGATCGAAAATTCCTAGGCGAAGTCTCTCAAAAGCACGTGTGAAGCACGTACAAGAAATTAACCGAAGAGCGAATTTCCTCACACCGGATCGACCCAGAACAGCAAACAGCAAGTCTCGATCTGGCGCGACAAAACAGCGAACACGGAATCCAGCCAATCAGATTGCGATCCCGCATAGCGGATCGGCCGAACAGGAAACAACGAACGGGGGATATGCTGTGGCCGAACATGGGACAGCGATCAGATTGGATTGAATTGCACGAATCTTGATGCGATCTAATGGTTGAGATTCGATCCCGCCAACCAGCTCCTTCTTCCTCGTTCTCTTCTTCGACGAAACAGAGAGCGAGAGGGAGGATGGTGACGGCAGGGTCTTCGACATGGCGACGCGACGGCGTGACTGCGACGACGGGGAGGACGACGGTAGCGAAATCAACGGCGCGATGCAGCGTGCGGCGGCTCTGCTCTGGGTTCGAAACAGGGGATGAGCGGAGGAGGGCTGGTTCGGCGGTGGTTCGGGAGTGACTGGCGATGATGGTGGAGAGGAGAGGAGAGCGACGACGGCAATGGCGATGGGGTGGTTGTCGAGCATTTGGGTAATGGCGAGGTTGGTTAATGGCGGAGGATGGGTTTCGGGAGTTGGTTAGATGGTGAAGACGTCGGTGGATTGGTGCTGTGGTGGTGATGGTTGACGAGGGTGAAGGGGACGATCGGAGGTGACTGGCACTGGGGAAAGGGTCTGGGCGTGGACGAAGGGATCGAAGGATTTGAGAAAGAATCGGAGGAAGAAGAAGATTAGCGACGGGGGTTTTGGGTTAATACAGTAACTAGGTTTAGGGGTTAGGGTTAGGGGTTTAAATAGCGTGGGTTTTGGGTTAACGGGTATTAGGGTATCCGTTTTGAGAGGGATCCAACTGGAGAATTGGTCAAAATGTACTAAAATAGGGAATAAAGAGATGATTGACATAGAATAGTTCATTCTACATGAAGAACGACACAGAGAGCACACACAATTGAATTAGATGAAAGGACCAAAAATTGAGTCGAAAACAAATTAATGCTTTTATTCAATCTGAAACAAAATACAGGATCTCAAATAGATGAAAGAGTACAATTGGGCAAAATACAGTACAAAAATACCGATACGGGAAATAGGAGTTACACCGATATTCTTCCAAACTGTAGCAGCTTAAGCTCCATTGAATTTGGCAGTGTATTGCTGGGGTCGCTGCAAATGATTAAGAGAAAAAGTAAAAAAAAAATCACTATGACCAAAGTAAATATGATTAACAACATTCGAGCAAGTTGTATTTCTCTGACAATGCTATATTGGAAATTTTCTTGTCCTATTTCACATATACTGCTAACTACAGCACAGACAATGGCAACTACTATTGAGTGAAAAGAAATGAACTTCCTACATGTTTAAAGTTTTTGTGAAACAAGAATTCATGCAACTGGAGTCACAGATGATCACATCACAAATATAAATTCTCCTTTATGTTATTCAACTGTGTAATGCTACCTTTTATTTTTAGTTTTGTTTCAATAGTTTGTCTGTAAAAATGTTTATTATTTAATTTCCTTTCATTAGTTGATCATTAAGCAAGAAGCAATACCATAAAAGTATGCATACAGTTTTAAGCAAATTAAGTAATTAAAGCTGTCGTTGTTAATAATGCGGTACTCATCCATTAACCCTAACTCATCATCACTGCAATTAAGTAGTTCAAAGTTGAAGTCTGAATCAAGGTGGCAACCTGAAGCCTTGGGTTTGAGCATCATCGTAATATATCTAAACAGGCTCTTAATAGTTCAAAAACTAATTTTTGGTCTAGTTACCTTCAGTTTACTTATTGCACATACTTAATCATCTTTTGTTACTGCTTCTGGAGTAGTTTTTCTCCTCACACAGTAAGCTGCAAAGCTCTTTGTAGCCTAACTTGGCTACAAAGAGCAGCCCGAGGATATTTTATTAATCAATTATTATTTTTTTTGCACAGAGTGGTCCGATCAATCCATCAAATGTGAGTCGTGCAGATCAAGGAAATTCAGATGATGAGAACTGAAGTGACTCGAGGGGTATGCAGTAGTGGTCGGCCTAGTCTAGATGTCCTTGTTGTTGTTTTAAGTACTTGCTGAGATATTTGGATGTTCATTACTGTATCTGTTAAGTATGACACTTTGTGTTAATATTGTGGTGAATTTGGACCATTAATGGAATGTATGACACTTTATTATCTTTAATTGTTATGTTTGGTTGTGAATTGCGCATTAATATGCCTGAAATTGGTTGAAATATTTGTGAATTAGTTTACATGTTTTTGAAATGAAATTGTGAATTGAATTGTACTATATTTTTGCTTTTTTGGCCAAAAATGGAGAGGAAAAATTAAACGATCATACACCGACGTTTCATAAAATGCCAGTCTATCAATTGATCAGTTGGAAATTTGATAGAGAGGCGTTTGATACATGCCGGTGTACCCTATAAGCAACAACAGCAATAAGATACACTGACGTTTTATAAAACTCAGGTGTATCTCAATATTAATTTCGGAAGTACACTATAGCGGCGTTTTACGACACGCCGGTGCATGTATATAGTGGAAAATAGGGAACTCAGACACAAGCATACACCGGCATTTTTAGACCGCCGGTATATATTCAATATACACCGGCGTTTGACAAAAATGTCGGTGTAAAGCTATATAGAGGCATTTATTAACCGCCGGTGAATGTATATTAGGGAAAAGTAGGGCACTTAGGAATACCCTATATACCGACGTTTCTTGGTCACCGGTGTATATTCGAGATTTACCAGGCGTTCTGTAAAAACGCCGGTGTATACCCCCAGTTTTCCGCGACGCTCGCTTCGGCAGAATTTCGCACCGACGTTTTTATAAATGCTTGTGGATTATTCCCCGGCGTTTTTAAACGACGGTGAATATTCAAAAAAAACGCCGGTAAATGTATTGTGTGTTGTAGTGTTAGTTCAATTTATTTATAAATATGTAGCAGAGACTTTCATGAACTATCAATTGTTGAAAATTTGTGATTTCCTTTAATATTTTATTTTAGATTTATGTGTGAAGGTGATTGCAAGTATTTACTATTTAGTTAAGTTGTTTTTCTTCTACATGATTCAGGTCCTTCCATTTGTTCGTGAAATTATGCATCTGGCTCTCCGTACAAACCTTATATTCTTCTACTTTGAAGGTGATGCAGTATATTTGTTTCACACTAAGAATTATGTCTCTACTCTTGAAGTTCTGAAGTTGAAATGTTTCTTTTGAAAACAATATATTTCTTCCAATATTGTGATATTTAATTGGCAGGTCTCTATTATCACTTATCAAAGCGTGCCTCAGGAATTCGTTATGTATTTATTGGGAAGCCACTAAATCAAAGACCCAGGTATGGAACAAGAAATGGGACTTAAGTTAACATCCAAATTTAGTTTCTGCAGTATAGCAGTTCACGTTAATAAGACAGTTTTCTAATATAAAAATATAGTAAAACTTTCTTTACAGTTCTTGACTATGGTGACTTTTCCTTTGTCTATAATGATTAACCTCGACTTGTGCATAACTTGCCTTTATGTTTCCTCTTATTTCGGGTACCATCTATGCTGTGCTTGATGCTTTGGAAACAGACATGGGAACAAAGAGAGTCTGATGTAGTTCATCTTATCGCCAATAGCTAATGAGCATGATTTGGATACAGAATTCAACATACTTGTAGTTCTAACAGAGAAGACAGAAAAAGGATTATCAGGTATTCTATAATTTATATTGTGCCATAATAGTTGTGAATCAAATTAACAAATTATCAGTTTAGTTATTGTTGCATTATACACAAGACCTAACATATGAATTATCGAAAGTTACTATAGTGATTTTATCTGAGTGTGCGGTTTCCTTTTCGCATATTAGAGATACCCCCAGTACGTTCTCTTCTAGCAATGGATAAAGAAAACCAGTTACAATTTGTTTGTTTTAGATGCATGTGAAAAATGAGATTTTCAGTTTTTATCATGGACTCAATAATATGACATATTTTAGGGCAAGAATTGAGTTATATAAGTATATAGAGCATCAAAACTAATTGTGGGACGAAGTTTACTAACAGTGGGCTGACAAGTCTTTTTTCACTATTGGTTAATAATATAGTGGATAAATAGGTACTGCCCTTTTTTTCTTCTTCTGGAGACTAATGAATAACTATCAATTTAGAGTTTGTTTATGATGTATATGTACTTAAATGATTTCTAGTTAATTCAATAGACCAAGTATAAAACATGAATTGCTAGAAATTAATTTGAATTTTTTGGATTGGGCAATGAAATAAAAACTTCACATGCCTGGAGGGGAAAAAACACATGAAAAGGGGCAGTACTTTAACAACTCAGTCTCTTGTTAGCTCTTGATGTTGATGATATCAGTATTTCATTCGCTATACATCTCCAATTATATTATGAGCTGCTTCGGTGATATTGTTGCCTACTGGCTCACTGATTGTCATTAAATGTTCGTGCAAGTTGCCACTAAATTGGAGTTGGTGATGTTGCCTTGGTCACCACCTACAGTTGCTATGTTTGTGAACTCTTTTTGTCCTCTTCATCTTTATCATATTTCATTACTCTTTTCTTTTCTTTTATTTCATTGTTTTAATTGTTTATGGTTAATGGGACCTCATAATGAATATAATAGCAACCCTTCTTCGTATCATGAGTCTTTCATTTTATTTTTACAGGAATCAAATAGATGTCTAATCACCAAAGTTGGAACTTCCAGTCCCATATTTGAGATTATCGGTTTTTATTTGATGCTTACTATTAGGTCATGAAGAGGCAAGCACACATGCTTAGATTGAATGAAAGCAAGCTTACTGGAGAACATGAATTCCTATTTTATGAATTGGGCCTCCAAGATTCAGATGCAAGTCATGGATTCAATGAGTTTCGCATCTTCTCATGGAACATTTCTAAGAAAGTAGGATAAGCTACTATTCCAGCATGATAGAGGCAACCTTGTTTTCCGTAACAGTCGAGCCAATGGAGTTAATATGATCTTCAAGGTCTAGTCTCCTATTGTTTCCTTCATATAGGAAGATCGCCTGAGATGAAGATGCTAAAAGTGTTGCATCCTTCTAACTCTTGAAAAGAAGCAACGCAGAAGGCAGAACACGAAGTACCTAAATAGATGAAGAATAGCAAGGAATGTCCTTCCATCTACTTTTGAGTTGATTTTCTCCAGTATTGAATAGCAAGTATGGGTTCAGTTAAATTGATCGATCAGTTAGATAATTGAAAGTCTCTAGCATGAGCTATGATTGAGAACGGGAAGCTTGGGGTAAACCTATTATATTTGAAGCATGTTATATCTTAAATTTGGTATAATATGACATTACTAACTGAGATAATGTTATAATAGGCTAAATTTGAAAAAATCTCCTTGAACTATCCTCTTTATGCAAAAACCTTACCAAACTTTTTTTAGCAAAAAACCCCACTCAAGTATAGTTGTAAAAAACCCACTTCGACGATGTAAGCTTTCTATTAAAGTTGAGTGAGGTTTTTTGACAATAATGAGAAAGATGCATGATATTTTCTGAATAAACTTGAAAAGATGAACGATTACGGTTTTGAAAATTGGGATTTTTGTGAAGTTTATGAAAGATTTGATTGGTGTATAAGCTGAGTTGGTTTGGCCAAGATGCACTTATTTTATTACAGATTATTACCATATGCAAACGTGTATTTAAAGATTTGAACATACATCAGTTTGAGACAATCTGCAAATTTCGATGGCTGTTGCAGATTGCATGTCAGTCGACTGCAGCATGCCTATCAGTCGACTGCAGTTCTTTTGAATGTGCAGTTGCAGTCGACTGTCATGCCTAAAATAATTAAGAATGGAAGATATATATATATATATATATATATATATATATATATATATATATATATATATATATATATATATATATATATATATATATATCCTAAAATATGATAATTAAGAAGGTTATTTGATTATCTTTTTATAGTTTCTGCGTTATAAGCTGTTACACATTAAAGTTTTTACACATCATTAAAGTTTTTGTTAATAAATAAGATAACAAATTTGAATTTGAATGAACTAATAGTTTTACTATTAAAAATAGTTTAAAGTTTCAGATATATATTGATTGAATGTTTTTTCAACCAATAAAAAAATTTGTTTTACTAATTTCAACAACTTTTTATCTTGCCAATTTACTCTCCTATAAAAGCAGCATATGAGACTAGGCTTTGAATGCACAAAACCATAATCTTCTTGGTGGACCGTGGAACAACAAAAGAGAAGAAAAACGATCGCCATCAATAGGTGACTAATTCTTCGTTAATGATGCTGATTTTATTTCTTTATCTAGATTCTCTTTTGTTGAAGTGGTAATTTGACTAGGTATCATCAGAGAACCCTCTAGACTAATCAAACAAAGATCAATTACAACATTATTATGTTCTTACATATATTTGATATTAAAAAACCCAGAACTAATTGTTTTGCGAAGGGGAGTAATAGGGCAACGACATCGAGGGCAAATATTTAGTCTCCGGTACCGAATAAGGGAAGTATTCTTGAGTAGCTGATATCGGAGAGGGAAAGTGTTATAGCATTACCCAATGAATGAAACAATTATAATAATGAAAACCACCAAATTATGATTGTTTTCTACTATAAGAAAACCAAACATCTAACCATTCTGACTAACAACCTTCATTCAATGAAAGCTCAAATAACACAAATTTTCTCATATTTGTTAAGTATCTTGCAATGACAACCATAGCATGTCTCTTTCGTCAATAAGAAAAATCCCCGAACACGGATGGATGGAGTATTACCACATATTCTTCAAATCACTCCAGTTTTTCTTGCCACATATATTACCGATTCAATCCATTGTCTGAATCGTATTATATACGTACTACATAACAGAGCAATACACGGCAGTCAATTTCATTGTTGAATTTTCAGTAAAAACTCATCTCTTTTCAATAGTTGTTCTTCTCGTAAAGTATTCATTATAATTAGTATTTGTGGCACTGTAATTCACTATAATTAGCATTTGATATTTGAACTTGCCATCATATCAGAATCTGAATTCAAATAAATAATGGTATTTTACTCAAGTTATTGTATTCAGAATATAATTCAAGACACAATAATGTAGAGCCAATATGAATTATCATTATCATTAATTGCTTGTATACAAATACAAATTACTCTTTATATTTGAATAATGAACGAAAGGATTACCTTATGAACAAGCGTGTATGACATAATATATGTGAACTGAGGTTACAGTAGAACATTAACTATGCAAGTGTAAAGTTGCTCTTAGTTAATACTTTGTACACTTCCCACAACGTCCTTTGGTTTTAATTATAAACATTTAATGCTTAAGATGAATGCTCACTTTAATGATTTTTCCAATTCTTTTTGTTTCCAACTTTTAATTTTTAAAATTAACTTATCAAAATTATATTTTTTTGCAGATTATCTGTATTAATGGACAAATCCTACAATGAATACTCCTCTATCAATTCCTTGCAATAAAATCAACAATTGTGGACTATTTAAGTTTTGGTTACGAAACATTGTGGTGTGAAAAAATACGAAAATAGTAAAGGCACAGGAAAAATCTCAAAAGTGGCACTTATGGATGATGAGGTAAGATACTTTAATATTGTTAAAATACTAGATTTGCCCGTGGGCACGTGCCTACGGCACGTTCCGACACGTCTTCGGAATGATACATCTTAAGAAAGTCTTGTAAACAGTAAAAAAACAATTATGTAGCTCAAGTTTGAATAGTAAAATAATAATTAGTTGTAAATAAAAGTCCATGTTTCCATTAGAAAAATAATTATAAATGGGGGTGTAAAATCCAACTTCTTAGAACTTTGAGTATGGAAAATGATGAAATTTAACTGTTGATGAGATATTCGCTATTTTCAATGTAACATGAGCAAAAAAAAAATGTATAAAAAATCTGAAAATTTACAAACCTGAAATCTGAAAATATAAATTCTGAGTAAATAGAGAGAGAATGAGAGAGAGAGAGAAAAAAAAAAGGAGTTGTTTTGGGGGATTTGAATTTGAGTGTTGGAAGAACTTTGGGCAGGGAAAATATGTTTTGTGAGGTTAGATCTGGACCATTGATTTCAACCCTATTGAATGAGAGACACTTGATAGCTTTCTTTGTGTTTTATTATATAGATTCATACATACACATACATAAATAATTGTTAATACTAAATTTTCATCTTTTGTAGGGAACTAGAATACTGGTGATAATGTTTAATGAAGCGGTGGATGTGTTCCATCATACACTTGAGGAACATAAAACTTACTTTATTTCTAATGGGATACTAAAAAGTTTCGACAAAATATATAACCCAATGCACGATAATTTTGACATCATTATGAAGTTGGGAAGTGTTGTAGATGAAGTTGAGAAAGATCTTATCATTGATAAGGATAGGTACAAATTTGCAACTGTAGACGAACTGCAAAGTACATCTTCTACTGTCTTTAAAGGTAAAAATTTATGTTATATATATATATATATATATATATATATATATATATATATATATATATATATATATAATTGCCTATTACTGATAAAGTATATCGAATACTAATTGCATTGAACTAAAGATCTTTGTTTAGCAGTAATTGATGCAGGAGATGTAGATAAGGTAGACTCAAAATATGGTAACGAAGTAGAGAAGCGAAATCTTACAGTTGTAGGATTCAGGTAATATCGATTAATTATGTTGTATAATAATTTACAAAATTGTTTTGTAATTCATACGCTTTTTCTTAATTTAATGTCAAAATAAATCTTATTTACATTATGGGGAGAACTAGCAATCAAGGAAGGAAAAGCTCTGAAAGAATTATCACCCAACATGCCTATTATTGCAATTACCTTTATAAAAACCTCAAACTTTGGAGGTAATTATATACAATAAAAATTAATAATGTTATTTATTATATATTTTATCTATTCATTTATTAATGGTTTTTTTTTAAAAAACAGGATTCTCTCTCACATCAACAAACAACGCTACAATAGAGATAAATATGAATGAACCAGAAGCATATAAAATTCGAGAATGGTATAATTTATTTTGTATATTTAACCATTTAATTGTTGCCTCTTGGAGTATCATTTAACATAATTTTGTTTGTTTGTTTCAGGATAAACTGTAATGAATTTTTGTTAAAAAGTAATTCCTTCCAAATAAACAAAAGAAAATTAATGGATGTGGAAGAAGAGAACTATCTGACATTCTATATTGTGTAGACGAAGATTCTACTGACGTATTATGAATAATGAAATTATTTTTAAATATTTTGTTCAATTCTATGTATGTCTATAAATATTTTGAAGGCTTCTATTTTTTTTCTCTTCATATTTCAAGGCAAAATACTACTACTGCAAAGTTTTGATCAAAAGTTTTAAAGACGTTAGAGATGTATGGTACATTGTAAGGATGGCAACCAAGCCAGGCTGACCCTGCGACTTGCCCACACGAACCCGACCCGCTATAATCCGGTTCGGGTCCGGGTCAAACCCGCGAGTTGACCCTGGTAGAAAAAATCGTGAACTCAATCCGCTCGACCCAACCCGCCCAACCCGTTGACCAAGTCAAACCCGCGGGTTTGGACCCGTTTGACCCATGGGTTTTTTGTGTGTCTTTTTATACCTTTTTTTTTTTGTATTCCAACCTATAAATACCCCCCCCCTTAATCAATCTAAAAATTTTCACACCTTACTCTCTTACTCTCTCTACTACTACTCAATTCAATCTCAATTAAATCAAGTTTGTTCAATAAAGAAGCAAGCAACAAAGAAATGAATAATCAATAATATATGCATTTTTCACTTTTATACGGTTATACTTATTATATATTATTTTTAAAAGTGAAGTTGTCAAAAAAAAAAAAAAAAAAAAACCGGGCCAACCCGCGACCCGGTCCGACCCGAAACGGGTTCGACCCTAATGGGTTCGCGGGTCGACCGGGTCAAAATTTCCAATTTTGAACCCGGCCCGGTCCGACTCGGTTAACCCACCGACCCGACCCGAAACCGCCCAAGCCAGTCTTCAACCCTGGGCGGGTCCGACCCAACCCGACCCGGTCGACCCGAATGCTAACCCTAGTACATTGCAGGCAAAATATGTTCAACAAAAGTCAAGATTGAAAATGATGAAGCTTATTGTCGAAAATATGAAAAGAATAATGTTTAATATGAGCCAAGGTATACAAAACACCATCAAATTATTAAAAAAAACAATAAATTTTTAAAAAAAACTAAGAATATCCTGTTTCAGATATGTATTCAAAATCACAATAAAAGATACAAGTACAGAGACATAATGGACTTTATTTGATGAGGAAGCAAGATGCATTATTGACTGTTCCGCAAAACAACTGGAAGATATTAAGAATAAGGTATAATATGTTATTCTCATAGTGTTACAAATAATTGAGAGCTAAATTCTTAATTCTAAATGTAGGAAAAAGATGTTGAAGAATTTGATAGACGGACCAAGAAATACTTTGGAGATGAGTATACTTTTTTGATCAAATCACAAGACGTCCAATATGGAAGAACAACTACAAAATTATTGAAAGGATGCAAAATTAAAAAGGATGAATAAGAAATTACAAGCAATTTTAAGCTCAGGAATGTTAAGGTCGAAAGTGATGATTGATCTTATGAAAAATACGATGATATCAGTTTAGGATTTACTAATTTGTTTTTTTAATAACTTTTTTAATATCAGTTTTAAGTTCAAGAAAGTTAAAGTCGAAAATGATTATTAATCTTGTGAAAAATACAATGATTATATCTTTATGTTTTAGATGAAACTATTACGCATATAGCTCTCTCTTACATCGTTCGAATTTTGATCCATTTGTGCTTTGTTTTGATTGGAACTGTGCTAGAATTGATTAAACTTGGGGTTTTGATGCTTGCTTCAAATTTGATTTCGATGAGCTTGTTGTCATGGGAGTAATTTTGAAATTCATGGTTTGCTTTTTAAGATGATTGACTTAGTCGAATTTGTAGTTTGAAGAATATGGGTGTGCTAAATGCAAATATGTTTAGATAAAATTTTCAACATTTATGTGCACCAAGTCACGTGCGTGCACGGTAAATTTCAACTAGTATATATATATATATGTATATATATATATATATATATATATATATATATATATATATATATATATATATATATATAGAGAGAGAGAGAGAGAGAGAGAGAGAGAGAGAGAGAGAGAGAGAGAGAGAGAGCCTCATATTTGTATGAGAAGAGAGAGAGAGAGAGAGCCGCATATTTGTATGAGAAAATTTTCTCATACAAAGTGAGGTGTCAAAATATGAATCCTTAGATTATAGGTTTATTAAAGAACATCTTGGTCCATCTTGGTTGTTAAGATTCTCTACTGCAACTTGCAAATGAGTCATTTGATCAAACTTATAATCTAAGGGCTCTTATTTTGACACCTCACTATATATGAGAAATCTTCCTCATACAAATATAAGGCTCACTTTTCTCATACTAGTAATATGCACGTGCGATGCACGTTCTAATTAATTTTTTTATATAGTTAAATAATAAGACGTAATCTGGCCTCGAACCTGAGGCTTACTATCACATACTCTTTACAAATTACCCCTAGTGACAGAAACTTTTATTTTATATAAGTGACACTTTTGTAAATAATTATGTCGTAAATAAATTTGAACTTTGAGGGTATTACGGTAACTAACAACAACCTGAGTAAATGAATGGTTAATATAACTCTCACTTTAAAATGAATGATTGAGATTAGATGGTTGAATGAATGTCTACAAATTACATGTTGTCTACAAATGACAACCCCAACCCCCCATTATAATATTAGAGATACTACTAATCTGCACGTGCGATGCATGTCCAAATTAAGTTTTTTATATATAGTAAATAATTAGACGTAATCTGGCCTCAAACCTGAGACCTCCCTTTACTCGTCACATATTCTTTACAAATTTCCCCTAGTGGCACAAACTTTTATTTTATATGAGTGGTACTTTTGTAAATAATTATGTCGTAAATAAATTTGAACTTTGAGGGTATTGTGGTAACTAACAACAGTTGAGTAAATAAATGGTTAATATAATTTCCACTTAAAAATGAATGGTTGAGATTAGATGGTTGAATTTCTACAAATTACTGGTTGTCTACAAATGACAACGCTGATTCTCCAATTACATATATACTAGATTTGCCCATGGGCACGTGCCTACAGCACGTCTTCAGAACGATACAGCATATGAAAAGCCTTGTAAACACTAAATCAACAATTATATAGCTCAAGTTTGAACGGTATGACATTAATTAGTTATAAATAAAACTCTATGTTTTCATTAGTATATGTTGAAAAATAATTATAAATTGGGGTATAAAAGTTAATGTTTCCATATATATATATATGCGTGTGTGTGTGTGTGTGTGTGTGTGTGTGTGTGTGTGTAGAGGAGTGATCCAATGAGAAACATCTTAAAATAAGAAAATGAGAAACATTAATTATAACCATTGGATATGAAGGGATTGAGATGAATGGCTCTAATTCATTTGGATTAGTAATTAAAAAAACCAGTTTATTTTAACTAATCTATCAAAAAAACTTGTTTTATACTATATATGTTTTTATTTGCATCGGTTTAAAGTTGAATTCAGTACAAGCAAACATGTGAAGATGTATAAACTAAGAATGAACCGACATAGGGTACCAACTACCACAAATGAACTGAATTCAGAATTGAAATAACCTTACAAATCAATGAAAATGATAGGGATTCTGGGGGATTAGGATAAAGAGATTGACCTTGTAACCTGGATCTATGTCGAGTGTGGTAAAGTATTATTTCCTTGTTTCACCCAATATTTAGGACAAAGTTAAAAGGATCTGGCACAATGAGGTGAGAGTTAAGGTAACGCAGTACTTGAGCGCATGGTAACTTTTAATGTCGAATTTTATCAAATCTTCGTACTTCATGAGGGAAGTTAACCAGAAAACTTTAAAAAGAAAGTGATTTTGTAATCGTGGACGATCCAGTAGATAATCCTAGATAATCCTAACCATCCATCAAGGCATTGATGATGACGCCACTCATATCAAAGCAAGCACGAACAGATGCATGGATGCATAGGTCTCTCCAGAATAAGGTGGAGATCCACCACTCAAGGACCTTTACAACACCCTAATAGTACAGATATTCACAGCTAATCACAAAAAATTGACACAATGCTCACATGCCCAACATGGACTGTACAAGTGCTACTATGTATTAAGAAAAAAAATGTGACCCAGGATACAACCGCCTGAGTGAAACAACTTTAAAAAAATGGTCTAAGCAAGCATGTAGAGTTATCAAAAGTAGAAACGACAGTGGTATACATTCAAAATCAAATGCTAGTATTAAAATATTTAGAACCTAAAATCGGTGATGGTATACCAAAATATCACACATGTAAAGGGCTCTAGCTAGGAATCTGTCATGGGGGTTGCTTTAGGAGCAGAGGTGACACGAAGTATTGCCTGAGCACTCAAAGGAGAGAGCTTAGCTTGGCAGAAGGCCTCCCATGAGTTGATGTTTCTGCTTCGGTCTTCTTCGTCTACTTGGGTTGTGGAAGCTGCTTGAGACGCTCGTACATAGAATGTAACTCGAGTGCAAGAGTTCGAGCAGCCTCTCTTGACTCGGGGAGCTGATCACTGAGCTGAGTCGCAACAATTTGGACTAGTTTGTCCATCCCGTATGCTTTGATTCCCTCCATGCCCTAAGAGAGTAAATATGTGATCAAAATTTAAAGCAAAAGTAGTCTTACATAGTGAATGCAAAAAGTTAGCCAGCTCTATCCAAACATGAGAGAAAACATCAGTGGCAAAAGAAACTACAACCGAGAAACAAGAACCAAATGTTTTGCTCTGGATGCATATATATGTTGAGTCCTCTCCAAAAACATATCACCCAAGATTTGTGAAGTTTTTGTTGATGTTGTTATTGTAACCTATGTCAAGTTATGGTCATGTGGTTGATGTAAACAAAATAATGCAGCTTAAAACTTAAAATCATTCTCCAACAGCTTTAATAGTCATCACTTCTGCTTCTGATGCAGAGAGTTATGCAGAATCCTCTAAAAAGTGGTGGTTATAAGAAAGTGAAGGAAAATTAACCAATTAGGATGGATAAATGTCGTACAGGTACAAGTTAAATTGCACAACTAACTTACGATGTCGTCAATATACCAGAAAAACTAAAACCTTTATCTTATATCTTTGGGATTGACTGCTTGGTTCTTCTTTGTCAATTCAGCTTCATTAATGGTCATAGACTTTCGCAACAACTATGTTCTTAACTGCATCAACCATAGTCCGCCCCCGATTCGAACCCTACTGTGAAAAGACCTGTCATTGACTGAATGTCGTAGTTCGATACCTTTCAAGTACAGGAAAGTGGTTGTCCCATCCCGTCCTCCCCTATTGATTGGATCCATCTGAATGCCCAAAGACAGATGCAGCTACTCCGGCAAGCCGCCTTTCCTCTCAACTAACTACAATGTTATCACTATTCCCAACTATCACCATTAGTGGTTTTCATTGCACTTTTCCCAACCATCTCAATTAATTATCTCTCACTCTCTAATGGGAGCGAACTCTATTTCCTTCCGGAGACAATTATTTCTTCTCTCTTAGTATCATTAGTCCTTATCCTTATGGGGTATTTCATAATCACACAATACTCAATATGAACTGCATTTCAGTAACCTAACTTTCATTCTTTTGGCAACATCCTCCTCACTATCTATCTCAATGAATAATTTATCCTAGATAGCAAAAATGGTCAACCCTAAATAATTCAAGGCTATCAATATGAACTACACCCTCTCCTTATTCAGCTAAAGTTTCATCCATTTAATCTATTTATTTGAAAACCTTCAGATTCTAAAGCTTCATAGCATCTTGCCAAGTTAGTAAGATGACTGACAACATTTAAGAACAAACATGCCTGTCAGACACTACAGAGGTTGCATGAAAATTTTCAACCTTCTTCATTCTGTGCATATTAAGAAAGCTGTATTTAATCCTACAGAGTAACAGGTTTAATCATGAAACTTCAAACAAATTAAACTAGCTTCAAATGTTCCCTAAATATTATGCAGAAAGGAAGTGGATAATATTTGCAAGATGGAACCATGCTTTTCCTCATCCTAGACCTATGGCTAGATATCTATAATTCAATATGAATATCCATTTGTTTGTGTAGAACTTCAATGAATGATTGAATTTGAAGGATGTTGGAGGACGGTTAGGGAAGTAAAATATTATTGAAGGACGGTGGGGATTGTTTTATTGCTAGGGTTAGGGAAGCAAAATATTAATTAAGAATAAAAAACATGGTTTCGTGATATGAGAACTGGTAATGAGTTGGTTTTTTTTTAGGTTTTTTTTTTGTGTGTATAAGATATGAGAACTGATATTTGGGTTTTTTTTTGGTGTTTTTTTTATAGATTAGTTAAAATAAACTGGTTTTTTTAATTACTAATCCAAATGAATTAGAGCCATTCATCCCAATCCCTTCATATCTAATGGTTATAATTAATGTTTCTCTTTTTCTTTTTTTAAGATGTTTCTCTTTGGATCACTCCTATATATATATATATATATATATATATATATATATATATACTAGGTTTGCCCGTTGACACTTGTCTACGACACGTCTTCGGAACGGTACACCTTGTTTGATCATATAAAATAGTTTTGGAGGTCCAGCAAATTAATTGAAGTAGCAAATATATTATATGAGAAACTTTTGGGGATCCAGCAAAAAACATATTATATGATTTTTTTGAATTATTTTTAAAGTTTTTAAAATTTTAATTTCTTAATTTTTTGAATAGAAAAGGGAGGGAGAGAGAGAAAAAAAAATTAAATAAATATAAGAGTTGTTTTGGGTGGGGATTTGAATTTGAGTTTTGGAGGGGAACTTTTTTTGGGGGGGGGGGGATATGTTTTGTGAGGTTAGATCTGGGCCTTTGATTTTTGGGGGATTGAAGGAGAGCCACTTGATAGCTTTCTTTGTAATTTATTATTTATATATATCTTAAGCAAATAGGCATACACCATTTCTTCTTTCTTTATTTCAAAATAGAGAAAGAAGAGCAAAAATAGTAATTGACACGTGCAGCCCACACCAATTGCCAAAACAAAATTAATTAAAAAAACATCCAAAAACACCTTTCCTCTTCCACATCTTCCCAAAACTCACAAATCCTAACTCTCCCTACCCTAAAACCCACCCACATCTCCTTACCCGTCCGTCCCTACCGCCGCCCTTCACCCACCCCGCCCGTCTCTACCTTCCATCGTCGCCGTCCATCGTCGATCCCGCCCGTCATTGTCGCCCATGGTGCAAAATCTGATGGGAATTTGAAGTACCGAAACCCAAAGTACCTTTCCATCCTGAATCATCCGAGGTTCTACTTACCTGAAATCTTTCCAAAACTTAACAAGGTTGTATTTCTAGATGATGATGTGGTAGTACAGAAAGATCTGACAGGACTTTGGGGAATCAATGTCAAAGGGAATGTGAATGGTGCTGTAGAGACTTGTGGAAAGAGTTTTCACAGGTTCGACAGGTATCTTAACTTCTCGAATGCTCTCATCGCAAAAAAATTTGATCCTAATGCATGTGGCTGGGCTTATGGGATGAATGTCTTTGATTTGAATGAGTGGAGGAAGCAAAACATTATAGATGTCTACCACTCTTGGCAGATTCTGGTAAGAATTTTATGTAGTTAGCTATGCCTTTATATGTGCTTCTTAAGTAATCAATAGAATACATTGTACAGGTTCAAAATACGCACTTTAAAAAGCTATAAATTCTCAATGTCAATATGACACAGAACAAATTTTCCTGAATTCTTACAATTTATTATGGTGAATTCTGCATGTTATTGATTTGATAACTGTTGGTGGCTGCTTTGTGAGAGAATGCAAACCATCTCATTCATCATCTAATTTGTAATTGTGTGCTATTAGAGATGACGGTGATAACCAAAAACTCCACTTAGTGTCCTAATGTACAAGATAATGAGATAATGTTCCACTTCCCTCCCTGCCTCCCATTTTCTCACAAATATGCATACACACAGAAAAGGGAGTACAGAGGCAGTTTACAAACAAAAATACTGAGCGATAAGCCTATAGATTTGATAGTTGTTCACTGTATCTTCATTTACATCTCACAAAACCATCAAAATATGTGGTTTTCTTTGGGGGGTGGAAAATTATGTCTTACTTAGATTGTCTTTGGATTGGATTCTACATGCCTTCTGTTACATTCTCTTCCGTGTTTTTAGGAAAGTTTAGACTAAGGATGTGTGGGCTGAAGCTTTTCCACTGGAAGAAAAAAGCAACGACAAGTTCAAAGTTATCCTGATTATTGAAAGTTCACTATTTTCTTATTTGTTTGAAGCCATTGAATGCTTTTCCATGCTAAATAAATGGGAAACACTATTTTATATATATCTTAAGTAAATAGGCCTACCCCATCTCTCCTTTCTCTATTTGAAATATAGAAAGGAGAGCAAAAGTAGCAATTGACACGTGCAGTCCACACCAATTGCCAAAACAAAATTAATTAAAAAAACACCCAAAAAAACCTTTCCTCTTCCACATCTCCCCAAAACTCACAAATCCTAACTCTCTCTACCCCAAAACCCACCCACATCTCCTCACCTGTCCGTCCCTACCGCCTCCCTTCGCCCACCCCGCCCCGATCTCGCCCGTCTCTACCTTCCATCGTCGCTGTCCATCGTCGATCCAGCCCCGATCCCGCCCGTCATCGTCGCCGTCCGTCGTCGATCCCGCCCCGATCCCGCCCGTCTCTACCCTCCATCGCAAGTCCCCTTTTACTTAACATTTTTTTATTCAGTGGATTATAATTATAAATGATGTTATTGATGCCACTTTGCAAAATTACTGTAATTATCTTTGATAAGTATAAACACTTTCAAAGATATGCCACTTTGTCATTTTGAAGGTGGTCCATCAGTAACATTCAAAGAGATGCCACTTTGTCATTATTTATAATTACTGTAATTTATCTTTTGGTAAATGTTATTGATGCCACTTTCAAAGAGATGCCACTTTGTCATTGTTTATATTACAGTAATTTTGCAAAGATTACTGTAATTATTATTATTATTATTATTATTATTATTATTATTATTATTATTATTATTATTATTATTATTATTATGTGATTGAGGCTTTCAATGTGGAGTTGTTTGCTGGACTAATGAAAAAATAATTACAGTAATCTTTATCGTGGACCTATGTAGAAACAATTCGTTTCAAAATAAAGGTTAAGTGCTAAATCTAAAAATCAGTGTGACAAGGAAGTGCTCTAATAAGCTTAATTAACCTTTCTTTTCACAAACCATTTCAATTTCAATTTTTATTTTCTTTTTTTAAACAACATTGTTAGATTTAAAATGAGTGAATACCATTTTTATTTTTTGGTAATTTA
This sequence comes from Hemerocallis citrina, assembly GCA_017893485.1. Lineage (NCBI taxonomy): Eukaryota > Viridiplantae > Streptophyta > Magnoliopsida > Asparagales > Asphodelaceae > Hemerocallis > Hemerocallis citrina. Next base: position 114,151,560 of record CM030367.1, on the reverse strand, counting down.
ATGCAGGTTCACGTCGAGTTCGGTGAGCATTTCGATTGGATCCCTCATCCCGATCCTGAGTTGGAAGAATCTATTAACCAGGTATATTTCTATTTTAAATTGAAATACATTTTGATGTGTAAAATTTTAAAATAAAAATGAATCCCCTCTTGTTGTTATTTTCTGTGATGTAAATATGGAATCATCGACTTGATAAGTTACCAAATCTTTAGGTAGCAATCTTTAGAGGCATCTTCAATTAATGGCTAATTATATTTAATTGAAGATGAAGTATTGGAAATCTATTCTATTTCTTTTGAGGTCGAAGATATTGGATCTTGAGTCTTAACACTTTAAGTATTGCAGTAGTGCAATGGATTAATGGCTAATTATAGTCCTAACACTTTTAAGTATTGCAGTAGGGGCATCTTCATTTAGTGGTAAATTATAGTCTTATCGGTACTTAATTTGTTCAATGCATGTTCAAGTTGTACATGAATAAGCATGGAACTATATATGATATTATTCCAAAAAAGAAATCGAAGAAAGCGTGTAATTAGAAATTAATTCTATTGGGTATGCAAAAGAATTATATAAATTTAGGAATATAAAACAGTCTGGTACCCAGTGAGACTTTAAATCGACAAGTATCCCAACTGGAAAGGAGACAGATGATATTTAAAGAGAACTAACATATCAAGTATGGTAACTAGGTATATGAATGAATATCATTTTTATTTTTTGGTAATTTAATGCAGGTTCACGTCGAGTTCAGTGAGCATTTCGATCGGATCCCTCATCCCGATCCTGAGTTGGAAGAATCTATTAACCAGGTATATTTCTATTTTAAATTGAAATACATTTTGATGTGTAAAATTTTAAAATAAAAATGAATCCCGTTTTGTTGTTATTTCCTGTGATGTAGATATGAATCATCGACTTGATAAGTTACCAATTCTTTCGGTAGCAATCTTTAGAGGCATCTTCAATTAGTGGCTAATTATATTTAATTGAAGATGAATTATTGGAAATCTATTCTATTTCTTTTGAGGTCGAAGATATTGGATCTTGAGTCTTAACACTTTAAGTATTGCAGTAGTGCAATGGATTAATGACTAATTATAGCCTTAACACTTTTAAGTATTGTAGTAGGGGCCTCTTCAATTAATGGTTAATTATAGTCTTATCGGTACTTAATTTGTTCATTTCATGTTCAAGTTGTAAATGAATAAGCATGGAACTATATATGATATTATTTCAAAAAAGAAATCGAAGAAAGGGTGTAATTAGAAATTAATTCTATTGGGTATGCAAAAGAATTATATAAATTTAGGAATATAAAACAGTCTGCTACTCAGTGAGACTTTAATTCGACAAGTAGCCCAACTGGAAAGGAGACAGATGATATTTAAAGATAACTAACATATCCCTGCCTCTTTCACCCTTGGAATTCTTGAGAATTTTATGAGACTGCCAAACATAGAGAGGCGAGTGAGATAGTGATGCATAAAGATTATAGACTAATAGTTACTCATAATAGCGAATATGCGTATTCAGCTACTTTGTATGAAATTTAGGTTTGTTTCTCAGCCATAAAAAAATTGTTGTAACAGAAAACACTGTTGTGCAATCTAGATACCTAAATAAATAGATAAACTAGACACAAATTAAAACTTCGCAAGTGTACGAATCGTTTATAGAAGCGTAGCAATAGCAAGGGTCGATCCCACAGAGATTGTAGAAATTAACTTACTAATCAACAGAAAGAATTAAGAATCTTGAAATGTTGTTCTAACTGTCTAAAAGAAATGAAAAGATTAAAAATCTAAATTAAGAAGTGTTGAATCACAAATATTTATTAAGTAGTTGGGCGTTGATTTCCACCTATAGTCAGTAATGCTAAGTCACCTTCTGTACTTCTTCTTATTACTCATGTTGTTCTCTTCAAGGGCATGGTATCTACTCCTTAAAGTTAATGTTTCCCTAAGCCAAGAATTAGGCATGGTATCTACTCCAATTCGTTTCTTTCATTAAGTATTTAGCATGGTATCTACTAAGTTGCACTTAAAGAAAGCATAAGAACAGTGGAAACGAACAAACACTTGAAGTTCTAGAAATTGGTATCAGATCTAGATCCTTCAAGTTGATTAAACCAGGGACCCCTAAAGATTCCCTTTGTTACAAGATATGATCACGAGATACGGGTCGTCTCAATATGCTCATATAACAGATTCAGATAGATGATATCCAATCTTGATATTCTCAAGTTCTGTATGTCAGTTGGCTGGCTGTCACCTCAGTCGAATGCTCTCAGAACTTGAGAACAAGTTTGATTATCATAAATCTATACCAATTCAATCAGATTCAATCAATAAGTAAAAGAGTAACATTCAGAAAAACTTAGCATTACATAACTACGGCTTCAATCTACCCAACTATCAAATTAGTTCCACATAATAAGACTTTTATTGATCAACAAGTTCGAATACATGGTTAACATAAAAGAATTAGAAAGAGAAGGAATAAACTGATGTAGTTCGGCTAGATGGTCGGCTGGCTGTCACACAGTCGACCAGCCGTTCCTTTGTTGAATACTTGATCTCCTTTCTCCTTCTTCTATGCTGATAAAGTAATGCTCTTCGTTGATGACTTGATGATTCAGAACTTGTGATCCGGCTGATGGTGTGTGCGGAGGAGCGTGAGAGAGAGAGAGATCAGCGACCCCCTGAATAATGCTTCTTGGTTGGTATTTATAGAACATGGCTAGAGAATTAGGGTTTGCACTCTTCTTTTTATAGAAAAGTCCTTTTCTTTTATTTATTTCCTCCCTCGTTGCTCTGCATATTATTTCTTTCTCTTTTCTTCTATTCTTCCTTTCCTGTTCTGATTTGGATTAGATTTGGACGAATCTTCAAATATTTTATCTTTTAACTCTGCCGCCTACCAGTCGACTTGTCTTCGAACCAGTCGACTGTGTCGAGACTTCTGAAGATTTCATAATTGATCATCCAAGTCGGCTGTGCTTTGGAGTAAGTCGACTGCACCGAGCGGCTGTCGAAAATCAACTTCTCTGGGCAGTCGCCTGTTGTAAGGGACCAGTCGACTGATGATCTGCAGTTTTCTGTGTATCATCCTTAAAATCCTGAATCTGCTTCGTTTCTCTGTTTTAGGCTGTTTCCTATGGAAAAGAGAAAATAAGAGTTAAACACCACATATAGAGCCTTCAAATGTCTAATTGCATTAAAATTATTGCTCCTAAATGTGAATAATATTGTGTTCATCAAACACCAATAAAATTCAATCCAATGTTTTTATTCTTATTCAATCACTTTGGAGGCATGAATCGGATATGGATCCTTACATAAAAACCTTAGTTGATAATGAGGTGTTGCAGGATATTCTCAGTTTACCTCTAAATATGACATTGCTCCAAAACTGATTCAGAAGCAATTTGCTCATGACACTTTCAGCTCTCCTAAATTTTACCTTACTGGAGGATAATCGGATACATTTGTCAGTGACTATACATCAAACTCCTCTAGTAGGGGTTGTTTGTATATATGTATAACTTCTCCCAGTCCCTTTAGCTACTGTAGGTGTCAGTGCAAAACTAATTGTGCAACTTTATTTTCTTTGGTTTACTACATCCAAGCCTCACAAAAAAAGTTATTTTGTAGTATTTGGTTAAGAAGTAGAGGTAGTTGGTTTAATTGATAAAAATACAAAAGTAATCATATTATATACTTTAGTAATCTTAAAGAGAAGGATTAGCTCTGTTAACACATTATACAACCCGTGTACTCAATTTACAGAAAAAGAAAAAACAAAACCCCCTCATCTTCTATCTTCTCATCCCACTTTTTCCGTGTTTGACATTTCATTAGATGGAGAGAAAGATGCTACTGAAAATCCTATTGGTGTCTGTGAAAATCCTATAGCTTCATCACATGAAAATCCTATTTGTGTATGTGAAAATTCATATTGTTATTTATCTCAATATATAATATTTATATCTATTTTTCTTCACTGTGTTCAATTAGATGAATAATAACAGTAATATTTTTATTCAAATAATTTCATAATTGCACAAAACCACACTTATTAATTTGTGTTGTTGACATATTTGAAGGGCATATTGTTAACTTTTAATGTGATGCAATTAACTAAATTTTCATTTCATGTTTTTTTTCTATGTAGGTCAACATGTGATGTTCATGTGTGAAGAATTCAGCCACTCAATGATGTTGATTCTATGTTGAAATTACAAAAAATATTTTGATAGCACCATGTTGAAATTAGCACGCAGTTTTCTTTGTTGGTTTTGTATTTACCTAGCTTTAAACAATTTGTGGTTAGAAAATTAGTTTTGCATTTTAACCGTATGGATTAGAATATTTTATTATCATGAACAATTTATTTAAGCCATCCGCTGGATATATACTGGGGATTTAAGCATTTGGTCAATTGAAATGTTATTGTGATTGAGTTTGGAAGTGTCTTATTGTCATCAAATGCTTGAGTTTCGAAATTATGTTTTCTGTAACATCTTTACTATATAATTATTGAATGTCGATCTATTGGATTATAATTATATATGGAGAACATTGTATATATGGGTAGGTTTTGCCGAATTTTTTATTGAATGTTATTAATGTTTTAATATATCTTTAGGTAAAGTCTGTGCAATTTGCACAGGGGTATACTTGTATAGATATATATAGATAGATAGATAGATAGAGAGAGAGAGAGAGAGAGAGAGAGAGAGAGAGAGAGAGAATTAAATAAATGAAGGAGTTGTTTTGGGGGGATTTGAATTTGAGTTTTGGAGGGAAACTTTTGTGAGGGAAAATGTGTTTTACGAGGTTAGATCTGGGCCTTTGATTTTGGGGGGATTGAAGGAGAGCCACTTGATAGCTTTTTTTTTGTGTTTTATTATTATTATTATTATTATTATTATTATATATATATATATATATATATATTGGGGATCCTTTAGTTACGCACTCCTCTTTACGCACTCCTCCTACGCACTCCTTCTCAGCCTTTGGATTTTGATCCTCATCATGATCAAAATCCTCTGGCTCTCCTTCTCAGCCGCTCTCATAGTTACTAAAGATGAGGGCAGGAAAGTCATTTCCCCACCTTTTTACTCTATCACGTCCCTCTGCTCTCTCTATCTCCCGCTCTCTTTTCTCTCCTTCTCCAAATCCCATTCGAAAGGCTACCTCTTCTCCAGACCCTAGCTTCCTCGATTCCACATCCAAGGCCGTCGCTTCAAATCCAGCTCTCAAATCGCAACTACCCTTGCCTATCTTCTCTCTCCCTATCTCAACTCTCCTGATTGAAACCCTAATTCGTCGATTCGAAGACGATCGAAACCCTAACTCCTGTTGCCGAAACTTTGGGAAGCACCGTGCTTTCGAAACTACTCGACGCATCTTCTTCTTCTTTCGAAATCCCCCATATCCCCCAAAACCCAAACAAACACACCCAATCGAAACCCTAACTCCACCTTTCTTCTCCACCCCGACATTTCTCTGTCACTTCGAATTCGACAACAATCCCTACCTCCATCTCCTCCTTCTCTGACGATTCCAACCCCTGACGTTTATATCGAAACCCTATATCCAAATTGAACCCATAAAGCGACCACAATCATCAGGTAATTTATTTGAGTTACTTATATTTTTAATTCATGTTTTTGTGGCTAGTTGTGTGGTGTGTATTGTGAAAAAAGATTGTGGGTTTAAACCTATGGGTTTTATTAGTATGCAAAGAAGAAAAAAAGCCCCTCAAATTTATTGAGTTTTGGTCTAAATTGAAGGTGTCCAAAAATTATGTGAGAATATGTTAATTTTTAGCATCCACGATTTTTTTTCCAACAAGGTTATAACATGTTGGATGATTGTTAGGAGAAGATTAAAATAATCAAACTCCCACTTCAGCATAACATTTGTTACATTCCTCATTTCGTATTATGTCCATTGACCTTGTTCTTTTGCTTTGATAATAGGTATGGAGGCAGATAAAACGACCTCTAATGTCGGTGACCCTTTTTTGAGAGTACAAGAAGGTGATTTTGTTCCGAAGTTGATGATCATTTAAAACCACATGTAGGTATGACATTTGATACCCTGGCAGAAGCCGAGAATTTTTATGCTAGTTATGCCAATTGTAGGGGTTTTCAAATGCGTAAGGGTTCAAATAAACTAAAGGATGGCGAGATCGTGGAAAAAACATATGTTTGTAATAAAGAGGTGTTGTCAATTAGTAAGAGTACATCTAGAAAGGGAACTACATCTAGAACCGCTTGCAAAGCTTTGGTTCGTGTGAAACTAAATAAAGAATCAAACTCATGATTTTTTTATTCATTTCACGAAGTACACAATCATGTTTTTACTTCCCCCGGTAGAAGGCATTTGTTACCGCGAAACCGTAGTGTATCAAATTCCCGATAAAGTAGTAATTGGACAACTTACAAAAGCTAATATTCCTACTTGCAAACAAATGCTTTTTTTTGAAAGTTCTAATAGAGGTCATAATAGAGTTGGATTCACCGACACCGATGTTTACAATCATGAGAGAGAGGTGAGGGAGGCTGTGAAAGGTCATGATGGACAAATGTTGATTGATTTTTTCAAATGGCAACAAGAAAGAGATCCCTCCTTTTATTATGATTTCGAGGTGGACGAGTTTGATCGATTGACTCATTGTATTTGGGTAGATGGGGTTGCTAGGAGGAACTATGAAGAGTTTGGTGATGTTGTTTCTTTTGATGCAACCCATAGTACGAATCGCTATGGGATGCTATTTGTTTCATTTGTTGAAATAAATCATCATTGGCAATCGGTATTCCTAGGTTGTGGGTTCATTCCGAATAAGAAGGCATGTTCATTTGTGTGGTTATCTGAAAAATGGTTAGGAGTAATGAAACATGCTCCATTTGGTATGGTGACGGATGAAGATCGTGGGATAGGTGCTGCAATCAAAATAGTTTTTCCTACAATTCGGCATAGGTATTGCATATGGCATATCCTAGACAAGATACCAACAGAGGTGCCCCAATTGAATCAAAATAGTCAGTTTATGGATGCCTTTAAGGATAATATTTATAATTCCTATGATTCTTTTGCTTTTGAAGAAAGATGGAAATCATTGGTTATTTAGTATGGGGCAGGAAAATAATAAATGGTTGAATGAAAAATTTATTATTCGTGAGAAATGGGCCCTCGTCTATCATAGAAGTCATTTTTGGGGCGGTATGTCGAGTAGCCAACGAAGCGAAGGGATGAATTCGTTCTTGAAGCTCCATACTCAAAAGAAATACTCACTACATGAATTTTCCGTAATCTTCGAGAGAGTCTTAGGAAGGCAAAGAGAAGAAGAACTTAAAGAAAATCATCGTACATTAGAAAAGAAACCAAAATTGAAGACCGAGTGGCCTTTGGAGGAACAAATGGCACAAGTCTATACATTGGTAATGTTCTACACTTTCCAAAAGGAAATTCAAGCAAGCTTAATGTATAATGTAACTCTGTTACCAGAGGATGAGAATGAGCCGAATATATTATACTTAGTGAAGAAGTGTGGGAAATCAGATAATGACATAGTGGTTACTTATTCGAAAAGTAATCAAATGGCTACTTGCTCATGCAAGTTGTTTGAATTCATGGGTATTCCTTGCAAGTATATTTTTGCATATCTCAAGTACTCGAATCATAATGAACTACCAAAGCAATATATTTTAAGAAGATGGACCCAAGATGTGATAAGAAGAAGCATGGCAAGTGGAGGCACATGTGAGAATTTTGGTTCTCGCTTTTGTGAGTTGAGTAATCTAGGAAAACAACAAGTTGATATTGGAATAGCTTCTAATGAAGGCTACGAATTCATGCGTGAGAAAATGTTCCAAAATATCAAAGACTTCCATCTTATGCAACTCGGAATAAGTGGAGAAGCATGTAAAGAACAAATGAAATTGTCTCAAGTTGAAGTGGAGGAGCCAGTACATATATTGGGGAAGCTTTAGTTACGTACTCCGCTTTGCGCACTCCTCCTACGCACTCCTTCTCAGGCTTCGGATTTTGATCCTCATCAATGATCAAAATCCACTGCCTCTCCTTCTCAGCCGCTCTCATAGTTATAAAAGATGGGGGCACTAAAGCCATTTCCCCACCGTTTTACTCTATCTGCCCAATCAAGATCATGAACATATATCGGGTGGATGTGGAAGAATATGCATAAAATCCATATGCTCGAAAATCTAACAAGAGTTGCCCTCAAGTAACTAAAATCAAATGGGTTTTTAGGATAATAAGGTGTGTCATCACTGCCTATACCAACACCAAAAAATATAAAAAGACATAACCACAAAATGCATAAATGGAAATGAAATACTTCCCATTTCGGCAGCAGGAGAAGATGGGAATCAAATCGGGGGATATGGGGGATTTCGAAAGCAGGAGAAGATGCGTCGAGTAGTTTCGAAAGCACGGCGCTTCCCAAAGTTTCGGCAGCAGGAGTTAGGGTTTCGGTCGTCTTCGAATCGACGAATTAGGGTTTCAATCAGGAGAGTTGAGTTCGGGGAGAGAGAAGATAGGCGGGGGTGGTTGCGATTTGAGAGCTGGATTTGAAGCAGAAGCCTTGGATGTGGAATCGAGGAAGCTAGGGTTTGGAGAAGCGGCAGCCTTTCGAATGGGATTTGGAGAAGGAGAGAAAAGAGAGCGGGAGATAGAGAGAGCAGAGGGACGGGATAGAGTAAAAAGGTGGGGAAATGACTTTCCTGCCCCCATCTTTAGTAACTATGAGAGCGACTGAGAAGGAGAGCCAGAGGATTTTGATTATGACGAGGATCAAAATCCAAAGGCTGAGAAGGAGTGCGTAGGAGGAGTGCGTAAAGAGGAGTGCGTAACTGAAGGATCCCACATATATATATATATATATATATGATCATGTGAGAACTCCTTTGGTGAGAACCAATTGTGAACTTTTTTTGAGATATAAATTGAAAAACCCGAACCATTCATTTTGATCTACACATCTAAATTAATCTACAGATGAGAAATCAAGTTATTTGAGATTTGTTTGTCCATACATTTAAGTGCTACAAATTGTATGGCTGAATGACGTTATTTTTTATAATGACGTGATGGATGGACAAATGAACTTCAAATAACGTGATTTTCATATTTTGACTAATTTTGTCATTCTAAACAATGTGAACGGTTTAGATCATCCATGTGATGGCTATGTAAAAAGTTCACACGAAGCTTATCGTGAGAACTAGTTCTCACATGATCACTCCCCTATATATATATATATATATATATATATATATATATATATGATGCTGTTTGTTTCTGGGAGACGTGTGGATGCACCAGGTGTGAGTTCGGACTCGATTTGTATTGAAGGAGAAAGCTGCTTGTCAGACGACCCTCGGCTGACCGGGCGGCTCCTGCGACGGGCTCGGAGTGGGGTGGATGCCTCGGCTCGGATCAGAGGGTTCGGATCCGAGGTCTTGTGTACCTACAGACGGCCCTGAAACACCGGGGTTTATCCCGGTGGCGGACCCTCCGACGATCTAGTCAGTCTCTGTGAGAGAGTAGCAATAACTAGGTGATTTTAAGTGGCAAAAAATTGGTTACCTGAAAAGGTGGGTGAGGGTCTTGTATTTATAGGGAATCCCAACCGGGTATGGATCCGCTTGTGGGCCGGGTCTGGACCCAAAAGCCCATGGGCCTGACGTGGCAGGAGGCCCAAGGGGTTTAGGGCGGACGTGGCAATGCCTAGAGTGGTATAGGGCTGACGGGGCAACGCCCTAAGTGGTATTTGGAGCTGACATGGCTGATCATGGGTCTCCTGTGCCTCTGGGAGAATCGGAGGGCGTAGGCTGTGACAGGTCATCCTCAGGCCTCGCCAGTACGGGGGGACGGCCCGTGGGGCTGTCACGGATTGGAGGCCGAGGACCATTGAGGCTCGTCGGATACGAGGAGACCAGTTCTGTGGGGGTGAACTGGAGGTTCGGCGCCGACCCTGCAGTGGCTCGAAGCCGAACTAGACTGCTGTTTTTACCATTTTTGAGTGAGAGTTGTATTGGGCCCTGGTTGGGCCCCAAGCAATTTTTACCCTACCACACAAGCCCCCCACTCCTGCGGGGGTGCGGGAGCTAGCCGTGGAGGAGTGTTTACGGTTGTAGAAATGGGATGGCGAACCACTGAGCCTTCATGAGGGGGTTGTCCTGATGTTAGAGCGATCCTCGAGCCGGCGAGGGTCTATGGGTCGGCAAGGGTGGTGGTGATCTGTTTGAGACTTCCTGAGAAGATTACCCTGGTGCCAGACCTAACCTTGAGTTGGCGAGGGATTATGGGTCAGCAAGGGTGATGACGATCTGTTGAGACTTCCTGAGAAGATTACCCTGGTGCCAGACCTAACCTCGAGCTGGTGAGGGATTATGGGTCGGCAAGGGTGATGGCGAGCCGTTGAGCCTTCCTGAGAAGACTACCCTGGTGCTAGACCTGACCTCGAGCTGGCGAGGGATTACGAGTTAACAAGGGCGATGGCGAGCCGTGGAGCCTTCCTGAGAAGACTACCCTGGTGCTAGACCTGACCTCGAGCTGGCGAGGGATTACGGGCCAACAAGGGTGATGGCGAGCCGTTGAGCCTTCCTGAGAAGACTACCCTGGTGCCAGACCTGACCTCGAGCTTGGCGAGGGATTACGGGTCGGCAAGGGCGATGGCGAGCCGTGGAGCCTTCCTGAGAAGACTACCCTGGTTCTAGACCTGACCTCGAGCTGGTGAGGGATTACGGGCCAACAAGGGTGATGGCGAGCCATTGAGCCTTCCTGAGAAGACTACCCTGGTGCCAGACCTGACCTCGAGCTTGGCGAGGGATTACGGGTCGGCAAGGGCGATGGCGAGCCGTGGAGCCTTCCTGAGAAGACTACCCTGGTGCTAGACCTGACCTCGAGCTGGCGAGGGATTACGGGTCAACAAGGGTGATGGCGAGCTGTTGAGCCTTCCTGAGAAGACTACCCTGGTGCCAGACCTGACCTCGAGCTGGCGAGGGATTACGGATTGGCAAGGGTGATGGCGAGCCGTGGAGCCTTCCTGAGAAGACTATCCTGGTGCTAGACCTGACCTGTAGAACCCCGTATTTTCAAATATTATTTTTATTATTTGAAAATGAATTTAAATGAATTTTGAGGATTTAATCGATATTTTCTAAAAGATTTATCTTTTGTACACGTGCAAAACACGTGCAAATGACTTTTGAGAAGTTTTAAAAATTAAGATTTCTTTATGAAAAATCATTATTTATTATTTTGGAATTATGTAGTATTTTTCCGGATTTTTCTGAATTTAATTAGTACTATTTGCAAATTTTTGAGAAAAGAAGGACTTATTTGTAAAATTGACATTTTTAAGGGCTAAAGTGCAAAATTGGCATTCTGGACGTTTTAAACAGTATTGGTTAAGATTTAGAAGTATATTTTCTATTAAATCCTAATTTTAATGAATTTTGGATGAGTTTCCAAGAGTAGATAGATATATATATAAAATTGTATTTTGAAGGGATTGTTTTGCAAATGTATTTGGAAACCCTAGAACCTAATTCCCGGCCTATATAAAGAGAGTTGCAGCCGTCATTCGCTGCATAACTCAGATTTCATTATATTATTTTCTTGGTGATTGGAGAAGGAGTTTGGATCTAGCAAAGGAAGGCTTTTGTGGATTCTTCTTGCTTCTAAAGGTGAGTGATATAGACTTGTTTTGTTTATGTGTATGATTGCATGCTGTTTTGTTTGATGTTTTCGTATCTTGTATGAAATCGATGCCATGGTAGTTATTCGAAATATGCATGTGAAATCCATGAAAGATTAGTAGATCTCGATTGACAACTATTGATTGCTTGAAACGTGTTAAGATTTAAGTATGGTTTTGATCGGATGTATGCACATCTGGATCTGGGGTTTATAAACAGATCTTGGTTATTGATGGTGAAAGAATCGAGTATTGAGAAACCCTATTGGGAGATTCAAGAATTGAGAACATGAGAATTTAGTATTGTAACTATGATGCAGATCATCTTGAGATTGTCACTTTTAACTAAATATAAGTTAATTTCCAAAGCAATGAATCTTTAGAAGAACATCAGACCTGTTTTCGCATACAGACCTAATTTATGAAAACTGTAGGCCGACAGTCGACTGGTACGACCCAGCTGCTGTATCTTTAGTTTTTCTCGAAAATCCGTTCTGGACAGTCGACTTAGACCCTTCTCAGTCGACTGGTATACTTAGAATTTATTTTTCAAAGTTATCGTAGAATTTCTCTCGGGTAAGTCGACTTATATTTTTATAAGTCGACTTATGTTCTTATAAGTCGACTTATGTCCCCTTTTAAGTCGACTTATGTTTTGATAAGTCTACTTATGATCTTTATAAGTCATCTTATACTTTTAATAAGTCTACTTATGATTTTTATAAGTCATCTTATATTTTTGATAAGTCTACTTATGATCTTTATAAGTCATCTTATACTTTTGATAAGTCTACTTATGATTTTTATAAGTCATCTTATGTTTTGATAAGTCTACTTATGATCTTTATAAGTCATCTTATATTGTTGATAAGTCAACTTATGTTTTTATAAGTCATCTTATACTGTTAGCACTTGGAACGTTTCTTGAGAATTGTTGATAATTGTCTCGGGTAAGTCGACTGATGGTTTTCTTGAGTTGACTTACTGCACTTGTTATGATCTTGGATATTAGTTCTCGGGGTAGTCGACTTACTATAACATAAGTCGACTGGTTATGATGAGTTTTCGTGATCTTGAGGGTTCTTGTTATCTTTAGTTGTTTGTAGATGGATATGTTCGTCGGTGTCATGGCATGCCGGGTTCGTATTCGATCTATACCTTCTTAGTTTGTTTGTAGATGGATATGTTCGTCGGTGTCATGGCATGCCGGGTTCGTATTCGATCTATACCTTCTTAGTTTGTTTGTAGATGGATATGTTCGTCGGTGTCATGGCATGCCGGGTTCGTATTCGATCTATACCTTCTTAGTTTGTTTGTAGATGGATATGTTCGTCGGTGTCTTGGCATACCGGGCTCGTATTCGATCTATACCTTCTTAGTTTGTTTGTAGATGGATATGTTCGTCGGTGTCTTGGCATACCGGGTTCGTATTCGATCTATACCTTCTTAGTTTGTTTGTAGATGGATATATTGTTATCCGATCTATGGCATTATTGGTGATCGATTGTTGGACATACATTATGGTACTGAGAATTGTTGACAGTTGGACATATTCTGAGTTGTGGGGATTACTGTTTGTTCAGAACAGTCGACTGGTGCATTATACAGTCGACTGTACAGTGCAGTTAAACTGTACTATTTTTTGAGAATGATTGATTGATGGATACTTGATCGTTGGTATTGTTTCTCGACTTGGTTCACGCATGTACTGGCCTATCGTTTCTTGTTTCATATTACATGTTCAGTTTATGTATTTTTGTTCAGTACATGTTGCTTGAGAATTTATGCTATTGTTCATTTATGCTTGTTGTTTATATCACTCACACCATTTATGGCTGACCCCGTTAGTTTGGGGGTTAGGGTTCAACTCTAGCCTCATGTGTTACAGGTAGCTGCTTAGAGTTGGAAGCTTGGATGCTTGGGTTAGCTTTGGATTTCATGAATGATATAATAGAGCCTTGGGTAATTTGTGTTTTAAGGTGTTTTGTATTTTCCGCTGCAATTGAAAAAGAATATTGTAATAAGAATTTGGAATAAAATGACTTGAGTTTTTGGTCTATGTATATTGTTACATTGAAGTGGATCGCTGGGAAAGTGCCACGTATTTTCTAAATTTTATATTGGAAATTCGGGACGCTACAGTTTGGTATCAGAGCATGCTTCAATAGTAATAATAGACATAGTATAAAAACCAACCTAGGTGTGGACACTAGAGAGTGAGTACCTAGGTGTGGACATTAGAGTGTGAGTATCACATAGAGTTAAAACATGATGTTTGGTTTGGGGTATGGTTATGGTTTTGCCATAGGGTATGGATGTGAATGAGAAATGTGTTTGTGGTGGCTATCCTTAGTCATGTCCTTTCTAAGGAGGGAGTGGCCACTGATTCTTGGAAGGATGAGCAGAAGGTCAGAGTGGGATGCAGGAGTTCGGTAGTTGTTGCCGCGTGGCTTCCGATGGCAAGTTATCAGAGTCGCGCAGCGGAAGTTTGATTTTCTGAGTTCTTTGCATGATTGTGTCTATTTGGTGTGATGTATTGCATTCTTTGATGTGATTGTATTTCCTGAAGTTATATTTCTACCTACGATCACTATTAGTGGGTTGTTCGGACCTCATTAGCCGTAGTTCTGAGGACAGAATTCTTCTAAGGAGGGAGTGATGTAGAACCCCGTATTTTCAAATATTATTTTTATTATTTGAAAATGAATTTAAATGAATTTTGAGGATTTAATCGATATTTTCTAAAAGATTTATCTTTTGTACACGTGCAAAACACGTGCAAATGACTTTTGAGAAGTTTTAAAAATTAAGATTTCTTTATGAAAAATCATTATTTATTATTTTGGAATTATGTAGTATTTTTCCGGATTTTTCTGAATTTAATTAGTACTATTTGCAAATTTTTGAGAAAAGAAGGACTTATTTGTAAAATTGACATTTTTAAGGGCTAAAGTGCAAAATTGGCATTCTGGACGTTTTAAACAGTATTGGTTAAGATTTAGAAGTATATTTTCTATTAAATCCTAATTTTAATGAATTTTGGATGAGTTTCCAAGAGTAGATAGATATATATATAAAATTGTATTTTGAAGGGATTGTTTTGCAAATGTATTTGGAAACCCTAGAACCTAATTCCCGGCCTATATAAAGAGAGTTGCAGCCGTCATTCGCTGCATAACTCAGATTTCATTATATTATTTTCTTGGTGATTGGAGAAGGAGTTTGGATCTAGCAAAGGAAGGCTTTTGTGGATTCTTCTTGCTTCTAAAGGTGAGTGATATGGACTTGTTTTGTTTATGTGTATGATTGCATGCTATTTTGTTTGATGTTTTCGTATCTTGTATGAAATCGATGCCATGGTAGTTATTCGAAATATGCATGTGAAATCCATGAAAGATTAGTAGATCTCGATTGACAACTATTGATTGCTTGAAACGTGTTAAGATTTAAGTATGGTTTTGATCGGATGTATGCACATCTGGATCTGGGGTTTATAAACAGATCTTGGTTATTGATGGTGAAAGAATCGAGTATTAAGAAACCCTATTGGGAGATTCAAGAATTGAGAACATGAGAATTTAGTATTGTAACTATGATGCAGATCATCTTGAGATTGTCACTTTTAACTAAATATAAGTTAATTTCCAAAGCAATGAATCTTTAGAAGAACATCAGACCTGTTTTCGCATACAGACCTAATTTATGAAAACTGTAGGCCGACAGTCGACTGGTCTACTATTCAGTCGACTGGTACGACCCAGCTGCTGTATCTTTAGTTTTTCTCGAAAATCCGTTCTGGACAGTCGACTTAGACCCTTCTCAGTCGACTGGTACACTTAGAATTTATTTTTCAAAGTTATCGTAGAATTTCTCTCGGGTAAGTCGACTTATATTTTTATAAGTCGACTTATGTTCTTATAAGTCGACTTATGTCCCCTTTTAAGTCGACTTATGTTTTGATAAGTCTACTTATGATCTTTATAAGTCATCTTATACTTTTAATAAGTCTACTCATGATTTTTATAAGTCATCTTATATTTTTGATAAGTCTACTTATGATCTTTATAAGTCATCTTATACTTTTGATAAGTCTACTTATGATTTTTATAAGTCATCTTATGTTTTGATAAGTCTACTTATGATCTTTATAAGTCATCTTATATTGTTGATAAGTCAACTTATGTTTTTATAAGTCATCTTATACTGTTAGCACTTGGAACGTTTCTTGAGAATTGTTGATAATTGTCTCGGGTAAGTCGACTGATGGTTTTCTTGAGTTGACTTACTGCACTTGTTATGATCTTGGATATTAGTTCTCGGGGCAGTCGACTTACTATAACATAAGTCGACTGGTTATGATGAGTTTTCGTGATCTTGAGGGTTCTTGTTATCTTTAGTTGTTTGTAGATGGATATGTTCGTCGGTGTCATGGCATGCCGGGTTCGTATTCGATCTATACCTTCTTAGTTTGTTTGTAGATGGATATGTTCGTCGGTGTCATGGCATGCCGGGTTCGTATTCGATCTATACCTTCTTAGTTTGTTTGTAGATGGATATGTTCGTCGGTGTCATGGCATGCCGGGTTCGTATTCGATCTATACCTTCTTAGTTTGTTTGTAGATGGATATGTTCGTCGGTGTCTTGGCATAGCGGGCTCGTATTCGATCTATACCTTCTTAGTTTGTTTGTAGATGGATATGTTCGTCGGTGTCTTGGCATACCGGGTTCGTATTCGATCTATACCTTCTTAGTTTGTTTGTAGATGGATATATTGTTATCCGGTCTATGGCATTATTGGTGATCGATTGTTGGACATACATTATGGTACTGAGAATTGTTGACAGTTGGACATATTCTGAGTTGTGGGGATTACTGTTTGTTCAGAACAGTCGACTGGTGCATTATACAGTCGACTGTACAGTGCAGTTAAACTGTACTATTTTTTTGAGAATGATTGATTGATGGATACTTGATCGTTGGTATTGTTTCTCAACTTGGTTCACGCATGTACTGGCCTATCGTTTCTTGTTTCATATTACATGTTCAGTTTATGTATTTTTGTTCAGTACATGTTGCTTGAGAATTTATGCTATTGTTCATTTATGCTTGTTGTTTATATCACTCACACCATTTATGGCTGACCCCGTTAGTTTGGGGGTTAGGGTTCAACTCTAGCCTCATGTGTTACAGGTAGCTGCTTAGAGTTGGAAGCTTGGATGCTTGGGTTAGCTTTGGATTTCATGAATGATATAATAGAGCCTTGGGTAATTTGTGTTTTAAGGTGTTTTGTATTTTCCGCTGCAATTGAAAAAGAATATTGTAATAAGAATTTGGAATAAAATGACTTGAGTTTTTGGTCTATGTATATTGTTACATTGAAGTGGATCGCTGGGAAAGTGCCACGTATTTTCTAAATTTTATATTGGAAATTCGGGGCGCTACATGACCTCGAGCTGGCGAGGGATTATGGGTCAACAAGGGTGAGGGAGAGTCGTTGAGCCTTCCTGAGAAGACTATCCTGGTGCCAGACCTGACCTCGAGCTGGCGAGGGATTACGGGTCGGCAAGGACGATGGCGAGCCGTTTGAGCCTTCCTGATATGACTACCCTGGTACTAAACTTGGCCTCGAGCTGGCGAGAGATTACGGGTCGGCAAGGGTGGGGGGCGAACCGTTGTGCCTTAGAATGTTTGAGCAGGGTAGCCCGCTATTTTTGCGGAGCATTGAAGGCGCTCTGGGATCTGTGTGATGTTCCAATTTCCCAGGGGCCTTAATTGCACCGCCTAATAAATGCATGGCGCATGGGCTTCTGTCGTTTGGTTTTCCCCATGTCATAAAGGCCGGCCTATGGGGGAGGCTATAAGTACCCCTCCCTCCGCAGCGGGTTGGATCACCGCAAGGGTGGTCTATTGGCCATCAGAGGTGTCTGCTTCGGCGGACGTCTGTCTCTTGCAAAATTTTACCCCCGGTTGTGTCGGAGAGGTGGTTGCTCTGCCGCCCGGATCTTCTCTTGGATCTGATGGCTCTGATAAGGTAGCCAGATCCAGGGGTGATCAGGGCGAGAGGGGTAACGACCGAAATCCGGATCGGTAGATAAGGAGCCTCGGATTGGTGGTGGCTCTGCCGTCTGGATCCTTTTTCGGGTCAGACGACCTTGATATGGTTGTTTGGCCCGAGAGAGATCCAGACGGGAGGGGCATCAACCGTATTCCGGACTTGGGGCTGAAGAGCCTCGGATAGATGGGTCGTCTCCGATTGGAGGTTGGCCAATCTGTCTTCCGATAGGGCTCCAGGCGATGGTGGTTTCTGTCCCACCCTTGAACAGTTCGGGGTTTCGGCTGTCGAGGCTGTAAGCCCCGAGCTGCTCGCGGGTGAGAGGGGAACCGACCGAGCCCTGGAGCCCGGGGCGTCTGTCGAAGGACGACGCCTTAAATCTTAAGTAAAATGTTCTCTCCGCTGAATACCCCATCCGAACCGACCCCTGCGTCTGGCTGCCAGCCTGGCACGGGATGACGTCAGCAGCGCACGTTTCGAGGACGTGGCACGATTTTCCAGGTGGCAGTTGCACGTCAATAGGTGAACAGTAATTGCGGAAATCGAGGAGTCGTTTTCATCCTCTATAAATATTCCCCCCTCTTCCCCTTTCGCCCACTTCTTTCTCGCGGCTTTCCTTTTCAAAAAATCTCCCAACACTTCAGCGCTCGTCCCTGCAGTTGGCTGTACTAGGCTCGTCCTTCCGAAGTGACCCCAGGTTAGTTGGTAAGTCTGTTTAGTTTAGGCACAGATGGATAGGGCTCAGTCTGGCTCGTCAGCGTCGACGTCTAGGGGGGAAGTGAAACCTGTCTCCAAATCGACGTCGTGGGAGGAGCCCGTGCTTGAGAAGGAGTCAGTACACGCTGCGGAGCCTTCCGATTCGGTTTCGTGGGAGGAACTAGTAGGTGAGGAGGAGGAGGTACACAATGTGAGGCCGTTACGCTCCCGACGTCCCTTCGTGGTGGAGAGTAGCGAGTCGGAGGAAGCAAGTGATGGTTCGGACGGTGTCCGTGTTCTGGAGTTGACTTCCGAGGAGGAGGGAGGCGAGGGCGGCACAGTAAGGAGATCCACAGTTCAGGGTGCGGGTCCGAGTTCCATGCCGACTGGTCTGGGGCCATTATCTACCCCCTCGCCGGAGCGAACCAAGAAGAGGAAGAAGGCTCCGAGGAAGGCAGGGCCGAGGACTGGTGGTTCGAGCCAGGTGCCTGTTTACCGCAATTTGTTGACAGGTTCGCCCGTACAGCCGAAGCCTTTCCATCAGTATCCCGACGACCTATCTGACAAGAAGCTCTTCGGCGTGCAGCCCTCTTCGCCGAGTCGGAAGAGGGTGATGATGGACGCAATTCCGATCGTCTTGGAGGGTGGGGACTTGGAGGTTTTGCAGCTGGCGTACCACATTGGGCCTGGCTACGAATTGATGTTGCCGAGCTCTACTCTGTGCCCAACCGATCCCCTTTCTGCTTGGTATTGCGTCTTCCCAGTGGACGCCTTCATCTCCGGACTGAGGCTGCCAGTCCACCCGTTTGTTCGGGAAGTGCTGAACTGGGCCTCCTTGGCGCCGATGCAGTACGGGCCGAACTCTTGGAAGCAGATTATCTGTTTTGTACTGATGTGCGAGGAACAAAAGGTACCCCTGCGGTTGAACGTGTTCCGAGCGATGTTGATGATCAGCTCGGTGGCTGAGGGTGTTTACTATATCTCCCCCCGGAGTAAGGGGAAGGTCGTTCACAGCCACCCGGATTCCATCAAGGATTGGAAGAAATAATATCTGGTGATCCGGAGTGAAGAGCCCTAGGACATTCCCACTCGATGGAACCACTCCAAGCCGAGCTATCAACCACCGAGGCCGAGGGATTTGACGGCCGAGGAGTGGGGGTTTGTCGAGCGCCTCCGTCTGTCACATAGTATCGATTGGACGAAGGTGACAGAGGCCCACCTGGCGAGCGTTGGACTGAGCCCAGCCGTTCTGCGTATGTAGTTGTTTCTTTTCTCTCGATCTTTTCGTACTTTCTTGCTCATTGCTCTTAATGGTTTTTTCTGCAGATATGGATGAAGCATCGATCAAGGCAAAGAGGCTCGCCATGAAGAAGGAGAACGCCGAGAAGAAGAAGGGGGAGGCGACGAAGAAGCCGAGGGAGTCGTCCCTAGTCATCTCGGAGGCTCAGCTCGAGCCGAGGACCAAGAGGATTTGCTCGGAGACGAGCAAGGGTGATGTTGATATTTGCAAGTGGACAAAATCGCACAAGTAATATAGATAGATGAGTAGAGTGTCGAACCCACAGGGACTAGATATTGGTGAAGAGGGAGAGGACTGTGAAACTTTGAAGCACTTGTACTTTGTTAAGGGTAAAATTAGTTCTAGGGCTTTTGGTTCACCTCGTTTATCACACACACAAATTATAATTCCTTATAAATAAAAATATTATTTTTCCCAAATTGTCGACCAAAATCCTAAAGATGTTAACCACTCTATCAACGTAGTCTAAAAATTATTCTCAATTAATCATTCGTCTATCCACCAAATTATTAATTGAGAAATTGGATTTCTTAACGGTCACGTCCTCCAATATACGGTCTTAATTTTTATTAATCACAAATAACCTGTTCGGTCTCTTTATGATTTGAAAAATCATACAAATGTCTATCCACCATGTTGTACGCATAAATAATAAAAATTAAAACACAACCAGGAAAAAATAGAGTGATAATATGGAATTGAAATTTGTGTTCTACAAAACTTGGCTACACCTTAGCCTCTAGAATAATAAATTCAGTTCATATTTGTTTGGGATTGCATCAAAAAAATATAGAGAAGAAAAGATACAAAAGAATACAAAATTTAATTCAAACCCCTTTTCTGTCTCAAAAGTCGGAGCTAAAAGTGTTGCTGTCACGCGCCGTCAATCAACGTATCAGTCTGTCACACTGCCGTTGTCGGGCCGCATGTCCCAAAACTAGTTCGCCACGTCAGATTGCTGCTGTCGCCGTCAGATCACGCACATGCTGCTGAGCCGCTGTTCGAGTTCGCCACGTCAGCACTTGGGACCCGTGCAGCAGTCTGCATCGATCAGCACGCGAGATGGTGAAGAGGTTGCCAACCGGGTCAAGTTCTTGGTCTCTTTTCTTCTTCTTCTCTCCCTTTAATTGGTTTTTCGTCCTGTAGTGCACTCTTCTTTTCGATTTGTACTGCTTCAAACAGAGAGAAAAGATAGCAGAAGTATACTCTCTCTCTCTTTGACTTTATTTTTCCTTCTTATTATTATACTTTTATATTTTTATTTTTTCTTTAAAACATGAGCCGTCACCTCCTAAATTGTACCCTCTCCTTTGATTTGTATTTATAGAGAAACGGAGAGAAGCTTTAGGGTTTGCACTTTTGCAGAAAAGTCCACATTCTTCCTTTATTTTCTTCCTTTTATAATGCAGAATTTTATTTGTTTCTCTTTCCTTCTTTTCTGCCTTTTCTGCTCACCACGTGCTTCTGCATACACAAAATAATACCAGAAATTAGGATTTTTAAATAAAATAAATTTAATTAGTTTAAAATGAATTAAACTAACTATAAATCATATTCGCGTATAAAAATCCTTTTACAAATTATTTGTTGCAATTTTAACTCAACAAAACAATAAAAATTTATAAATCAATTATTTTACTTTGTTTGTTGATTTTTTCCACAATTCTTTACTTTTTGCATCAAAAATATTATTTCTTCAAAAATTATTAATTAAATGAAATCTTATAGAAATATGATGAATTATAGACAATATCAGCGAAAACAAGTTATTTTAATAGGTAAATGAGTATAAATATTTGTATATAAATCCGACACATCAAAGGGGATGGCCACTTCGAGGGGCAAGGGCCAAGCGAGGGCATCCGATCTCAACAAGGGGAAAGGTCCCTTGGTAGAGGTCGAGGAAGAGGACCCGGTGGTGGAGATGTTGCGGCAACGGTGGGCACCGGACTGGTCGGTTCGGATGGGCGACTGTCTGACTGAGGAGGCCCAGGCCGTTGAGGTGGTGGAGAAGTTGGCGACCCCTCGCGATCGCCAGGTGATGGAGAGCGAGCCCGTAGAGGTGGCGTTTACGCGCCTGGCGCATGCCACCGTGCTGGTAAGCTTGTCGACCTTATCCCTCTCGTTAATTTTGCTGTGGGAGTCTTTTTCTTATCTGCGCTTGTCGGTCGCAGGCTTGTATGCAGGGGGCTAACGTAAAGAACCTCTACGAAGCGTCCCTGTCATAAGAGCGGGCTCGGGCGGATAAGAGCGAGCGGGAGATGAAGGAGATGCGGATCGAGCTCGAGGGCTCGCACAAGAGGGAGCAGCAGATGAAGCTCGAGCTCGAGGCCAAGGATGCGGAGTGGGGGAAGAGGGTGGTCTCCTTGAAGAAGAAGTTCGCCAAGGAGAAGGAGGAGTTGACGACTGCATTCGCCAAGGAGAGGGAAGAGCTGACGGATGCGGGTCAGCGGATGGTGATCAAGGCCCAGGACGAGTGTTACGCGAAGGCCCTCAGTCATGTGAGGCACTTCTACCCGACCGTCGACCTGTCCAACTTTGAGTATGACATGGAGATCGAGGGGACACCGAAGGCTCTTGGCGAAGAAGGGCCGTTGATAACCCGGCTGTCGACCCTCCTGCGAACCCGACCGATGCTGAGGTGGGAAAACAAGTTGTATAGTTTTATCTTTCTTTTTCCCCCTCTCGATTGTATTTGCCTTCCGCGGACTGGCCACCGCATTTTTTGTAGGAAGCAGCTCAATTTATAAAAAAGTATTTTTGACCGGCCAAGTGTTTTGACCTCAGATATTTCCGAACCTCCTTGCTTATATGTGTTGAGTTGGTTGGTTCTCTTGTAGGTTGTGGCTTCCCTTCCCGAGGCGGACCCCCGTCGTTCCGACGTGGCGTGGCTCCAGAGCAAGGTTGAGGCATTGGAGGCCACTTTGGTTCGGTACCGTAAGGGGGCCCGTAACACTGATGCGGCCTTTAATTATTACAGGAACATGTCTGAAGCCCTTAGTGAGGAGGCAAGCCGGCTGAGGAGGGCGATGGTGCATCGGGAACTCGTGGGTGTCGGACTCGGATATACTATGTCGAGTTCCTCGGTGCAGAGGCCCTCCTCTGAGAAGCTACTTCGCGATGTGATAGTGGAGAAGGAGGTGGAGATACACCGTTACCGGACGATGCTGGGTGTCTCGACATCTTCCTCGGGGGGTCGGCGAGCGGAGGGGGTACCCTCTGCGCTGCTGCTATTGGAGCGTATGCGACCCGTTGATGCCCAGAGCTCCGTGGCCGGTGTGTCGACCGTGGCTGAAACGAAGGACCATTATGACAAAGAGAGAGTTCCGAGTTGTTCGATCGGAGTGATCCCGCCATTCGTCGGACCCGAGGGGCCCTGAGAGGGCGGCTTCCTTCAGTTTGAGATGAGAGGAGTGTTTCTGTAACGGTCTTTGTTTGTTTTCTCATAACCCAATAAAGGAGTATGAATAAGGAATTCATTTCACTCTTTGCTCTGGTTGATAGTGTAAGGAATGATGAAGGGAGCGTGGTTCGGCCCTGTCGGTCCGTGAGGGATCGGCGTGGGGTGTTGTGAAGTCTCCCGGGCCTGAGGTCGGGTCGGACCTACCGAGGCGTTGGGGACGATACCGGAGTGAAGACTTGGGTGTCGATCCCCTTGTCCGGTATTAGGTCGGATCTGCCGAGGCATTTGGAGTATAATAAAAAGAGATTTCTTTCGTATAAGATAGGGAGGGCCGCTAAAACGGCCCTTTACACACGAAAGCTTTACAAAAGATTTACTTTTAGCCAAGTTAGAACCTATGCTCGTCCCTCAAGGAACTTCACTAGGTGCTCGGCGTCGAATGGGAATTCCTCCAGCTCGACGGCAGGTCTGGGAGCAGGGCCGTCCCTTTCCGGTTTGAGCTCAACGGCGTCGAGGGGGAACACCCCTCCCCCGACGGTGGTCATGTAGCACGATCGCGCTACTTCTTGGCTGCCTCGGACGATGCCGACTCCTTGCGGGGTGGGAAATTTAAGTTTCAGATGGTAAGCCGAAGGCACCGCTTGGAAGGAGCATAGTCCGGGTCGGCCGAGTATGGCGTTGTAAGCCGCCTTGACGTTGACCACCATGAAGTCCATAGACTCGGTCCTCTTGACGGGAGCCGATCCTGCGGTAACGTCGAGGGTAACAATCCCTTCTATCACGACAGGGACGCCGGAGAACCCATGCAAGGTGTATCCGGCCGGCTTGAGTTTGCCTCTAGGTAACTTGAGATTCTCGAAGGCTTCGAGGAAAAGAATATTAACCGAGCTGCCGTTGTCGACGAGGATTCGGCGAACTTCACAATTAGCCATGTGGAGGCTAATGACGAGGGCATCGCAGTGGGGCAGGCGAACGCCTTCGAGGTCCTCTCCTGAGAATGAGACCGGCATTGGTTGTAGCTTGGGCGAGGGGTTGTCTTGGACAGCATTCACCTCTCGAATGAAGGCTTTTCGGGAAGTATTTGATTCTCCTCCCATTGGCCCTCCGTGGACACAGTGCAAGATGAACGGCGTATCCGCGGCTCCCTCGGACTCGGGATCCCGACCCTGGATACGGTTCGGAGTAGGGTTCGGAGGCGAGAGCCTCCGGTTCCTAGTATCTCGCCGATCCCGTAGGACTTCTCGGGTGAATTCTCGGAGGTACCCCCTGGAGATGAGTTCCTCAATCTCGTCTTTCAGGGCCCGGCATTGGTCGGTTTCGTGCCCATGATCTCTGTGGAAGCGGCAGTAGAAGCGCTGATCTCGGTTCTTGCTGTTGTTAGGTCGGGGAGGTAGTCGGACAATGCCTTTGTCTTCGATTTCTAAGAGGATGGCGGATACGTTATGTGTCAAGGGAGTGTACCTCTCGAAGCGGGGGACCGGCGAGATCTTCTTCATGGCCCCCGCGTCCCTCGGAGCCTTCTTTGATGGTTCGACTTCTTCGGCCTTCCGTTTTCCCTTCCTGGTGGCCTCCCTAGCATCTTCGGGGTTAAGGTCCTCTTCTGCCCTAATGTATTTCTCGACCCTGTTGAGGAGGTCGGGAAAGTCGACGGGGGGTCTCTTCGCCAGAGAAGCTTTCAGCTGTCCATGACGGACGTTGTGCCGAAATGCTGTGGAGGCGACGCCTGGATCAAGAGAGGAGACCGACCTTGCTTCTGCGGTAAACCTCCGGACGAACACTCTGAGTGACTCTCCCTCTATCTGTCTGAGCCCAAGTAAAGAGGCGCTGGTCCTTTCGGCCTTCCGGCTGGTGACGAAGTGGGCAAGAAAATTGCCCTCTAGTTGGTCGAAGGAGTAAATGGAGCCGGGGGTGAGTTTCGAGAACCATTCACGAGCCGGACCCCGAAGGGTGGCGGGGAAGGCTCGGCACAGCAGGAGATCCGAGGCGCTGTGAATCATCATGAGGGTTTTGAAACCCTCCATGTGATCAGCAGGATCTCCCTCGCCGTCGTAGGTCTCGAATTGAGGTGGTCGGAAATTCCTGGGTATTTTCGCTTGGAGGATGGGGGCGGAGAAGGGAGGACGGACAGGTCTGTACTCCTGAGCCGCTAGTTGGTCACCGTCTCCTATATGATCGAGGCGATCCTCCATTTCTTGGAGGTGCCTTAGGAGTACGCCATCATCCTCTGGCTGGATTGTTGACGGGCGGGACACGCTGGCCTCGGCGTCCGACCCGGTTTGGGAGTGGAGGGCTTCCTCCCTGGGGGCCCGTCGGAGGGCCCCAAGAATTTCTCTCCGGAAGTCTTGGAACTCCTTGTGAGTGACGGGGGCTCCCTCGACCCTGTTTGGTTGGTCTGAAGGTTGCCTTCCGATGCAGCTGAGCGCTGGCCTCCGTCCCTCGGGCGGCGGTCTTGGATGGTTCGGGGCCGGGTTGGAAGCGGCCCACCCCTGCTGCGGCTAATCTGTCGGTTGACGATTACCCCCCGTAGGTCGGGCTGGACTTGACAGGTGACGCTCCTTTGGGACCCCTGATGGGGAGCCCTGTGTTTTGAAATGTGTGGCCCAGCGTTAGCAGTTGGTGGGGGCGAGTCCCGTCGGTTGACGGAGGAAGCAGCCCTCTTGCCCTTGGAGTCCATGAGAGTTCGGCTGTCGAGGTCCCTTGATGGTCGGGCTCGGGTCGGCTTCTGAAGCAGTGTTCCCACAGATGGCGCCAACCTGATGTTGTTTGTTTCTGGGAGACGTGTGGATGCACCAGGTGTGAGTTCGGACTCGATTTGTATTGAAGGATAAAGCTGCTTGTCAGACGACCCTCGGCTGACCGGGCGGCTCCTGCGACGGGCTCGGAGTGGGGTGGATGCCTCGGCTCGGATCAGAGGGTTCGGATCCGAGGTCTTGTGTACCTGCAGACGGCCCTGAAACACCGGGGTTTATCCCGGTGGCGGACCCTCCGACGATCTAGTCAGTCTCTGTGAGAGAGTAGCAATAACTAGGTGATTTTAAGTGGCAAAAAATTGGTTACCTGAAAAGGTGGGTGAGGGTCTTGTATTTATAGGGAATCCCAACCGGGTATGGATCCGCTTGGGGGCCGGGTCTGGACCCAAAAGCCCATGGGCCTGACGTGGCAGGAGGCCCAAGGGGTTTAGGGCGGACGTGGCAATGCCTAGAGTGGTATAGGGCTGACGGGGCAACGCCCTAAGTGGTATTTGGAGCTGACATGGCTGATCATGGGTCTCCTGTGCCTCTGGGAGAATCGGAGGGCCTAGGCTGTGACTGGTCATCCTCAGGCCTCGCCAGGACGGGGGGACGGCCCGTGGGGCTGTCACGGATCGGAGGCCGAGGACCACTGAGGCTCGTCGGATACGAGGAGACCAGTTCTGTGGGGGTGAACTGGAGGTTCGGCGCCGACCCTGCAGTGGCTCGAAGCCGAACTAGACTGCTGTTTTTACCATTTTTGAGTGAGAGTTGTATTGGGCCCTGGTTGGGCCCCAAGCCATTTTTACCCTACCACAATATATATATATATATATATATATATATATATATATATATATATATATATATATATATATATATATATATATATATATATATATAGTCCCATTCCGTGTGCACTAGCTATGGTGTGCACTCCATGTGCACTCGGCCTTCGGGCCATTAGACGTGAGTAGATACTTTCTCTTTCGGGGTCCAGAAGTTCGATATCGAGATCAGTGCTGGCGATGGCCACATAGCCTGTTGAATCAACTGTTCCATCTGTTGGTGAATGCACAGGATTTGGCATTGCTCCGTCAGGCTTTCGCCCATTGCGGAAAATTCCCCACTACTGCCTCCCGCAGGAGTCTAGGGTTGTGTCTCAGTTCCAGTGTGGCTCGAGGCAACCTTGTACACATTTCCAACTACATTATTGTTCCACTGTTTAAGATCAATCTTGATTCTGAAATGCTTTTTTTTAAATCTAGAACTATCTATGTGGCTGAGAGCCCTCACAGCCCAGGCACACCGACACAATTATCAGGGGCAGCGCTCTACCACTAACAAATTTTCCTTTTTTTTCTTAACTTATTTCATTATTTCCGATTCACTTTTTTTAGAATAAAAAAAATCAAAATTTCTGATCTCTAGTGGACCTCTTAGTAGGATTCAAACCCAGATGAAGTTCCATCACGACTCCTCTCTTTTCGAGAACGGATGATTCTTTCAAACTGCTATATTCCTTTGTTTATTATGATGTTTTTTTTATGGAATGGAATTGGAATTTATTTCCATTGATTTATAGGTTAGGCTCTACCGTTCGTTCTTCCGTAATATAATTGTTATGAAGCAACAAGAAAGAAGGAATCCAGTCGTTTTTTTTCTTTTTTCTCTTCTTAATTTATTTCATTATTTCTGATTCACCAATTTTTGATCTATACGTCTAAATTAGTCTAAATATGTAAAATCATGTCATTTGAAATTCATTTGCCCATGCATTGAAGTGTTACAAAATTGTATTACTGAATTTCTTTTTTTAAAATATAATGACATGATGGATAGCCAAATGAATTTCAAATGACTTGATTTTATATATTTTGACTAATTTAGATGTGTAGATCAATGTGAATGGTTCGGATCGTCAATACGAAGGCCCGATGACTGAGTGCAAACCATGGCTAGTACACAATGGAACGGGACTATATATATATATATATATATATATATATATATATAGTTTGGAGATGAAGAACCCAAATCCGAGCCTGAAATGGCAGTTTGGAAATGAAGAACCCAAATCGGGGTAGAAATGGAGGATATGGAAGAAGGTAGGGTTTGGGGGTGTTAGGGTTTAGAAGTGAGAGGGGTAGGAAAGTGAGAGGGGGTGGACTTGGGAGTCAAGGACAGATGGCGTCAATCGGCAGCCAAACCCACCGATTTGGGGGAGTTCGATGGCGATGCGCAAAGCGTCAGGGTGGGTTTAGAGCGGCGGGTCGAAGAATTTGGCGGTGTTCAATTTGAGCTTGGCTTCAATTTAGGTGGCGGGTCGATGGCGACGAGATAGGGTTTTCTATTTTTTTTTGGGGGGGGGGGGGGGTTGGGGGTTTTCGATTTGAGATCAGGAATGAGAGGAACGAGAGAGGAATGAGAATGAGATGGGAGTTTGAAATCCCCAAAATGCCCTCAATGGAAAAGACAGATCTCATGAGTTTGAGCGGAAAAGATCTTAGCCATCAGATCAAGATCCAACGGCTGAGATCTTTTGCTCATGATAAGAGCTCCTTCTCACCATCTCATTATAGACTTACTACATATCTATATAATAAAACACAACGAAAGCTATGAAATGGCTCTCCTTCAATCCCCACAAAATTAAAGGTGCAGATCTAACCTCACAAAACACATCCTCCCCCCTAAACAACTCATTTATTTATTCAATTATCTCTCTCTCTCTCTCTCTCTCTCTCTCTCTCTCTCTCTTTCTCTCTCTCTTTTTCTTTATATATATATATATATATATATATATATATATATATATATATATAAACATGGACTTTATACCCCAATTTATTATTTTTTTTCACCATATACTAATGGAAACATAGACTTTTATTTACAACTAATTATTGTCATACTATTCAAACTTCAGCTACATAATTGTTGATTTACTGTTTACAAGACTTTTCATATGGTGTATCGTTATGAAGACGTTCCGTGGGCACGTGGCCATGGGCACGTGGCCATGGGAAAATCTAGTATCTATATAATAAAACACAAAGAAAGCTATCAAGTGGCACTACAACACATTGGGCTTTCTACAGCGGACTTATTATAGCATTTAAGTGTTAATGCTATTGAAAGTGATCAATAATAGCATTTTTGAAGAAAATGTTGTCTTTGATTAATTTTGAAATTTACTCTTAGTTATGACAGCGTTTTTAAAACGCTATATTATTTATGGCATTTTAGAAGCGCTATTATATCTGTAAATAAACAAAATAAATATGAGCAAAAAAAAAAAAAATTACAAGTAAAAAATCCAAATCCATCAAAACCCTTTTAACTTCTCCCCCGTTTCCAAAACGCCTCCTTCACGAAATCTATCCCTAATTTAATTTCTCCGCGCCTCCTTCATCAAAACCCTTTTCTCCTTCGCGCCCCCCAAATCGCCGACGTGCCTCCCCAATCGCCGACCCGCGCCTCCCGAATCTTCCCTTCTCCTCCCCGCGACCCCGCGACCCCGTTGCCCTACCCGCCGTCGCCCAACGCCCTCCCTTCCTGCCCTCCGAAGCCAGACACGTCGTCGCCGAACACCATCTTCTCCTCCCCGCCCCCGAATCCCACCACGTCGTCACAGTTCCGGAACGACCCCTTCTCCTCCTCGCTATCTCCCACGCTAGCCGATTCCAGGTAATTTTGTTTGCTGAGGGAGTTCTTGGATTAGATTTAGTATTTTTTTTTAATATTTTTATTAATTGAAAACTTTGGAGTCTCACATGCTTGAGACTGGATGAGGTTTACTCATCAGCTACTTCACTGTAAGTTTCAAATTGATGGAAATTTCTTGTAGTTAATCATTCTAGAATATCTAGTGATGTATATAGAACTAAAACATACAGGTGCACAATTATATATCTCTCTATAACTAGTTATAGAGAGATATATATATTTATCTCTGTTTGCTACTTATGTAGTTATAGAGAGAGAGAGAAGATACATACAGTGAATGTGCTAATCATGTAATCACTAACCACAATTCTTAGCAGAGCAGTTCACATAATCACATCGATTATACTATTTCGAGGACTGATTGAAATTTAATTTCTTTAATGTCGAGCATTCCGAGACATTTATATTTTGGAACATCTGTTTACTATTTTGTTTCACTACATTAAAACTTATTGCTGTTTTTGTTTACTATTTTGTTTCACTACATTAAAACTTATTGTTGTTTTTTTGTAATCTAGCTATACTTTGGTCTGTAGAGCAGTAACTGTATTTGTAAATAAACATAATGTGTCCATGAAGCCAAAATGAGCCGAGTGTTTTTGATTCAGAGAGACAAACAGTGCCAGCAAGAGCTAGCTGTTGCATGTTCAATACAAAACACAATGTCAATAAACAAAGTACCAATCTGTAACTTGATAGTAAGAAATGAGCGGTGAAAAAAAGAAAGAAAGAAAGAAGAACTATGCATGTTGCAAGTTGAACTGATATCTGAATCAACTAATGATATATAATGATATATATCATTACTGCTACCACTGTTTTAAATATCCTCCGATACGGCCGAAATTTCGGCCGAAATTTCGTTTCGGCTAGCTTGCCGATACGAAATCACATATTTTATACTCTATATCATTTTTTACCGAAATGTGTAGATTTCGGTCGAAATTTTCGAAATATCGACCAAAATATTGCCGAAATTGGCGAGATATCAGCCGAAATAGGCACAAATGTTATTGTGAATGTATAAAAAAAAATTGTTTTACTTTTTGCATATATGTCTTTCAATATAGGACCTTAAGCTAAGATAATGTAAAGATTACGTCTCACTATTGTTTGTATATATGCAAAGTGAAGTAAGTTTATTAATTAATACATTTTTTCTAATCAATGCAAATTCAATTTAGTTATATACTTATATTACATTCTCTTCTATATTATTGTTAAATTCTGTGAATATTTACCGTAATTGATTAATATCATTAGTTATATTAATATAGTAATTTATATGATAAATGTCATGTAGGACAAATAATATTTTATTTAGTAACCAAAAAAATTATTTATTGAGAATAGAAAATGAACATCCAATATGATCACATTTTCCCGAGATCTCCTCCGATATCTCCGATCCGAGACGAAACACCCCTTACTGAGACGAGTCCAAAATCCGAGATTTAAAACCATGACTGCTACCATATCTGATATTCAGATATTGCTATGTAGAGAAATGATAGCACACTCCAAATGTGTAGCTTCATTTACAACTCTTTCTGATTGGTCCACTTATTAAAAAGTAATGCTATCATTTCTCTTGGTCATGGTGATGAGGGTTCATGCATGCAGATGGATTACTTTTCTACTCTTGAGGAATTTTGTTTGGTTCTGTGTCAATTGTATATGTATACACAGTCGGGCTTCATTTATCTTTATTTGACATTTTTATCATTCAGTTAGAGTTCTAGAGTTGAAGAACTCTGGAATGTTAGAATCTATGAAGCACAGATACGGGTACGGGGTGCGGGTACGACACGACACGGGTACGGGGATACGTGAATTTACAAAAAAGTAGGATACGGGTGCGTTGTGGGTACGTTAAATATAAAATAATTTATATTTATTTATAGATACAAAAATATTTTTCTTGTTAAAAATACAAACATTTAAACCATTTCATAGAACTATAAGAATACATAATAATTAGGAGCATTTTAGAGAAAAGAAATGATATTCTAACTATCAAATCTTTGGGTAGTCTTATTTTGTGTTTGAGCATAATTGTAAACAACAAACTTTTGAAATTACTTTAGGACCCCATGCATTTATCTAAATATAATTGTGTCTAATAGTTGTGAAAAATGCATTTAAAAAATTGGGTGCTCCTTGGGTACGCATCCGGGAGTATCCAAGGAGTATCGGCACCCGATACGCACCCGACACGGGTACGTCGACCATTTGAAAGTATCCGTGCTTCCTAGGTTAGAATGGTCACATTCCGATTCATGTCTCTACTGTTATAGCTATAAAATGACGGAGTTTTATGAACATGTGAATTTTGTGTGCATCACTTCTATAGTTCTATGAATCATATGTATTATGTAGTCATCCATAAATTACTGTTGTATAATTAGATGATATATGAGCTTTATGTTTTTATCATTCTAGAATAACTTGTAGATATATATCTCTGTTTGCTTCTGATGCAGTTGCAAGATCCAAACACAAATTGTAGTAAAAAAGAGAGTAAGAGATCCCTTTGCTTTTGTACTTGCAACTTGCATTGTGAAATCAAGGGAATCTTGCAGTTTCAACTACATCCAAATGAAACTGTTTATTCAGTAGCAAATACACCTTAAACCCCCGGTTATCTTGTTAATTTCAACTCGTTGTTGATTTGTGTATTGATTTAAAAAAAATATGTTTGTCATTGTACTGATTTTAAAAAAAAATTGTTTGTTTCATTATCTTTGCCTTTTTTTTAATATATGAAGAGTATTAGTATCTTAGAGAATTTTGTTTTGTTTAATTACTCATCTATAAGGTGACTGTTATGTGAGTTTTGTGGAGTTAATTAAATTAGTAACATGTGATTCCCCATGGAAATGTTTGGGGTTTTTTGCTCAAAATATTTCCATAAGAAGGGTGCAATTACCTGTAGCAATTTTTTGTTGTTTTCCCTCTTTCATATTGTCTCATCCCTATCTAGGATTTTTTTTTTCTCTTGAGTTATCTTTTTCGACCTTCTTTTTCTTAGATTCAGTTAGTTCGCTCCCTAAAATTTGTCTTAGTATATCCTGTCTGGCTATTTTATTGCACTTGAGTGAAAAAGCGAAATTAGATCTTCATCTAATTCATGTATATATAATTTAGTTTGTACTTATGCCTTATACACATTGATAAAAGATGCCTTATGTACTGTCTGTTAAAATGGATATTCCTATTTATCCTGTTTCGAAGATATTTTACTGTGCTCGTAAAGATGGATTCTTTGATATGCTTAAGATACCGACAGTCACCTTTGATGGCTCTCATTCTTGTGGCATGATTTGAACTGGTAAATCATGCAACCTATTTCATTTCTCTTTAGGCCTTAAGTTCTCTGAAGCATGTAAGAAAGAAACCTTACACTGTAGATTCTCTCTTAACTTTTATTTGGCTATCTAGTTATTAAACTATACAAGAACCTTGATCATATTTTAAGGGGAAAAACATTGTTTTGGGCTTAATTTGGAGGTATTAAAGTTGCAGGTTTATAGCTTACTAATGCTCGCAATGATGCCTGGTAACGAGTATTAGGCATCATAACGGTACAATATAACTCGTAAACGTCGTAGCTCTCTGCAATTTTGAAATAACCTACCTTATGCTATTGCACAGTGGTAATAGCTTACTATGCAAATACCTTATGCAAATGTTACTTCCTTCTCTATAAAAGAATAAAATTTCCCTCTCTTCCAAACTTTCCTGGGGAATGTCTAATGTACATGCAATGAGAGCGAATGAAAGGAGAAAAAAGAGAAAGAAGGGAATTGTGACTAACCTGTGAAAGAAGGGAGAGGCCTTTTGCCCCCTTGCTATATATTTTTAAAAATTAGTAAAATAAAAAATCTTGTTACTTACTCCAACCTTTTGTTAATGGAAAATAGAATAGTACGCTGTATGCTTTGCTATTATCATGGTTGCTAATAGCATTTGTAGTTTAATCAGTAGTTCTATTTTCTTTATAGTTTGTATGACGTTAATAATTAGATGTGCATAGAATTGTGTACTTGTTCAAAAATATTCTCATCCATATATTTGCATTCTATCATCCCAAAGCAATTTACTTAAGCGCATTCATTTTAGATTTGTAGTAACTTACATTCTTTGTCATCGTCATAATTGGCAGGCTATTCTTAATGTTGCAACGGTTCCCAGTAGAATCAAAAGGACATCGCAAGAAACTACAAGAAGTATTTTCTAAACTATAAACACTCTTTTGGTCTAAATTTTGGCCTTAATCTTCCTTTTGCTTAAACTTTTCTTCATCCGTTTCATAATTGTCTAGGTTGGTTATGTGACCACCATATGTTTCACGTGTTTCTTGGTGAGATGTATCATGGTATGTCTCTTACCTATTCCATATGTTCTAATTTACATTATCTCTTTAATGATAACTAATTTTATTTTTATTTTTATTCACAGATGTGCATCAATGCATTTAATAAAGCAGCAGACCTTGATGTTCTGAATCATCCAATTCTGAACTTCTTATACTTTTTGGTATTATTTCTACTTTGTTGATGTAATTTAAGATTTAAAAATTTATTTACTATTTGCTTTCCACCTAAATGTTCTGCTGTAATTGGTAACTCTTAGAAACTTGAGTCATTTTAACATACATCGGTAAGGGTGTAATTCACAGTGATCGGTGTTGGTGTCAACAACCATTTTTCTGGGGATTATGAAATGCATTGTAGCTTTCTCCATCCATGTTGCACGGAAACAGCACAGATACAGATGTGACATGAGGCAGTAGGAATGATGACATGGTATTTGCATGCCAAAAAAAGAAAAGGATGAGGGGACATTGTATGCCTGTCTGCCTGTTTTCTTCCTAGGAACTAAGATATTTTCACTTTTGCAAGGGTCTCAAGAATGGTCTAATATTATACCTGGAATATACACTCCTACTCCTGCACTGTTTTTTAATTTATTTATGATTTTTACTTCTTCAAGTTTGTTTCTTCTGAGTTCTAAGTTCCAACTGTCAATGCCGAAAGTGATATCATAAAGCATCATGTTTTTGTTTACTCTGCCTGTATCCAATGGATGATCCTTTGCTTTCAGAAAAATGTATCTACTTCAAATTGAATCATATAGTAGTTGATGCAGCAGTTAGATTGGTTAAGATCATATTGGTAAATTGATATGATACGATATGATAGTTTAAGTTTTCTTTATATTTGTCCAGATTGAGTCTTCTCATCATATATTCTTCTATTTCCTTTTAGCCTTGTCTAGCTTACACTTGGTTATTGATCTCAATTGCTGGTTGCTGGAGTTTATGGCAA
Source organism: Hemerocallis citrina (assembly GCA_017893485.1). Classification (NCBI taxonomy): domain Eukaryota; kingdom Viridiplantae; phylum Streptophyta; class Magnoliopsida; order Asparagales; family Asphodelaceae; genus Hemerocallis; species Hemerocallis citrina. The sequence continues at coordinate 114,116,579 of CM030367.1, read as the reverse complement.
TAAAAAAGGGTTGAGCTTTTAACTCAGTAAGATATAATTCAAATACTATCATTGCAAATGCTAAATTTCGGTTCTCATTATGGTTGAATGCAGTTCCTGATACTAAGATGAAGGCTAAGATGATTGATGCACTAGAAAATGAATTAGCTCTGGATCTGATGGTGGGAAACACTGCTTCTCAGCCAATTTTAGTGAGTAGCCATTTAGATTGGTTGTTTACAGCCTAGAAGAAGAGCAATCAAAGTCTGGGAAAGAAGCATAAGACGGAAGAAGAACTTTCTAAGGAGCTGGGTTCCTGTTTTTGTAATAAACTTTTAACTGATTTAAACTCGGGTTGTAATATTGTCTGCTTTTTGAACTGCTGTCTAAAACTTCTTGTACGGGTTAGTAGCCTATTATGTTTTTGATTGAGATCATCCTGAAGGGTTTGGTGGTTGTAAGATCTGATAATCAGTGTAAGTAAAGGTGTACGACAAATTTTGTATATTGGATGAACTTTGGTATCAGTTTATTGTGTAGATATTTCTATGTTGGTATGTTTTTATATATTTGTACACAAATTTGCGAAACTTTTATAGTTATAATGGTGTATTGACATTTTCGATAAATCGATTTTTATTTGTATCCGTAGATTTTTTTTGTATACAGTTAAATATGCTATAAATTTTATAGCATTTGCCGAACGCTATAGATTCTATAGCATTTTACAAAACGCTATAGAAACTATAGCGTTTCGGAAATGCTATACAAACTATAGCATTTTACAAAACGCTATAGAAACTATAGCTAGCGTTTCCGGAACGCTATATTTTCTATAGCGTTTTGTAAAACGCTATAGAAACTATAGCGTTCCGGAAACGCTATAGTTTCTATAGCGTTTGGTCAAAACGCTATAGACTTATTATAGCAGGGCTTTTGATAGCGTTTGTAAAACGCTATCGTATGTCTACTATAGCATTTTATGAATGCTATCAAATGTCATATTTGTTGTAGTGTGGCTTTCCTTCAATCCCCTCAAAATCAAAGGCCCAAATTTAACATCACAAAATACATTTCCCCCCCAAAATTTCAAACCCAAAAAACTCAAATTTAAATCCTCCCCCCCCCCCCCCCCCCCAAACAACTTCTTTATTTATTTAATTTTCTCTCTCTCTCTCTCTCTCTCTCTCTCTCTCTATATATATATATATATATATATATATATATATATATATATATATATATATATAGGGAAAAAAGGGTATGAGCAACTTGCTCATTTAGTAAATAAGCAATTGATGATGTGGCATACATGTGATTAGAAAATCATTAAAAGGGTTAGTTGTCCAATGAATCGCATTCATGCCACATAATCAATTGCTCATTTACTAAATGAGCAAGTTGCTCATATCCCTTTTACCCTAAATAAATAATATATATTAAATAGGTAAAGTTTATTAATAACATTTAATAAATGTGAAAGTGAGAGACGGAAGAACTTCATCCGTCCCTCACTTTCGCTATACACTATTCACCGCACAAAATGACCCTTTTACCCCGTAAAGTTCACCGTCTGATTGATTTTTCCGATTTAATGAAGGGAGGGTATAATCGTCATTTCACCTAGGTGAAAGAAACAAAAAAAAATCATACAAGCAGGCCATCTGGCACTGTTCATTTTTTTTTAAAAAAATTTTTTGTGAACGAAATTAAAAAAAATAAATTATAGAGAGACGGAGGACGAAGCACCGTCCGATACAATTCACCAAAATTTTTTTTTCTCTCAAACGGAGGATGAAGCTCCGTCTACTCATTTTTTAATAAAAAAAATAAAAAAACGTTAGACGGATGAACAAGATCCGTCCAATACAATACTTTATCAAATTTTAGAAATAACGATAGCAGCGACCGTTCCTAAAAGCTAAAATCTCATTGCTAAAAATAGAATAGCTTTAGCCAACGACAGTGGATGCTCTAAGAGCATCCACAATGGTGTTTCTCTTTTTTTAGAATACGGCAGCTACAGTAAAAGAAAATAGCGAAATCGTCTGCAGTGGTTGTTTGCTATATTTTTGAGAAAGACGAGACATGATGTTTCGTCCGTTAGTTTTTTTTTAAAGATTTAATTAATTACTGATTAACAATTAAAATATGTTAATTAAATAAATTAAATAATATAATATTACCTAAAACCTAATTAAACACCCACTAAACCTAATTATTTCCACTAAACCTACCCCTAACTTCTCCTGAATACCTGGACGGGACATGTTGTCCCGTTCCATGCTTTTTTGCTTGAGACTAGACAACATGTCTCGTCCGAGCATTTTTTGATTTTTTTTTTTCTTCATACGAATCAGATCGTCCAATAAAATAAAAAAAATTGTCAGACAAAACAAGTTGTCTCGTCCGATCCCATTAAAAAATTCAAAAAAAAATGGGACGGAACATGTTGTCCCGTCTCTTATAATTTGAGAATAGCAAATTCGTTTCTCAAAAAAGAGAACGCATTGTAGCTACTTTGCCATTAAAATGGCAAAATAGCAAACGACTGCAGCGGTTCATTTCTCAAAAATGAGAAATTGGCAAATATAAGAAACGACTGTGGATGCTCTAAGGTAAACAAAAAGTAGTACATTTAGTATTTTCCATATATTTTCGCTCTAACTTATGTCTACCTATTAAAATATATTAATTTTTTAAAATTATCAGATAAAAATTGAAAGATAAGTTACATTTTTCTATCAATAAATTGCTATTTGAAATTTATTAACACCTTGCTACTAATATCTTTTCCTGATATCTACTTAGAACAAATTGTTATTTTCTGTCATTAATCAATAGTATGTGCTTTCTACCACCCACCCAGTGCCACCGCCTCAAAGGATGAAATAAAAAACAAATCCCTGAGATTACAAAGTAAAACCTGTTGACAAATTTAAGTATTTTAAAAAAGTTTGTAGCCATATATATATACTAGATTTGCCTGTAGGCACGTGCCTACGACACGTCTTTTGAACGATACATCATAAAAGAAGCCTTGTAAACAGTAAATCAACAATTATGTAGTTCAAGTTCGAATAGTATGACAATAATTAGTTTTAAATACAAGTCCATATTTTCATAAGTATATATATATATATGTGGGTAAAAGGGATATGAGCAACTTGCTTATTTAGTAAATGAGCAATTGATTATGTGGCATGCATGTGATACATTGGACAACTAACTCTTTTAATGATTTTTCAATCACATGTATGTCACATCATCAATTGTTTATTTACTAAATGAGCAAGTTGCTCATACCCCTTTTTTCCTTTATTTATTAAGAATTAAATCTACCAAGAGACGGAACATCTTCAACCGTCTTTCAATTTTTTTTAAAAAAATTCAACCAGACGGATGATCTTTATCCGTTCCTTTCGTCAAACGGATGAACATCTGCCGTCTCCTATATTTAGCAATAATCTAAAGCCTCTGCTAAGTTTAGCAAGCTACTGTGCGTTTCTATCCTAAATTTTGAATTTTTAGCAAATGACTGCGATGCGTTTTTTTAAATCTATTTCTAATTTTTAAGTTTTTAGCCAACGGGCAGTGGATGCTCTTATACTAGGCTAAGGAGGATGGAGCTGGTGTTAAATATTTTTGCAATAATTACTTCTTAAATTCCATCTTTCAACTAAAGTACGATTAGCATTGTCTAAAGAGTAATGCTACATCCACTACCAATTTCACTATATTTCTCTTCACTACCTTAGGTGGAACACTTCAATAGGTAGGAAAAGATAAAGTAGGTGGGAAACTCTCCAATTGGAGTATGCCTCCTAAGGTAGTGAAGCAAATGATAGTGAAATTGGTAATGGTTGAAGCATTACTCTTGTCTAAAATAAATTTCAATTGGACTAACACTGTAGATTACATGCTGGAGTACATCTTAATTATCACTGGGGTCCAGCACTGGCACAGCATCAACCCTTTCAACTTTAAATTTACAAAGTCCAAGCAGACGCATGAATTTCGGGTTCCAAGTACAGAAACAAAGAATTAGACGTTAGAAAAAGTAGCCGTTAGCCAAAAGCGGAATTATCAATTTCAAATTTTGAACCAACAAACACCAGTTGAAAAACGAGGACTTCTCTTCTCACATTTCATCATCTCTCTCTCTCTCTGTAAACCCTTCAGTGAAAAAACTGAGAAAAGAAATCAAAAGAAGAAGAAGAAAATAATGGCTCTTAGATCCATCGACAATACTGTACCAACTAAGTTTGAAAGACCCAAAAAGGTTGTCAAGTTGACACCACCACCGGTGTCTTCTAAGATTTCTAATCTACCTTGCCCCGGCACGGAGAACACATTGACACCTGAGTCGAAGCCGGGAGCCTCGGACCCACTGCCTTCCGAATACATAGCTTCTAAGGATCTCAAGCCATTGGCTGTCCCTGAAACCAAGATCAAGGTAACTCGTTAATGATTTTTTTTTTTTTTCTTTTTCTTTTTGTTTTGGCGACCGCCCACTTTGGGGAGAGACGAGATTTTCTGATCTTGTGAGAAGCCTTGCCACTTGCCACTTGCACTGCAACCCATTAGTTATTTGATCCCTTTATTTAATTATCCAATTCTCCAAAATCTAATTTTAGAACTTCCTTTATTTAGAAACCTTAATGAATTTATCTTTTTGATTGTCATTTTGGGGTTGAATTGAGCAGGGTTTGCTGGAGGAATTGGAGGCTAAGGATTGGAACAAGGTGTGTGAAGGACTGAATGATGTGCGGCGACTTGCAATTCACCATTCCACTCTTCTGCTTCCAATTATGTAAGATTTATTGTTGGCTCTCTTTTTTTTTTTTCCCCTTTATAGTTTAGTTGAGAGAGTGTTATCTCCTCGGGAAGTTTGTTTGTAGCCCATCATTTAATTGCCAATTTCTGTTGGCCCTTTTGAAAGACATTTTAAACTCCTAACTTAGATTATATTGAAAATTTTAAGATTACATGTAACATTGGAATAAACCTTGTCTTGCAAAGGAAAACAGTTGAACTTGACTAGATATAACATAGTATAAAATGAAAAGGATAGGCATTGATGGGCAAAAAAAAACCTATAGTACTGTATTAGTAAAAACTCGAACAATTTGATTTGATTTTCATCCAGATATATATTCCAGAAAGTTACAAATTTGCAGGATGAATAGCTTTACAAAAGTACATAAAAGATCATTTAGTTTCAGGACACACTTGAGTATACTGCTTGTGTTTCTTTAGTTTTATTTAGCTCATCAATACTGAAGCAAGCTTGAAATTAGCAAAACAGGATGAAATTAGATGGTAAAAAGCAGACGCATCAACTTGAACATATCGATAATAAGCTATTTTGATGATAGGGAAAATGTGATGCTGGTCATGGTTAAGGCATTGAAGAACCCAAGGAGTGCTTTGTGCAAGACCGCAATCATGGCTTCTACTGATATATTTTGTTCCTTCGGTCATTCCTTGCTCTATGAGGAGACCAAAGCTCTCGACAATTTGGTACCTTCCTCTTCTTCTTCTTCTTCTTCTTCTTCTTCTTCATTTTTTTGAAATATGATTTCTAATATGTCAGACCAAGTTACTGACTTGCTTGTACATGAACTTCCCAGCTGCTCCATCTCTTATTAAAAGCATCACAAGACAAGCGATTTGTGTGTGAAGAAGCTGAGAAAGCACTTGAAACACTGGCACGATTCGCAACTCCTCTCCCATTGTTGAAGAAGCTCCGATCTTACGTTAACCATGCAAACCCCAGAGTTCGCGCCAAAGCAGCTGTTACCTTCTCAAAATGCATCACCAATTCGGTAACTAACTATGAATTATTTTCTGCAAGCAGAGCAGACAGATACCATTTGATTGTATGAGCGCTAGCTAGCATAATAAAATTATGAAGGACTGACTTTATTTTCTAATCTTTTTTATTTAGGATGTCGAAACTATGAAGGAGTTTGGATTGGTGGCTCTTCTTCAAATTGCAGCCGAGCTGTTGAATGATAGGTTACCTGAGGCACGCGAAGCGGCCAGGATGATGATCAACAACATTCACAGTGGATTTTGTGAAGAAAATCATAAGAAGGAAGAAGAGGAAGACAAAGAGGAGGAGGAGGATATGGAGAAGATTCACAGTGGATTTGGTGAAGAAAAACTTAAGAAGGAAGATGTTATAGCGAAGAGTTCAGAGACATGGGAAAGCTTCTGTTCTTCCAACTTGCCTTCTATTTCCGCTCAGTCGATAATAAAGATTGTTCTGCAGTACTAGTTTACATTTTTTTTTTTTTTTTTTTTTAACTACTTATGCTTATGTATCAGGAAATGTAACGCCGCGAGCCCAAACTAAATTCCTAATTTGGCTTGAGGCTGAGTTTATATTGAGGTTTGAGAAGTTTTTTTTGTGTGTTATAATTGTCTTAGATATTGAGGTCTGTGTTTTTGCTAATTTTGTGTTATAGATAATTTATTTTTTTAGTCACAAGTGTATTTTAGTTATAACTAAATTAATTTTACTATTTTAACAATTTGAAAGTTATTTTGAAAGTGTTCTATATTTTTACATTCGCCCAAAATAGTTAATTTTATACAAAGTGTAATTAATACTTAAGAAAAATATGAAATGCACATTAAAAAATATCAAACATTCAAAAAGACGTTACAATTAAGATTACATAGATATTCAAACTAAACTGAACTAAATTAATTTTACTATTTTAACAATTTGAAAGTTATTTTGAAAGTGTTCTATATTTTTACATTTGCCCAAAATAGTTAATTTTATACAAAGTGTAATTAATACTTAAGAAAAATATGAAATGCACATTAAAAAATATCAAACATTCAAAAAGACGTTACAATTAAGATTACATAGATATTCAAACTAAACTGATGCTCAAACGAAATATGAAAAATACATAATAATAAATTGGTAATTTAGAAATAAATTAAGATTACATAGATATTTAAACTAAACTGATGTTCAAATGAAATATGAAAAATACATAATAATAAATTGGTAATTTAGAAATTTGGTTCTATGTTAATGTAGATTTGTCATTTTAGAACATTTGTTTTCTAATAATATATTATAATAAAATATAATTTACTCATGATATTTTGTTCAAATTTGTTAAAATTATGAAACTTATCATATCATTAATACTTAATAAAAATTTGTATTTGGTGAATTGATGAAATAGATAAGAAATGAAGATTTTAATAAAAAGTTATATAAAAAGTAGGTAGAGAAGAATATGCAGAGAATATTCCTTTTTTGTGTTATTGTGTTATAGGTTTGAGGTGAAGTTACTATTTGATATCTATGTTTCGACCCTTAGATATTGGGGAAAAGATTTTATTTTTTATTTTTTAATTTTTAAAATTTAAGAGATGTCTAGGTTTCGAACTCGAAGGTCCCAATCTAGCCTCAATTTTGTCCTTCACTTTTGTACCATCCATTATATTGCTCGGTAGTAAAATTTTAGAAGTTAATATCCAACAACTTATATTCCAGAGCCACAAATCATATTTATAAGGTTTAAAAGCAGCTCCTATAATGTTTAGATAGAGGTGTAAAATGAACAGGACGGTCTGTCTTCCGTCCGAGTTCGGCTCGAGAAATGGTCCGACCGTGGACCGTCCGAACTGTTATACGAACCGATCCTGAACAAATTATTCGGTCGGATTGTTTAGCGAGCTCGAGCAGGACATAAGTCCGTCTGAATATTATTGCGGTCCGATGCTTTACCGAACCGAGTCCGGACTATAAAAATTTTGTCCGATCTAGACCGAGCCGTACATAAGCCTGTCCGAGTAAAATTTCGGTCCGAACTTGAACATATGACTATCTGATCCAGTCCGGTCCGATTTACAACCCTATGTTTGGAGCATGAAGCATTTGGCCCACAACGTATCAAACGATTCAAAGTTTCAAACCGAGCATTTAACGCCCAATTATTCTCCCTATTTTATAGTATTCCTTAATTTACCCAATTACCAAAATACCCTCCCATTCTCGAACAGATGTGAACCCTCCATGAATTTGTTTACCAAAATGACCACTTTTTGAAAGTATTTACCAAACTGACCCACATTTGAAATTATTTACCAAAACGACCCACTCGCTATCTCAGATAGCGAGTTTGGTTGCCCTATCTCAGATAGCGAGTTTGGTTGAAACCTCATCGCTATCCAAGATAGCGAGTGTATCTTAGATAGCGAGTGTGTTTGTATTAAACTCGCTATCTCAGATAGCGGGTTTATGGTTGTGTAGAAAATTTTCCAATCGACCATCGCTACCTCAGATAGTGAGTGTGTTTGTACCACACTCACTAACTGGGATAGCGAGTGTAGGGTCTTGAAGAAAAATTCCTCAATCTAAACTCGCTATCTCAGTTAGCGAGTGCTTTTCTACTAAACTCGCTAACTGAGATAGCAAGTGTCGATTGGGAAATTTTTATAGACTTGTTGTTTCGCGATGAGAATCCTACAATTGTAAATGTATTTCGGTATATTCATATAGTAGAATTGTATACTCTAAAAATAAAATTGCATAATCTAAAAAAAACAATTTAACACCAATAATATACACACACCATAAATGAATAATTCAAAAATAATATGGACAAATGTTTAATAATCATTTTCTTATCAACGATATTCTTTCACATTCACGTTCACATTCGCATTCACGGACTTACACATATAATTTCACATAATCATATTCTTTCACATTCACATAATCATATTCTTTCACGTTCAACATGCGTTGGCTAATATTGTTTGAAACCAACAAAACCTACACCAATTCAACATGCTCTCAACAATGTTATGGACAAATGTTTACTAATCGTAATCACATTCATACCAATATGTATCTAAATTTCTTATTATCAATTTAACACCAATAAAAGTTCATATGAACAACTTATACATATAATTAACTAACATTGCATTCTAAATTTCTCAACCGCAATCAACAATTCAGACTACACTAATCATTACACAGATCACCATTTCTCAACATAATGTTCTAATTGCAAAATCTAATTGCTCACAAAATTAACAACTGAGACTCTTTCTATAATTCTGCATCCCTTCTTCTTCAACCCAGAGAAAGAGTTCCATCGTCCTAAACTTCGAATTCCTTCTATTTATTATAATCGTATTTTTATGGTCTTTTAACAGCACCCCCATCGTCCTAATTTTGCGTGCTTTCTTTGGGTATCAAAACTTCCATCCTGGATGATGAATCTGAGATTTATTATTGGCATTTGTTGGAAAAAGTGTGGTTAGATCTATTTGTTATTACGAGAATACTGGATTGAAGAAGAGGGACGTAAAAAAAAACAAAAAGTGGGGTGTTGAGGAAGAAGAAGGGGAGAGGAAGAGATGGAGGGCTTGGATCTGTTTGAGAACGGAGGGGAATCTTGGAAGAGATGGAGGAAGAGATGGAGGGCTTGGCTAAATAGGGAATAACATAAGGGGGCGTTTGGTACGCGGTAATGTATAAGAGAATCTAGGATTACCCTCTTGATTACCTGGTTTGGTAAGACATAGATATAGTTTTGTAAATAATCTTAAATTCCTAGGGTTATCAAATTAATTAGTTTGGAAGGATAAACATTCCCCTTGAAAGGTGTGGGATTTGTGGATTCCTTCACATAAAAAATGAGTGAGATTATTGCATACCCAAAACACCCTCCAATTTTCTGGCTTATCATATAACCCGCTCTTGTTCCCTCTAACCAAATTTACCCACAATTTTGAACCCAGCGCTACCGAGAACCCCCCCCCCCCCCACACATCTTCCCTGTCCTTGACAAACGCCAGTCAAAACCCCAAATCCAGCCCACTGATTCCCGAATCGTTTGTGCAACGCATGAATCTTGTTCACTTCATCATGCGTAAAATCCCCTTTTTCCAGATCAGGCCGGAGGTAATTCATCCACCTATTTCGAAAACCGTTGATGCTTCTGTTCAATCCACTGTGTTTCAAAACTGTAGACCAGTTTTTCGTACCATGTTCCAGTATAGCTTTCTCCCACACCTCGTCTTCTTCAGGCATCCATAGCCCATTCTTGAACGCACTCATCTCGCCTTGCAGGACGGGCAGAAGGAAAGCTACTGATATCAAGAAAATGTACAGTGAGAGAGGAAGAAAGAAAGTTGGGGAGTAGGTTTCAAGAAACTGTACAGCGAGAGAAGGAGAAGGAATTAGTAGGATAAATTTTCTTTGTTAGTGCTGATTGTGGATTAGTTTTGAATGACTATATATATATATATATATAGATGATGAGTGTTTGGTGGGGGGTAAATGCAAACCAGAACAAAAAAAAAAAAAAATTACCTAATGAGGGTTTTGCTCAAATTTTAAAGGTATAGGTGTTTGGTGTCTACATTTCATTTTTTTTCTTTTTATTATGTTCTTCATCTAACTGGTTGAAATATATTTGAATCAGAGTGTAAATTTTTTTAGTAATCTATTTGTTAATTTACTAAAGTTTTATAAAATATATATCAGTATTGCTTTTGCACATGCATGCATATACATCAATTACTAAATTAGATAACTTTTTATATTTATTTATTTTTAAATAAAGTCAAAAGGGTATTTTCGGTAATGTCTACTATAGAGATGAATTGATGGGAATGAATTGTTCTATACCAAATACGGTAATAAAGTATTCCCAGGCATGTAATGTCGTATACCAAACACAGTATCGCAACATTCCCGAGAATCTTCATTCACACCCTCATATTCCTGGGAATCCACTAATTCCTGGGAATTCTCCAATCCGCGTACCAAACGCCCCCTAAGAGTAATGCTAGAGCCACTACCAATTTCACTACATTTCTCTTCACTACCTTAGGTGGCACAGTCCAATAGGTAGGAGATGATAGAGTAGGTGGGAGAACTCTCCAATAGGAGTATGCCACCTAAGGTAGTGAAGAAAATGGTAGTGAAATTGGTAGTGGCTAAAACATTACTCATAACATAATATAGGGAGAATAGTTGGGCGGAGGGTAAAGTGCTACTGGTTTGAAACATTGTGGGCGCAAAGTGCTCCAAGCTCCAAATGTTAGGGAGGTAAACTGCTTTTAATCTTATTTATAATAGTTTGCACAAAATCTGCCTCGTACGAAAGTCACATATATCCACATTTTGTATCACCTCATAACAACATCAAACACGGATGTCATGTCGACAAATATGATATATCCATCACACACTAAAGTATTTATTATACTCAACATTAATTTCGCCAAGAGTTACAGGATTACAAAAACACACATTATACATATCCAGAATGTCGAGTTCAGTAGCTAAAACACACATTATACATAAACAGAATGTTGCGTTCAGTAGCTCAACATCTTACTCAGTGACAGGCATCCACTTTAACTACATCAGACCATTCACCTCATTCACACCAAGGTAAAGTTCAAAGTTTACAAAATACAGAAACACATATATAACATTACTATTGTATATGCCTAGCAACTTTAATTATACCATCCAACGGGGCATGAGATTAGTTCTCAAAATACTTGATATACAAAGATAAGCAACTGAAAACTCCCTTTGTTAGAACTGCGAACTCAAATACACCAAGCACAAGATGAGTTGAAGCTTGAAGAAGAAAAGAACACAAAGACAGCCAAACGAGAAGACAACAGCAGCCAGCAAGCCAAGATAGCAGTAGTCGACTGTCATGTTGACAAGTCGACCAACATATGCAGTCGACCATGGTTTGGCGCAGTCGACTGTTTGGCTCTCTGGTTTGGTGAAGAGTAAACTTAGTCGACCGACTTAAAGTGCAGTCAACCGTGTGCAGTTGTGTGTTTATTTGAGTTGCGGGTTTTGGATCCAATTGGCTGTATTTGTGCTTTATCTTTTTTGGGTTTACTTGAGTGCTATATATAGATGCATATGTGAATTCTACGAAAATAATTTATATATGCCACTGTCATTGTACAACTTCAAGAGAAAAGAGTGTCGAGTGTTTCAAAGGTGAGACAGAGAGAGAGATTAGAATTTGATCTCTTTGTTTCTTTATATTACTTGAGTAATAAGAAGTACCGGTTATCTCTACATATTATTGTATTCTTGTGATTGTGAAATCCTGCAATTATTGCAGTGTCTTGTTATTGGTGCATCTAAGTCTTGTGGACCCGTTGACTTCCGTTCTTGGGCATGACAAGTGGTATCAGAGCAAATATTTCGTGATGGCCGATAGCAAGTCGAAAATCTAGGGGTTCAATTATTGTGATCTTGTGATTGTGAGATCCTGCAATTATTGCAGTGTCTTGTTATTGGTGCATCTAAGTCTTATGAACCCGTTGACTTCGTTCTTGGGCATGACAAGTGGTATCAGAGCAAATGTTTCATGATGACCGATAGCAAGTCGAAAATCTAGAGGTTCGATGGGTGACTACACGAGGTGAAAAATTTAGATAGTGGCGTATCTTCGTTAAAAATATCTACATGGTTCGTTGTTTGATGAGAAACTGGAAGGTGCAGATAAGGATGCAAAGATCTTGACAGGGTGGAACCGCTTGGATTAGAAGGTGCTAGGGAAGATTCGGTTGACATTGAGTAGGCAGACGTTGTTTCACATCTCTATGGCAAAGACCATAAAGGAGGCTATGAAGATTCTTACGGATATGTATGAGAAACCGGCGGCATCTAATCAAATTCTTTACCTGAAGAAATTTGTTATTATGAAGTTGAGAGAAGGGAGTTCAGTAGCGAAACATGTGAACAATTATTGTATGGTTTACAACTAAATAAAAGCTGCAGGATTAAAGTTTTCAGAAAGGGGACAATCACTGTTAATTCTATCAACTCTACCCCATAGTTATGTCATGGTGGAACAGACTATTACAAGGATTATTATCACACCCCGCTTCCCAAAAACGAAATACGGAATTCGAATACGTGACTAAGTCGAGCAAATGATTTTCATCATCCATAAGCTGTCAGGATCTTTACAACATTTCACAGGAATAATCAGAGTAGGAAGCAAGAGAAGTCAACCATGCATGCATAAATAAATCAATATACCAACAGGAATTTACTTGAAACAAAATTTAATAATCTCAAATAAACCAGATACGGAAACAAGTCAATAATTCTGGGTCACATTGTCCAATACAAATAATCCAAGTAGCAGATACATTATTCAAAATAAGCAAAAAGAAATAATAATAATAATAATCGCAAGAACTCCAACATCTAAAATCTCAGATCACCTACTCCATCTGGAAACCGGTCTCCATGATCTGCAATTTAGCAAATTGCAGGAAGAGGAAAAAGAAAACAAAATGCCCGTCAATGCAAGTTACGGGCTGCTTGTAGTGCAAGCACAAGTACAGGAAAAGAATAAACAACATAGCATGGAATAGACATGTCACGCCCCGCAACCCAAAAAGAATATGGAATACAGATACACGACAAAAGCCCAGCGAATGATTTTCATCATCCATAAGTTGTTCAGAATCTTTAAAACATCTCACAGAAATAATCAGAGTTGGAAGCAAAAGAATCAACTAAGTATGCATAATCGAATCAAATAGACCAACAGTTTACTTGAAACCAAAATATAATATAATTCTAAATAAATCAGATCTGAATAAGTCAATATCATGGGTCATATTGCCCAAATACAAATAAATCTAAGTATTAAATACAATTGTTCAAATAAGCAATAAGAAAAGAAATAGATATAGCAAAAATCTTCAGGAACTAGTATCTCATCTTGCCTATTCCATCTGGCAGCTGATCTCCAAAATCTGCAATTTAACAAATTGTAGGAAAAAGGAAAAGAGAAAAACAAACTCCCGTCAATGCAAGTTACGGGCCGCTTGTAGTGCATGATACAAGTATATGGGAAAGAGTAAACTAATAACATGAAATAGGCATGATAACAAAATATAACAACTAGCATGGCAAGATAAACAAGTGTAAGTAGCATGTAATAAGTGTCGAGTGAACAAGTATCAAGTATCATGTACAAGTAATCAAGTATCAAGTGATCATGTTCAAGTCTTGTATTATTACTATCTAGGTAGCACTTCATGCATCCATCTTTTACTACATGGTTGCTACATCCATACAAGTTTGCGTTTAGACTTAGTTGTGGATTTTATAGGGCCGTATACTCAGGCATCATGTAAACGAGAATCATATCATGTCATGTAATCGGTAATGGATTCAAGAGGTGGCCCCCGTCAATCCCTGACGTAGCGCTTAGTTTCACGTGGCACTTAGTTCCATATAACTTGTAATCATGCAATGGATTCTAGAGGTGGCCCCCGTAGATTCTAGAGGTGGCCCCCGTCAACCCTTGACATGGCACTTAGTTCTGTGTGGCACTTAGTTCTATATAACTTGTAATCATGTAATGGATTCTAGAGGTGGTCTCCGTAGATTCTAAATGTGGCCCCCATCAATCCCTAATGTGGCACTTAATTCTACGTGACACTTAGTTCCATATAACTTGCAATCATGGAAAATACGGGTCCCCTTCCGAGTACACTTACCTATATTGTCCTCTACTATGGCCTTTTCCTTAACCCCGGCTTGTCATTTTATTATATTATTAACCAAACAGGCATGTACGTCACTACAAACGGCTAGAGCCGTAGTGGTGTTTTTTTGGTCTATGGCGGCATTTATAAACGCCGCCATAGATGATAGCGGCGATAATAATAACGCCGCGCATAATGCCGTTGTATCGAGCATCGGGACAAACCATAAGTTTATAACGGTGCTTTTTTAGACCGCCGTTACAAGTCATAGGTCTATTACAGCACTTTTTTAGACCGCCGTTACAAGTCGTAGGTCTATTATGGCGCTTTATAAATGTCGTGATAGACACATGCGCCGGCGTTTTGTGAACGCAGTTGTATATTTTTTGAATAATGTCGATATCCTATAACGGCGTTCCTAAACGCCGGGATAGGTTCAATTTTTTTTTTTTTATAAAATAATTCGCCACGTTTGGTACTACAATTCCTAACAGCTAATTCCTGCAACCTTACATCTTATTCAAAAGCATTTTTTCTCTCCTTAGTACTACAATACATTCAGTAACATTAATGTGAAGAACAATTCCCAAATCACATCTTTGGATGGTTAACTTGTCGAATAATTCGAGTCATAGAAATGGTACACAAATAATTCAAGTCATAATTCGAGTCATAATAATTTAAGTCATAGAAGCAGCGCTCAGCTGGAGACTTCCACATTTCGTTAATGAGATGAAACACATCAGATTTAGCGGCGATACTCTTCAGTCGGAAGATGTCATCATAATGGGAGAGGTAGTCATCGACTATCATCCTAAGGTCTCCATCTGGAAGCTGGACCTGCAATCCTCCCTGCAGCTCCGCCATGTGCCTGTAGTTCTCATCCAGCCAACGACCGTATTCCATATCAAACATTTTAGCACTTGTAATTTTAGCATTGCAAAGGTTTTTTTTTATAAATTTCTGAAAGGTACTATGAATGAATTAATTACAGTGTGTTTTGTATTTTGTTTGCATACCAGGACTTGAATCAAACATTAGTCCACACGCACAATCCCTAACCAACTGATACTCTTCCTTGAGAAAGAAAAGGAGATAAATAAGAAAATTCAGTCAGTCTAGTTTGACATATTTTGAGTAACAGAACTTGATTACAGTTTAAAATTGAATAGACTCATGAGTTCTGACTGCAAGGTTATTTTTTTTATTCATCATAATGGAAAATAATTAAATGGTTTTTAACTAAAGTATATTGAGCTTACCTGCAACTCCAGTGCTTTATGAGGCTAGGCCATATACCACTCTGCATACTCATCAATGTCACGCAACCAAAAGTCCTGAAGAATTGTTAATACGGTGTTAGATAATATAGCATTATTCCCTCAAACAATTGGCTTTAACTGAATATTTAAGGAGCTTAAAAGGTGTACTGAGACCATACTGCAGAGAGATCAACAATCTTTAGCTCCTTGGGCAAACCTTTAATAATTTCCTGCAAGGAAACTTTATGTTTCAGAGAAAATGCAGTAAAGAACAAGAAGAATAATATCATTACAAAGATTATTTGATATGTACGGATAATAGTTTTACTCGACCCCAAAAAAAAGAACATTGTGGCAAAATGAACCTGTGTCGTTCCATGTGACAAGCAACAAAAATATTATACGACATGGCACACACTAGACTAAGACTTCCAAATAGAAATGTCAGACATGATGTGAATAAGAAAACAACACCAAAAAAAAATTAAGTAACCAACACTGCAATTGAGGTATCAAATCTCATTAATATATTAAATTGATGAATAAGTTGATTCAATCACATGAAGCAAGCATGTAATACAGGTTATCAGACATCACTAAGAACAAAGATCTTGAAATAAAGAATACAAATAGATGACCCACTACACATTCTCCTTCTAACCAATAATATACTTCATATAAACATATTATCAACAAATTGAATACTTCAATGTCATGTCAAACAAATTCAAGTAACAGTGCAAAACCACTTAGTAATAATGTGAAAGGACACTTGAAGCCAGACAGAGTCTATTTCCTTTTCAAATGTGAACAGACAGACAGTTCAAACAATAAATTTGATGTTCCTAGTAATGTATTAATCCATAATAGGTAATTTAGGTGTGAAGTTCATATATAGAATCTCACATTTTATTCTATAATAGACCAAATGAAAAATTTGCTAGTTGTAGAGAAATAAATGCATCAGTTGAACTCACCAATCAAGAAAATAGTAAGTACCAGCAGCAATGTGAGTTGAAGAGAACGCCTATTGTATTGACCACCTACTCTTCGAATTTGATGAGCTCTAGAACCTTTAGGACTTCCCTTGAAATTCCTAAAACAACTTCTGCTTCTTTCACTTAAGCCATTTATTCCCTGCTAAATCAGAAAACGAAACATGATATGAACACAGAGACCAAAATCTATCAAAAATACTTATAACATATTCAGATATACTCAAAGTGAAGATGATGTGGCCTCAGGTACACGTAACTAACAAGGAATGACAAACAAGGAGAAAAATTCGCAAGCCACTTGCACATACATAAACAATGTCTAGAAGAAAGTACATAAAATTGACCACTAACAAGTGAAACCATCGTCGAATTCAAAGCATATCCCATTAAAACGGGGTCACTTATGGAGCCAAGACTTCATTGAGAGTTGAAAAAAGTTTAATAACCAACTATTGATCTATTGTCAACCATCACGAAATTAGTGCCAAATTATGGTCTGGAAAACTAAGAATAAAATCGGTCCACCTTAATTTTAAAAAGACTATTTGGCTTCCCCCATGTTCTCCGAATAGAGAAGTCTAGTAGAAGGAGCAAGATGATAGATTTGCATTGTGAAGTAACTATATATATTTGTTCAAAAAAAGTAACCATATATCCATCTTGTAGATTAAGTAATGAAACAAATAATTACTGAAGAGTAGCTATTATTTACACAAAAGACTGACATAAAGTGTAATGTAATGCAAGCTTCTATATATATGATAAGTTGTAATAAAAACTTCTTAAGAAATCGTGTGAGAACCATTATGGTTCTTGAACTATTGTGAATTCATGCAACTCAAAAAACCACTAATGAAATATGCTAGAATGAGATTTTAACCATACCTCAACTAAAAGGGTAACTCCTTGCAAGTGAAGGTATTTTGAAAATCCTTGACATGATTGAATATGCTCTCCACTCTTGGCCTTTCGGAAGCTATTCCTATACTGCTTTGAATTAGTACTTGACTCAGAGTGACCAGATGTCTCTACCGACCTTTTATCTACATCCTCCTCATCAGCAATTACAATCTTCCAACTATCAATATCTAATGAATTCCCTTGCATCCTTTGCTCATTTATACAATCTTCTTTCGCCCTTCCCTCCCCATTTTTTCCAAAAGCTTTTTTTGCTGCAACTTTAACTACATATCTGGCATCCTTGCTGATTGTTACAGTCTCCTTAAATCCATGCTTTGCACACTTCTCCTCATCCTTCTGCAACGACCTTGACCCCGAAGAAAGAAAACTCTCAATTCATCTCTTTCTTCTTCGTCTATCTGTACCCACCGAAGCGGTTGCTTCCCTTCTTCAAGAAGTGAATCGTTAACCGCTTTCTCTATATGGGTTATTTTATCTCGTATTGCAACCACGAATTCCCTATGCCTTGTGCTCGTGTTGTTCTCTAAAGAACAATTATCATGACTCAAACTGACTTCCCTCTCAAACTCCTCCAACTGCAAATTCAAAGAAACCAATCAACTACATATATAAATTAAAAAATCACATAAATATAAAGTAGGTTCAATAGAGCTAAATCCCACCTGCCACTTCGCAGTGCCAAGAGTTCTATGAAGCTCCCTTCTCAATTTGTCCAAAAATTCCGGTTCAAACCCATTACTGCTTTCTCGAACCCACATCCTATACACTAATTCCATACTGAAACACAGCAAAAAAAATCCAAAGAAAAATCAAACATCAACAACTATATCTACATGCATATAACTCTCAGAAGCAAACAATCAAACATCTAATAGGTATCCTTTATAAACAAAAAAAACGAAAAATTCTTCCATCAAAATCAAAATTTTTGACCAACCCAAATCGCAGAATCCCCCAAACTACAACAAGCAAACACTACCCAACAAAACCCATCAACAATCGACAAGAGAATAATTCACATACGTGTCGGCGGATTCTTGCACTTCCTCTGCAACCGAAAAGAAGACATCTTTCTGCCATTGATCGAAAGTGCTAATCACAGCCATCAACAGAGAAGCAAACCCCTTTCCCAACAAAGAAGGAAGAAGTAGAGGAGAGAGGGAGAGAGAGTAGTAGTAGTAGTAGTAGTAGAAGAAGAAGAAGAAGAAGAAGAAGAAGAAGCTGCGATTAGGGTTGGAGGGACTTTTGAGATATTTGGGGTGGGAGGGATTCTGAATAATTTGGGGTTGGAGGGAATTTTGAGATATTTGAGGTGGGAGGGATTCTGAATAATTTGGACTTTATCCCGGTGTTTTCATGACAAACCCCGGGATAGATAACATCTACTACGACATTTTGAGGGAAAACGCCGGGATAGCTAATAGCTATCACGACATTTCCCCAAAACGTCGGTACAAATAGCCATCTTAGACCCATCAACTTTTGCAGGGGTCTATCGTGGCATTTTACTTAAATGTCGTTAAAAAAATGTCGGGATAGACCATTTATTTTGTAGTGTGTGCACAAAACAGGGCAAGAATAACATGCCATGAACATGTAACAAGTTCAAGTTGCAAGAAAAACACGTACGGGTAAAAGATAACACACAAAAATATAAAATAACCAAATTTCCAGTTTAGGACAGCAAGACCAAAGTACAGTAAAACTGAGATTCCCGTTACAAAAATTTAAATCTGAATCCGTCGAAAGGTCTAGAAAATAGACTCCCGGCCGAATCCAGCGAACATATATAATTCATATAGTATTTCACAAAAACATAACTCAAAACTGATTTGAATTCAGAAAACACGTTCAGCCAGAAATCAGAAGATTGTATTTAAGAACAGGAAAACAGCATGAAAACTCATTAATTAAATTAAATCCACGAAAAAATCTGAGGTATTCCCCTATATGTGTAGTAACAGAAAATCAAGTTTCATAATTTTCCAACAATAATAGAGTAGTCAAGTAAAATCAAAAAATATCAAGATGCAGTAGTTTTGTAAATCTGAAATCACAAACACTGCAGTACAAAAATAGCAATATCTCACAAACCATAAATCGAAATCCAAATCCAAATCCGTCAGAAGGGTAATAAAATAAATACAGTAGGCTAACTTTCATATTCAGAAATATTTTAGAAAAAACAAGTAGAAATAGGTCGAAAATCAAGTTCTTTACTGAACACTAGTAAAATTCTGTATGTAAAATATTTATTTGCAAGCATGAAAAGGTTTGTAAAACTATTCAAATAAATCCATCAAAATTCTGGGTAAACCCCAATCAAGTCTAGAAGTACTGAGCAAAATTTCAGATCAAAATAATAATTTTAACACCAGAATAAAAATATATTACTCTTCAGAATTCATAAAAAACAAGATCTGGAAATCTTTCGACACTACTGTAGTAAAATAGGCATAACTCGCAAACCGTAAATCGAAACTGAGATCCGTTAAAATATTTGGAAAATAGACAGAATTCTCTACAACTCATGTTCACAAAATATTTTCAAATACTGACCTTAATAGGGTCGAAAATACTGATCAAAACAGAAAAGCCAGCAAAACTGAAAATATCTTATATGCACAAAATCCACTAGTTCACATAGAACTCATCCAAAACACAACCAAACATGAGATATAGTGTATTAGATGTCCAAACAACAGGTTATATGGTATTTTGCAAGTATTTGACAAGTATATCACGAATAACACATCAACCACAGATATCTCAAAGTAGCATAAATATACACATCAAAAGTGGTCAACCCTAAGTTAATTCATGTCATGTATGTCGTGAGAAAATGTCACGCCCCGCTTTCCAAAAAGGAATACGGAATACGGATACGTAACAAAAGCCCAGCGAATGATTTTCATCATCCTTAAGCTATTTCAGAATCTTTACAACACATCACAGATATAATCAGAGTCGGAAGCAAAAGGCACAACCAACATGCAATATTGAAACAGATTTACCAACAAAAATTTACTTGAAACCAAATACAATATCCTCAAAAAAATCAGAGTCTGGAGAAAACAAATATCCTGGGTCACATCGTCCAAATACAAATAAATATCTAATAAACCAAATACAAATAAATATCTAATAAACCAAATTCACTTTATTCAATGTTCAAGCAACAACTAATAATAATCATAAAGCAGAAATCTCCAACTTAATACATCCTTTCGCCATTACCACCTGGCAGCTGACCAACCTAATTTGCAATTAGTAAATTTGTAGGAAAAGGGAAAAAGAAGAAAACAAGTACCTGTCAATTGCAAGTCGCGGGTCACAAATAATGTAGGATACAAGCACATGGGGAAAACTAAACAGATCTAACTAATAGTAGAATCAGACCTAACATGGTATGGCAGAGTCAACTAACATGGTATACTAACATATGTCAAGTGTTTAAATGTCAAGTGTCAGATAGTATGCAGACAGATATACAGATAGTGTCAAGTTGTAATACCCTGATTTTTCATTTATGAAAATTATTATTTTTTATTTTTGAACGTATTGTGCACGTGCAATTTTGCAGTATAAAATTTTATAATTTTTTTCATTTCATAAACAAATGAGTACATATATATATATATATATATATATATATATATATATATATATATATATATATATATATATATATATATATATAGGTCTCCTCCATTGTTTTTATTAAAGCTCTTTTTTTACAAACATAAGTTTCTTTTATTTTGAGCCCAAATTAATTTATTTTTAAATGTAGGCTAATTTGGCCCGTTAAATAAAAGCCCATGAGTTATTCTCTCTTTTTAAATACAACTTGTAATGTAGACTATTTTCATAAAAAATAAAATGTACGACTTTTAAAAATGGGAGACTATTGAATGCACGTGCATTGCACGTACACGTGTATGGTGCACTTCTTTTGGTCAGTTTTGAATGGGAGGGAAAGGAAAAGAGAAGTGGAGTTGTGGGTGGTAGTTTTGGGATCATGGTTGGTTACTACAACTTCCCCTTAAATCCTAGCCCTTGGTCCTTAACTCCTAGATTAATCCTAGCCCTTTATTTGTCCCAAATTTTAGTATAAATACCCCCCCCCCCCCCCCCCCCCCCCCCCAGCCTAGTTATTCTTGCACTCTTCATTCTCCAAACCTATAGTATGAAAATACAATTATTAGTAGTAAGTTATTAGTAGGAAGTGAGAATAAAAGATTGAGAGAGAGAGTTTTGTGTGTGCTTGCATCAAGGAGGCCGGCTATTGGAAGGCTCGGGTTGCACATCAAGGAGGAGAAGGAACACTTGTTTGGCAAGCTCGAGAAGGACTCATTCGTTTCGGAGGTGTTGTGAATTTTTCTCTCTAAATAAGGTGGGTTGTTTTTCTATATTTCTAATTAGATACCATGCTAGGGTGATTGAAATGATAATGCATGAAAGAAACTAATAAGAGTACACTTAATTGGAAAAATGACTTGCTAGTTGATTAAATTGATTGCTTGATAGATTGCATGTTATTTTGTCATGAATCTTAAGTTGTATGCGAATTGTTTTGTAGTGATGGAATACATGAATTAGAATTGTTGTTAATGTCAAGAACTAAGTACAAAATGCTAGTAGATGAAATTGTTGTTTTATGTGCTTAGATGGACCTTCGTGATATTGTTGGAATGAATAAATTATAATATGCTTTTGGGCTTATGAAAGGGGGAAAAACAGGAATTGATGTAGAAATCTTTAATACTAAGTTGTGTGAGAAATGTCAAAATGATTTATGAAAATAGTAGTATGCAATTTAATTAATTGTATGAAAAATGTGTGTTTAATTACTGAAAAAATTATTTTTAAAATACTAGAATGTTAAGTTATGTTAAAATAGACTTTCTGGAGATTTACAGAAATTTTAGTGAAAGCAAAACTAAAATAAGAGCTTTTGAACATCGAAATGTTCTAATGAACAGAGAATTTAATTAAATGAAATTCGAGTTGTAGTTGAGACAACTTGAGCCTATAGCTCAAGTGGTCGGTGAGCGCTTTGGCGCTACAGTAGCGCGGGTGTGTGTGTGTTGAGGTCGCTGGTTCGATACCTGTGTCCACCATTCTTTTGTTTGCATTTTTAAAAATCGAAACAGATCCGAGCAGAGAACATAAAACTCTCTGGCTCCCTTCTATATCGCTGAGCACAGTCGGCCTAGTGGCTAGCTTGTGCGGCTGTCTTCTCTGAGGTTGCGGGTTCGATTCTGGCTATGGCCAGAATGTATTTTTTTTTAAAAAAAAGTGAATTTTGGGTTTTTTTTATGTGTAAAAATTCCGAAAAAAATACTGTTATTATTCTAAAATTATGTGTGACTTATGAAAATTTATTGGGAGTTATTAGAATGAAATAAAGTGCATTTTTGAAAGTAAAAGTGTAATTGGAACGATAGTTTTTACACTCGTATAATTTCATAAAAATGTGTTTTTACGAAGAAATTGAGATAAGTGTTAGAAAAGGAAAATTGAAAGAAAGAAAGTATAAACGTGAAGTTTTATATGAGTTATTCTTATTAAAGAATAGTGTAACAATAGTGAGTTTGTGAATATTCACTTTGACTAGATATTTTGTGATATGATTTTAATGTGGAAATACATGTTAGCTATGAAATGCATGATGGATAATTGAACTCCATGTATGATTATTGACTCATGAAAAGATTAGAAATCATGTGACTGAAAAAGAAAAATGTTCTTGAGTTTGACGACTCAGATTGAGAATTTGTGAATTGAAATTGAAAATTAGGGTGTAACTAAAACCCACACCGGCAAGTGAAAGTGATGAGATGTGATAATTGAAATTGAAAAGACCAAGTTTGGGTCAATATGAAATGAAAGAAATAAGACCGGTAGTAGTGAGAGGGCTAACTCTAAGAGATTGATTTTGTTCATGATTTCATTAAAATTAAGGATTAGTACATAGTGAATAGGTGATGAAAAGTGAGAGAGAAACATAAGTATGAGGGCCTCGATTCTACGATGTGGGTGTGATTCACAGTTTGTTTTCACGATGCGTCGTGACATGACGTGGGCACTACCCCAGAATTATCAGGGATCTCGGCGACGCTTGTGGGGTGTTTGGTGACTGCGAGAGGATCGTGTGCCATGAAGGAGGCTGAATTGTCCATAGATAGTCTTCACGATGCGTCGTGACATGACGTGGGATTCCCCTCCAGTGTTTCTGTACATGAGCTCGTACTCATAGGACATCTAGGATACTTACCGTAGTTACAGTAGTAGATTAAGTCATGACGAGGGACTGAATCCTACAAAATGAAGAACGATTAAGAGGCTTGCCCTCAGACCTATGTAGTATAGGATGCATAGATACCGAACAAGTGTGCATTGGTGTCATGTAATGTAAATAACTGCATTAAGGACTAAGTGCACAATCACAACACGACATCAATAGGGTATTCCCCTTAGTTTGATATGTCAACAAGTTTGTGTTTGTTAAATATGAAAAATCAATTATACTGTTTCCGGTATAGAGAGGATGGCCGTGTATAATGTTCGTCGGTTGAATAAACTGACGTATCCACAGTCTTGTATGCAGGATAATGGCAAGATAAAGATTAAAGGAAAACTGATGCTTAGAGATTATTCTAATGTTGTTGTACTTTTATGTAAATGTTGTAAATTGTGCTTCCGCTGTAAAATATAAAGTGTAAAGATTTCTTGTAACTCTGATGTAAAGTGAAAAGTTTTAAATTCCTTATAAAATTGTACGAAAGAAGTGTAAAGATCCTGTGGAATCTCGAATTCAGTTGTATTTTAGAATTCGGTGTGTTACACAAGTAATACGTCACATGGTAGTGATAGACAAATAACAGATAACTAGATATTCAGATAAAAGATAGTCAGTTAATCATATAACAGATTCAGATTCAGATTCAGATTCAGATTTCTATTTAGATTCAGAGGTCATGTTCTTATAAGTCTTGCGTGATTACTATCTAGGTAGCACTTCATGCAGCCCACTTTACATGGTTGCTACAACACAACAGTTTTCGCTTTAGATTTCGTAGGGGATCATATAGGGTCATGTACTCAGGGTTCAGACAGATAACAGATCTGACAGATAGAACCTAGTGGTTCTCTTCTCATCTACACCTTCCTATAAGAAGTAATGTAGACAGGGTCAGATAACAGATACAGATAGAACCTAGTGGTTCTCTTCTACTCTACACCTTCTTACATAAGAAGTAATGTAGATAGGGTCAGAAACAGATAATCATATAGGAAACACGGGCCTCCTTCTAAGTACACATTTCTATGCTTTCCCACTACTAGATCTTTCCCATAAACCCCGGCTTGGTTCTTTTATTATGGTTATCAAACAGACATGAAGGTGTACGAAATAATGTCAAATTAACATGGTATAATCAGTATTGGGTTCAGGAAAACAAATAAACATGCATGGATGATATATAGTTACATAAACGAGTAAAATAGTGTATGTTCATAATCAGGACAGCATGACAGATCAGTACTAAAACAGTGATTCTTGTCTCTACAGAAATGCAAATCAGGATCCGTAAAAGGATATGGAAACTAGACATCCACACGAATCCAACGAGTATAATTAAGTCATATAGTAATTCACAACATCTTAACTCAAAACAAGTTCGAAGACAGAAAACATGTTCAGTCAGAAATCAGGAAAACAACTTCAAGAACAAGAAAACAGCATGAAAACAAATCAAATAAATCCATGAAAAATCTAGGGTAATCCTTTATATGTCCAGAATCAGAATATCGAATTTCATAATTTTTCAGGAAGAATAGATAAGTCATCAAAAATAGAAAAACAACACGAAAACATAGTTTAGCGAATCTGGAAATCCCCACACTGCTGTACGAAAACTAGGATATCTCGTAAACAGTGAAACGAAATCCAATTCCGCCAAAGGGATATGAAAATAGATAGATTTTACTAACTTTCACATTTCACAAAGAATTTTCATACAGTATAAGGAATCATAGTGAAAATAGGATTCTTTACTGAACAGTAAGCAAAATACAGTACAAGTAGATTTTAGAAATGAGCATGAAACACCACATAAAACTTGTCTTTAAAATTCATCAAAATTCTGGGTAGTCCCCAACTTCATAGAGAATCACTGACCAAAATATTAGATCAAGATAATATGTATAGAATAGTTCTTGAAAATAGTTTGTTAACAAAAATTAACCCAAAACAGAATCTGGAATTGGTTGACACCTTTGTACTAAAACAGTCATAACTCAGTCATACGAAATCCAAATCAAGCAAAACCAGTGGGGTTTGAAAATAGACGAAATTATCTAAAATTCATCTTTTATTTTGGAATCAAGATTCTGACTGTAGCATAGACGAAAACAGCAAACAACACAGAACATACAGACAATACAGATTTCACACTTCTAATCAAGAACATCATAACTTCAAGAATATTGATCCAAACACATCCAAACTTGAAATACAACCTACCAAGCATCTAAACATCATGATTTAGAGTTATTAACATGTCCACGTCTATTATTTCACATGGGTCTTAATCCAAACACAAATTCACACAAGTACTCACATACATAGTTCAAAATCAGGATTTGGGCAATTCCTAGGTTATCACCTATCAAGATTTTTGTCATGAGTCATCTATGGCCAAATTATCACAATAGAGAAAAACTCATCAAGGAAAACATAATCTTTGGTTGTCTCTAGACCCAACTACACTATAGATGAACTTTTTGACTTGTGTCAAACAAATGAATTGGAGTATAAGTTACTTGCCTTAGTTAGATGATGAAACACGATGCAAATAGTCCTAAAAGTGAAACGCATGAACAAAATCCGCTCCAAACGCGAATCCAAGCAACTACGAACACAAACTCCACCCACGAACGATCTCCTTGGAGCAACGATCAAAGTGGCGAATACCCACTTTGAGAATCCACAAAGAGAGATTGATGAGAGTATTGATGGTGATGATGGTGATGGTGGGTGCCGGCTATCAATGAGCTGGATGGGGTGTTCGGGTATGATGGTGTAGGATGGTGGCCGAAGGTGGAGTAGAGGTGTCGGGTGTCGGCTGGTGTTTGGATGGAGGGGCTCGGGTTGGGAGATGTGCAGGCCGGGAGCAATAGGTAGGGGAGGCCGGGATTTAGGAGGAAAGGGAGAGAGAGAGATTAGGGTTTAGGGTTAGGGTTTTAGGGATTAGGGATTTTATATATAGGGGATTAAAGTGGGCTAATGGGTTGTGGATATTAGTATACAGTAATAGGTATACAAATGGATAATGGATACTGGGTCAATAACAAATGGAAATACAATTTAGAGTGAATTCTATGGCTCTTGAAAAATCTTATTAGGGGTCAAAAATCAAAGGTTTAGGAAAACACCACCAAAAACTCCATCACATCACCAAAAATATAAAATAGAGAGAACGAGGCCAAGACAATGATAAAAAGAATCAAAATAACGGACAACGAACAAAAGCGACGAACCAACAACACAATGAGCTCAAAATGAAATAAAATGAATATATATTGAAAACAAATCCAATATACGGTTCGGAAAAATACAAGAAAGATAAAAATACACAAAAACAAAAAATACACTCCAAAATACATAAAATGAAAATAGGGGTTACAGAAAACTATGGTCAAATCATCACAATAGAGACAATATAAACTAGGGGATTCACACACAAATTGTCTTTAGAACCCAACTACACTACAAGAAGTATTTAGTACTTCTATATGCAAAAGAATTTAATACAAGTTACTTGCCTAAGAGATGACGACGGAAACGACACAAGAGCAAAAATAACGGGAAAGGATTTCGAACACGAACACAATAAACGGATCACGAACCAATCACGAACACACTCCAACGAACGGATCACGATGACGATTAAGATTAAATCAGATCGGACGGCTGAGATCAAGAGATCAAGATGATCAGATCAGATCAGACAGTCAGATTTCCCTGATGATGAAGATAATGATGAAGATCAAGATCGATCGATTGAACAGCTGCGATCAAAGGAAGTTGATGATCATCATGATCGTGATGATCAAGAAGAGATAAGACAGGCTAGGATCTAATCGGATGATTAAGAGGAGATCGACGACCCACATCCAATCAAGCATGATGATCAAGATCCAACGGACGGCCAGAATTCAAACCATCAAGATCAAGATCAAGATCAAGATCAAGAGATCAAGATCTAATCAAACTGACGGTCCACATTCACTTGATCAAAACCACTTGATCAAAACCCATGCATAACAGCAAGCAACGGCAATGGCTTGGCTCCGATGGCGGCCGGCGGCCAAGGGACACGGTGGCGGTGGACGACAGGGAGAGCATCGCGGTCGTTGCTGTACTGTTGTGCTACTGTCGACTAGGGAGCACCGGAGGTTGCGACAGGTGGAGCGCGAGGGCGGTGCTGTCGACTAGGCAATCGAGGACGGGGACGACGAGTGCTAGTTTCGCGACTGGAAGGAGGGCGACATAGGGAGCAGGGCTTGCTGCGGGCTGTCTCAACGCCGAAGGGTGGTGCCGCACAGGGAGAAGCGTCAGGAAGAGGGATGACAGCGCAGGAGGTCGGGGACAAGGGGAGACGAGGGAGAGATGAAGAGGCGGCTGGGAGTTTAAGCAGATGGTGAAGGTGCAAAGGCAATGCAGATGGGTTAATATATAGGTATAGATGATTAGGATTTTAGGGTGAGCTGACGGGTTGGGTAATATGGGGTTATCGGGGTTTGGGTAGGTTAACGGGTAGCTTAGTGGATAGTTTTAGGCTAACGGGTATGGGGTAGAGTAAATGGGTCTTAGGGTGATGAAAACAGGGTAGTGGT